>CM073576.1:143489454-144089454 GCA_037074715.1 Magnolia kwangsiensis | reverse complement strand
TCTATTTTCGAAGGCTCGTCACCAACCCGACTGGGGATCACAGCCAGGCTACGCCGGGGTAGGCTTATTTATACTCAAGGTAACTACGGCAAGGCTTGTCACCTTAGCGTAGTCCTAGTGTATACTCAAGGTCACTACGGGAAAGGCTCGTTACCTTAGCGTAGGTCGAAAGCTTGGATACAGTATCCCATACTTTCGTATTCGGCTCACGAGTTTGGGTTGCTCACTGGTCACTACGGGGAGGCTCGTCACCCCAACGTAGGCCGACAGCTCGACCACGGTGTCCCATACCACCATGCCCGGCTCATGAGTCTTAGCGAATCGTGGTACCAATGTTAAATGGGCTTTTCACTGGTAAGTTGGTACCTTAAATTTAAGCAGTAGCATCCATACATAGTGAACATACATTAGGCCAATCGGGTTATTTGACAAGCTCAACTGGTAGGAGCGCATGTTGACTTAATCGACATGGAGTGCATAAGCACTCCACGTGGCCTAACCACTGTCGACAAACGGCATACGACTCAAATGCATAGAACGTATCTTATGTGGGGAAACGACTTCGGCCACTAATTTGAGAATCATTACCAATCACCTGGATTACGTAGTAGTCTCGATCACAATCAAATGTAGCAGGTAATTACATGTGATAATCATAACAATATTGAGCAAGCAATTCAAACATTTCAGTTATTTGAGCATTTTTATGAAACACAGAATGAACATATCATCACACATATACATCTCATACATAAATCACATAGTTGGATTTAAATTACATGAAGAAATTTTATTCATATAGCTAAGGTAGCTGAGAATCTTATCTTAACACCCTTGTAAAGTACAATTCATCGAACACTT
The DNA here is from genome assembly GCA_037074715.1 of Magnolia kwangsiensis. Taxonomy (NCBI): domain Eukaryota; kingdom Viridiplantae; phylum Streptophyta; class Magnoliopsida; order Magnoliales; family Magnoliaceae; genus Magnolia; species Magnolia kwangsiensis. The sequence goes on along the minus strand of CM073576.1, from coordinate 144,088,593 downwards.
ATTCATTCAGACATTTTATAAAACACTTACGCTACACATTTCAACATACATGATATAACTTAGTTATAACATATATTAGGGAAAATTCTTTGACATAGGAGTTGTCATACCTATAACAATTACGTATCCTAGATTATTAGTCATGGCAAGCACAAATCAAAATTCCATATTCATTTAAACATTTTAACAAACACATGAAATGCATAGTTAGTAAACATAGTTTATACACATGTGATATATGAAAAATATCATATCTAAGGGTATATGGTGGAAATCAAGTCAGTCATAAACTATTACTAACTTTGAAAGCCTTGAAAATTATAACCTAAACATCTATAGTCTGCACCTTTCACCAGTAAACCCGTATCGAGCTCAGTTTGAACACTACGTCATCGTCTACAGCACAACGGATACCTTAATCACGAAATAAGTTAGTTATTTCTCCGATCTACCTATTTAGACACCTAAAACAGATTAGGGTTAGAATATTTTACCCAAAAATGAAGTTGAAAGCGACGGTGTAGCGACATAGAAGAGACGATTTGATACGTGGAGCGATGGGAACGAATCTCGGCTACTAACTTCAGATCTCTTTCACTTCTCCTCACTTTCTCCTCCTCTTTTCTCTCTTCTCTCTCCTAGGGTTATAAAAACCATATGGAATAGAAATGGGGTGGGTTTAAGCCCTTATATAGGCCCAGAAGTGATGGTAATGGCCCCAGGGTCATGGTATACTTAGCTTATAGCCAAAAGTCGACTATTTCGGGCCAATGGGGCTCATCTGGAGCCCCATTTCCTGCTTATGATCTGGAAAAAGTTTTCTGACATTGGATCTAAGTCAGGTTAATATTTCGATCCGATTGGATCAGTGGATTGACCGCGGAGGACCTATTTGTCACGCCCCAAACTCGGCAACCGGGCTCACAAAATTCCCGATCGCCGAATCCGGCGCCGACAGCCTCCGTAGAACCCCATTCTCGGCTCCTAGCTCCCATTCGCCAGGTTCCGATCCTGGGATGGTACGAGGAGGATTTTTTTTTTTTTAACATCAGTCTGATACGTAATGAGCATAATTAAAGGCATAACCCACAAACAACAACCAAGCACTCCATTACATTTCCACTATGATCAAAAATTTTACAAGTACAATGAGCATAAAGGGAAATACAATGGTAAATAACAGAAAACTCCAAAATGATCAGCAACGCGCTCCTGCCTCAACGCTACTGTAGTCCAACGTCACCTGCACGCAACGGTCGTGCATAAGCTTACAGAAAGCTTAGAGGGTGGTGAAAGTGTGTGCACAAGGTAGTAATATGAATGCAATGTCAGAGTAATGCGGAATATGCAGATGGAACCAAAACGTCATGAGCCGTACCAAGGCTATGCAATACAAGACATGAATGGTATCGGCCATCCCAAGGCCATGCAATGTACAATGCAACTCAAGCATACAGATACTCATCAATGTCCACACGTCAATACAGCTCATAGTAATGGAATATCACCGGGGTCTAGTACACTCTAAACCAGATTGCCGCCACATCGCGCGCAATAAGGTAAGTGGAAGAGACCTCACTATCCGTCTGCCAATATCGGGCGCGACTCGTCGATAGCGGACCCATTCCTCGAGCTGGTCAAACTCAGCCTAGCATTGCCCCCTACACTCGGGCGGGTAAGGCCGTACCCCCTTCCAACCGACCACGACACAGTGGAGAGCGTAACCGTCTGGTAATCGGCACTCAACGCTCATCTACCCACTCGGTCTAGACGTTGGAGCAACCTCTTGGTACCATAAGGGTTTAGGGACTTTCACCCAGGGATATCTATAGTACCCCATGTAGAACAAGATTTCCGGTATCTAATCCTGCCAACCACGATGCGTCTGTGGAGGCTACGGCCCTGATGTCGCTAGGGCGTGCAATAACCATGTCACACAAATGCGGAATGCATGAATCACGCTATCCAGTCATGCAACCAATCCTGCGCATGTCGTGCGCTCATGTAGGGCAACACCGCCTAATCGGGAGCCCGTAAACAACCTGCCCGAAGGCATATGCCATGATCGGTCAATCCTCATATCAAGCATGCATATGATGCGTATGATCATGGGTCATGAAACTATACTAAACATGTTATAATAAAATGCATTATCTTACAATGCAGATGAGCCTGAACGGCCTAAATACGATAAACATGGTCCAGTAATGGGCCCTAAGGAGAGTCGTAATGTGGACATCCAACCAACATTACACTCGCAATGTGGACGTCAAACCAGCATTACTTCCCAGGCACAATCTTCTTAACGTCGCTACATAACCTGTATTGGGATTACACATTGCAATGGATCGTAGGTTCATCCCATTGGCCTTACACATGTATCAAATGGGCCATATCTTATGGGCCTTTTATTCATCAGATGGGCCATATAAATGGGCCACACCAATGGGTCTTATGTGCATTGCAATGGGTCAAAACCCGAGAGCCTTGGATTACATCAAATGCTTAGTCTCATGGGTCTTATATAAGACCAATGGGCCACACCAATTGGTCCCTATATGTAGATCAAGTGGGCCTCAACCCATAGACCTAATCATAAATTCAAATGGGCCTAAACCCGTAGGCCTTACATGTATCGAATGGCCTACCTCCATGGGCTTTAAATTTTAACAAAAGGGGGTCCAATTACCTGGCCTAGAAGTACATCAAATGAGCCTAGTCCCATGGACTTGAGACATATCAAGTGGGCCTAAACCCATAAACCTTTTTCAAAGCAAATGGGCCTAGCCCATAGGCCTTAAATAGTCCAAATGGGCCTAACCCATAGACCTTGCATGCACATCAAAGTGGGCCTAAACCCCTAGGCCTTAAATGAATCAAATGGGCCTAGCCCATAGGCTTTTCATAAATCAAGTGGGCCTAACATCATAGGCCTTTTGTAAATCAAGTGAGCCTAAACCATAGGCCTGTTACACATCAAATGGGCCTAACCCATAGGTACGTGGCCCACCCAATCTACACTCATGCCTACGACGATTTTACCAAGTGGGTGGGCGGTCCGGACGCATCACATGCATCAAGGTGGGTCCCACTGTCCAGTGGACAGTGAGAATAAGGCACACATGCCACAAGGGGGCCCCACCGTCCGCTGGACGGTGGAGTATAACACATATTTTATGGTGGGAGTCCACCGTCCATGCATTAAAACACCAACATTAATGGTGAGATCCACGTGTGTGGCCCACCATCAGATTTTTCCAACCATCCAGACGGTTGATAAGGTCACGTTGACCTGGATGGAGAGAAAACACAAATTCCAGGTTGATTCCAAAACTTATGTGGGCCCAAAGGAACTTCAAGGGCAGCCACCCGATCACCACTAATTCCGGCTTTGTGGGCCACCTGAGCTTTGAATCGGGCTGAGTCTTGGAAGACAGACTGCAACCCTCAGGGTCCACGCAATGGACGGTACCGATGTGAGGACGGTACATCAAGGTGGGGCCCACAGCTGAGCCGTGGGGCTGGCGTCCGTCCGCCCACGTCGCTGCAGCGCTGGCAGCGCTGACCGCTGCAGCGCCTGCTGCCGCACTCCCTCTCTTTCATCTCTTATTTTTTTTTTTGAAAAAAACTAGTTTCTGTGGTTTTTCACAGGTGGGGCCCAAGTTCGGAAGATCCATCCCGTCCACGGGACTCTACAACTCGAGACAAACAAAATGAGTCCAAAGTTCAGAAATTTTGGACGCATAGAATCATCAGGAAGTGTTTTTAAGGATAATCACCCAGATTTCTAATATTATGGCCCACTGGATGACCATGTCAGCCTCATTCTTTGGCTCAATGGTTAAACTGTTCCAGGAAAAGTGGTGGATGGCGTGGATTGAACATAGACATCAGGGTGGGGCCCATGCAAGGGAACCACCCAAACCCCTTCCTTTTTCTTTCTTTTTTTTTTTTTTTGTCCAGGGACGTCCAGCGTCCCAGACGCTGGACGGTGTCTCTAAAAAAAATCGTGATGGGCCTTTTTGAAGTGGGCCACCACTTACAGATGAGGGGGAAAAACAACATGCAAGGTGGGCCCCACTTGAAGGACTCTTGGACCAAAATAAATACCTCAAGGTGAGGTCCATTCAAGTGGGCCACACAACCCTTGCATAAAAAAAAATAAGATCAAATAAAATAAAATAAAATAAAATGAAATAAAAGGAAATGAAAGAGAGAGAGAGACATGGAGAGTGGGACACGGCTTATGATGGAGGGACCCCGTCATTATGGGCCCTCCCTTGCAATGAAACATACAATAAATGGATCCCTTTGATCATGGGACCATCAAAATTATAAATCAACGGTGGAGATCCATTCTCCACCGTTATGGACGGTCTAGATGACCATTTTGCAATGAAACTAACCATCATGATGGGGTCCATGGAGAATGGCCCCATCATGGAACGATCATGATGATCCAAGTGGTCCATCGGCCACATTTAAGGATCCCAAGTGAGATCCACACCATGGATCGGTGGGCCTCACTTGGTCCACCATAAAATCAAGAAAATCTACCCTATAAGAGCACCCACCGTCCGATCTTCTCGCTCCTAGAGGTTCCTTGGCACCTTGTCTCCAACTTCAATGGCTAAGATGAAGAATGGAGGGTTGAGATGGGAGGTTTTGGGGTAGGAAGGTGGGCCACTTGAAGTTTAGAGGGGCTTGGAAAATTCCATACGTATGGAACCCTTGCAAATTTTTTTGTTGCTTGGAAGTTTTGGAATGAGAAAGAGAGAAAGAGAGAGAGTGATGTAAAGGGAGAGAGAGAGAGTGATGGATGGATGGGTGAGTGATGGTTGTGTAAGAAAAGTATGGGTTAGGAAGACTTTTGTGGCTTTTTGTGTAAGAAAGGTATGGGTTGAGAAGACTTTGTTGGCTTTTGTGTAAGAGAGGTATGGGTTTGGGAGACTTTTGTGGTTGCTTGGGAAAATGGGTGAGAGTGATGTGTACTTGACATGTGATGGGTTGATGGGTGATTGATTGATGGGATTGATGTGATTGATGTGACACATCGTTGAGATTCCCTTGGTTTTCGCAACGCGCGGCGTTTTCTCGCACCGAATGTTGGCCCATATCTCTTGATCCGGGTATCGCCTCGGCGCGCGAGTCGCGGTATCGGAACCGCGGCGATGGTGCGGTCGCTATGGTATTGGTCTCGGGTTGAGTCGACTCGGGTTGTCGGTACATGAATCCAGGTCGCGCGTCGATATCGGTTAAGGGTCGAAAGTGGCCGGAATTCGACCGGTACGACCGCGGAAGTGTATGGAAAGGTACGGACCAAGATACGGGTCTTACACTATTTCAGTTCAATAGTCATCGTTACTCGATCAGGGGCACAAGTACACTGACAGTGTATAAAATTTTTTCTGATCCGAGATTGTATTTAGGTTAGAATCTGACGGTTTGAAGCCTTGAATTTGGCCTGCAAGCGAATGGGTCAAATCACTTAAGTTTAAGTTTAATTCTTAAAGATATTCGCATTTCTCACACACTTTGCTCCAGACTGAACTTATGCAGTTCAGGATACTATTTGAACTCGATTTTTGATATGGTTTTCAATCCCAGTAAGGCAGTAATAACCGTATAGTTTTGCGGTAATCGGACTTTCGATGCGCGTTCCAGGTCCGATACGGAGTTTCAATGTGCTCCCGAGAACAACTGGGTTTTGGGATTGGTCTTATGTTTCTATGTAATATTGAGTTAGCAATTTTAAAGGTTTTGAATCTTTTAGTTTGTATAGAAAGTGGTTCAAGATAATTCTATTGATTATTTAGTTTATTACTTAACTAAATTATGGCCTAATTATGACGGAATAAGGTGCTAGGGCAATTCTACTCTCCTTTCTGGCACTTTTAATTAGTATATTATTTTAATTATTTTTAATAGTTCTTCATCAAGTCTACTTCATCCCTACCAAATTTCATTAGATTTCGCATTGTAGAAAAATTCTAAAAATTCTAGAAGCAGTAGTTGTCCAAACTAAGGATTTTTGGATAATTGTCATAATGACCTATATTTAACTGTATTAAAATTTTTATTATATTTTTTAATTATTTTTATATGAAACCAAACTTATCAAACTTCAACTTAATTTTTGAATCACCTAAATCAGAGTTATAACGAGGGAGATATGACTTTTTGAAGTCAGATAAAAATTACAGAAAACGGGCCGGCCGGCCCGCTGGACTGTGAGGTCTCGCTGTTTCGACGATGCCATCGCTATCCCCCCCTCTGAGGGTGTCGGCTATGTGTAAGACCCACCTCGGGTCCTCCCGATTTGCGTCGTTTGGTCCCCCGAGCCTGTTTGATGTAGTTTCGCCACCCGATATTTGAAACAGGTACATTTTGCAAACAAGAATGAATTATCTGATGTGCAATATATGATTTTGGGGTAGGAAAACCTGCTCTATCCAAATCACCTATTTATTTTATCAGATTTCATAAGACTAATTTTTCAAAACCTATTTTTATTTATGTATTTAATATTATAGTAAATTTAGGTTTAAGTATTTGTAACACCCCGAATTTTTGCCAACCTGGGGTTAGACGTCCTTAGGCAATGGGTCAACTAAAACACCTAGAAAATCGCTCAGAACCCAATTCCATAGCCAAAGAAATCACTTAGGATTAATTCCTTTAGAAACTAAGCATAAGTTATCTAGCGCTACGCTGAAGTAGCTGTGAAATAGTCCCTGACCGCTTTAAATACATTCTACAAGACCCAAAACTTGTAGAATCAATGACGCTATAATACTCTAAAACCTCGGATCAAACTCTAAACCGGTTTGTTCTCTGGACCTCTTTGAAACTTTGTATTGGATCTAGACCGCGCGTCGAAAGTCCGATATCTACAATCTTAGACCGTTATAACCGCCTAGTTGGACTTGACAATCATTTCGAAAATCAAGTCCAACCGACATTCGCAGGCTATTTCATTGAGCCTGGACTGAAGAGAGTGAGAATAGGGTTAGATTTGAAATTTGAAATTCAAATCTGGCACACGACTTGACGCGTCAGTATTAAGCGTTCTAACCGTCAGAATTCAGCCAAATTACACCCTTGGTTTAGGAAAAATTTCTATTTCATATCATGAGACTTGTAGGCCTGATCTACGTGCGGTGACCGCTGAACTGAAACTGGACCGCCACGTGCGATCTACGAACACTACTGGTCTGAAAATGGGATGAGAGCGACATCCGACGTGCATGAACTTAAGTCCCATCGCGTTCGGTCAGGAGACCACCAGAAATACCTTTTTGGACCGAAACAGCCCCGATTTGGTTAGGTATCAAGTAAACATTGTTCCTAAGCCTATTTCGGGCATGTTTTAGGTTATAAAAGGGGCTTAAACCCTCACTCCTCTCACCCATCCGAATTTGCTAGAAACCCTAGCAAGAGAGAGAGAGAGAGAGAGAGAAAGTGAGAGTTTGTGAGAGAGAGTGGAAGAGAATTTTCTGCTGCTTGTGCCACGTGTTGCACGTGCTTAAGCAACGCGCCTCAATCACTTTTCCAGTGATTTCACCACGTTTCTAGGTAAGAAAACATCCATAATACTTGCTGATTTGAGGTTCCCTTGGTTCCATAACGAAGTGGCTGATAGATCTTGTATATTAGGTTCCCGGTTCGCCGTAGACGAAGCGTATACGCTCCGTTCGAATTAATACACCTGTAGGAGAAAAGGTGCATATTTTAGACGCTTTGATTGACTGTTTCCAACGCTTTCAATGTCGTTTAATAGTAGATTATCGACGGCAACGCCGTTTGACATGTACAACATGCCGTCCGTTTCCTGTTTCGTAAGCAGACGAAGAATATGAGATTTAGGGCATTTTAGTCATTTGTAGGAAATACTGTTTTCATCCGTATTTTGCTGATGTGATTGACATGGCTTCTTGTCGCATTAGGATATTAGGAATACGTGCATAATTAGTTTGGCGAAGAGATTCGCCTAAATGCACACTTTGAGTCGACATACTATATGTAGACTTAAGTGTGTAGTTTAAGTGTTTGTATAAATGCTTGTATTAGTATGTATTGAATTAAATGGTGTTATGAATTAGTTTGAGATTGAATTCTCAAATGATATGCTGATGTAAATGATTTCCTACATGTTGGCTATATGCATGATTTCATTATATGTATGAAATGCATGTGCTTGATGATTTACTTAAGTTGCATGTTATAACATGTGTTAACATGCTCACATTGTTGTATGTCATTTCCAATACTCTTACATGATTGCTGATGTGGATTCATAATTGTTTGGGACTATACCTAGTCCAGGCAGTCGGCAACTGAGTAAATTCGTGGTTGGCTTATCTTTGCCACGAACGACGCGTCGATGAACGCGAGCCGTGTTTTGGAGTTGGCGGCAGTGGTTAGGCCATGCGAAGTGCTTTACGCACTTCATGTCGTTCGACTTGAGATGCGCTCGTGCTAGTCGAGCCCGTCAAATAACCCGACTGGCCATTGTATGTTCACCCTGTATGAGTCATAACTGCTTGAACCTAGCGTACTGAACTTACCATTGCAAACCCTGTCAACCATGGTACCTTAATCCACAAAGACTCATGAGCCGGGCATGGTGGTATGGGACACCGTGGTCGAGCTGTCGGCCTACTCTGGGGCCACAAACCTCCCTGTAGTGACCAGTGAGCACCTTTGACTTGTGAGCAGATTATGGTGGTATGGGACACCATATTCTTGCTGTCGACCTACACTAATCAGGCGACGAGTCCTTTATAGTGACCGCGAGCGTATTCTGAGTCTATGGGAGGTAATGACCCTTCCGTAGCAGTGAGAGTACAGTAAGCCTGTATTAATAAGGTGATGGGGGAGCGGTGCAACGAGTGCGAGCAACAGCCCTGGCAGCCCTTGCAGCGACCTACAAAAATATACATCGTATGAGATTACTAGGAGTGACGACCCTAGACAGGATCTGTGTTGGGATTGATATAAGGGAAGTACCTTAGTTTCCCAATCCTGCTGTATGAAATGGACTAATAATAACTCGGTAATCATATCACCATCACATTACATGTGCCTGGAAGATGTGGAGCACTGTGGGATGATTGCATGCCGCGGGCGTAAGATGGTGCCGTATGAGGGAGATCGTCGGTGAGGGCACCATCACGTCATGTCATATTGCATTAACAACATTATTAGGAATGTTTGATTTACTGTTTTACTATTATCGCATGATTGATTTGAGAACATGTTAATCCTTGCTCTATTATTCCACTGAGTTAGCTACTCACTCCCACGTTACGGGATGATGTTTCCGGACACCCACCAGTCCCTATTTTGGTTGCAGATGATGGCGCTGCTTGAGAAGCGGAGCTGGACTTGATGATGAGGAGGAGGATCCCTCCTTTATGCGTGTTCTGATTGACAGGATTACAGGGAGGTTGATTAGATGCCTTGACACTTGTCATTTTATATTTTTAGAGCACTCATATATATTCTTTTTATTTACTTTTGAAGTATACATGTATGTATATAACTTGATAACATGTTCACACTCTGGAGACATACAACAGTTTATATATGTTATACATACTATCACAGTCTTCCACTTGTAAATTTAACTGTCTCTGGAGTATGATATGCTGTTCTGGCTTAATCTCACTCATGTTTAATACATTAACACAGACAACATTCAATCATACATATCTATGTTGCATAAATAATATTTTGAAACTCGGGAGTTGGGTTTTTACTCGACCCTCAATTTTTGGGATGTTACAGTATTGTTCTCCATCATTTAAATGTTAGGATTAGCGTCTACTATTAAAGTACGTAAAAAATTTTAAAGAATAAGGTGGTGAAAGGTGAGATTTTGAAGGAAAAGGGTTGAAAATGAATTTTAGATTTTGGGATTGAGTTCTGATAAGTTAATAAGGTGTTAGGATTGACTCATTGCCTAAGGACATCTAACTCCAGGTTGGTAAAAATCTGGGGCGTTACAGTATTGCGGACATTTCTATCTATGCTTATGTGATTGATTAGTTGAATTATTTGAATGCATGAGTTAGATTGTAAGACAGACACTTGACTTGTTAAGCACACATAAGTTCACTATCTATCTAGACTAATTACTTAATTGGTATATCTTTTATATTATATGTGCTTGGATCCACTTTGGCTTGGAAACCTTAATGTTAATTTGCCTTGATTAGTTTATTTGACAAAAATTTTTTAATTGGTATTAATCACCCCACTTTAAGACTAAGTCATAATTTTTTAGCTTCGCTAAGCTTCCGCATGCGTTATGGTAGACAATCCATACGATTTTAGGTCTCATCGATAGAATTGCGCAATTTTGTGGAAGTGCGGGTTTTGTTTTCTAATTCGATTGTAATTCTATATTAAGGCTTCTAATAGGGGGAATTAGGGTTAATAACATGCAAGCGATGTTTTGACCATAAGGGAGAGAAAAGCTATGAAAGAGATTTTGAGGTTTTTTAGATTGGTAAGTCCATCCTTGTCTTGTAATTTTATTTTCATAGTGGATTCTTGTGCTGTGGTTTTTCCATAAGAGTTTTTTCACCTAAGTGCATGTGTTCTCTGTGGTGCTTGTTTGCTTTTATCTCTCTCTTGTTTGATTTGAATTCAGGGTTTGCTTCCGCAATTCCCTAACAAGTGGTATCAGAGATAATATTGGGTTTTTGGTTTGAATTCGAAACATGTCGTCGAAGGGATCAAATATGAAGTATGGAATAGAGAAGTTCACAAGAAGAAATAATTTTGAATTATGAAAGGTGAAAATGAGAGGCATTCTGGTTCAACAAGGATTGCAACATGCACTCTTTAGTAAAGCAAAGTGTCCTGAATTTATAAGCGATGTAGAGTGGGAAGAACTTGATGAGAGAGCCATTACTTCAATCCAAGTATATTTGGTGGACAATGTTCTTTATAATTTCCTTGATCGAAATACCACCACAGGGGTTTGGACGAAATTAGACAATTTGTAGATGAAGAAATCCTTAAGCAATCGCCTGTATCTTAAGAATTAGTTATATAATCTTAAGATTGAGGAATCGTCTGATATTAATGAACACATTAACATATTCGGTGAATTGCTTCACAAATTGACGAATGTGGATGTGAAGATCGAGAAGGGAGATCAAGCCATAATCTTGTTGAACTCTCTTCCAACATGTTACGAGAATCTTATAGACACTACGTATCATGGTAGGGAGACCATAAAGGTCGAAACTATCATATCAGCCCTTCATGCAAAGAAGTCGAGAAAGAAGGACAACAACGATGGTTCTTTTATGGATGCATCTTTTACGGATGCATTAGTCACTAGAGGAATGAATTCTGATCGGGAAAATGGGAACTCACGATTGAGATCCAAGTCAAGGCGTAAAAGTTAGATGTAGTGTTAGAATTATGGCATGACTGAACACATGAAGAAGGATTGTTGAAATCCTAAAGCTCAGAAGGGAGAGAAATCAGATAACACGCCGTAAGAGGCCAACACAACGGAAAGTAGGTTATGTCTCGTGTGCCCTATTCGAGTATATTTGACAGTTTGATGTATGCGCATGATATCTACAAGACCTGATATTTCACATGCAGTGGGTATTATGGGTAAATATATAGCTAACCTCGGAAAACAACATAGGGAGGTAGTGAAATAGATACTTCGTTATTTTTGAGGTACGGTGGATTGTGTCTTGACATTTGAAAAATCACAAGAGAAACTAATAGGTTATATAGATGTTAATTACTCAGGAAACATGGAAAATAGAAGGTCGACTTTCGATTACTCGTTCATGCTAGTAGGTGGAGCAATCAATTGAAGCCAAAGCTTAAGTCTCTGATTGTTTTTTTTACAACTAAAGCTGAATATACGTTAGTCATGAAAGCATTCAAAGAAGGTGTTTGGTTGAGAGGGATGATAAATCAGTTTAGGCTTCAGTAGGAGGCCATGTCGATTAATCGTGACAACAAAAGTACGATCAATTTGAGCAAAGAACCCGATTTACCATTCTAGAACTAAATATATTGATGTTCGTTATCATTTCATCTAATAGGTACTTGAGGAAGGTGTTGTTACTCTAAAAAAGATCCACATAAGCGGGAATCCAGCCGACATGCTTACGAAGGTGGTTCTTACAAAAAAGTTTAAATTCTATTTGACTTCTCTAGACCTGGGATTGAATGAATGAAGATTGAGTGTGCACGAAAGGCAACGACCATGGAGCTATGATAGAGTCGACTAGACAAAGAGGGTGGAGCTTAGAGTGGTGGAGCATGAAGATTAAAAGCCATGGTGGAGATTGTTGTAATCGAGTGACTCTAATCTATGTTGAACAGGGGTCTGTCGATAGGATTAGCAGACTGCTAGATCCCATTGAGAAATTCTTGATTTTCCCCTATGCCCATTGGACAGTTTTGGAACAATATTTGTCGATCCCATTGATAGACCTCGATGGTTGTCGATCCCAACGAGAAATTCTTGATTTTTCCTCTATGCTCGTTAGACAATTTTAGAACATTCTTCGATCCCATCAAAGGTGGCTTTGATCGCATCGACAGACCTCGATGGTTGTCAATCCTATTGAAGGTCCTATCAATAGGATCAACAGACCTCGATGGTTATCGATCCTATTAAAGGTCTTATCGACAGAATTGAGCAATTTTATGAAAGTGTGGGTTTTGCTTCCTAATTCGATTGTAACTCTATACAAGGGCTTGTAATCGGAGGAATTAGTGTAATTGACATGCAAGGGCTGTTTTGAATGTAAGAGAGAGCGGAGTTAGTGTTTTGTGAAAGGGATTTTGAGGTTTTTTGGATCAGTAAGTCTATCTATCTTTTATAATTTCATTTTTATAATGAATTCTTTTTCGATTTGTGTCATGATTTTTTTCATAAGGATTTTTCACGTAAATTTATGTGTTCTCTGTGGTACTTGTTTATAGGGGTGCACATCGAACCGGTAGAACCATGGAACCGAACCAGAACTGTTGGATCGGTCCGGTTTGGTCCGGTTCTAGATAGCACCAGTTATAGTTCCGGTTCCAAAATTTGGAGAACCGTTGGATACGAATCGGTTCTGATTTTGTATATAGCTCAAAAATATGGTGATCTGACCGATAATCATACAGTATACTACTTGAAAATGCACTATTAAAGTTCCCAAGGAAAGAATTAGCAGTCAGTCCATAAATTACATCGATCAGATGGTTTGGACCATTCAGTCCATGCAATTTTTGGGCTGTTAAACATTAGTTAAGTGGCCAACTAGATCAAAGATACAGATCGTGTTTCCTTACTTCGAAATGTGATTCATTTCTTTTAGATTACACGTTAGCATGCTCATTGCTCCAACACTTGCAAAAAAAGTAAACTTGCTATTTGTAAATAAAAAATCAGAGAACACAGCTTTATTAATTAATAATAAAATTAACTATAAAATCTGTTCTTTTCTTCTATTTTTTCCTTTTTCCTTCTTCTTTTTTCTTTATTTGGTAGACTTTTAGGGCTACGGTAGAACCGTGGAACCGATCCGAAATCGAACCGTTCGGTTCCAGTTCGGTTCCAGGGTACCAATGGTTTGGTTCCGGTTCTAAAAATGGTGGAACCGTTAGGAACGGTTTGGTTCCAGTTTCACCCCAGAACTGGACCGATCCGACCCGTGTACACCCCTACTTGTTTGTGTTTATCTCTATTATTTAATTCGAATTCTCAGTTTACTCCCGCAATTTCCCAACACTTAGGAGTTAGTTAGGTTATCCTTTAGTACTCAAACACTGAAAAGACACAATGTCCCACTTGGTGTTATGTTACTAATTCTTTTGATCCTGATTTTTTATTATTTTATTTTATTTTATTTTATTTTAGTTTTCCAGTTGTTGTTATACGAGGAGCTAAGTGGGCAATTAATATCTCAGAACCTGATTGAGTGGGAGACTTTATTGCATGGGTATACTTGGGACAGTCCACTTGGTGGATTTGGCTTTCAGCAGGTGCAACACAACTGCCGTCGGCTGTTAATAAAAATGACCTGATCAAAGTGGCTGGTAGGTGTACATGAGCAGATCAAGATGTTTTGATCCATAGGTAAGCTGGTTTTTTTTTATAGCTAATGGGATGATTAGAATCGTCTAGATAAAGTTGATTCTTTCCATTATGGGCAGCCCATGATGTGCCCCAGCAAACAGATGGCCTGAATTATTGAACGAGGTTTTTCTGTAGACGATCTCAGCCGTACGTCTATTTCATAACCTATCGATTGGATGGTCAGAATCGTCCCAGTAACTGAGAATTTTTTATTTTATTTTTCATAGTAGCTAATGAAACCTGGCTCGAGCTAGCGGATAGCCCGGATTAATCGATTGGCCTATCCAACGGCTTGGATGCAACTAGGAGCACTAATAGGAATAAAACCCCATTCGAAAGAAATACAGCTGTCTTGAAGTTTTGATTGAAAAGTGGACAGAGAAGAAAAAATCATTGATTGAAAAAGTGAACGGCAATAATGTAGTGGGACCGTCATCTCAACATCCACCTTTAGATCCGTATCGTTGATCAGCTGAGGACGATCTGAACCGATCTTTTCAACCAAGCAGAAAGCTGCTTTCACGTGGTAGGGCTTCCCATTTTGGCGAAACGGATTGGCTACTCCCCCGCCACTAGCCCAGTGGCTGATGGTCGGTGCTCTGTGGGCCCACCATGATGTATGTCTTTCATCCATTTTTACAAATCATTTTATGGCTTGATCCAAAAAATAATATGGATATAAATCAGGTGGGCCACACCACAGGAAAACAACAGTGATTGAATACTCACCATTAAAATCCTCCTAAGGCCCATGTACCGTTTACATCCAATCCGTTTGATTAAGTTATAAAGACATAGATGAAGGGAAAAAAAAAACAATTATCCAAAACTTTTATGGCCCCAAAAAGTTTTAAATGATTGACGTTCAATCAACAATGTTTCCTGTAATGTGGTCCAATTAAGATTGGGATACATCTCATTTTTTGGTTAATACCATAAAATAATCTAGCAAAATATATGGACGGCATGTATGAAACACATACATCATGGTGGGCCCCACAGGGCACCGACCACTAGCCTGGTGGCTAGTGGCAGGGGAAGTAGCCAATCCGTTTCCTCATCTTGGACGCGGAATTCCTGCAAAAGGCTTTCGCACCAGGTTGCTGCGTTGGAGACCAATGTGGGACCATCGTGAAGTGTGCGATAAATCCACCCCGTCCATCCGTTTTTCGAGCTCCTTTTAGGATATCCAACTAAAAATGACATCGATTTAAGCTCAAGTGGGCCACACGAGTGGGAAAACTGGGGAAAGAAATGACTACCACTGAAACCTTTCTAGGCTCCACCTTGATGTTCATATGAGATCCAAACCGTTTATAAGGTCATTTCCACTTCGATGAACTGAAAAACACAAAAAACACTTATCCTGATATGAAACTTTTGTGGCCATTTGAATGTTTCATTGGTGGTTGCTTAATCTCCACCGTTTCCTCTCGTGTGGCCCACTTAATTTTCCATCTATATCATTTTTGGTCACATGTCCTAAAAGGAGCTTGAAAAATAAATAGACGAGGTGGATGTATTTATCTCAAGTATCATGTTCCCAGGAACTCACTGCGAAGGGCTTTGGCAAGAGATCCGCGCCCTCTCCATCTTGTTTCCATCGGATGACGGACCTTATCTCTTCACGGCGACGGTCCATGCCCTTGAAAGAATTGTAAGTTTCATCCGATGGGCACCTCAAAGTTATCTGATTAGATCCAAATATTAATATTTGCATCCAAATGGTCCATGTCAATTATGGTGGGGTCCAACTGCTTGTTTTGGCGTGTTCTATCTGGTATTAATACTTATAATAAATGTGTGGACGGGAAAAAGATCCTTTCTTGACCATCCTTATAATAATATTCAAATCAGTAGAAAATAAGAGAAAAACAAAAAAAAAAAAAGCAAAAAAAGAATACAAATCACAATGTTGAGATTTAGGTGGATCCCTTCTGATACATCCAGACATACACATTAGTCCACCGCATTCAAATAACTCAAAAATAAGAAGCATCTCTCCAATACAATGGTAGTTCTCTTTCAGGACATAATATATACCACATCGAATTAATTATGGTTTGCATATTGTTATGGGTGGAAATAAACTGGATGGAAATACAAGTGCGGCTCGAACATTTATGCACCTCTCGTGGATGGCTACCACAATCATTGCCAAGGAGTTCCTCAACGGCTGGAAAGCAGTAATCCATTGTGTGAGAATTTGCCCTTCTAATGATTTGCCCGTCAGGCGATGAAATACCTCTACTTTCATAGGAAGAAGGCGAGCACCGATCCCTCCTACGTCGGTTCCTAAGCTCCTGCCTTGTATGATCAAATGAAGAGGATGGTCATCCGTGATATTACCTATGTTTCGTCAAAGGAAGATCGGTGGCAGTGCTTGAATGTGGTCTTCACAAGCAGGTCCATAATTCAATTAGGACATTCGTCCATACTCCACCAAAGAGCCCAACTTAGCAAGCTCTTTCTCAGGACGGTTGTAAAGATTAATTCAATTGTTCAACCTCAAACTTCTAACACATGACTTCAAATCTTGCCTACTTAATCTCATCATCACCGAAATGGTTAAGAAATGGTTACTAAACACACGCCTATAATTTAGGGAACCAGCGGCCCACCTTTTGTCCTTTCGTATGTACCGGTTATTACCGCATGTGTCTCATTGGTTTATTACCTCATGAGTGACGTTGGAGGAAACAAAATGGGTGGATGTGATCGAAAGCGGATTGTGTGTTTTGCGACACACCACGTACCTCTATGGTGGGTTGACGTCACCGAGTTCCGTAGGCGCTATCATGATGTATTGTTATATCCACACCGTCCGTCCATTTTATGAGATCATTTTAAGGAATGGAACAAAAAAAAAGAGATAAATCCAATTCTCAAGCGGGCTACACCTCATAAATCAGTGAGAAATGAGCACCTACAATTCAAAGCTTCCCGAGTGCTATAAAAATGTTGAATTAAGCTGAATTATTTATTTATTTTTTTGCATTTATGTCTCTGTGACCTTACGAACAGGTTAGGTAAGCCCTGGGAAGGTGATCGCACTGCTTTTTGTGGTGTGGTCCACTTGAGTTTCAGATTTGCTTTATTTTTGGGTTTACGCCATAAAATGATCTCACCAGATAATTGAACGGCAAGGATATAACACATACTTCATTTTGGAGCTCACATAACTTTGACACGTCAACACACCACGGAAGTCGATGGTGTGTGGCACACCACGCAATTGGCTTGATCATTTCTCTATGATAAATACAAGCACCCCAATCGAAATCAGCTTCGAAGCGTACTTATCCATGGCCATTGAAATTCCGAAGGTGAGCTTGAGCTCCGGCACCGGAGCCATGCCCGTTGTGGGCATGGGCAGTGCAATCTATCCTCCAGTCGCACCTGAAATCACTAAAGCCGCCGTGCTTCATTCAATCGAAATCGGTTACCGACACTTCGACACCGCATCTGCCTACGGCTCTGAGCCGCCACTCGGAGAAGCCATAGCTGAAGCTCTTCAACTTGGGCTCGTCAAATCCCGAGATGAGCTCTTCATCACCTCCAAGCTATGGTATACCGACAACCAGCCCGACCTCGTACTGCCGGCAATCAAGAAATCTCTCGAGTAAAACCCAACATCAGTTCATTTTCCAATTCTTCTTAATAACACAAAGTAATCACACCAGCCCTAATCTCTTTCGCCGTTGTTGTTGTTATAGGAAGCTTCAATTGGAGTATCTCGATCTCTATCTCATCCATTGGCCTGTGAGCGTGAAGCCCGGGGAAAATAAATCATCAGATGAGAAGGAGATTCTCTGTTTCATGGATTACAAGTCAGTATGGGAAGCCATGGAAGAGTGTCAGAAGCTTGGCCTCACCAAGTCCATCGGAGTCAGCAACTTCTCTTGCAAGAAGCTTGCTGAATTGCTCTCAACGGCCAAGATCCCTCCTTCAGTCAATCAGGTATGTCATTTCTTGAGAAGCATATAGAAGAATTTGTTGTCGAGGATGGGGAGCTGACTATATGATGATGAAAGTCTGGGTGGAAGAGTGAGCCCTTGAGATCTGATGGTATACAGATATGAAACCTCCACAAAGCCGATGATTAATGGTCCAGATCTAGCGGCATACCTAACCACTATTATAACATATGGGTTTCAAATCACCTTTCTTATTCTACGGTATAGATGGCCTCGGATGACGATCTATGACTTAAATCATTCAAGAGACGATATATTTCATTTATGAGACGAGCTCTCCCATTTTGAGGGAATTAGGCTGGACATTTCACATGAGATAAGAAATTAATTATTCGGTTTTATCCTTATCTCCTCATCTAATTTTTCATTTAAAGTTAAATTCGTAATTCAATTTCAAACCAATGGGACTCACCCGTGATTGCCCACAAGTGGCCCCACTGGCCTATGTCCAATATATGATGTTGAGTTGGTTTTGAAAGGTGGAGATGCACCCGGCATGGCAGCAGCAGAAGCTGAGGGAGTTCTGCAAGATGAACGGTATCCATGTGACTGCTTACTCTCCGTTGGGGGCGAAAGGAACTCCGTGGGGTGCCAATGATGTTATGGACAGTCCAGTGCTGAAAGAGATTGCCGAGGCTAGAGGAAAGACCGTTGCTCAGGTACTTAATCGTTTGGATTGTTTCATCGGTGTGGTTTTTTCTCCTCTCTCTAGCACGAGTTGACTCAATGACTCACTCACTGCGTGACTCTACAATTCGAACTGAGTTACTCGCTCGAATCGTGTCTTTTTTAAAAAGAGAAAAAGCAAGCCATGACAACATTGATCTCAGATCGAATCTATCCATCAGAATAATTCCACTGTATTGATGCCCTAGAATCAGGAAGCTGGTGATTCTAGCCGGTTGCCTGATGACCTACTCACTACGGGTGCACATGGAACCACTAGAACCGGTAAACCCGGCTGGAACGGACCAGACCACATGGTTTGGTCCTGTTCTGGAGTGCACCAATTTCGGTTTCGGTTTTGAAAATTAAAGAATTGGTTAGTTCAGTTCAATTCTCAGTTTGGAATTCTGTAGAACCGGGCTTTGAATTGGACCCCTTAATCAATAAATATATATTTTTTAAAATATAAAAAACTGCATTTATCAAATGGATCATAACATGAATAGAAATTGGTAGCAAAATCATTTTGGGAACACGTAAGGGTCATCAAAACAAACCATGGCAAGATTACTCTGTGAAAATTTTCAATAGAGGAGCTTGGGCTGGATTGTAAGGAAAAAAAAAAAAAAAAACCAAGCAATTGGGCTGGATTATAAAAAGCCCTGTAGAACTGAAGCAGAGCCGAATCGGTTTTTTACTGTACGGTTTCAATTCAGTTTTAAGGTGCAGACGATTTGGTTTGATTCTAATTTTCCTAGAACCGTTGGGAATGGTTCGGTTCCAGTTTGGTTTCAGCCTAGAACCGGACCGTACCAAACCGCATGCACCCCTATTGGTCACCAACGATATCCACAGTGATCAAACTCCATAGGCCCACCATGATGTTTGTGTTTCATCCACACCGTCCGTTTGTTATGCCTGCTTATTTTAGTGCACGAGAAAAAAAAAATATAAAGTACATGCAAAACTCTAGTGGACCACCACCCCCCCCCCCCCCCCCCCCCCCTCAAAAAAAAAAAAAAAAAAAAAAAAAAAAAAAAAAAAAAAACTTAGGTAATTATTCTCCCAATTGTTTCTTGTGGTTTGGTCCACCTGAGCTTTGGATCGGCTTCTTTTTTAGGCTCGTGCCCCGAAACGAGCAAGTAAAACCGATGGACAGCATGGATGAAATGGTCCAAGTCAACCGTGTGCATGTAAGAGTTTCTCTTGCATTTTTTTTCCCTCTCTTTAATAAAGTTCTGGGCTGGGATTCTGTGCAGATTTCATTGAGGTGGATATACGAGCAAGAGGCGAGTATGGCAGTAAAGAGTTTCAACAAGGAAAGAATGAAGGAGAACCTTCAAATCTTCGATTGGGAATTAACAGAGAGCGAGGTTCACTTGATCAGTCAAATACCTCAGCGAAAAGCCGTCATTGGAGACCAATACCTCACACCCACTAGCCCTTTCAAGTCTTTGGAAGAGTTATGGGATGGGGAGATCTGATACAAAAGGCTAGCTAAGATCCGTACCATTGGTGTGGTCCGTTTCTCCAAGGGGCTCACCTGGGCAAATGATCTTGATCATCTACTTTACGGGGACATATGGCTGGAAACAGACAATTGTCAACGTACAAGTGAAAGATCAGGCACCTGAGATGGCCACATCAGAGTAGGCTTGTACTGTTCCTCATCTATGGTAGTGTACCCCAATGGACGGTTCGCATCATATGACCACGTAGCCACTTGAGGAATCTAATAAAAGAAGTTCAGAGAACAATATGCTAGATGCTGCAACATGGCGGACTAATGCTTTGTTTGTTTGTTTGCTTGTTTTTTCTTCAAGTAGAATCCTATCGGTGGAGCATTTGGTGGTTCTGTAGTGTGATGAACCCTTTAAATAATAGTATTCTAATGGGAAATTAATCGTACTCACCTCAGAAGTTTGCAAATTATTTAGAAAGCTACGTCATTCCATATATCCTTGCAAGGGCCTTCTGACATCTGTTGGAGATTGTTTTGAACGAAAATATCTTTGTCCTTGTTTCAGTAGTTGTATAGTTTTCTATGGAAGAAGAAGTTACGTCGTATTTAATGCCAAGAAAGTGACGTGTACGAAATCCTTTTTTGTGTGCGGGCAAGGACCAAGCTCATGAGGCCACATTGATGTATGTGTATATATAATTCATGCTGTCCATCCTTTTTGCTGTATCATTTTAATGACCGGGGTCCAAATATCAGCTTGATCCAGAGCTTGTATGGGCGGGGACAATAGAACCCATTGTTGAAACTTTCAAGCTCACTCACTTTGATGTTTGTTAGAAGAGGACACGGCCCAAGTTAGAACTTTTTTGGATCCACACCGAGCAGTCCGACAAGGTGGACGGAATGGATCACCCCATTGTGGGCCTTAGGCTATTATATCAACGACTATCATTTCATTTGGTAGTAAAGAACGTGAACATATACACTACAAGAAATGCAACTTTTACCAACGAAAATTTTCATAGGCAAAAGGCTTAATTTCGTAGCAAAAACGTTTTACCAACGAAATTTTTCGTTGACAATTTCGTAGCTAAAAGATCGAGGGGAACACCTTTTACCCACGAAAAAAAAATTCGTTGGCAAAGGAAAGACTTTTGCCGACGTAAATTTTCGTAGGCAAACAATTTTACCAATGTTTCATTTCGTTGGTAAAAGTAATGACAAAACTTTTTACCTACGAATAGTTTTGCAGGTAAAAATACATACAAAACACTTTACCTACCAACGATTTCGTAGCTAAAAATATAAACATGATTTTTTACCTACGAATAATTTCGTAGCTAAAAATATTTGAAACTCTTTTTACCTACCAACAATTTCGTAGCTAAACATTTTTACACGAATTTTTACCTACGAATACTTTCGTACCCAAAAATTTTAAAAACACTTTTTACCTGCCAACAATTTTGTAGCTAAACATATTTACAAAATTTTTTACCTACCAACAATTTCGTAGCTAAAAATGTTAAACTCATTTTTGCTACCAAAAATTTCGTAACTAAAAATATTAACAAGACTTTTTACCTACCAATAGTTTCGTAGCTAAAAGGTATATTTGTAGATAAAAATACTTAGGAGACCTTTCCCTACCACCAATGTTGTAGCTAAAAATTTCTTTACTTACGCATATTTTCGTAGGTAAAAATTTTAAAAACAAACACGTTTAACTACGAATGATATCGTAGGTAAAAATATCTTACAAAATGTTTAGCTACGAATATTTTCGTAGGTAAAAACACTTGTGATACTTTTTACTACGAAAATTTTCGTAGGTAAAAGCTAAAAGCTTGGAAGATTCTTTTACCTACAAAAATTTTCGTAGGTAAAAGTTTCTTTTTTTTTTTTTTTTCCCACCCTATATTCCAGCACAAAATTCTTGAAATACACCTGATATACACCTGTTACAATATAATTCTTGATATATACCTGTCATGTAATATATTTTATCATATTCACATTCACAGCCATTTAACTCCAAAGTACATAAATAAATCTATCTAAACATAAACTACATCATGCATAAATACATATAAGTTTAACATCATAAATAAAATACAAAAAATAACGAAGATGGAGGCAGAGGTGGTGGGGCATCGATGGGTAAGCGTGCGGCAAGAGCCTGGAACATATTCGCTATCCGTCGCTCATGCTCCACCCGCATCTCCTCCATCCTCCTCTCCTGCTCTTCCCTCAGCCTGGCATGCTCCTCTATCCTCATCCTCTCCTGCTCCTCCCTCTGCCTCATCAGCTCCTCTATCCTCCTCTCCTGCTCCTCCCTCTGCCTCGTCAGCTCCTCCATCCTCCTCTCCTGCTCTTCCCTCAGCCTGGCATGCTCCTCTATCCTCATCCTCTCCTGCTCCTCCCTCTGCCTCATCAGCTCCTCTATCCTCCTCTCCTGCTCCTCCCTCTGCCTCGTCAGCTCCTCCATCCTCCTCCTCTCCTGCTCCTCCCTCTGACTCGTTAGCTCCTCCATCCTCCTCTGCTGCTCCTCCATCTTCCTCTCCAACTGCTCACTCTTCTTCTCCAACTGATCTCTGATGTCATTGACGACGACCTGTAGCTGGTGAACCTCTCTCTCAGCGATATCAGCTCGGCGAGTGGCACTCTCGCCAACGACGATGGATCGGGTGGAAGCAGCTCTAGCGGGTGCCATGAGCTTGGCACCATGGCCAAGCCCACGCACATATCCAGAACGGGTGCCAAGCACCTCACTCAGGATCTATGGCTCACTCCGCTGAGTACCGTCGGGAGTGGGCTGACTGCGTAAGGTGTCCATCGCTGCCTATAATGAAAACATATGAATTTTCTCAAAAAAATGACATTATTATAATTTAATGCAATTAAATTTTACAATGTAAGGATTTTTACCCAAATCTCGCCGGCACTAGGATGCACCCAAGATCCCGTCGCCTGCCGACAGTGAGTCCCTTTGTAGAGGTCTATTGGTCCGGGCTCCTGGCCAGTGATGGAATCTCACTGCACAATCGACAGAACAATAGAGTTAATATAAAATGCATTGAAAGAATATATCAACTTAATAGTTACCAGTAATTTCTTACCATGTCGTGACGAATTTGTACAAATGACTTTGAACCAGCTATGTGGTTCACTGCTAACTTTTCCCTGTTGTTAGAATTTATTTTGCTTCTCTTCTGAACACATTATTCATAATACATTATTATTAGTTGCGAATTTAATTGTTACCTTAACATATCGTAAATATATAAATATTACCTGAAAAAAATCAGATGAAAATCTATCGTAAAGTATCTTCCAGTCATCATCGGTCACGTGCGGCGGTGCGGACAGTGTGCCCTCCTCATTACTCATGCACTGCTTGTACCGCTTGTGTAACAATGAGCGGTACTCCTTGAACCACTTATTGATCATGTCGTCGATGGTATAGGAAATGTGCGGAACACTCAAATCCAATTCAAATTTATCCTGTAATTTTATAAATAATATATTAAGACAATAAACTTATTAAGAAAATAACTCAATCGTAAATGAACTTTTATCAAATAAATTAGGATTTATGAGTATAGGTTTAGGTTTAGGTTAAGGTTAAGGTTAAGGTTTAGGTTTAGGTTTAGGTTATAGGTTTTAGTTAAGGTTTAGGTTTAGATTATAGCTTTAGGCAATTGAGAATAGGTTAAGGTTTAGGTTAACGAAATCAGGTTCGGGTTTAAGATCGAGTTTAGGTTTGAGATTTCATGTTTAGGTTTAGGTTTAGGTTAGGGAGTTGAGATCAGGATTAGGTGTAGGTCTAGGTTTAGGGATTTGAGAATACATTTATGTTTTAAGTTTAGGTTTAGGTTTAATTTTTTGTTTTTATGTTTAGGTTATATGTTTAGGTTTAGGTTTAGGTTAAGGTAAGGTTATAGGTTATAAGTTTAGGTTATAACTTATATGTTATAGGTTAAGGTTTAGGATACAGGTTTTGGTTTAGTTATGTTATAGGTTTAGGTTTAGGTTAAGATTATAGGTTTAGGTTATAGGTTTTGGTTAGGTTTAGGTTAAGGTTATATGTTATAGGTAAGTTATAGCTTTGGGTTCGGGTTCGGGTTCGGGATCGGGTTTTGCTTTGGGTTTTCAAGTTTAGGTTTAGGATTAGGTTAGGGAGTTGATATTAGGAATAGGCGTAGGTTTAGGTTTAGGGGTTTGAGAACACATTTAAGTTTTAGGTTTAGGTTATAGGTTAAGGTTATAGGTTATAACTGTAGGGAATTGAGAATAGGTTAAGGTTTAGGTTTAGGAAATTGGGTTCGGGTTCGGTTTCGGGATCGGGTTTTGCTTTGGGTTTTCAAGTTTATGTTTAGGTTTAGGTTAGGGAGTTGAGAATAGGATTAGGTGTAGGTTTAGGTTTAGGGATTTGAGAACACATTTAGGTTTTAGGTAGGTTTTAGGTTATAGCTGTAGGGAATTGAGAATAGGTTAAGGTTTAGGTTTTAGGTTAAGGTTATAGGTAGGTTATAGGTTATAGATTTAGGGAATTGAGAATAGGTTAAGGTTTAAGTTTAAGAAATCGGGTTTGGGTTCGGGATCGGGTTTTCCTTTGGGTTTTCAAGTTTAGGTTTAGGTATAGGTTAGGTAGTTGAGAATAGGATTAGGTGTAGGTTTAGTTTTAGGGATTTGAGAACACATTTAGGTTTTAGGTAGGTTATAGGTTATAGCTGTAGGGAATTGAGAATAGGTTAAGGCTTAGGTTTTAGGTTAAGGTTATAGGTAGGTTATAGGTTATAGGTTTAGAGAATTGAGAATAGGTTAAGGTTTATGTTTAGGAAATCGGGTTTGGGTTCGAGATCGGGTTTTGCTTTGGGTTTTCAAGTTTAAGTTTAGGTTTAAGTTTAGGTTATGTAGTTGAGAATAAGATTAGGTGTAGGTTTAGGTTTAGGGATTTGAGAACACATTTAGGTTTTAGGTTAAGGTTTTAGGTAGGTTATATGTTATAGCTGTAGGGAATTGAGAATATGATAAGGTTTAGGTTTGAGGTTAAGGTTATAGGTTTAGGGAATTGAGAATAGGTTAAGGTTAAGGTTTAGGAAATTGGATTTGGGTTCGAGATCGGGTTTTGCTTTGGGTTTTCAAGTTTAGGTTTAGGTTTAGATTAGGTAATTGAGAATAGGATTAGGTGTAGGTTTAGGTTTAGGGGTTTGAGAACACATATAGGTTTTAGGTAGGTTATAGGTTATAGCTGTAGGGAATTGAGAATAGGTTAAGGCTTAGATTTTAGGTTAAGGTTATAGGTAGGTTATAGGTTATAGGTTATAGGTTTAGGGAATTGAGAATAGGTTAAGGTTTAGGTTTAAGAAATCGGGTTTGGATTCGGGATTGGGTTTTGCTTTGGGTTTTCAAGTTTAGGTTTAATATAGGTTAGGTAGTTGAGAATAAGATTAGGTGTAGGTTTAGGTTTAGGGATTTGAGAATACATTTAGGTTTTAGGTTTAGGTTTTAGGTAGGTTTTAGGTTATATCTATAGGGAATTGAGAATAGGTTAAGTCTTAGGTTTTAGGTTAAGGTTATAGGTAGGTTATAGGTTATAGGTTTAGGGAATTGAGAATAGGTTAAGGTTTAGGTTTAGGAAATCGGGTTTGGGTTCGGGATCGGGTTTTGCTTTAGGTTTTCAAGTTTAGGTTTAGGTTTAGGTTAGGTAGTTGAGAATAGGATTAGGTGTAGGTTTAGGTTTAGGGATTTGAGAACACATTTAGGTTTTAGGTAGGTTATAGGTTATAGCTGTAGGGAATTGAGAATAGGATAAGGTTTAGGTTTTAGGTAGGTTATAGGTTATAGGTTTAGGGAATTGAGAATAAGTTAAGGTTAAGGTTTAGGAAATCGGGTTTGGGTTCGGGATTGGGTTTTGCTTTGGGTTTTCAAGTTTAGGTTTAGGTTTAGGTTAGGTAGTTGAGAATAGAATTAGGTGTAGGTTTATGTTTAGGGGTTTGAGAACACATTTAGG
The DNA here is from genome assembly GCA_037074715.1 of Magnolia kwangsiensis. Lineage (NCBI taxonomy): Eukaryota > Viridiplantae > Streptophyta > Magnoliopsida > Magnoliales > Magnoliaceae > Magnolia > Magnolia kwangsiensis. The sequence goes on along the minus strand of CM073576.1, from coordinate 144,062,356 downwards.
TTTTAGGTTAAGGTTTTAGGTAGGTTATAGATTATAACTGTAGGGAATTGAGAATAGGTTAAGGCTTAGGTTTTAGGTTAAGGTTATAGGTAGGTTATAGGTTATAGGTTTAGAGAATTGAGAATAGGTTAAGGTTTAGGTTTAGGAAATCGGGTTTGGATTCGGGATTGGGTTTTGCTTTGAGTTTTCAAGTTTAGGTTTAGATATAGGTTAGGTAGTTGAGAATAGGATTAAGTGTAAGTTTAGGTTTAGGGATTTGAGAACACATTTAGGTTTTAGGTAGGTTATACGTTATAGTTGTAGGGAATTGAGAATAGGTTAAGGCTTAGGTTTTAGGTTAAGGTTATAGGTAGGTTATAGGTTATAGGTTTAGGGAATTGAGAATAAGTTAAGGTTTAGGTTTAGGAAATCGGTTTTGGATTCGGGATCGGGTTTTGCTTTGGGTTTTCAAGTTTAGGTTTAGGTTTAGGTTAGGTAGTTGAGAAAAGGATTAGGTGTAGGTTTAGGTTTAGGGATTTGAGAACACATTAAATGTTTAGGTTTTAGGTAGGTTATAGGTTATAACTGTAAGGAATTGAGAATAGGTTAAGGCTTAGGTTTTAGGTTAAGGTTATAGGTAGGTTATTGGTTATAGGTTTAGGGAATTGAGAATAGTTAAGGTTTAGGTTTAGGAAATCGGGTTTGGGTTCGGGATCGAGTTTTGCTTTGGGTTTTCAAGTTTAGGTTTAGGTATAGGCTAGGTAGTTGAGAATAGGATTAGGTGTAGGTTTATGTTTAGGCATTTGAGAACACATTTATGTTTTAGGTAGGTTATAGGTTATAGTTGTAGGGAATTGAGAATACGTTAAGGCTTAGGTTTTAGGTTAACGTTATAGGTAGGTTATAGGTTATAGGTTTAGGGAATTGAGAATAGGTTAAGGTTTAGGTTTAGGAAATCGGGTTTGGGTTCGGGATCGGGTTTTGCTTTGGGTTTTCAAGTTTAGGTTTAGGTTTAGGTTAGGTAGTTGAGAATAGGATTAGGTGTAGGTTTAGGTTTAGGGATTTGAGAACACATTTAGGTTTTAGGTTAAGGTTTTAGGTAGGTTATAGGTTATAGCAGTAGGGAATTGAGAATAGGTTAAGGCTTAGGTTTTAGGTTAAGGTTATAGATAGGTTATAGGTTATAGGTTTAGGGAATTGAGAATAGGTTACGGTTTAGGTTTAGGAAATCGGGTTTGGGTTCGAGATCGGGTTTTGCTTTGGATTTTCAAGTTTAGGTTTAGGTATAGGTTAGGTAGTTGAGAATAGGATTAGGTGTAGGTTTAGGTTTAGGGATTTGAGAACACATTTAAGTTTTAGGTTAAGGTTTTAGGTAGGTTATAGGTTATAGTTGTAGAGAATTGAGAATAGGTTAAGGCTTAGGTTTTAGGTTAAGGTTATAGGTAGGTTATAGGTTATAGGTTTAGGGAATTGAGAATAGGTTAAGGTTTAGGTTTAGAAAATCGGGTTTGGGTTCGGGATTTTACTTTGGGTTTTCAAGTTTAGGTTTAGGTATAGGTTAGGTAGTTGAGAATAGGATTATGTGTAGGTTTAGGTTTAGGGATTTGAGAACACATTTAGGTTTTAGGTAGGTTATAGGTTATAGCTGTAGGGAATTGAGAACAGGTTAAGGCTTAGGTTTTAGGTTAAGGTTTTAGGTAAGTTATAGGTTATAGGTTTAGGGAATTGAGAATAGGTTAAGGTTTAGGTTTAGAAAATCGGGTTTGGGTTCGGGATTGGGTTTTGCTTTGGGTTTTCAAGTTTAGGTTTAGTTATAGCTTAGGTAGTTGAGAATAGGATTAGGTGTAGGTTTAGATTTAGGGATTTGAGAACACATTTAGGTTTTAAGTAGGTTATAGATTATAGCTGTGGGGAATTGAGAATAGGTTAAGGCTTAGGCTTTAGGTTAAGGTTATAGGTAGGTTATAGGTTATAGGTTTAGGGAATTGAGAATAGGCTAAGGTTTAGGGTTAGGAAATCGGGTTTGGGTTCGGGATTGGGATCTGGTTTTGCTTTGGGTTTTCAAGTTTAGGTTTAGGTATAGGTTAGGTTGTTGAGAATAGGATTAAGTGTAGGTTTAGGCTTAGGAATTTGAGAACACATTTAGGTTTTATGTAGGTTATAGGTTATAGCTGTAGGGAATTGAGAATAGGTTAGGGCTTAGGTTTTAGGTTAAGGTTATAAGTAGGTTATAAGTTATAAGTTTAGGGAATTGAGAATAGGTTAAGGTTTAGGTTTAGGAAATCGGGTTTGGGTTCGGAATCGAATTTTGCTTTGGGTTTTCAAGTTTAGGTTTAAGTATAGGATAGGAAGTTAAGAATAGGATTAGGTGTAGGTTTAGGTTTAGGGATTTGAGTACACTTTTAGGTTTTAGGTTTAGGTTTTAGGTAGGTTATGGGTTATAACTGTAGGGAATTGAGAATAGGTTAAGGCTTAGGTTTTAGGTTAAGGTTATAAGTAGGTTATAAGTTATAGGTTTAGGGAATTGAGAATTGGTTAAGGTTTAGGTTTAGGAAATCGGGTTTGGGTTCGGGATCGGGTTTTGGTTTGGGTTTTCAAGTTTAGGTTTAGGTTAGGTTGTTGAGAATACGATTAGGTGTAGGTTTAAGTTTAGGGATTTGAGAACACATTTAGGTTTTAGGTTTAAGTTTTAGGTAGGTTATAGGTTATAGCTGTAGGGAATTGAGAATAGGTTATTGGTTCAAGTAATAGGATCAGGTGTGGTTTAGGTAAAGGGTGAGGCTCCTGCAAATACAGATATAAACATGGCCTGTCAACATGGCCAGGCCCTTCCAATGCTATCCATAGGAAATGGACAGCTTCATCATGGTCATAACAGCGGTTTCACCTTCCATTCAGATGACCCCCGCTCATCCGGATAGATCCGACGCACATCCGGGTATGCTTCATTAAGTTTGAGCTAATATCAAAATACGGCCTGTCCAAATGACCAGGCCCTTGTTCACTCCCCAAGTGCAGGGTTGTGATGTAGTAATAACTCGGTGAGATCGAGGTCGAATCCCAAGGGACTGAAACTTGTACGAATTCTAAAACTAAGTAGAATTAGAACTAGGATGATAGGAAATCTAAATTAATTAGCAATGATGGAATAATTATAGAATAATTAATCTAAAACTAAGGAGTTATCAGAGAAGGGTAACTAGGGATTCAGAGGATCCACTTGTAGAGATCAGGGAGATCTTATGCCTGCTTCAAGAATTATGGAATTTACTGAACTGCCGTTGATCTAGTTTTCAAAGAGATGAAAGGTATATGAATTAGAATGGATTCCATCACCAAACCATGCCCAGGAGACTATGGCAAACAACAGAATTAAACTAATTACCAACCACTCAACATGTTATAAAAGTTAGGAAGGGTACCGTCAACCGACCATGCCCAGGAGACTATGGTGAACAACAGGGCTTCCTGACGTCATAAACATAAAGGGGAAAAGGAAATATTTAAAGCATCGCAGACCCATTGTAATTTCAGTGACAACAGACCATTAAAAACCAAAAATACTTCCTTTAATTAAACTAACATCAATATGAATTCAATTCATAATTTAAACAAAAATTGTAAAAATAAATTCTCTCATCTCACTACAAGCTTCACCTCCTAGCCCTAGCTAGGAGGTTTAGCCCAACATGAACAGGCTAGATATCTCAAAACAAAATAAAATAAAAATAAAAATAAAAGAAAAAAAATAAACTTAACTCTCTCTCTTGCAGACGTCCGACCTGAGCCTTCCTTCCCAGCTCTCAATTTCTTCCTTCCTATACCTGAATGAATGCTTCCCACGTCCAAAACCTCCTTTTATAGCTGCTGGAAGGCTGGAGTTAGTGACAGAGTTGTAGCAGGACACGGAGTGCAATTTTCGCAGCCAAGTTCGGTGCCTCAAAACACGCCACTTTTCTCACTCAAATTCCAAAGAAACACCGTCCCTTAGTACTTTCTTGGGTTCTCTACATGATAGACGGTTCAGATCTGCCATATGATCAAAGATGGTGGGCCAAAATCGCCTGAAAAAGTCAGTTTTTGCGGATGTGCGAAACCTTTCGCACCATTTCGCTGTTGTGATCGGTCGGCCCCACAAAAGCATTTTCTGAAAAATCCACCCCATCCATTGGATTCAGGATGAAATTTCAATCAAGAATGGGTGGTTTTGAACGTCCATTGACGTGGCCCAAAGAAGAAATCACAAAAAGATTAGTTTTGAACGTTGCAGGACAGCCCTTTTGTGGCCCCTGTATCGCACACGTGTGTACGTATGGATGCAAAATGTCAACATATTTTTGTAGTATTCGAGCCCCTCTACACGGCGAATGGATCAGATTGGCCGTAAGGGCCATGGGCGGGGCCCAGAATCGTCCGTAAAAACGACCAGCAGCCGTGTGTCCGCTGCCAGTGCGAAAATGGCAAGTGTCGTGTCGCGGGTGTGGCAGCCGCTGACCGTGCCAATGGCTGTGGTGTGCATCGAGCGTGTACATGCTCCGTGCACACATTCCACACACAGGTCCCACTGTGATGTTTCTGAACAATCCACTCCAACCATTTGTTTGGTCTCCCTTTTTAAAGCATTGAGACTAGATTTGAGGCAATTCCAGATATCAGGTGGGCCCAGAATCAACGGTTTATGAGCTGATCTATCAGTTGGGGCACTTCCATAGTGATCCAATGGATGATTTTTAACGTGTACGGTTAATTTATGGTCCTCAGGCCACATATGAAGTTTCGAGCCGAACCGATATTGGAAACCCCGTGATCTTGCGTTCTGGATGCGTTTCAAGCCACTTGAGCTTCAATTTCTTAGTTTTCTCAGATTTCTAACCGTGTATATCTGTCAATCTTGGTCCCCTGGAGTGTGTCCCTTGCCTTTGGTGTCATCAGATCGTTAAAACCATACTTTTAGCACATTTTTGCAGTTCATGCTCTCAATTACACCCTGAAACATAAACACGATAAAAACAGGCCGTTAGACAGCATTATGTTCGTAAATCTAGGCAATATATGGGGTCTAATATGCACTATTTGACCCTCAACACAACTCCCAACCAGCATTTTGCTAGTCCCTAGCAAAATATGCGAAAAATAAGTTGAAACTTATATGAAAATTTCTGTAAAGCCGAATGATTTTTGAGAAATAACCCAGGCATTAAAATTCTACGATTCATGAATGTTGGGCATTACTTGCTCTTGGACTCAAGCGCACGGTAAACTTCCTAGTCCAGTTCAAAATATTAATCCACTAATTAGAAAATTTCTAAACATTAAGATCCATGAGCGTATAGTGTAATCTCGGCTTAGTAATATTAAGAGATCCAATCATCAATTTAATGATATCATTGGTAACCAACAAAACAATTCATGATAACCAAGACTTAAACCAAAACTTGCCTCACAGGTTATCCTATTAACTTATGATTTTTTTTTATTCAAAGTAATGCCAAGGAAGGGAATCAAATCCTCACCCATTGGGAGCAAACCTATGGTGAAATCCAATCGCCTAACATTTTCCGAATATCAACTGTGGGGAGTCAAATCCTCGCCTATAGGGAGCATACACCATTTGCCCCAATCTTTCCAAAAATATCTTCTTCTTTTTCTTTTTTTTTTTTCATATCAATCCTGTTAGGCAAATATTCCAGGCTAGTTCCTTTCATGCTTAGTGATTACTAAATTAACCATTCAATATCAACTGAAACCTTAATGTGAAGGCGAGATGTGACATGTGAAATCATGACTCAGTTAATGTTTACAACTTCTAATTATGGATTAATAATTCACATAACTATGAAATCTAACAGATACGGAATCCAAGAGTCATAAATCCAACATTATGTATCTTGAAAATCTAAATTAGGGATATCTGTCAAAATCACTTCGAATTTGTAGAGACCAAGAAAATACTGATTAGAAAACCTAATCTCCCACCCCCAACCTAAAATCTACATTGTCCTCAATATAAAAGATATGAGGATGCAATGCACATGGGACAACGAAAGTAAATGAGAAGTGATGGGAAGATAGTACCTGAATAACGAATCAAGAGAGTTTCCAATAGATCACGGCATGGAAGCTTGTCAGCATGAGAGAGAAAGCAGAACAAAAATAACGAAAATAAAATCCTACCTATACCACTTTCGCAGGTGCTCTCGATTGTATTTAGCGTATGCAACAGGCCTTTAAACCCCTAGGTTACCCCTAGTGGACGAGTTGTAGTCTCGTGAGGGTTTGCAGTAATGTTACCCACAAACATTGAATCATCTACTAAAGAATGAAAAGGAATAAAAAAAAAAAGCTGGGTTGCCTCCCAGGAGCGCTAAATTTACCGTTTTCAGCCAGACAAATAAAACAATTACCCTAGTCCTATGAAAGCGATAAACCTACCTATACCTCCATCAGACTAGGAGATCAGTCCTGGTAAACATGAGCAATCAGAGACATGGACATGTCCTCTGAATCAAATGCCTCGACAAATGGCTTTAATCGATGTCCATTGACTTTAAACTCCTTCCCATTTTCGGGATCTTTTATCTCGACGGCCCCATGAGGATAAACAGTGACAACAATGTAAGGGCCGGTCCAACGAGATCGAAGCTTACCCGGAAAGAGATGTAGTCGAGAATCATACAAAAGGACTTTCTGACCTGGCGTGAATGATTTTCGTAGAATATGTTGATCATGAAACGCCTTCATCTTGTCCTTGTAAATTCTCGAGTTCTCATATGCATCGTTCCGGATTTCTTCAAGTTCATTCAACTGAAGTTTGCGTAGCGAGCCAGCGTTGTCCAGATTGAAATTCAGATTTTTGATCACCCAGTATGCTTTATGTTCCAATTCCACAAGCAAAATGACAAGCCTTTCCGTAGACAAGTCTAAAGGGAGATGTTCCAATAGGAGTTTTAAAAGTAGTACGTACGCCCATAAGGCATCGGTCAATCGAATTGATCAGTCCTTACGATCAGGGTTAACCGTTTTCTCTAAGATATGTTTGATCTCCCTATTAGAAATTTCAGCTTGTCCACTTGTCTATGGATGGTATGGGGTGCTTACCTTATGAGAGATACCGTATTTCTTCATTAGATTCTCAAATGGTCTATTACAAAAGTGTGAGCCCCCGACACTAATGATGGCTCGAGGCATTCCGAACCGCGACAGGATATTTTCTTTCAAAAATTTAATGACCGTGCGATGGTCATTTTTGCGGCACGAAATTGCTTCGACCTATTTAGTGACATAGTCTACGGCGAGCAAAATTTACAGATTTCCAAATGATTGGGGGAATGGTCCCATGAAATCGATGCCCCAATAATCAAATGCTTCTATAATAATGATGGGATTCAAAGGCATCATATTTCGACGGGACAATGCTCCCAATTTTTGACAACGCTCACAAGCTTTGCAAAACTCATGAGTGTCCCTGAACATAGTGGGCCAGTAAAAGCCACACTGTAGAATCTTGGTCGTGGTCTTTTTAGCAGAAAAGTGACCACCACGGGCCTGTGAGTGACAGAAGGAGATGACCCTCTAATGCTCATCGTCTGGTACACATCTCCTTAAGATTTGGTCTGGGCAATATTTAAACAAATATGGATCATCCCAGAAAAAGTTACACACCTTGGTAAAGAATTTTTTCTTATCTTGTGACGTCCAATGTGTCGGTATGGCACCTGTAGCAAGATAATTATCAATATCAGCAAACCAAGATGAATGGGAGACTCTAAACAGTTGTTCATCAGGGAACATGTCATTGATATGGGTCGTCTCAAGGGAATCAGAGGTATTAAGACGAGAAAGATGATCGGCCACTACGTTCTCTACTCCCTTTTTATCTTTGATTTTCAAATCAAATTCTTGGAGTAGAAGGATCCATCGTATCAAGCGGGGCTTAGAATCATTCTTAGAAAGAAAATACTTAAGTGCCGCATGGTCTGTGTAAATAATGATCTTAGATCCGATCAGGTAAGATCTAAATTTGTCCAAAGCAAACACTACGGCTAAGAGTCCTTTTCCGTAGTCGAGTAGTTCACTTGGGCAGGATTTAGAGTCCTACTTGCGTAGTGAATAACGTAAGGCCGCTTATCTTTTCTCTGGCCTAGAACCGCTCCAAGAGCATAATCAGAGGCGTCGCACATAAGTTCAAAAGGAAGACTCCAGTCGGGTGGCTGCATGATAAGTGCAGTGGTTAACATGCCCTTAAGCTTAGTGAAAGCTTCTTGGCACTGCTCAGTCCACTCGTATGGTGTATCCTTTTGAAGAAGATTACATAAAGGACGAGAGAGGAGACTAAAGTCCTTTATGAATCGTCTGTAAAAGCCTGCGTGTCCTAAGAAGGATCGCACATCTCTGATGTTCTTGGGTGGAGGTAGGTTAGAGATAAGATCGATTTTTGCCTTATCTACCTCGATTTCTTTCGACGAGATGATATGCCCAAGGACAATTCCCTTTTGAACCATAAAATGACACTTCTCCCAGTTAAGTACCAAATTCTTTTCTTCACATCTTTTCAGCACACATTTAAGACTTGCTAAGCATTCGCTGAAAGATGAACCAAAAATAGAGAAATCGTCCATGAATACCTCTAGATATTTCCCCACCATGTCAGAAAAGATACTCGTCATGCATCGCTGAAAGGTGGCAGGGGCATTACATAACCCGAATGGCATCCTTCTGTAAGCAAAGGTGCCATAAGGACATGTAAATGTGGTCTTTTCCTGATCTTCAGGGGCGATTTCAATCTGATTATAACCTGAATACCCGTCAACGAAACAATAATAGGAATGACTAGCTAGCCTTTCCAGGATTTGATCAATGAAGGGCAAAGAAAAGTGGTCTTTCCTTGTGACGGTATTCAGCTTTCTGTAGTCAATGCACATTCTCCAACTAGTGGTAACTCTGATCGGCACGAGTTCATTATTGGCATTGGTTACGATAGTGATCTCGGACTTCTTAGGAACTACCTGAGTTGGACTCACCCATTGACTATCGGATATGGGGTATATGATCCCCACATCCAATAGTTTGAGAACCTCAGCCTTAACCACTTCCTTCATGTTTGGATTTAATCTACGTTGTGATTGCCGAACAGCCTTTGCATTGTCCTCAAGATATATACAATGAGTATAAATTGATGGGTTAATTCCCTTGAGGTCCGCTATCGTCCATCCAAGGGCTCCCTTATGCTCAATGAGAGTAGATATCAGCACTCTCTTATTCTTTCTCCAGGTGGGCAGAGATCACTACCGGGTATATCTCATCTTGACCTAAATAGACATATTTTAAATCAGAGGGCAAAGGTTTTAGGTCAAGCTTCGGTGGCTTGAGGTTAGACAGTAGAGGCACTACATAAGTTTGGGGCAATTCTTCAATGTGTGGCCTCCAGTGGTTAACTTCAAGTACTAGTGCAGTATCAAGCATGGCACACGTCTCCCTAATTATATCATCATCAAGATCATGGGAGTGGGCCAGGCACATCTCTAGAGGATCAGAGGATAAGTTGAGAGGTGTTCTATCTTCTACAAAACAATCAATCATGTTAACATCGTGGAAATCGTCATCATCCTCTGAGTTGCTGCCGTTATTGAAAAAGATATTCGATTCCAATGTCAAATTTCCAAAGGACATAGTCATGACACCATTCCTCCAATTGATAATTGCATTTGAAGTAGACAGGAATGGCCGACCAAGAATGACGGGAATCTGAGTGCTCGTGTCATTGATGGGTTCGGTGTCCAAGATGATAAAATCAACAGGGTAGTAAAATCTATCCACCTGGACCAACACATCCTTGATGATCCCTCTTGGTATACGAACAGAATGATCAGCAAGTTGTAGTGTGGTTCGAGTGGGTTTTAATTCACCCAAACCTAACTGTTGGTATACCGAGTAGGGAATCAAATTGACGCTTGCTCCAAGTCAAGAAGTGCGTGGTCAATTCGATAGTTCCCGATTACACATGATATGGTTAAGCAACCGGGATCTTTGAATTTTTACGGCACATCTTGTTTCAGGATGGCACTCACTTTCTCAGTCAAGGAGATCTTCTTTTGAACACTTTTCCGTCGTTTGGTAGTGCATAAATCCTTTAGAAATTTAGCATATGAAGGAATCTGTTTTACAACGTCAAGCAGAGGAATGTTGACTTTCACTTGTTTCAACACCTCTAGGATATCCTGAGAGTTAGATAGACGTTTTGGTTCAACCAACCGTTGAGGAAACGGAGCAACTGGCTTTTCTAGAGGTTCCGGTTCAAATTTTTGTGGGGCGCCACTAGATCCATCATTATTGTCCTCTTCTGGTTCTTGAGGCTTTTCGGGCCTAACCGGAAGGGTTTTATCAATAACTTTTCCACTCCTAAGAGTGGTGATGGATTTAGCGTGCCCCATTTGATTTGAAGAGCTGGGATCACCTATCTCGTATTGCGGTTTCAGATTAGGGAGTGATTGTGCAGGGAGCATCCCTTTTTACATAGTCGTCATACGTGAATCTATTTTTTGCATAAAATCTGAAATTCCTTGCGTTGTCCGAGCCAGTTCTTGTATGAAAATTTGAACCGATTCTTCTTGAGGTTTCCCCTGATTTGAATTTTGATTGAAGAAACCTTGAGGGGTAGCAGTTTGTCCGTTCCTCCAACTAAAATTCAGATGATTTTTCCAGCCAGGATTGTACGTATTAGAGGGTGGTCCATTGAAAGGTCTTTGATAGTTATTTACGGCATTAGATTGTTCATTCAATACTTCTCGAAAGGCAGATATTGAATGATAATTTTCAGTAGTATGAATGTTGCAATCACAGATGCCGCAAACACTTTCATTAACCTTTTCCTTCCTTCCTTCCATGGCCTCAAATTTTCTAGTGAGATTGGCCACCTTAGCGTTAAGATCATCATCCTCTTTCAGGAGATATATTCCTCCCTTTTCCCTTGAATGAGTCGGCCTAGACGTAGTGTTCGTCCTTGGATAATAGTCTCATGATTGTGTTTTTTCAGTGAGACTATCGAGGTAATCCCATACCTCGTCGACATTTTTATTAATAAAATCTCCGTTACACATTGTCTCGACCATTTGGCGCATGGAAGATGTTAGCCCATCATAGAAAAAATTCGTAATGTGCCATATTTCAAAGCCATGTTGTGGGCATGCATTAACCAGATCCTTGAACCTTTCCCAACATTGAAAGAATGTTTCATCTTCCTTTTGGGCAAAGTTCATGATTGCTCTCCTGAGGGTAATTGTCTTATGATGTGGGAAAATTTTCTTTATAAATTCCCTCTGCAAATCATTCCATGTGCCAATGGACCTAGGACGCAGTGAATGTAACCACGTCTTGGCTTTTTCTTTCAAGGAAAATGGAAAGAGTTTCAGCCTAATAGTATCCTCAGATACATTAGGAAAGTATAAGATGCCTATGATTTCATCAAACTCTTTCAGATGCAAGTATAGTTCTTCAGACTCAAGCCCATGGAACTTAGGAAGGAGTTGGATAACCCCTGGCTTGATGTCCATGTCCTGTATTCGCAGGAAAAATCATACATGAGGGCGTACTCACCCCCGCCGGTTGTAAATAATCTCGTAAAGTACGAGGCGGGGGTGCGTGGTGCACCTCATTCTCATCAAGTACTTCCTCAACCCTAGGTTGGGGTAGTACTTGAGGTTGATTTCCAACCATAACCTCCTCTGTCTCAGGAGAATTCAAGTGGTGTCTAGTCCTGCGATGGACAGTCAACCCCTCAACTAATCTTCCTTCAGTCACGAGACGTTGAGTGTTGTCGCGTGCCCAATGGGGCATAAAACACACTCAGCCCTCAAATTCTAACTTAAACCTAAGAGAAAGGAAGAAAAAATCTAGAGAATAAAAGAGAAAGATGGAAAGAAGTTACCAAATTTGAAGTCCTAGGTTAAGAATCTGCAAAACAAAACAAAATAAGTTAGTTTCTAAGAATATAAAGTCCTAATTAAAAGCAAATTAATTTCTAGAGAAAAGAAGAAATTCCAAAGAAAGAAGAATTAGAAAGAGTTTACTAACTTAGAAGCTTCCTACAAAACAGAAAAATAAAATTAGGTTAGTTCTAAAAATCAGATAGAATGAAAAATAGCAAGTTTCTAAAATTAAGAAAAATTTCTAATAAGGAAAATAACTAAGCTTCTAAACCTATAATTAAAAATTTCTAAAAAGAAAATCTAATCCTAAAACTAATTAATTTCAAAAAAAACGTAGCCGACAGTCCCCGGCAATGGCGTCAAAACCTTGTTCACTCCCCAAGTGCAGGGTTGTGATGTAGTAATAACTCGGTGAGATCGAGGTCGAATCCCAAGGGACTGAAACTTGTACGAATTCTAAAACTAAGTAGAATTAGAACTAGGATGAGAGGAAATCTAAATTAATTAGCAATGATGGAATAATTATAGAATAATTAATCTAAAACTAAGGAGTTATCAGAGAAGGGTAACTAGGGATTCAGAGGATCCACTTGTAGAGATCAGGGAGATCTTATGCCTGCTTCAAGAATTATGGAATTTACTGAACTGCCGTTGATCTAGTTTTCAAAGAGATGAAAGGTATATGAATTAGAATGGATTCCATCACCAAACCATGCCCAGGAGACTATGGCAAACAACAGAATTAAACTAATTATCAACCACTCAACATGTTATGAAAGTTAGGAAGGGTACCGTCAACCGACCATGCCCAGGAGATTATGGTGAACAACAGGGCTTCCTGACGTCATAAACATAAAGGGGAAAAGGAAATATTTAAAGCATCGCAGACCCATTGTAATTTCAGTGACAACAGACCATTAAAAACCAAAAATACTTCCATTAATTAAACTAACATCAACATGAATTCAGTTCATAATTTAAAAAAAAATTGTAAAAATAAATTCTCCCATCTCACTACAAGCTTCACCTCCTAGCCCTAGCTAGGAGGTTTAGCCCAACATGAACAGGCTAGATATCTCAAAATAAAATAAAATAAAAATAAAAATAAAAGAAAAAAAACAAACTCAACTCTCTCTCTTGCAGACGTCCGACCTGAGCCTTCCTTCCCAGCTCTCAATTTCTTCCTTCCTAGACCTAAATGAATGCTCCCCACGTCCAAAACCTCCTTTTATAGCTGCTGGAAGGCTGGAGTCAGTGACAGAGTTGTAGCAGGACACGGAGTGCAATTTTCACAGCCAAGTTCGGTGCCTCGAAAGACGCCACTTTTCTCGCTCAAATTTCAAAGAAACACCGTCCCTTAGTACTTTCTTGGGTTCTCTACATGATAGACGGTTCAGATCTGCCATATGATCAAAGATGGTGGGCCAAAACTGCCTGGAAAAGTCGATTTTCGCGGATGTGCGAAACCTTTCGCACCATTTCGCTGTTGTGATCGGTGGGCCCCACAGAAGCATTTTCTGGAAAATTCACCCCGTCCATTGGATTCAGGACGAAATTTCAGTCAAGAATAGGTGGTTTTGAACGTCCATTGACGTGGCCCAGAGAAGAAATCACAAAAAGATCAGTTTTGAACGTTGCAGGACAGCCCTTTTGTGGCCCCTGTATCGCACACGTGTGTATGCATGGATGCAAAAGGTCAACATGTTTTTGTAGTATTCGAGCCCCTCTACACGGTGAATGGATCAGATTGGCCGTAAGGGCCATGTGCGGGGCCCAGAATCGTCCGCAAAAATGGCCAGCGGCCGTGCGTCCGTTGCCAGTGCGAAAACGACAAGTGTCGTGTCACGGGTGTGGCAGCAGCTGACCGTGCCAGTGGCTGTGGTGTGCATCGAGCGTGTACATGCTCCGTGCACACATTCCACACACAGGTCCCACTGTGATGTTTCTGAACAATCCACTCCAACCATTTGTTTGGTCTCCCTTTTTAAAGCGTTGAGACTAGATTTGAGGCAATTCCAGATATCAGGTGGGCCCAGAATGAACGGTTTATGAGCTGATCTATCAGTTGGGGCACTTCCATAGTGATCCAATGGATGATTTTTGACGTGTACGGTTAATTTATGGTCCTCAGGCCGCATATGAAGTTTCGAGCTGAACCGATATTGGAAACCCCGTGATCTTGCGTTCTGGATGCGTTTCAAGCCACTTGAGCTTCAATTTCTTAGTTTTCTCGAATTTCTAACCGTGTATATCTGTCAATCTTGGTCCCCTGGAGTGTGTCTCTTGCCTTTGGTGTCATCAGATCGTTAAAACCATACTTTTAGCACCTTTTTGCAGTTCATGCTCTCAATTACACGCTGAAACATAAACACGATAAAAACAGGCCGTTAGACAGCATTATGTTCGTAAATCTAGGCAATATATGGGGTCTAATATGCACTATTTGACCCTCAACAACCCTCCCAATGTTGTCCATATAAAATGGACAGTTTCATCATGGTCATAACAGCGGTTCCCACCTCCCAGGGACCCTCGCTCATCCGGATAGCTCCGACGCACATCCGGGTATGCTCTATTAATTTTGAGCAACATAACTTAATCGTAAATGAACTTTTATAAAATAAAAATCTAATTCTTCAAGAAAGTTTAAACTACAAACATGGATCTTGTAAATTAATTTTAATGCCTGCACAGCTTCCCATAACTATCTACTAGCATATATATCCATGCAGGATGCATCATGCGAAAGAAATAAAAAATACACTTACAGTATATCTGTCAAACATTCAAAATCACTTCACAAGAGTACTAACCTCAATGCATTCCATGATATCATAGAAAAAGCTGCGTTGACTATCAAGTTCTTTCTTGGAAGTGCCCTTCCCACTAGCTTCAACAAATAAATCCTTCATCTGACTAATGATATCTTCATATGCATTTTCAGAAATAAAGTTTCTACCTGCAGAGGTTGACATAGATCCATCTACATCCATATTCAAATTGTTTAAATGCTCAAATATAACAGCTATACACCAAAAGATTTCAATGCCATCATGCCAACTTGCATGATGAAAACAGGCCCCCAAGTGAAACCTAAAAATCTCATGAGAAATTGGTTAAGGTTATAGGTAGTAAATCCCCTAGCTCTGCATGCCTTTCCCTGGGTTTCTACCCTCGTAGTTGATTGAAGACCTCAGACCTAGAAGCTCTCTTTTACCTTTGTGCTTACCCTTCCACTTGAATTGAAAGGCAATTGCTTCCTCTTGGCATCCATTTAAAGAAGAATCAGCTTGATTTTTTCCTCATCCTCTGCATCTGCCTGTAAGACCCGTATCTTGGTCTGTACCATTCCATAGACTTCTGCGGTCTTACCGCTCAAATTCTGGCAACCTTCGATCCTTAACCGATATCGATGCGCGATTCTGATTCATATACCGACAACCCGAGTCGACTCAACCCGAGACCAATACCATAGCGATCGCGCCATCGTTGCGGTTCTAATGCTGCGACTCGCGCGCCGAGGCGATACCCTGGTCAAGAGATGTGGGCCAACGTTCGGTGTGAGAAAACGCCGCGCGTTGTGAAACCCAAGAGAATCTCTACAATGTGTCACATCAATCACATCGATCCCATCAATCAATCAATCCATCAATCCATCACATGTCAAGTACACGTCACTTTCATCCCTTTCCCCAAGCAACCACAAAAGTCTCCCAAACCCATACCTCTCTTACACAAAAAGCCACAAAAGTCTTCACCACCCATACCTCTCTTACACAAAAGCCTCAAAAGTTAATACTTTCTTATACAACCATCATTCATCCATCCATCCATCTCTCTCTACATCACTCTCTCTCTTTCTCTCTTTCTCATTTCAAAAAATCTCCAAGCAAAAGAGCCCATACGTATGGAATTTTTCTAAGAATCCCTAAACTCCAAGTGGCCCACCTCTTCATCCCAAGATCTCTCATCTCAACCCTCCATTCTTCATCTCATCCATTGAAGTTGAAGCTAAGGTGTCAAGAAACCCCTAGGAGCAAGAAGATCGGATGGTGGGTGCCTCTATAGGATAGTTTTTCTTATTTTTATGATGGGCCAAGTGAAGCCCACCGATCCATGGTGTGGATCTCACTTGGGACCCTAATATGTGGTCGATGGACCACTTGGATCATCATGATTATTCCATGATGGGGCCATTCTCCATGGACCCTATCATGATGTTTATTTCATTTAGAAAGGTCATCTAGACCGTCCATATCGGTGGGGAATGGATCTCCAACGTTGATTTACATTTTTGATGATCCCATGTTCAAAGGGATCCATTTATTGTATGATTTCATTCAAGGGAGGGCTCACAGTAGCGGAGCCCTCCATCACAAGGTGTGTCCCACTCTCCATGTCTCTCTCTCTCTCTTTTATTTCTCTTATTTTATTTTATTTTATTTTATTTTATTTTTATGCAATAGGATTGTGTGGCCCACTTGAATGGATCCCACCTTGAGATTTATTTTGTTCAAATTTTTATTCAAGTAGGGCCCACCATATACATTGTACCCACTTCACCCATCAGTGGCGGCCCACTTCATCAGGGCCCACCACATACGTGCATTTTTTTTAAAATAAAAACCATCCAGCGTCTGGGACGCTGGACGTTTCAAAGGAAAAAAGAAAAGGATGCCTTTGGTGGTCCACTTGCTTAGGCCCCACCGTGATATATTTAGACAATCCAAGCCGTCTACCCTCTTACCTACAGTGTTTTAGCCGTTGGGTAGAAGTTTGGGGCTGATTGGAAGACCTGGTGGGCCATAGCATCAAAGAATGCATCACTACCATTCAAGGATCCTTTTTCTTATTTTATTTCATTTTCTATCATCAAAAAAATTCAAACTTTAGACTCTTTGGGCTCGTCTTGGGCCAAGGAAACCAATAGATGGAGTGGATTTAGGTGATGTGGACCCCACCTTCGAAAATCCCCAGAAAATTGGTTTTTCCCAAAAATTGCAAGAGGCCTTGCCTCCTTGCTTCTGACAGTTGCTGCAGCAGCAGCAGCCGCGTACGGGCGGGCGTCCAGCATGGGACCCACGGCTCCAGCCGTGGGCCCCACCGTAATGTTTGTTCGTCATCCAACCTGTTCACGAGGTGGGTCCCCTCCTCAGGTGGGCTCCCTCCAAATTTTGGCTCGATCCATTTATCAGGTGGCCGACACCATAGGGAACAGTGTGAATGAACATCTACCATTGAAACTCTTCCTGGGGCCCGCAGAAGTTTTGGATCAAGGCAAAATTTGTGTTTTCCTTCCACTTCCGTCCACCTGACCTTGTGAACGGCTTGGATGGCAAATAGACATTTCAGTGGGCCCCACATGGGACCCACAATGTTGTACGTGTTTCAAGGCCACCGTCCAGGCGGATGGTGGCACTCACCTTGCATGTGTGCCTCCACCGTCCAGCGGACGGTGGGGCCCTGTGTAATGTATGTGCGCTATCCGCACTGTCCACTGGACAGTGGGACCCACCATGATGCACGTGATGCATCTAGACCGTCCATCCACGTGGTAGGATCATTTTAAGGCCTGAGCTTTTGGTTGGGTGGGCCACTCACATATGGGTTAGGCCCATTTGAGTTGTAAAAGGCCTATGGGCTAGGCCCATTTGATTTATGAAATGCTTATGGGCTAGGCTCATTTGATTCACTTAAGGCCTAAGAACTTGGGCCCACTTGATATGTAAAGCCTATGGGCTTAGGCTCACTTGATATTTAAGGCCTATGGGCTTAGGCTCACTTGATATTTAAGGCCTATGGGTTTAGGCCCACTTGATATGTTTCAAGTCCATGGGACTAGGCCCATTTGATGTACTTCAAGGCCCATGAAATTGGACCCATTTGTGGCATTCTTAAAGCCCATGGAAGTGGACCCATTTGATATATTGTAAGGCCCATGGGACTAAACCCATTTGATTATAAAAAGGGTCCATGGGATTAGGCCCATTGGATTTATTTGAGACCCATGAGTTAGGCCCATTTTATTTGATTAAGGCCTAGGGGTTTAGGCCCATTTGACTCATGTTAGGTCTATGGGTTGAGGCCCACTTGATCTACATGTGGGACCCAATTGGTGTGGCCCATTGGTCACATACTAAACTCATAAGACTAATCTCATTTGATGCAATCTAAGGCCCACGGGTTTTGACCCATTGCAATGCACATAAGACCCATTAGTGTGGTCCATTTATGCGGCCCATCTGATGAATAAAAGGCCCATAGGATATGGCCCATTTGATATATATATGAAAAGCCCAATGGGATGAACCTAAAGTCCATTGCAATGTGTAATCCCAATACCGATTATGTAGCGATGTTTAAGAAGATCGTGCCTGTGAAGCAATGTTGGTTTGACATCCATATTGCGAGTGTGATGCTGGTTGGATGTCCACATTACGACTCTCCTTAGGGCCCATTACTGGGCCGTACTTATTATGTATAGGCAGTCCAGGTCCATCTGCATTGTACGATAGTTCATTTTATTATAACATGTTTAGTACAGTTCTATGACTCATGATCATACGCATCATATGTATGCTTGACGTGACAATTGTCTGATCATAGCATTTGGCTTCGGGCAGGTTGTTTATGGGCTCCCGGTTAGGTGGTATTGCCCTACATGAGCGCACGATATACGCAGAATTTGATGCATGACTGGATAGCGTGAATCATGCATATCGCATTTGTATGACATGGATATTGTACGCCCTAGCGACATCGGGGTCGTAACTTCCACAGATGTATCGTGATTGGCAGGATTGGATACCGAAAATCTTGTTCTACATGGGGTACTATAGATATCCCTGGGTGAAAGTCCCTAAACCCTTATGGTACCAAGAGGTTGCTCCAACATCTAAACCGAGTGGGTAAATGAGCATTGAGTGCCGATTACCAGACGGTTACGCTCTCCATTGTGTCGTGGTCGGTTAGGAGGAGGTGCGGCCTTACCCGCCCAAGAGTAGGGGGCAATGCTTAGCTGAGTCTGACCAGCTCGAGGAATGGGTCCGCTATCGACGAGTCGCGCCCGATATTGGCAGACGGATAGTGTGGTCTCTTCCACTTACCTTATTGCGCGTGATGTGGCGGCAATCTGGTTTAAGAGTGTACTAGACCCCAGTGATATCCCATATTTTTGAGCTGTATTGATGTGTGGACATAGATGAGGATTTGTATGCTTGAGTTGCATTGCACATCGCATGGCCTTGGGATGGCCGATACCATTCATGTCTTGCATTGCATAGCCTTGGTACAGTTCATGATATGATGGTTCCATCTGCACGTTCCGCATTATTCTGACATTGCATGTTCATATTACTACCTTGCGCACACACTTTCACCACCCTCTAAGCTTTCTGTAAGCTTATGCATGACCGTTACGTGCAGGTGACGTTGGATCGCAGCAGCGCTGAGGCAGGAGCACGTTGCAGATCGTTTTGGAGTTTTTGTTCCTTACCATTGTATTTCCCTTTATACTCATTGTACTTGTAAAGTTTTTAATCATAGTGAAAATGTAATGGAGTTCTTGGTTGTTGTTTGTGGGTTATGCCTTTGGTTATACTTATTACGAATCAAACTGATATTTAAAATCCTCCTCGTAGCATCCCAGGATCGGAACCTGGCGAATGGGAGCTAGGAGCCGAAAATGGGGTTCTACGGAGGCTGTCGGCGCCAGATTCGGCGATCGAAAATTTTGTGAGCCCGGTTTCCGAGTTTGGGGCGTGACACTGCCTCTAGCTAGTTTGAAAAAAATCTTCGCCTAGCAACTTCCCCAATTTTATGAGATTCCTCTTTACCCACAAATATTATAGAAATATGTTCTCACAAAAGCCCGCCCCAAATTGCTGGGAGAAAAGCTGATGATTTTTTTTCCATGAAAGAAAAAGGCATGATGAAATGCATCAATACCATAAAAGTAGCATCCAACTTATATTAAAAGACCATAGAAAAAGATGAATTGAAGGTTTTCCCCAACAGTAGCATCAATGTGTATCTGACACATTTAACACTGACATAGGAAATTTTTAGGAATAGGAGTGTCCATATGACATAGTTAACACCTCTGCCTTGCTGACATAGCAATTGGATTGATTGATCGAAGGCTCAATAAGAAAGTATTTGAATCATAGGCCCACAAAACCAGCAACAAAAAAAGGCTACTCTAATCTAAGGAGCTGCAACACCACAGAGTTTCATTTTTAAAAACATTTAACTGAGTAACTTCCAAATGAATGTAGTGTGCAACAGTTGCTAGAATTCGATGCTCTACAGAATTGACAGTGGAATGTTGGGATCCTAACAAACTTTATTATTATGCAACCAACAAATGTGCCATGTTCGATGTATCTATGGTATTGACTGATGCTATTAGTATCATGGTTCAGTGACAAAAGATACCATCACCGATAAATGCCAATATATCACGATATTCAAATACCACATTGTATCGGCATGAATTATGTGTAATAAATGCAATGAATTGATTGATAACATAGTGATACATGCAATATTCGAGTGACAAGACCTGTTCATAATGCGGGATGAATTAAACTCCCCAATTAAAAATTTCTATTAAAGGAATAAACTGTGCTATCAATCCAAACGAATAAATAAACTGCGTACAACATAAGCTTAGCACACATCATTGCCACGGTCGAGAGTCAAACAAAAAACAAATATTTAAGGGGGGCTGCTTGGAGATTCAAATGCATACCTTAAAAAGGCCACCTTGAACAAGTGCAAAGAACAATCCTGAAGTGACTGCATTGGCTGCCAGCTTTGGGCCCCCCATGCCGCTAACCAACGAAAACATGGCTCCAGACCCAAAAGCTGCCACCATACTGCAAGAAATAGTCTTCTGAAGTTAAAACATTTGTAACATTAAGTACACATGAAAAAGTTCAAACTCGCTCAACCCACATATCAACAGGTTCAAAGTACATGAAATACTTGATAACAGTGAGGTGGGCAAAATATCAATGAAAGAGCAATAATAAGGTCATGTGCATCAGGAAACACATAGGTTGGAGACATGGGAAATTTTATAGATTGGACCCATGTGGCCTGAATGTGGCCTGAATGTGGGTGTGAAAATCACCCTGTTTTAGAGCATTAAAAGAGCTTACAGCCCAAGAATCCCAAGATCTATATTCAAGTAGGAAGTTAAGGCCAAAGCATGCTCACCCAAACTAAAACATCAATAGTTCAAGCAAAGCATTGTAAAAGTCGAGTCCAAGTAGGAAGCTATAGCCAAAATATTTTAAAATATAAAAAAGCCAAAGCTTACATATATAGCAATCATCGTACTCATGCTTAGCAGGTTGCATTACTCAATGCTCAGGTCAACATCAAAATCATTCCTAAACATGAATAAACAAATGCACATCACAAATCAATTAGCCGTTAAAACTATAAATTCAGAATGTTCAGATGAGTTAATGCATGTGTCATTCTAAAGTTTGAAAGAAGATTATGGATGGAAGAATGCTTTGAAATTTTAATGGGTATGTAACAGGTATACTAGGATGTTGCTGCATTGAAAGAGAAAACAAGTGATAAATTATCATAATGGGCACAATTAACAGGCTTACCTGTCCCTCTTCCTTACGAGACATCCAAAACTTTCAGTTTTGCTCGAAGAATTTGCATGTTAACCATAAAAAGTCCAAAAAATCCCTTAAGGTTATCAATATACAGGGAAAAAAAATAAATTATTGTGATTATGAGAGTTCAAAGCATACTTCACTCAGTCACAGTTAGTCAAGATGTATTAGCCCCAACTCTTTAGGCCAGATTTATGTGACTCCAACTGACTTGATTTCCAGATATTGCACAAGAAAGTCAAGTGTTGGATTTATGTGACTCCAACTGACTTGATTTCCAGATATTCATATGCTAAAGTGAAAATCACCTTCTTACTTTCTATTATCTGGGTTATCCTAAAAATTATTAACAATGCAGGAGCAACCAAGAACAGTGATAGAATAACCAATGTCAGCTCATGCCTTCTTGTATGTCTAGATGGAAAGAAAGGCCAAAATGGAAGAATCAGTGATACACACATTATATATCTTTGTATAAGTAAGATAGAATAACCATTGCATTCCAAAATCACAAAACAGAAAAAATGAATGCAGTAAAACATTTTTAAAAAATGATTCCAAAACACATTTTCACTCATGGCAGCCATGGATTTATCAGATGTGAGTCATGTCAATGCTTTAAATTTCATGGATTGAATTGCTCACCTTCCAGTATGCTTTCAGAATCCATTCTCTGCCTTGATTTTGTCAGTTTTTAATCGTTATACTTCAAAGTTTTCCTGCAAATCTCCTATTTAGAATTTTCTGCTCTCTAGTCTCATCGACCAAGAACATGTGAGTTGCTAGAAAAAATGCAAAATTCATAATGAACCTTATCATGCAGTTAATTCATCTACAACAAAGTGAAGAAAGGTAAGGGCTCAATACCAACAAATCACATTCAAGACTCAGCTTCAATTAGAAAATAATAATAATTTTTACTGATAAAAGATTTACCCCCTCCCAGGGGAAGCATATATAATTTAGATTCATTCCGAATACCTACCCTATCAGATGGGAAAAACTTTTTTAGGGGGCATCTCCCATGAGGTTTAAGCAGATTCTTACACAAAAAATGAGAGAAATGGTTTGGATAAGGCCAAAATTCCACCAATAACCAGTGTTGTTGTGTACCCAAATGTGGTTTGATTTTTTCTTTTTTTTCCAAGGAATGAGTTGGCCTCAACCTTGTCAGAATCTGCTGCGACAATGATGAAAGAAAGCATGTCAATCTAACTACTGCTTGATGACGTCGATACAACATGGAGTTATGGCATATCCATGTTGCATCTAGGGCTGTTAATGGGGCTGGATTAAGCAGGGTTTCATGCTACCCAAGCCCATCTCAAAAACTCTTAGGCTAGACAAAGGTCAACCATGTCCAAAAAGTTCCCAAGCACTACCTAGACACAACCCAAATGGCAATTTAAATGGCCATGATGGGCCTGAACTATCCCATTCCCACTTGCATTAGATTAGTTTATATATGCCAAATGTGTTGGAATGAGATGAAGGGTTGGCCACCTAACCCTTAGTTGCCTAAACATATTTTCCCAAAGAAAGAGTTTGTATTAAATTATAAATATTGGAGAAAGAAACAAAAGCTTGTTTGGTTGCGGCATTTTGTTGAACATGTCATGGGTAACTGCTCTAGGAGTTGTACTTATCTGAAAATTGCCATGGGTTACTGCTTTAAGAATCACCAGATTGTATCACGTGTGCTTGTGATATATCTGAAATTTGCTTAATGCCTATAATCAATGGATGATACATCACCTATGATTTGGCCATTGAGTAATACCCCTGCATTGAGAACATCATGTAGCATAAAGAACAAATGTTAGAGTTGCATGCAAACTTTTACAAAATGTGCAGCCCATTGGCTCAAACCAAGAGCTGAGAAGAAAGGGAATGGTGGTCATCTTTGATATTCAAGGGCATTGGTGTCTTATGGTGCTCAAGAGCATAGGCAAAATCACAGAACTAAGGATATAATAGCAGTTAAGTATTAACCATCTACTAGACCAGAACAAAACTGTAGCAGTTTGTGCTCTATAATCAACCTAATTTTTCACCTTGAAGTTTGGTTAGCTACAAAATCAAGGGTAATTGGATTGTTTGTGAAACTCAGGAGCAACATGTATTGGACCTTTGATACAACCCAAACCAGGCTTTTACAGGTAGAAATATTGCCAATGCAATGTATATCCAGATTGTTTAGATGAGAACAGAACCACAGTTTCACATGTAGAGAGAGGATTTATTCATTTCCACTTCATTTCCAAGAAGAAGAGAGTCAAAAATGATTTTATTCATGACCATGACAACTTACATCCCTACATTTCATACACATACATACATACATATATAATAGGTAAGTTGCACTCAAATCATGAACTCATACTGAAAGATTGAAGCCATAACAGCTCTCTTACATTTGCTTGGAAGGCTCTGATCCTTTAGATCTTCCAGCTGCAATTTGTAAATATAGAAGAAGAGGAAAAAAGAAGAGCAAGCTTGTTTCAAGGTAGAATGAGATAATTTTTGCAAGTGACTGTACATATCAATCTTAGAAGAAACTCACAGTTTAATTGGCTTAGAACTTCTTTTCTTCATAACATGACAAAACTTAGTATCCACTTGGCCTTCAGATAAGTGAGTTCCACTTGGTCTACATCATATGTACCCATCCACCTTAACCAAATGATGATAAATAAAATCAATTTTCAAGGATACTCATACAAGTAAGCTAAGGAAGAATGAACATACTTTAAAATTTTACATTCTACTTGGTAAGGAATTATTCAAAAATATAAGAAAAATGAAAAATCCAATCCCAACCACAACCACAACCACAATTATTAAATATACTAGACAAAATGGAACATCCGGAATAAACAAATGTCACACCGCCAAAGCTGCTAGATATTCAAAAAAACAATAGGATCTACCAAAGGTACAACCAACTGAAACTTGTTGATGGATTGAATATGACCCTCGGTAAAAGTATGAATGCTCAACATCCTTACAAAATAAAGTTAAAAGGAAAAAATTAATCAACTTGTTGGCTGCATTCTTTTTAGATGCATAGCAATAGCATACGTTCAAAGTTTCCAGGAAACATATAAAAGCAAGCTAAAAACAAAGAAAATATAAGATGCATCCTTTGAAAGAAAGGTATTTGGCACACTTCACCAAATTAAATATGACATCAGGTCTGAGAAAAAAGTGGTGATGCTTGGAGGGTAGCCATGGATTCATGCCTACCTGTGATGCACTTAATTGACATGAGGAGATCTACACCATACGGTGTTCAACAAATTCAAAAACTGCTCGGAATTTCATGTGCTTTTGGTCAGTCAGTTCAACGACTGTCAACATCTATAAAAATGGTTGCAAAAGGTGTGCTAAAAGAACATTTGATGCTTGTGGCAAATAGCATGACATGTAGTGGAAATCTTATTGGTTTCAATACTGCTGGCTACAAGGCCCTGTTTCACTCTTTGAATGTTCAAGTCCCATTTACAGCAGCCACATTATTTAGGCCAATTAAATGTTTTGAGAGAGCAGCTGAGACAACAGCTGCATTTATTTATTTATGGGGATTGGACTGCCAGTGCCAACAAGGGACCAAGGCAACAATTAGAGGGAAACAACGCATTAGCTTAACTCGCAAACACAGTCCAATAACTGTTGCCATGCTACAATATCTTAGCTGGATGGTTGGAGAATGGGAAGTGTCGTTTTGTTATTTTGGTGATGATACATGTGATATTTATAAATAAGTACTCAATGTGAAATGCAAAAGAAACCAAATAAAAAGTGGGAGGGACCATATTCAGCTAAGAAGGTGAGGACAATGACACAAGCATAAGCATGTAATAACTGGTTAGATTGGTGGTATTGGTTACTGCTGGTTTTCTTATGTCCACTTCAACGTACCCCGGTTTCATTTGGCCCATAGAAACTTCCAACTTCCAATTTCCATATATAAAATATATACATACTAAGTACGCATGTGCATAAATATTAATGGGCACTATTACCAAATTAATATAAAGTATAGAATATTGTCTAGTTGAACTTCTATTGCTGTCTCTGGTTGGCTGATGGCGAGTTATGGCATGAGTGTTTTTGTTAGATGCCATGTTTGGGTGGTTTTGCTTTTAGTTTTGAGAAGTTTGTGATACCAGTGATGGTGTGGTTGCTTGTTTTGTGTTGCAGATTTATTTTTTTATTTTATTTTTTTTTTAAGATTTTATTTTGCTGTATTGCAGATATAGTTTTGTGTTGTATCAAGGTGGGAGGGCATTTCCTTTTTCTTTTAGATGACAAGAAAAGGTTTTGGAAAGATAACGGCATTAGGACAGTCTGTTTGCAGCACATTTCTGTAACTTATACTGGACCACCTTGGATGAGATTAAGGACACCATTGTGGCTGATAGCCTATCATGCAAAGGCAATCCTCGGAATTTAACAGGACAATGATTTCCAAAGATAATTAAATCGAAAAGTACATCAATAAATATTTGCATGTGGAGTTGTTTGATATCCTGGCAGAGTATGACAGTCATAAGCATGAACTAAGGCAGTTGGAGATACAACATATATGTAACTAAGCATGAACTAAGCAGTTGGAGATACAACATATATGTAACTCTCAAATTAAACCATGTGATTTGTAGAATCTGCTGCAGATAGGTCATAGAACCCAAATCAAATGAGTTTTTTTTTTTTTTTTGGTTTTTGGTTAAGAAAATTGATAGCACACCACCTGTAATATTAAAAGATCTGTACAAGGCATTCAGGTGGATGCCACAAAAAGGACGTCACCTATCACATGACACAACTCTTTCCTTTTATACAGTGATGCACAAGGTCTCACAAGGCTGAACCACGCAGCTAAAACCAGACCAAAATAGGAAAAGTACAATTCTTCCAGCCTCCCTAAGTAGGAAAAACAATTTTATTTTATTTTTTAAAAAAAAAAAGCCTACCCAGTAGACCAACAACAGGGGAGAATCAATCATCTGAACTAGCATGCATATAGGACCTCTGCCCTTAATTAATAGGAAAGAAGACATTTTACCATCTATTCTCCATTCAAACTGCAGCGAGCCAATGCAATGAAATAATTTGGTTAATTCCTTGGTAAAGCGTACCTTGCCTGGAATTTTTATTTTATTATTCAATTACTATAGCATAGCCCTCCCTACGCACAGCAGACCCCATTCAAGAAGTCCTTCCACATACCACAGATGATCAGATTAGCTGTCCCTATAAACATCAGCCCATTCATAGGACAGACAAAAATCAGAGTAGCACATCACTCCACAACAGTCCACCCCTATCTGCAGCCATCTATACTGCTACACAAGGGAACAAAAAAAGCATTCACATCATGGCTATGGGCGGGCGAGAGAGAAAGAGAGAGATACAAATAGACAATGATCTGAACCATTCATCAGCGTGGCCTGGCCACAGTAAGAAAAAAAAAACCCAATGGGCGGATGATCTTAACCATCTGATCAGCAACACTACACAAATAAATAAATGAATACCATTGGGACAGAAATTTCTCATAGTGGAGCCCATGGGATGAACCGTCCAGATCGTTCCCCATTCCAACTCATGCCATATTTTATATCAAAGCCATTACAATCCCGAGACAGAAATTTCTACCGACAGATTTAGATTAGCAAATTCAAATTCTACTCCGACAGATCCATCGAATTCCACACTTCCAGCAAACAAAATTAAAATAAAAAACATAAATTAATCAATTTCTCTCATTTCCACCTAGAAAATGGGACAGACGGACAGACGAACGGACGGATGGAGAGAGAGAGAGAGAGAGAGAGAGAGGGCACCGCACGGTGATTGGGCAGGGGCGTGTGCACAGTCGGCGTCGGCGAGAGAGACGGCAGGCGCAGGGGCGCAGTCGGCGTCTCAGCAAGAGAGACTCTTCTCTGAGAGAGGGCAGGCAGGGATGCAGTCGGCAAGAGAGACTCCGAGAGAGAGAGTGCAGGCAGGGGCGGCAGCGGCGAGAGAGACTCCGAGAGAGAACAGAGACTTTTAGGGTTTTTTTTTGTTTTTTCAGTAGAGACTTATACGGTTTGAGAAATTAGATTGCGTACTGAGTAGCTCAACACGCTCTTATCGTAATAGTAAACTTCGTTGGGCCCACCGTGAATGTATTTGATTAATCCACGCCGTCCATCCAATTTTTCAGTTCATTTAAGGGGTTCAACCCAAATTTTAAGAAAATCAAAACCTCAAGTGTATCATACCACAGAAACAGTGGTAATAATGATTTTCACCGTTGAAATATTTTGGGGCCCACAGTGATGTTTACTTGCCATCCAACCTATTCATAACATCTTATAGACATGGATGAAAGGAAATAACAAATATAATCTAGATAAAAAAAACTTCTACGGTCCACTAGAATTTTTCAACGGTAGACGCTCAATTCACACTATTTTCCTGTAGTGTAGTCAATTCAAGCTCTGAATATGAATCATCTTTTGGCTCAAGTGCTAAAATTATCAGGTAATATGGATGGACGGAGAGGATTAAATATATAGATCATGGTGAACCTCACAGAGTTTACTCATTACTACGCAATCTGCTCCCAAAGTTTGAATTTAATCAGAGTCTTTTGTTTTGCCTCCGTCGCGACGTACGATCTAAGTACTATCTATGCCCACTGTGGTCCACATGTTGAGATGGTATGATGATTTGAACCATTTATTTTCTCTTTATTCTTATAGGTAAGCTATTATTCCACGGTTAAGCTTCAGAGATGTTTCAGCCTTTGATATTTTGATTTTAATTTGGAGCCATTGAAAATTTTCTTTTCATTGCTCTAAATTCATTCAGAGATACTAATGGTCACAATCTTGTAATTATTGTACACTTTTTATGCTAGTATTTAACTATTTATAGAGCACACAGTATGGATGGCTTTGATCATTGGGCCACTGGTCCTGTAGGTCCCAGTGGTTGGTGACACGCTAGATCTCAGGTCCGGACAGAGGCAAACTAAACACCACCACTTTTCCATTTCGGATAAGAATCATGCAGGATACCTGGCGCCACTTTGAGGTTTTTTTTATATATATATAAAGTAAAGGCACGGTTCCTATTAACGATTTAGGTAACGGTTCTAATATACGGTTCGGTTCACGGTTTGGTTCGGTTCTACAACGCCTTAAACCGAAATCGATCCGTATCCAACGGTTCTCCAAAATTTGGAACCGGAACCGGAACCAAAGCTATCTAGAACCGGACCAAACCGGACCGATCCAACGGTTCCTGTCTGGTTCCATGGTTCTACCGGTTAAATGTGCACCCCTAATATCAGTTGTGCTCTGGATCATAGTATTCATGGTCAAGATGATCTTGGTCATAGCATCAACAATCTAGATGGTATGGATAATTGTATTGATGGTCAGAATGGTCTAGATCATAATATTCGTGGTGGTTTAGTTGATGTGGATCATATAATATCGATGATCTAGATAATGGTATTGACGATCATCCGTTACGAAACTCAGGTGGGCCATACCATCTAAAACTATGTAAAGATGAATATATCTTCACATAGTTTTAGATGGTATGGCCCACCTGAGTTTTGTAACGGATGATTTTTTAGATATCTCATAAGCTAAAGGGGAGACATAAAATGCACGGTGTTGATGTTCGACACACATCATGATGGGCCCATTTTACATGTCTAGTCCATTCACTCTATTCTACTGATCATTACCCTCAATTTGATCAGTTACTCGCCTCGATCATACTGCATACGAGAAAGATATTGGGCAGACAAGATTGATCAACAATTTGAGTGAATTTTGATTTAAACATCTTAAGCTATTTACTCTTCAATCTGGATTGAACAGATTGTCCAAAAATGGATAAAGGTTGTTCATAATATCAAAAATATATGAATGAATAGAAAACACAAACATCAGCTTGATCCAAAACTTTTATGGCCTCCAAGAAATTTTAAATGGTATAGGTTCAATCACACTATTTCCTGTGGTGTGGTCCACTTGAGCTTTGGATATGCTTCCTTTTTGTTCTTTAGACCTCAAATTATCTATTAACATGGATGAATGGAGTAGATAAAATAAATAAATAATGGTGGACCTCACAGAGTTTACTTTGATAAAGGTAACGAGTAACTCAAATGTAGTGGAGAAAGGTTTCCTTATAACATTTGTAATCATATATTGGGCCGGCCTAAATGTGATTCACATATCCAACACACTCATTATGTGTGTCCCACTTAGATGAGGGGTCAAACCAAGTTTCAACCGCATCCAAAACTCATGTGGGCCCCACCAAGTGCTTTTATATTTTTTAGGATGTCTTCACATAGTTTTAAATGGTATGGCCCACTTGAGTTTCATTTACCGATGATTTTTGAGATATTTCATAACCTAAAGGAGAGACATCAAATCCACGGTGTTGATGTTCGACAGACATCATGATGGGGCCATAAAACTTACTAACATCAATTCTTAGGTCCTCACGAGGTCAGTAAATTGGGTCATAATTTTAACCAGAATATTTGGCCCATTTTACATGTCTGGTGCATTCACTCTATTTTACTGATCAATACTTTTAATTTGTAAAATCTCAAAAAAAATTTTATATTTTAATCTTTTTTCAAAAATTTCAAAATGCCAAATTTTCTCTTCAAAAGCATTATTTTATTCTCAAAATTTTTCTTAAACATATTTAAAATTTCTAAACTTTTCAATATTCTTTTTCATGTGATATTACAAATTATTTAAATATTACCTTTTAATTCATATGATATAAAAACTATACACACACACACACACACACACACACACACACACACACACACATTTAGGTTATAGGTAAAAAAAAAATAAAATTAAAA
This sequence comes from Magnolia kwangsiensis, assembly GCA_037074715.1. Lineage (NCBI taxonomy): Eukaryota > Viridiplantae > Streptophyta > Magnoliopsida > Magnoliales > Magnoliaceae > Magnolia > Magnolia kwangsiensis. The sequence goes on along the minus strand of CM073576.1, from coordinate 144,031,913 downwards.
CTATATATATATATATATATATATATATATATATATATATATATATATATATATATATATATATATATATACATACAATTTTTACATTAGGAAAAACACTATTACCGACAAACTTTTTCGTTGGCAAAAGTCTTACCGCCACCATTTCCACCACCCCGCGAAAATTTACTTTTTTGATTGTTTGGGAAAAAAATTGAAAAGACCCTTTAGCTACGAATACCTTCATAGGTAAAGATTGGTTTTACCTACAAAATTACAATTCGTAGGTAAAAGTATGAAAATTCAAAAGACCCTTCAGCTACAAATACTTTCGTAGGTACAGATGAGTTTTACCTACGAAATTATATTTCGTAGGTAAAAGTAACGTTTTTGCCTTATTGGGCTTTTTGAAACGATCAAAAGACCCTTTAGCTACGAATAATTTCGTAGGTAAAGATGCGTTTACCTACGACATCAAATTTCGTAGGTAAACATAAAGTTTTCAATTTTTACTTTTTTATAAAAATTGAAAAGAGCCTTTAGCTACGAATATTTTAGTAGGTAAAGATGGGTTTTACCTACAAAATTGCATTTCTTAGATATAAGTAACGTTTTTGAATTATTGGTTGTTTTGAAAAATTCAAAAGACCCGTCGGTTACGAATATTTTCGTAGGTAAAGATAGGTTTTACCTAGGAAATTACATTTCGTAGGTAAATGTAAGGTTTTTAATGTTTTTTTGCTATTTTGGAAATTTTAAAAGCCCCTTCAGCTACGAATAGTTGCGTAGGTAAAGATGGGTTTTACCTACGAAATAAAGTAAAGTTTTGAATTTTTTAGAATTCTAAACATCATTTAGCTACGAATAGTTTCGTAGGTAAAGATCAGATTTTTTGATTACAGACTAGCTTATTCAAAACACCTTTTGGCTACGAATAGTTTCATAGGTAAATATGAGTCAGAATAGACAAAACAACCTTTGGCTACGAACCGTTTCGTAGGTAAAGATGGGTTTTACCTACGAAAATATATTTCGTAGGTAAAAGTAAAGTTTTCGATTTTTTAGAATTCAAAACATCATTTTGCAACGAATATTTTCATAGGTAAAGATGTGATTTTTTGATTACGTAATACCCTTTGGCTATGAACAATTTCGTAGGTAAAGAAGGGTTAGAAATTTAAAACACCCTTTGGCTACGAATTGTTTCGTTGGTAAAAGTAAAGTTTTCAATTTTTTAGAATTCAACACATCATTTAGCTACGAATATTTTCGTAGGTAAAGATGGGTTTTTCGATTTCCCATTAGCTAGGAATATTTTCGTAGCTAAAGATTGGTTTTTACCTACGACATTGCAGTGCGTAGGTAAAAAATTCAAAACAACCTTTGGCTATGAATATTTTTGTTGGTAAAGGTGGTAAAAGTAATGTTTTCAATTTTTTAGTTTTTAAAAAAGGCAAAAAACCCTTTAGCTACGAATATTTTCGTAGGTGAAAATGGGTTTTACCTACGAATATTTATTTCGTAGGTAAAAGGAATGGTTTCAATTCTTAGCTTGTGAAAAGGTCGAAAGACCCTTTAGCTACTACTATTTTCGTAGGTAAATAAGGGCTTTCGCTACGAAATTATATTTCGTAGGTAAAAGGAAAGTTTTCGATTTTTAATACACTTTAGCTACGAATATTTTCGTAGGTAAAGATGGTTTTTACCTACGTATTTCATTTTCGTAGATAAAGGTAGAGTTTTGGATTTTTGTTTGGTTGAAAAATTGAAAAGACCCTTTTGCTATGAATATTTTCATAGGTAAATATTGGTTTTACCTACAAAATAAAATTTCGTAGGTAAAAAAAAAAAGCTTTTGATTTTTGGTTAGTTGAAAAGCAAAAGACCCTTTACCTACGAAAACTTTCGTAGGTAAACATGGCCTTTACCTACGAAATTAAATTTCGCTGGTAAAAGCATTCTTGTAGTGCCTTTAGCTACGAATATTTTCGTAGGTGAAGTAGGTTTTTCCCTACGAAAGTTTATTTCATAGGTAAAAGGAGTGGTTTCAATTTTTTTAATAGTTTAAAAGACACTTTAGCTACGAATAGTTTCGTAGGTAAATATATGTTTTGCCTACGAAAGTTAGTTTCGTAGGTAAAAGAGGGTTTTGGAGTTTGTATTTTTTTTGAAAAATTTCACAGACCCTTCAGCTACGAATATTTTCGTAGTTAAATATGGGTTTTTACTTACGAAACAGTTTCGTAGGCAAAAGTAAAAGCAAAACATCATTTAGCTACGAATATTTTCGTAGGTAAAGATCAGATTTTTTTATTATGTACTAGCCAATTTAAAACACCCTTTGGCTACGAACAGTTTCGTAGGTAAAGATGGGTTAGAAAATTCAAAACACCCTTTGGCTACGAAGAATTTCGTAGGTAAATATTTCGTAGGTAAAAGTAAAGTTTTTGATTTTTTAGAATTCAAAACATCATTTAGCTACGAATATTTTCGTAGGTAAAGATTGGATTTTTTTTATTACTCATTAGCTAGGAATATTTTCGTTGCTAAAGATTGATTTTTACCTACGGAATTGCAGTTCGTAGGTAAAAAATACAAAACAACCTTTGGCTACGAATAGTTTCGTTGGTAAAGGTATGTATTACCTACGAAATTAAATATCGTAGGTAAAAATAATGTTTTCAATTTTTTATGATGTGAAAAAGGCAAAAGAGCCTTTACCTACGAAAATATTCGTAGGTAAATATGGATTTTACCTACGAAATAAAATTTCGTTGGTAAAAGTTGGATTTTACCTACGAAAATTGATTTTGTAGGTAAAACCCATCTTTACCTACGAAAATTATTTTCGTAGGCAAAAACCATATTTCTTGTAGTGATAACAACTGCGACCCATATATATAACATGCGAACCAGCGACCCATATAACATGATCACTGCGACCCATGAGAACCACGACCTATATAACATGAGAACCACGGCCCATGACAACTATGACCCTTACCGCATTACAACTGTGACCCTTACCGCATTACAACCACGACCCAGGTAAGGGTTGTGGTTGTCATGAGGTAAGGTTTGTGGTTGTCATGTTATATAAGTTGAAGTCTTAATTTTATAGGCCTTGGTAAAGACCATCTAGTGGGGCTTACATTGATGTATGTGAATAATCCATACTGCCCATCCTTTTTGTCGTGCCATTTTAGGGCTAGGTGGATGGATCGGATCACCCCATGTTAGGATTTTTTGGGCCCATGATGAGCTGGCTGACAAGGTAGATAGATCGGATCACCCCATTGTGGGCCTTAAGCTATGTTACCAATGGTTCGGTAAAAGAAGAAGTAGACACGTGGATACCACGATCCATGTAACATGACAATCACGACCCATATAACATGACAACTACGACCCATGCAAACAAAGACCCATATGGGCCCACATTGATGTATGTGTATAATCTATGCCGCTTATCCTTTTTTGTTTGGTCATTTTAGGGATAGGGTCAAATATCAACTACGATCCTTTATTGATGAAAATCACAATCCGTTGTGCATGTAAAGCATGACCCTTTATATAAATCATGGCTGTCATGTAGCAAGGTTCGAAGTTGTCATATTATATGGGTCGTGGTTTTGAAGTTATATGGGTCGTCATTGTCATGTTATATGAGTCGTAGTTGTCAAGGGTCGTAGTTGCTAAGTTTTATGGGTTGTGGTTGTCATGTTATATGGGTCGTGATTGTCATAGGTCGTCGTTGTTATATTATATGCATTATGCTACGCCAAACTTGTGAATTTGCAAGGGACAAAAATTGCTTGGTTTAATGACGGACTTAATCCGTCGCTAATGGAAAAGGTCGATTGCTAAGCCCGTCTTTCTCAAAAATCCCAGTCCAAACGTCGTGGATTTTCACGACGAACTAAAATCCACAACGTTTTTTGTAGACAATTTTCAGTTACTTTTGCGACGGATCATGGTCCGACATAAAAGGACTCTTGCCCTAAACATTATTTTTTTTATTTTTTATTTTTTGGGAATATGGTGGAAATTTATGTTTTTTTTTTTTTGTAGTGTAATAGTTGCTTTTAATAGAATTTCAGTGGTTTAATTGTATATAAGATTATTTTTTAACAATTGATTGAATGCAATATATATATATATATATATATATATATATATATATATATATATATATATATATATAGTTTTTATAATAAATATGTGGAAATTATTATTATTTTTAAATTTAAAACTAATATTTAAATGATTTGTAATATAACATGAAAAAGAATATTGAGAAGTTTAAAAAATTTAACAATGTTAGAGAAAAAAAGGAGATTTTGAAAAAATAAAAATTGTGATTTAATAAAAATTTATTTTGTGGAAAAAAAAAGAATATTGAATAAAGTTGATAAATTTGAAAAAAAAAAGATTTTGATTTTGAGAAAAAATAATATCTTGAAAAAGAAAATTAAAAATATTTTAAAAAATGTGAAAATTTTCACAATGTTGAAAAATAAAAATATTTTGAAAAAGAAAATGAGAGTTCGTATTTTGAAAAATAAAATAAAATTGAGAAGTCGAATAAAATGCTTTAAAAAAAAATGGAGAAGTTGAAAGAATTGAAAATTTAAAAAAAAAAAATGATATTAAAAAATCAATACTTTATCAAAAAACAAACATTTTGAAACGAAAATTAAAGAAGTTCAAAAAATTTGTGATTTTGAAAAATAATTGAAAATGTTCAAAATTTGAAATTAAAAGAAAAAGTTATTTGTAAAAACACTAAGATTTTGAAAAAAATATATACATCATTTTTAAAAAGAAAATTGAAAAGTTGAAAACAAAATTATGCTTTTGAAGAAAAAAAAATCAATATTTTGGAATTTTTGGGAAAATAAAATAAAATTTGTGAAAATTTTTGTGATTTTGAAAATAAAAATTCAGAATTTGTATTTTAATTTTTTTGAAATACTTTATAATAAAAATGATATTTTGTTAAAATTTTTCAAAGAAAAATTAAGTGTAAAAAATATACATTTTGAAAAAAATGTTATTTTTAAATAGAAATTGAAATTTATCTGTGAAAAAACAAATGTAGCCTAGTTGGGGCGACTAACTAGTGAAATTAAGGGTATTGATCAATAAAATAGAGTAAATGGACCAGACATATAAAATGGACCAAATATTCTAGTCAAAATCGTGACCCAACTTATTGACCTCGCGAGAACCTAAGAATTGATGTTAGTAAGTTTTGTGAGCCATATCATGATGTGTGTCGAACATCAACACCGTGCATTTAATGTGTTCCCTTTAGGTTATGTGTAACATCCTGGATTTTCACTGTTTCGAATTTTCAAAAATCCTTAAAATTATTTTTTATTAATTAATGTATAATATCACTTAATGACCGTCAACACTCAATGTTAATATATACAGGAGTGAAACCAGTAAAGAACCGGTAACGTCCCGTCCAACTAGCACAGTGTCCTGAGGCATCCACGTGGGATTTGTAGCTGGACCCTTTGTTTAACCACCAGTAGTGGGGTACCACAAGTTAATTAATCCAGAATTAGTCCATTAGAGTAGACCAGATAGGTCATAATAGAGCCAAGTGCGGGCCATCAAGCCAGATGACTCGATTACACTTAGCATCAGCCCATATGGGTCATACCGTGACATAGGAAGGTTAGAAATTTATGAAACTTTAGGAAACCATAAATCTCACTGGGCTTGGGATCCATCGCGGACCACGGACTCATTGGATACCCAGAAGTTAATTATTTGAGCCATCCCAACAGCACTGGTCAAATCATCCAAGGCCAAAGTTGAAATCTGACACTGATAAATGAAACTGAGACTCCGGACTTTTTAGCCGTCGGATTTCTTCAAAATTTACGGTGAAGGTCTAATGTGCTGTCCTACACCCGTCCACCAAATCTGAGACTCAATCGTGACACGACGACTATGGATTGCAAATCGGACCCGTATAACCCAACCCCGTATCCGATCGTTCCCAAATTCTGCATGGCCCTTCATCGGGCCATGGACCACCTACCCTATAAGTTTCATGGCCAGGGGACCACCAGAACTGCCCCAACAATCAGAATGGTCCCCATAGGGCCATATGAAGATCGAAGCCGTAGGATCGAACCCCACATTCATTGATCCGTTTGTCCCCAAACTTAGCATGACCCCTCATCGGGCCATGAGACACCTATGCACCAAATTCACTGGCCTAGGGGGTGTTAGGGCCGCCCCTACGCCAATAGTGGGTCCTAGAAGGCTAATTTAGGCATTTGAGGGAACTTGGGGCCAAAGGGCCCAAGTCTAGGAAATAAACCGTAACTCTCTCATAAGTCCTTCATTTACCACAACCACCAAGGAGTGAGAGAGAGCAAGAGAGATTTATGGAGAAGGAAGTGAGAGTGGTGGTGAGCTAGGTAGACCCTGGATCGAGGTGGGGCCCAAGGAGAGCAACCCCACAACTTCCTACCTCTCCTCCAAGAAGAACCCTCATTCAAGACCGTCCTTTTCTCACCGTTGATCGTCTAGATAAGATCTTTTACCTCTTTTTTCTTGAAACCCATATATTGAGGAAGGATTGACATGGATCTCTCACATGCAAGGGCTTGTTTTAGGAATTCCGGCCGATCGACCTCGAAGCCCTCTTTCCTAGGATGTTTTCTGAATCTACAACGATCCATAGGTGCGGACTATTGCTCTTAGGTGACCTAACACTAATTCTATTATGAGTTTGATGATTTTGCCTGCTTGAATGCCATATTTGGAGAACCTAGATGATCCCTATGAAATTGTATGTTTGTTAAAATGGTATGGAATTGTATGTTTTGGCTCTCATGATGTTGTTCTTGCTTCTCACATGATTTTGTGTATGGACGATTGTATGTTCATGCCTTGATGATTTTTCCTATGTATTGTTGCTTCATAGTATGTATGATTTCATTACTCTTATGCATATGATTTCTTAAGATGGAGGAAGTATTTAACTTCTTCACACACACACACACATACACACACCCACATGCACTTGTTTCTTGATATGGTTAGCCTTACTTGCTATGGGAATTTGAATTGTATGTTGTGAAGTATGAGAACATAATGTTGTTTATTCTAGTGATGCATTGGTAGTCGGCATGCTATGAATCACTATTCGAACCCTTGGGTTGGCCAAGAACATGAGGGGAGCGAAGGTGGTTCCGTTGGTAGGACCGCCTCGAGGCTAAACCCATGGATTTGGGCGAGTACGTATGGGCGATAGTAGTTAGACTACATGGGTTGCTTGCACTCGATGTCATTCCGTTACCTACTTACCTGGACTCGTGTGGTCTAGTCTACAAGCTGACAAACCCTGTTTGCTCACATATGTATGGAATCTGAACCACCCTACAACCGTTGTAGCCCACCAATAACCCACTTGAAACTGGTCCACAGCCTCGTGGTTGGGCATGGTAGAATGGGACATTGTGTCCGAGCTGTCGGCATACGCTGGGGTGCCGCGCCTCCCCGTAGTGACCGCGAGTGATCCCTTTCTCTCAGCATTCCTCATGTGCTTGAAGTCAGAGATGAGGACCCGGACGGGATCTCGCACTGCGGGGTCTTGGCCTCACACGTTGGGGGGTCGTAGCCTCGTAACCAGTTTAGGGCATTGATATGTAGGGTGTATGAATAGACTTAACTAATAACTCGGCTAACACGATCACATTGCATCGCACTAGTTAGGGTAGCAACTCGGAAGTTAAGGTCGCTCTGAGGGAGTGCTGACATACGTGATCGTTAGATGGAGTCGCTCGAGGAAGCATTGTGGCGAGGGCATGTATCATATCATTCCGCATGCATGCATTTTAATAAGAGTTGCTAGGTGTTGATATTTGGCTACGATTCATTAAATTTATATTATAATTGATGCCTGTTATAACTTGAGATTAATAGCACTCACTGAGTTGATCACTCACTCCCACTCTGGGACAGTGTTTTAAAATACCAACCAAACCTCTTTAGTAGTTACAGGTGACACCGAGTACGAGGAGCCTTGCAGCGCGAACTTGGATGAGGAGGACGATTTATCCTACTTCCAGTTGATGGACGACTCTCTATTAGCGTGAGAGGTGGGAGTGGATCGCTGAGTAGTGGACTCGGCTTTATTCTTTTGGACGTAGCATTCTTTTTGCTGTTTTGTTGGGCAACGCCTCGTGCGACCTGTTTATATTCTTTTGGACCTATATATGTATATATATCTCTTCCATTCCAGTAGACTAGTTGTGGTTATGTTTCAAACTATAACTAATTCCAAGTTGCGCAACTAAAACTGATTAATCTCAAAACCATAATAATTGATGATACGTGACATTCGGGAACTCGGGAGTCGGGTGTATGCACGACCCCCGATTTCCAAGGCATTACATTATGAGATATCTTAAAAATCATCCGTATATGAAACTCAGTGGGCCATACCATCTAAAACCATGCGAAGACATCCTAAAAAATATAAAAACACTTGGGGCCCACATGAGTTTTGGATGCAGTTGAAACTTGGTCTGACCCCTCATCCAAGTGGGACACATATAATGAGTGGGTTGGATATGTGAATCACATTTAGGTAGGCCCAATATGTGATTATAAATGTTTTAAGAAAACCCATCTCCACTACATTTAGGTGAGTTACTCATTCCCCTTACCAAAGTAAACTCTATGGGGTCCACCATTATTTATTTATTTTATCCACTCCGTTCATCCATATTAATAGATAATATGAGGTCTAAAGAACAAAAATGAAGCATATTCAAAGCTCAAGTGGACCACACCACAGGAAATAGTGTGATTGAACCTCTACCATTGAAAAATTCTTAGAGGCCATAGAAGTTTTGGATCAAGCTGATGCTTGTGTTTTCTCTTCATTCATATCTTTTTGATATTATGAACAGGTTGGATGGCAAATAAACATTATTGTGGGCCTAAGGAAGGTATCAACGGTGGAAATCATTATTCTGCACTGTTTCGTGTGCCATGGTCCACTTGAGTTTTAGAGTTATTAAAAATTTGGGATCAACCCATACCGTTTATCCATTTTTCGAGATCATTTTAGAGAATTATCCAAAAAATGAATCATATCCAAAAATCAAATGGACCACACCACAAATAAGGGGAACAAACTGGCTACTCCCCCTTACACTGGCCAATGGTTGGTGGTCGGTGCTCTGTGGTCCCCACCATGATGTATGTGTTTCATCCATGCCGTCCATCTATTTTTAAAGATCATCTTACGTCATGAGATAAAAAATGAGGTATATCGCAATCTAAAATGGACCATTAAAGGAAGCAATGTTGAATGAGTGTTAACCATTAAAAACATTTTGGGGGCCATAAAAGTTTTGGATCGAGATGATTTTTGATTTTCCCCTTTATCTAGGCCTGTATGACCTAATAAACAGATTGGATGTCAAATAAACAGCACAATAGTATTTAGGAGGATTTTAATGATGGATATCCAATCACTATTGTTTTCATGTGGTGTGGGCCACCTGAGATTTATATACCTCTCATTTTTGGAATAAATCCATAAAATGATCTTTAAAAATGGATGAATGTAATGAATGAAATACATACATTATGATGGAGCCCACATAGCACGGACCACTAGCCATGGGCTGGTGTAAGGGAAAGTAGCGAGACTAGCTATTGAAGTTACACCAGCAAGCTCCATGGGCCCCACTATGATGTATGTTTTGTATCTACACCTTCCATCTATTCGGAGAGATCATTTTAGGCCAATATCCAAAGAACGAGTTAAATCTAAAGCCCTAGTGGACCTTAACACAAAAAATAGTGGGACAGTGACACCCACCATTAAAAACTTCTAAAGGCGGCAAAAGTTTTACATCAAGCTGATATTTGTGTTTTCCCTTATTTTATGGCTTTTTAAATATTTGAGCAGGTTGGATTTCAAATAAACATTATGATGGGCCTTAGGATAGTTTCAACGGTGGGAATCACTCTCCCCACTGTTTTTTTTGGTGGGGTACACTACGGATTATGATTTTGCCTCATTCTTTGGTCCTCATTCTAAAATAATATATAAAAATGGATGGACGGTGTAGATATAACACATACATCATAGTGGGGCCCACAGAACTCAGTGACGTCGGTATCCAAACCGCGTCCAGCCCTAAGTAATCCGCGCCCTTCTCCTCTCTCCCTCTGGCGCCCTCTCCCTCTCTCTCTGATCTCTCCACCGCAGATCTACCGTTGACGAACGCCGTACCCACGTACGCCCTCTCTCTGAAGCTCGGTTGAAGTCTAGCTCATTCACGAACGTGAGGTATCTCTCTCTCTCTCTCTCTCTCTCTCTCTCTCTCTCTCTCTCAGTCTTTCCCAATCTCAATACCAATTTAGGGATTTGGTGATTTAGCAATTTGTGGATTCCTGATTCGATGTGGACCCTCATTTAGGGATTTGGGGATTTTAGGGCTTACAGAGTTGAATGTGGACCCCGAATCGGGGATTTTCTGATATTACAAATTAGGGATTTGGGGATTTTAGAATTTTAAGGCCTGTTTGGATGCCTGTAAGTTTTTTTAAGTTGTAAGTGACTTACCTGTAAGTCACTTACAGGTGGAAGTTACTTACAGGTAACCTGTTTGGATGTAAGTTGTAAGTCACTTACAGGTAAGTTTTTCTGTTTGGATAGCCTATTAGTTACTTACAGGTAAAAAGCTATATATTCACATCGAGCAGAGCTTGGATTGGAGAATTGTTCTAAAATGTTATAATCATATAAAAAAAACATAGGATCAAATATGTTATTTTGTTAAGTCCATCAAGATGAATATTTGAAATAATTATTAAGCTAAACCAATCATCAAGTGGGCTATAAAAGTGGACCCACAAATTCAAAATATCTATAATATGGAGTAATAACTCAATTTAAGCATTGAGAATAAACTTAAAAACATTAATAGAAAATCTAATAATTACACATGGCCGAGTTATCAAACAATCCGAATCGTCCAAATAGTGGGAATCGTTATAGATGTTCTTAATTTTCAGACTCTTCAGACGTATATATCTTTCAATAATCTTTATTTTACAAAAATTAATGTTGACTATTAATTGTTTTTTGCCAACCTTCGATTTGAATTCCATTGTTTAATGTCTAGGATCATCAGATCTATGTGTATCTCGAGTAAAATTCCATCCACAGTCGTTCCCACTATATGGACAATCCTGATTTAAAGATATCCCTGCCACATGTAATACAGAAATATGGGCCTATCATCTCAAGTATCTTCCGGCTCTACGGTATCATTTCCCCCCACTCAAGCACGCCGGCTCGGGTTGGAGGTTAGAATTCTATGCACCCGGTATACGTTAGCATCTCCTCCCTCCGCCCCAATTTCAAATCGAATACGCCAATCGGAAAAAAATGTGGGCCCCTGTCTCTTGCATTTCTCTTTCCTCCATCCATCCCTACAAAATTCAAGAGCGGAGAGAGAGAGAGAGAGAGAGAGAGAGAGAGAGAGAGAGAGAGAGAGAGAGAGAGAGAGAGAGAGAGAGAGAGAAGACGATGGACAGAGAGAGAGAACGAGAAATGGAGCTGGAGTGTGCAATGTACACCAACTACTTGCTCTTAGGCCTGGATCCCTCTATCATCGGCATCGGTGGCAGCAACGGAACTCCTCGCGTCGGCCTTTTCCGACATTCAAACCCTAGGATGGGAGAGAAGCTCCTTTATTTCATCCTATCAGCTATAATGGTGGTTGGTGGGTTGGTGCGTTTCTCCCTCTTCCCCTCTTTTTAAAAATATGACCGTTGAGCCTGTAAGTGACTTACAGGGAAGTGACTTCCCACCCCCCTCGCCCTGCAGTTTTTTGGTAGATTTGCCTGTAAGTGACTTACAGGTTGTAAGTCACTTACAGGTGATTTTTCTCCCCCAAACACCACCTGTAAGTGACTTCCCACTTACCCAACTTACAGGCATCCAAACAGGCCCTTAGGGATCTTGAGGATTTTAGGGATTTAGCATCAACCCCCTGCTGAATCTAGTCTTCATGCATGAGAATGCATGTGTGTGAGTGGAGTTTTTAATGGTTTGATGCAAGACCAGGCCATCTTGAGGGCTTTGCTCGGAAACCATGGATCCAGCATGAAACAGAATTGCAAAACAGAGAGGGAGATGGTTAGCATTTCACAAGAAATAGGGCTGACCACTGATATGAACACCGAGATCTCTTCGGTTATCTCAAATCATGAGATGGTTAGAAGGTGTTTTGAAGAACAAGAAGACCCATCGGATCTTAACTGTACATCGGTTATGCTGGCTCCTACTTGGACTTCATCTAAAAAATGAGGCAGATCTAGGACACGGCATTAGAAAAGAGGGTTGTTCTCTCTTTTCCTTTCCTTCAGCTCTCTCTCTCTCTCTCTCTCTCTCGATGCACTTGCGAGGCCATGCCCCTGGCTATTGATGAAAGGACTGAAAGACCAGTATGGAGGCCTTTTTTTTTTTTTTTTTTTTTTTTTTTTTTTGTTTTTGGTTTTTTTAAAAACAAAAAACGGAAGGCCCCACTAGCCTTCCGCTTCAACGTGTCCTCTGTGCACATGGGATGCTACTATGGCACAACCAGAACCTTTAATCTGGTAGGTAATCAATGATAGGGATCTATAGCTCAGAAATCACAGTAAGACTATCTCAGCTGTCACATGAACAGCAGTTTCAGTTGAGAAAAAAAATTGAATCAAACAATGAGCACTAGTTTACATTCAATGGGTGAAAATTGTACCGATTGAATGGCTAGGATTATCAAAATTTTAGTTATCTTTGGGTTTCGACCACACCATCGTGGCCCACTGGATTGATGGCTCCAATTGCACTAGAGATCGTTCATGTATACAGGGAAATGATGGCCTCAGCATTTGAACACTGAGTCTGTGATCTTGTGCTTGTGGCTCATAAAGTATGCACAGGAGTCTACAAAGGTGTCACCACCAGTCAGCTTGATAAGCTTGCTGCTGAGACTGCTGCTGCAATGACTGCCAACCACCCTGATTATGCCTCTGTAGGTGTTGCATTTCTGCATTTAATTTCTTTTTTACTACGTATGTTTTTGGTTTTGGAATTGGATCTGATTTGGGTTTCTTTCTAGTAGATCTAACATTTATGAAAAATCATACTTAAGGGAGGAATATGTTTTTAGATCTTATATAGGAACTTTTGAGAGCACGGTAAAAATCTCTTTTCTTTACTTTTTTTCTTTTTCAATTCTTTTTATAAAACATCAGATCCTCGTGTGGTTTTTTTTTTTCCTGCCTTATTCCCTCGGATGTGTGTAAAACCCTGTCCACCATGCCAATGCACATGCTAAAGAGGATCACACTATATATTCTCTAGCCCGACCAGTCAATCAGATGGGTCATGCTGTAGATTCTCTATCTGCTAAATCTAGCAGGCTCCCTTATCAGGTTGGCCACTGCTACAAAATTAAATATTGTTTTTTCTCCATACATTTGTTTCATATGACGTGTTCCAACGGACGATTGGGCTGATTTAGAACCATAGTATCTACACGTTCCAACACACTTGATGAACCGGTCAGATCTTGCACATGTTTGTCACATTCTCACATGCATTGGTGTGTAGATGCACAGGTCCATAGACATGTACAGGCTTAGCAAACTGGGCTCCGAATCTGTCTCACTGGAATGCACCCCTTCTAGTTTGGTACCAAAGTAGAAAGTATGTGCACAATCGGTGAGAGTGGGTGTAAACGGTGGATCACAAGTAGGAGATTCCGATACATTATATGGTGTTTTACAGCATGAGTTAGATATCCACTGTTTATTTGAACCATGTAGCAGTGTCGACATGCTAATAAGACATGCTAATAATGAATCATAAATGCAATTGTGATTTTCTTGACATTTTGGTTAGTTGATTTCTATGCAGTCTGAGCCTACTGCATTGTATGTAATTTTGAAAATTTTATTCCTAAACAGATGCCATTAATGCAATGAATGGAACAATCATTACTTATGGACAGGTAAGCTGCAATTTGATAGAAATTACTTGAAATGATGCTTGCTCTGGTTGCCAACATTTTCTTTTTATGTTTCTGTCATTAACTGTAGTTTTTCAGATTGTAAATGCATGAATTCATGACTGCAAACATGCATGCACTGTAGTACACATGTATGCAAGTGCAAAGATATATCCTTGAATTGCCTGTTCTGTTTGAGGTCAGGCTACAAAATATGCATCCAGTGAGCAATATGTAGCTTCCATATTTGTATTGACAAAAAAGCAAAACTGATAGATGTTGTGTTTTGTTTGTTTCGGCAAGTAATGTAAAGCTTTCATGTCATACTAACAAATTGTAACCTTCAAATAATGCATTTGGAACAGACTGGAGCTGGGAAGACATACAACATAGAGGTGAAGTGATTAAATTGTATTCATGAATGGGTTGTTTAATGAGTCATTCTAAAAAAAAAAATAGTGGTGTATTTTGAACTGTTTTGCTTTCAATTCAGATGATATCTAGTAACATCCTCATATTGAAGCAGGGCCCAAGTATGTCAGTGTGATGGACAGTAAAAAGGAATACTTCCGCTAGATGTAAATGGGCATTTTGACTGCATAACATCTGCCAATGAAGGATCCAAGTACATGGTCAAATTGTCAATGGTATTATAAGTACTGATGTTCCATGATTTTTCAAACTTACCAATTTTAGTCAAAACTTCTCAAATTTTTTAACTTCTTAATTTTCTTTTTCAAAATGTTTATTTTTGGTCAAAATCTTGAGGCTTTTTAAAATTTTATGCTGTTATGTTCGTGTATTCTTCAATTCTTCTCTTTGGGAAAATAAAAGATTGTTACTTAAGAGAGGAGATTTAAAGACACCAACCTAGAAAACTGTAATAAAACTATGTAGAGGCTAGAGAAGGGAGACAGTATTTGCACCCTCTCTATTATGATAGATGCACCCTTTTTTCTACTCTTGGAAATGCAATAGTACAAAGCCGTGCGTCGTATTGCTGGAAGTAGAAAAAATAAGGGTGTACCCATGAGTAGAGTGGCGGTAAGAGATTAAAATTTCAGTTGAAGTATCACCATTCCAGAGTAACCGAATTGAAAGCAGATTCCTCAACTTTGGAGGCACAGAATTTTCCATGCCTCCATGTAATTGTGAAAAGTGGGTCCCCTAGATCATATTGAAACCGTCCATTTCATGATTCCGATAGTGATTGGGCCATGGTCCAGATCATCATATAGATGTACCCCAAATTGCAAGGAAAAGTTTAATTTTGAACTATCAGACACTGAAAAGAGGCAGCCACAAATTAAGTATGTCTGTTGACTTCTATTGATCCCTGTTTTGTTTTGCAGAAGTTGGTCGATGCCTGCATATGTGGGATTCAATATCTTTGCTGGATGTTCTTCTCAAGTTCTTATTTATTTTCTTACTAATAGATGTTTGAACTTGTAAAACAGATCTAATAACAACAATGGGCCATTCGTGCTACCCAACAAGATAACTGTTGTGTGTTTTGGTGTGGAAGGCACATACTTTCCAAGTCTCCACTTGTAAGCTTCAAATGTTTCATTTTTTTTTCCCCAAGTTCTATGAATCCCTTTTGTCTTTTTGTACATGACTAAAAACGAAATTGCCCAGCTAAAATTGATTTCCTTGGGTCTACTTAATTTGTGACCCGTTGGTCTGAGTTAAGTCTTGAGTTTGATACCTTGCTTTTCCAATGTTATACTAATTGTATTCATCTGCTTTGCATTTTGATTTGGAGATGTATTCCATTTACTTATTAATATTTATTGCATGCTTGTTCTAGAGTTGTATGTTGGTGTGGTTCTTGCCAGGCAGAGAAAAGGACACTCAGTGATTGGGAGCGACACACTGGTTCCAAATGGAAAAATTGAAAGGTTATTGTTAAAGTGAAAAGTTCAATGCAACCACTGCAGCAATGGGTTTGTGCTTTAGTAGATCCTGTCATTTTTCTAATAATGCTCATGCTTCCCTCATGGTTTTGAGATGACAATAATTCATTTTCCCATTTTTTAACTTCAAATCATCAAGATAATTATCTTGATGATCAGAAAAATGCAATCTTCTTTCATAAATAAAAACTTTGTTTTGGTATCTTACCTTATGAATTTTAGTTAAAGCCTAATTATATAAGAGCTGAAACAAGCAGGCCATTTTTGTGCAGGCCTCTTTTTTCTTCCTAGAGAAATTCTACTTTCAGATGCATTTGGATGCTGGATCGAATTTAATTGCTGAACATTCATTTATCACTACTTGATAATGCTCCCAAATCAGACCGTTGTAGCTGCTTGTCTATTTATTCCATTCGGAATTGTAATTAGCAGGTATTCTTGTATCCTTTAGTCAACAGCATGGTAAAATTAATCCAAATATTTCTGACATCCAGAGATTTATGCAAACCATGAGAGTAATTCAAGGAGCACTGATTGTAGCATCAAGCTTACAGATCATTGTGGGTTACAACCAGTTTTGTGAAAAAATTTCACGGTACTCCATAGCAGCACCTCATTCACTGAGGTTAATTTGGACATAAGCATTAAGGACCACATGTGTTTAGGACTGTTTTCTTAGTCTCAGAAGTTGCTTTCTTTTCTTTCTTGATTTTATTTTTTAATTTGTACATGGTTGACGATATATATATCTTGTTTCTCTCATGGTTAATTTTGTGAAACCGATGACATCCACCTTCTGTATAATATTTTCTAATAGAAATACTACTGGGCTCCATTGTACTGCTAGTAGCTGTGCATGGTGCAAAGCTTTACCTCTTGGTTTAGCTTGTCCTGCTAACAATTACACTATCCTTTCTTGTCGTCTTCAGCTTCTATTTGAGCTTGACCTTTTGACTTGTATACTGAGTTTAAATTTATTTATTTATTTTTATTTTTTGTTCGATAGACCCCAATGCAACAACACAAGGATTGCAAATTTTCATATGCTGGTCCGAAGACTCAAGTGAGGCTGACAATTGAATCTAAAAATATGTAATTAAATATCTCACATCTTTATACTTCACATGTTTTTATATACTTCTTCTCAAATAGAGTGGAATGACCTAATAACCATTATCAAGGCCCATAAAACCATCCAGGTAGACTGTGGGGCCCGAACCTTTGATCGGACAGATTGTGGGGCCTACTCCTATGCTGTATCAAAATGCTCAAATGTGTTAATTTAAGACTTTGTAAAAAGACAATAATGATACTGTGGGAGAAATAGTTCTACTGCAAATCCATCAAATTTTCCATGCACCATGCAGAATGTCTGTAACATTGTTTACTTCTCGATCTTACCCAGTATATTTGTTTATTAATTTGTAATTTATTGTGTGTGCCTGGACATCAATTTGTGGTCTGATTGGGTTACTTGCTAGTTCTGGCTTATGGAAATCTATAAATATTTGGTCTTTGGCAGTGAAACCATTGGCTGCCTCTTTCACCCACCAAAAGGTCTCTTGCATCTCAAGTCTTTGCTTCTTTATTGACATGTGGATAGGTCATATGCACGATGATCTTGATCATGTAGTAAAGAAGAATGGTCTGCGACTCATTTGCCCTCGAAACCTTTGTACCAACAATGGTAGATGAAATCTCTTCTTTCTTGTACCTTTTTCAATCTCATTTTTGCATGATGATCTTACACCATCTCATTTTGCCAGCTGTAACTTTCATCAATATTGAATGTGCTGAAGCTTATTGCGTTAGATTTTTTTTTTTTTTTTAAATTTTTTTTGAAAGTGCCATAACTTATCAAAAAAAACTCAATGTGCATGTAATCTATCATTGGACACTTGATTTATTTGCACGTTGCCATTCTTTCATCAAAACTTGGATGTTTTTCTGTTCTTTCCAATGGACATTCTTGAATTGAGTGCAAGCGTTCCACGATCCTCAACACTGAAAGAGATTATATTTATAGTTTCTCCATGGTGGCTTTGCAAATGATTATGGGTAGCCTGTTGAGGATTTTTCTTTTCGAGATTTTAGCAATTTTTACCTCAGAAGCCTGGAGTTCCTATTATATTTTGGCATGTAATGATTCTTGAACTATAGCTGCTCGAGGGAGATGCCATGACTTGAATTGCTTTTGGTTCATCATGGTTCTTGTTTCTGGCTGTGCAACACATAAAAAGTATTGTTTATTTTACATGCTTATTTTGGAGGGAAGTTACAAATATTTTACATGTTGATCTGATGTATGAAAATAGAGCGAAAATGGTTATGTAGGGAACACACAAATTAGTCAGATTGAGGTTACTGAACCCCGGTTAATTTCCATACACTTGCTCTCAACAATATTGATTTACCTTTTTCATTTTTTATTTTTATTTTTATTTTTTATTTTTATTTTTATTTCACTAACAAGTCATGCCTTTAACCAAACGACGTCTCCTGTTTTTGCACATGTACGTTGTTGAATTGTTGAGTAAGATACAAATGTTGGTAATGGATGATGTAATGACACAAGTACAAGAATGTCTTCCTTTCTTATTTGAATTTTTTGGGAAAAACTTATCTAATGAATGTGAGGCTTGGTAATAAAATTCAACTTTTTAATTTTCTTCTTGTGATTAGTGTCATTCTTTGGGAAAAACTTATTTAAACTATTTTTCCATTGCAAGGGCCATGGTGAAACTAGCACCAGGACTGCAATACACCAGCAAGCTGATGTAGGTGTAGAAGGTATATATTTTGAAGTGGAATAAACACGCCAGCTTCTATGAGTAGTCACCATGGATGTTTTTCTTTTTCTTGTGCATGTCAAGTCTATATATGCAAAGGTCATAGAAATCATGAATTCATGATTGATTGATTTTCCTTATCTTAATGCATTTAGGAATTATCTAGTAGAATCTTTTCGAGAAGCAAATTCTATTTTCTTTATTCTTAGAAACTTGTTGAGTACTCATCATGATGCCTAGTAATTATTAAAGAAAACCTTAATTTATCTTCATCTTTTATTTTTTTATTACTATTTATGTTCTACTTGTGTAGCTTCCACATATTTCTCTGTCCCTATGTGTTTATGCACCCCGTATAAGTAATATTTGTATAATAATGTTTTTAATTGAAAGTCATTAGATAAAAAGATACATGTCTAAATAATTTGACTTGGAAGGAGCTATATTTTCACTACAAATGTGGATTTCTCCTGTGATTTCGAGTTATGATTTTGGGCGTTTTACGTTCATTATTATTCTATCAAAGAAGGCCATGGAAAGTTGTGGAAATGTCATTTCCTCAATTTACATTTCTGCAAATCCAAACAGGCCCTAGAAGTAGCCGCTGCAAAAACGAGAAGTCCAATAATTCAGCTTATGGTGGCCCTTGGATCTGCATCAAAATTATCTTGGTACTCTCATGTCCTTTGACATTTGAATTGCACATGTTTACCATTTCCTTTATTGGTACTCTCATGCCCTTTGTTGATTTCCGTCTTCTGTGTTTGTTCTGTGTTTTTGTTTTTAACCTGTTGAGAAGGGTATTTGCAGGCTGTCAGTTCACTGGCTTGTGCCAGAACAGGTTGGATGAATGTTGACATTGATAACATCGTGTGCGAGACGTGGAAAGTAACTCAGTTTTACTTTGTTGGCGTCTTAGACAGTCTGAAGGTCAAATTCCAATGTCTTAAATTGCTTTAATCCTATTTGCTACCTCTAAAGTTCTATTGCTTTAATCCTATCTTCCAATTTGGGAACATGTATCCACTCTTCTAATTCTCAGTTTCTTTAATAGAAGCTCCTAAACAGGATTGCTATGTTTCCCTGTTATTTGAAGATGCACTTGTTTGTTCCTTGATTACTGTTTTTGTTTTCTCCACTAGAATGCAGGACCATTTTATGAATGGATAGGAGCAGGACAAACAATGGAACCCTTGACTTGTCAGTGTCAAAATAGCAGGATTCAACAATGGAACCCTTGACTTGTCATCTAGTAGATGGATCTACAAGGTAACCACAGAGATTGTGTACATCCATTTAGTTTTTGTTACTGTAAATAGCTCCTGTTTGTTATTTCTCGAGGTCATATACAATTCACAAAGATTATTCTACCCTTCTACCAGGCAGAAGCTCTTGATTTGGAGAAAATTGTGCTTCAAACAATAGCAGAAGTTGCATAGGACTGGAGAACAGATGATATAGGCAGGCTCTTGGGTGGTGGTAATTTTAAAGCCAACATGTTTTAACAGAAAAGTCTCACTTTTGAGTGGTGATGAGGTATGTGAAATGTCTTCTACCATGCTATTTTTTATTTTGCCTGTTTGGCTATATCAAGCTATGTGGCTGCATGGAAAGTCATATTGCTATAAAAATTTGTAGCATGGAAAATGGAGAGTCATGTGCATTTGTAGTCTGAAAACATTATTTCACCGTTAACTATTTTATTGGTATTGCGTTGATTAGTCTTGATGACTGTTAAATGGGAGAAACATGCACGCACATGTTTAATCATTGATTGATTATGACATTATTAAACAATCGTGTGAATTATTTTTTGAATGACTATTAGGTGTAAGATTAAAAAAAAATACATCTGGAAATTTTTTTTAAAAATTCGCAGCTATTTTAGCGACGGGCCAAATCCGTCGCTAATTTCTGAACGTAAACAATTGACGACGGATTGGTCTGTCGCTTTTCTCATATTAACGGCGACGGATCTTATCCGTCGCTAATATTTTAAATGGCGATAATTCCGGAGGTTTTTTCCAAATTTCAGTAACGGATTTTTATTTATCCGTCGGTAATCTACGACGGACCTTATCCGTCGCAGATTAAACGACGGATTTTATCTGTTGGAAAGAAAAAGGACCCTATAAACAGTGACGGACGAAATTCGTCGTTTATTTGGTATTACGACGAATTTGGTCTGTCGCAAAACTGCAATTTTGGCGTAGTGTCGTGACCGTTAAGATTTTTTGGGCCCACGACGAGCTGGGCAACAAGGTGAATGAATCGGACCACCCCATTGTGGGCCTTAAACTATAGTACTAATGGTTTGGTAGAAAATGAAGTAAACACATTGAAAACCACGATCCATTCAACATAACAACCACGACTCATGTAACATGGCAACTATGACCCATGCAAACGACGACCCAATTGGGCCCACATTAATGTGTGTGTATATAATCTATGCTACCCATCCTTTTTATCGTGTCATTTTAGGGGTAGGGCCCAAATATAAGTTGGATTTGGTGCTCTTGTGGGCCACAAAATAGAAAATAATTGTGGGCCTTAAGCTATGGCACCAATGGTTTGGTAAAAAAGGAATGATTTTTTGAGCCCACGGTGAGCTGACCAATAAGGTGGATGAATCGGATCACCTCATTGTGGGCCTTAAGCTATGGTACCAATGGTTTGGTAGAAAAGGAAGTGAACACGTTAAAAACTATGATCTATTCAACACGACAACCACGACATTTATAAGATGGCAACTATGAGCCATGCAGACCACAACCCAAATGGGCGCACATTGATGTATGAGAATAATCCATGCCACCCATCCTATTTGCTGTGTCATTTTAGGGGTAGGGTCAAATATCAAACACGATCCTTTTTGAATGAAAATCACGATCCATTGTTCATGTGAACCACAACCTTTTATATGGATCGTGGTTGTCATGTACCAAGAGTCGAGGTTGTCATATTATATGGGTCGTAGTTGTGAAGTTATATGCGTTGTGGTTGTATGTGAATAATCTATGCCACCTATCCTTTTTGCAATGTCATTTTAGGGGTAGGGCATAAATATCAGCCTGATCCAACACTCGTGTGGGCCACAAAATAGAAAATATTGGTAATTGTTTAAACTTTTCAGGCTCACTGTGATGTTTGTTAGAAGTGGAAACTGCCCAAGTCAGGACTTTTTGGGCCCACGACAAGCTAGCCGACAAGGTGGATGACTCAGATTACTCCATTGTGGGCCATAAGCCATGGTACTAAAGATTTAGTAGAAGAGGAAGTGAACACGTTGCAAACCACGATTCATGCAACATGACAACCATGATCCATACACATGATAACTATGACCCATGCAAACCACGACCCAAATGGGGCCACATTGATGTATGTTTATAATCCATGCCGCCCATCCTTTTTGCAGTGCCGTTTTAGGGGTATGGCGCAAATATCAACCTGATCCCACACACGTGTGGGCCACAAAATAAAAAATATTGATGATTGTTTAAACTTTTCAAGCTCAATGTGATGTTTGTTAGAGGTGGACATTGCCCAAGTCAGGAGCTTTTGGGCCCATGACAAGCTGACAAACAGGGTGGATGGCTCAGATTACTCCATTGTGGGCCTTAAGTCATGGTACCAAAGGTTTTGTAGAAGAGGAAGTGAACACATTGCAAACCATGATTCATGCAAGATAACCATGATCCATGCACATGACAACTATGACCTATGCAAACCATGACCCAAATGGGCCCACATTGATCTATGTGTATAATTTATGTCACCCATCCTTTTTTCCATGTCATTTAATGGGTAGGGCACAAATATCAACCTGATCCAGCGCTCATGTGAGCCACAAAATAGAAAATATTAGTGACTGTTGAAACTTTCAACGCTCACTGTGATGTTTGTCAGAAGTTGACACTGTCTAAGTCAGGACTTTTTTGCCCCACGACAAGCTGGCCAACAAGGTGGATGGCTGTTGAGGGTCAAATATTGCATATCAGACCCCAATTATTGCTTAGATTTACGAACATGATACTGCTTAACTGTCTATTTTAATCGTTTGTGGTGCAAGGTGAAGTTAGGAGCCTGGCCCAAAAAGGATGCTAAACGCATGGATTTAACGCTCAAGAATCACCAAGGCAAGGGACAGACTCAAGAGGACCAAGATCGATGGATTTACACACCAGAGATCTGAGAAAATTGAGAAACTGAAGCTCAAGTGGCCTAAAAGTTAGCCAGAATGCAAGATCACAGGATTTCCACTATCCATTCGGGTCGAAACTTCATGCATGGCCTGAGGACCATAAATTAACCATACACGTCAAATTTCAGCCATTAGATCCACGTGGAAGTGACCCAACAGAGAGATCAGAGGGTACTAGCCGTTAAAGAGCATCTTGGCAATCCATAAGTAATTAAGGCTCAAACTTAGGCGTTAGAAAGAGCGTGAAAAATAACAAGTCTTGGTAAAATTTTATCTTATTTGCACATTATAATCAGGAAATACGGACGACGGAAGTTATAATAAAAGATGAGGGCAAATTTATAAATATATGTGCCATGCATGGCATCACGTAAGCATATTATATTTTAACGGTGAATGTTGTCCACACATTGGTTGAGTGTGTGGCCCACCCTGAAGTCAGATCTACTTTAAACTGGAGGCCATAAGCCAACACTACGTGCAGGAGCTGATGGAGGGAGTGGATTTTTAGGACAGGCATCACAGTGGACCCCACCTATTTTTTGTGTAAAACATTTGAATATAGCCGTGCGAAACGTCCAGTGATGGACGTGTTACCACTGGGTTTTGACAGTGGGCCCCACCCATCAAGTATCTTGACGATCCGAACCGTCTATTCGATCCAGAGGTGGGGCGTGACCCTCGCCTAACTTTCCTTTTGGCCCCATAGACGTGTTTTCATGTGGATCGTCGAAAAAGACAAGATAACGGTGAGTTGGTTTGATACAGTGGGCCACGCCATAACCTACAAAAACCACTCCTTCTCGATTGATTTTTCACCAGGAATCCAATGAACGGGTCAGATTTCTCAAAAAATTATTACTGTGGGCCCCTCCGAGCATCCCAACGCAAGTGTGTAAGGCTTACGCACAGCTTGACGCTGTACGACGCTCTTGGGCGTTACGTGATCATGAAGGTAATCGGACTGTCCAAAACATTCCCAAGGTGTGGCCGACCAGGGCCAAGAGGACTGAACGACTCAGATTTGCTGTTAGAGTTCTTCCAAGCGCCGAACGCAGGTTGAGCACAAAGGCTTTCACTGAAAAAAATACGAGGTGGGCGTCCGGGACTTTTTCTGCACAAGAGAAGAGTGCAGAAGCTCGACCGATTTCTGTAAAAGCTCCATCCCCACCGACTCTCGGCTGCCTATAAAGAGGAGAGAGAAAGAAGTGATTGGGGGCTCAGCTTGAACGTGGAGCAGGCAGAGAAAGAGAGTATTACTTTGATTTTGATTTTGATTTTATTTAAGATGTTTAGCTATATCAACGTGCTAGGCTAATCCTCTTAGCTAGGGCTAAGAGGTGAAGCTTGTAACATGATGGGAGACTCTTGATATGCCTTTTGTTTAGACTGAACTGGTGATGATTTTAGTTTAATTAAGGGAATATTTTTAGTTTTGAATGGTCTGTTGTGACTATAATTACAATAGGTCTCCAATAACTTTGAGTATGTTCCTTTCCTTTTTATGTTTATGACGTCAGGAAGCCCTGTTGTTTACCATCGTCTCCTGGGCATGGTCGGATGACGGTACCCTTCCTAACCTTCATACATTGATTGATTAGTTGGTAATTAGTTTAATTCTGTTGTTTACTTTGTCTCCTGACATGGTTTGGTGATGGAATCCATTCTAATTCATATACCTTTCATCTCTTGAAAACTAGATCAAAGTAAGTTCAGTTTGATTTTCATGGTTACACTCTTCAACTGGATGAAGATGGGACTCTAAGTCTAGTTGAGTTCTTGAAGCAGGTATAAGATCTCCTTGATCTCTACAAGTGGATCCTCTGAATCCCTAGTTTCCTTTCCTCTGAATTTATTAAGTTTTAGATTAATCTCTCATCATTATTCTTCAAATTACATTCAGTTTAGATTTCATCTTAACCTAGTTCTAGTTCTACTTAGTTTTAGACAACGTACAGGCATCAGTCGTTTGGGATTCAACCTTGGTCTTACCGAGTTTATTACTACATCACAACCCTGCACTTGGGTAGTGAACAATGGCTTAGATTACTCCATTGTGGGCCATAAGCCATGGTACCAAAGGTTTAGTAGAAGAGGAAGTGAACACGTTGCAAACCACGATCCATGCAAAATGACAACCACGATCCATGCACATGACAACTATGACCCATGCAAACCACGACCCAAATGCACACACATTGATGTATGTATATAATCCATGCCACCCATCCTTTTTGCAGTGTCATTTTTGGGGTAGGGCACAAATATCAGCATGATCCACTACTCGTATGGGCCACAAAATGATAAACCATGGTGACTGTGGAAACTTTCTAGGCTCACCGTGATGCTTATTAGAAGGGGACACTGTTCATTTTAGGACTTTTTAGGCCCACAACGAGCTGGCCAACAAGGTGTATGGATTGGATCACCCCATTTTGGGACTATTTATGTCATGGTTTGCATGGGTCGTAGTTGTCATGTTGCATGGGTCGTGGTTGTTATGTTTGTCATGTTGCATGGATCATGGTTTACAACGTGTTCACTTCCTCTTCTACCAAACCATTGGTACCATAGCTTATGGCCCACAATAAGGTGATATAATCCATCCACCTTGTCGGCCAACTAGCCGTGGGCCTAAAAAGTTCGATCTTGGGCAATGTCCACTTCTAACAAATATCAAAGTGAGCGTGGAAAGTTTCAATAGTTACCAATATTTTCTATTTTGTGGAACACACGAGTGCTGGATCATGCTAATATTTGTGTCATGCCTATAAAATGACACGGCAAAAAGGATAGGTGGCATAAATTATACACATACATCAATGTGGGCCCATTTGGGTCGTGGTTTGCATGGGTCGTAGTTGTCATGTGCATGGATTCTAGTTTTCATGTTGTATGGATCATCTGCATGGATCGTAGTTGTCATGTTGCATGGAT
Organism: Magnolia kwangsiensis; assembly: GCA_037074715.1. Taxonomy (NCBI): domain Eukaryota; kingdom Viridiplantae; phylum Streptophyta; class Magnoliopsida; order Magnoliales; family Magnoliaceae; genus Magnolia; species Magnolia kwangsiensis. Next base: position 144,006,031 of record CM073576.1, on the reverse strand, counting down.
AGTAGTTTGCAACGTGTTCACTTCCTCTTCTACTAAACCTTTAGTACCATGGCTTATGGCCCACAACGAAGTAATTTGAGCCATCCACATTGTCAACCAGCTTGTTGTGGGCCCAAAAAGTCCTGACTTGGGCAGTGTCCACTCCTATCAAACATCATAGTGCGCCTGAAAAGTTTAAATTGTCAACAATATTTTTTATTTTGTGGCCAAGCGCTGGATCAGGCTGATATTTGTGCCGTACCCCTAAATTGACATTGCAAAAGGGATGGGCGGCATGGATTATTCACAGACAATCACGACCCATATAATATGACAACCGCGACGCGTATAACTTCACAACCACAACCCATATAATATGACAACTGCAACGCATATAACTTCACAACCATTTTCGTCCGAAACAATCTCCAAAAGATGTCAGAAGGCCCTTCTAAGGATATATGGAATGACGAACTTTCTAGGTAATATGCCCAAACTTCGAGGCTAGTATGGTCAATTTCCCTATTCTAACCTTGTAGCACAAGCATTAACATGGTACAAGTGTGAGATCTATGCTCATATAATGTCTACCTATTTTTTGGGCATGTCCATGTTAAGACCAGGTCCACATCTTGAATGACTGGTATCTTATATAAACTTTTCAAGATTGTACGTTGTGTCATGCACCGGACTTAGAGCTTTGCCTGATGCAGGAGGAAAACTTGATAAAATTGGATAGGTACGAGAAAGAAGTTTAGGTCCATATCCTTACCTCACCTCTATGGTAGACTACCATGAGTTTCAATACGATGTCTGAGGTTCGAGTACCCATGGGGGGTGCTTGGTGCATAGTGTTTAGGATGGTACATAGCCAAGCTAGCTCAAAAAGCTCGCTCAGCTCGGCTCATAATTTGACTCGGCTTGAACGATGACTCTAGGTGAGCCAAGTCTCATATAACCCAGTTCTTTTTGAAAATGAGCCGAGTTCGTTCACAGTAGATCTTGACTTGACTCGACTCAAACTTGGCTTGGCACTAACAATAAGGTACCTCTATGGCTTTATATATATATATATATATATATATATATATATATATATATTGAATATTTGATTTGAGAGTCGAGTCGGATGTGGGTTGGGTCGGGTTGCTCGGTTGAGTTGGGTGCAGGTTTGGGTGTTGGGTTGGGTCGGGTTTGAGCAGTTTTGACTTGATTTGACGTAAGCTTGCCTCGAGTTCAACTCGAAAGGTTTGGCAAACAAGCCAAGCTCTAATTGTAAGCTTAAGGGAAAGCTCGAGCTCGAACTCAAGGAAAGAACGGACGAGTCAAGCCAATCTTGGCCCACTTTGACTCGACTCGGCTCGATCTACAACCCTAATGGTGTTAGATGGGATGGAATTACATCTGGTACTGTGTAAATTCCATCGTGTTTGGGAAGGACAGGATGGGTTGGGATTACGTGTGATGGAATTGCATTTGGTCCCATGTGGGATTTCCGAGGATTTTGAAATCCATTACACACATGGGCCCCACATTAATGCGTGTGTTTTATCCATGATGTTCATCCATATACGCCCTTTAGTGATATATATTCTAGTTATATACATTCACAAGTGACCGACATTTTTGTGAATTTGGTTTGTTGGTTACAATTTCATAGTCCACCAAACATGATTTTGCTCAATCCAATGTTTTTCCCATGGTAAGAATTTTATCCCAAAGATAGGAATTAGATGGCCCACATACCATGATATTTCTAGACATGCAATCATTGTGCAATAATGGTGTTAATCCCATCTAATACAATTCCATACCATTTAATCCCATGGCCCAAATTACAAGCCCATAAGGTTTTGAAATCCCTTTAGGCGTGAGTGTGGGGGTGTGCAAAAAAAATAATAAATAAAATAAAAAATAAAAGTTGTTACATGACCTACTATTTTTAATAAACTTTTAATTCAAGTAGAATCCTCTCTTTTGGCTTATGAGCATGGGTAGGGGTGTCAATGGACTAGACTTGAGCCTGCAAAATTAGAATTTTGAATAGGGCTGGCTGACGAACTGGCTCAAAATCTAGGCCAAGACCAACTTAGGCCCAGCCTGTTGACAACCCTGCTGCATGGGTCAGTGTTTGGGGCTTCGATATTCAAGTGGACTATTTAAAGACTGGTGGTTTAAGCTTGAAACACATGGATTAACACAGTACACGTGAGATCAATGCCCATGACGTCTACTCTTGCTTAAGGTTTTAGACAGTTCATGTTTAGAGTTGGACCACATCTTGAATGACTTGTACCTTATATAAACTCTCTCTTTGTATGTTGTGCCCCTGCACCACACCGTGGACCTTTGCCTAATGTGGGAGGAAAACTTGATAGAAAATTGGATAGGCACTAGGAAGAAATACAGGGAATTATAGGACAAATGCTGTTGTTGGGGAACCGCGGAAGCACACAAAGATGAATCGAGCAAAGTACACACAATCACACAACTAAGTTCAAATACAAATAATTTGATCAATTTTATGTGCAAAACCCCTTTAAGGAAAAACCAACAACACAAAGCGAATGAGTATGCACTATAAAAGAAAAAATTACAAGATATAGTGTTACTGATTCAAACAAGCCTCGAATCCACTTCACAAGCCCTAGTTATGCCTTTGAAACTCATAAAAATGATTTAGAAAGCCCTAGAACACTTTTAGTACTGCTAAATCATGATTACACCCGATATATAAAGCATCACAACCAGAATAGAAAGAAATCCTGCACTTACTCAACTTTGCGCATGCACTCGATGGGACTTCGATGGTATCGACCACCCATCGAGGATCTATTGACGGCATCGAACTTGCTTCAATGACATCGAGTAGCAATACTAAAACATTCTAGCAACTAACATAGAATTTCTGGATTTTCTCGATGGAATTGAGCACATGTCGATGGCATTGAGTGGTCTGTCAATGGTATCGATAGACACTATTGCTTATAGATTTAAGACATTAGCAACAATCTCTACCATGTCTTCAATCTTCATTCATTATATCTCATTATCCTTATCGCTAATTTTTCATTGTATTAAAGTTCCACCATCACTTCTCGTGTATACTTCATTTTCCATTTATGCCTTCGCCAGGCCTAAATAACTTGCACAGAACTTGAACTTCTCTCACAGAACTTGAACTTCTCTATGAGAACTACTTTGATAAGCATGTCAGCCGGATTCAAGCTCGTGTGAATCTTCTTTAGTGTCATAAAAAAAAATCATTAAGCATATGTTGGATAAAATGATAACGCACATCACTATGTTTAGTACGTGAGTAATAAACAAAATTCTTAGCCAAATTGATCATGCTTTCATTATCATAATTGACTAGCACGACCTCCTTCTGAAGCCCTAATTGGTTTATCATCCCCTTCAACCAAATACCTTCATTGAATGCTTCTGTCACTGCCATATACTCAACTTTGGTCATGGAAAGAGCCACCACCGACTGAAGTTTTGACATACAATTGATTACTCCACCATCTAGCACAAATGAGTAAGCGAAAATTGACATTCTATTATTCACACTGCCTACGTAAGTAGAATCACATAGCCTACTAACTTGGCCCTTGACTTCTCAAATATATCGAAATAGTCATTTCACTACCTCTCAGTATTTCTTGTCGGGGTTAGACATGTATCTGCTAACAACATGTACTATATGTGAAATATCTAGTATTTTACAGACCATGGCATAGATCAAGCTATAAAAAATACTCGAATAAGGCACATGAGACATATCCTGCTTTTCTTTATCTGTTTTAGGACACTATTAAAAAGAATGCTTAAAATGAGCTGTGTGAGAAATGTTAACTGGCTTTGCCTTGTCCATTCCATACTTTACCAATACCTTCTCAAGGTATTCCTCCTGAGATAACCAAAGCATGCTCATCTTCCTATCTTTGTGTATGTTAATGTCGAGAACTCTCTTTGCAGTCCCCTTATCTTTCATCTTGATTGTTCTTGATAACTGAGTTTTCAGTATGTCGATCCTAGATATGCTATGACTGACGATAAGCATGCCATCGGTATACAATACTACGATAATGAACTTCGTGCCACTTAGTGTCTTATAATAGATACAATGATCATACTCATTTCTGGTAAACTTCTGGCTCACCATAAAAGAATCGAATTCTTTACACCACTACTTAGGTAACTGTTTCAAGACATACAACGATGTCTTCAATCTGCAAACCTTTTTCTCTTCCTCTTATATTTTGAAACTTCTAGTTGTTTATGTAAATCTGCTCTTCAGATTCTCCATGCAAGAAGGTAGTCTTTACATCCATTTGTTCTAACTTGAGATCGTATTGGGCAACCAACGGCAACACAAATATGATAGATACTTGCTTTACTATTAATACAGATATCTCAGTGAAATCTAGACATTCTCTTTGAGTATATCACTTCGCTACTAACCTTGTCTTGTACCTATCATATTTCTTCTTGAAGATCCACTTGTACACAATCGCTTTACAACCGGTGTGAAGCTCTACTAGCTCCTATGTCTTATCTTTTGTAGGGAGTTTATCTCATCATTCATCGCTGCTTTCCACTTTTCAACATCTGACTCATCAAGAGTCTTTTAAAAAGTAGACAGATCTTCCTCATCCATAATGAGGGAAAATGCGATATTTGAGTCATTCTTGTATCTTGCCTGTAACATGCGATCCATTAATGGATTCCTCTTACAGATGGCTGCTCAACTTGCTCTTGTACTTCTATCTGAGTCTCAATATCAGCAAGTACCTCATCCCTATCTATCTGAATGTCTACAATTAACTTTTCTTCCTTGTGTTCATCTTTACGAAATAGTGATCCTTTGTTGAATTTGACATCATGACTAAGGATGATTTTTCGTGTGACCAAGTCATATACCATGTACCATTTCACACTACCACCATATCCGACAAAGATGTACTTTTTAGCCCTTTGGTACAACTTCTCTCTCAATTGATGGTACGTGAGGATAAGCGTCGCAACCAAATATATGCAGTCCCGAGTAATCTACCTGCTAACCAATCCACACTTCCTCTAGAATTTTACATTCAATGGTTGTAGAAGGGGATCAATTCACGAAGTAACAAGCCATGTTAATGGCATAAGTCCACAATTCTTTACCTAACCCAGTATTACTGATCATACATCGGGCCTTTTTTAAGAGAGTCTGATTCATCTGTTTAACCATATCATTCTCCTCTGGTGTGTGGTGCATTGTGTTGTGCCTCACAATCCCTATCCTTGTAATATCGATTGAATTCCCCAGAAGTGAATTCTCCACCGTTATCTGTTCTCAACATTTTCACATTTCGCCTTTACTATTTTTCAATCATCACCTTCCATTGATTGAAGGTGGTAAAAACATCAGAATTATTTTTTCATGAAATAAACCTACACTTTTTTGTAATAGTCATCAATGAACTTGAGAAACCATGATGACCCTATACTAGAAACCATGAGCGCCGACCCATATGCATCAGAATGCACGTAATCTAAAACCCCCTTACATGTTTCTAATATTTAAAAGACAATATTGACTGTTTACCATATATACAATGCCCACATATATTAAAATAAAAACTTTTAAAAACTAGAATTAAACAACGGTTAAAGAGTACTTTGATACTCAGCTCGCTCATGTCACCTAAGCATGCATGCCACATATGTGCAGACATGGAATCCGCTACAAACGCTGTAATTCCACCTGATGAAGTGCTCTTGATCAACTTGTAAAGGTTTACATTCTTCTGTGCCTTCATGATTATGAGTGTTCCCTTTGAAACTTTAAGAACATGATAAAAAATGGTGAATTTGTATCATTGTGCCTCAAGTGCTTTTAGAGATATCAAACTCTTTTTCAAATCAGAAACGTGTCTCACCTCAGTCAAGATACGCTACATGTCATTAAACATCTTGATGCACACTGATTCAATACCTACCACTTTACATGCATTATCATTGCCCATAAACACTTCGCCACCATCGTACTCACTGTAACTGGTGAACTAACTCTGATAAGGAGTCATGTGGTACAAAACCCTCATATTTAAAATCTATTCTTCATCAAAGTACTCAGATTTTGATACAGTCAGCAAGTGACTATTGTTCACTTCTTCACTAGATTCCGCAGTTTTGGCTTCCATGGAAGAAACATATGACGTCTCCTTTATTAACTTAGGATTTTGACAATCCTTCATGTGCTCAGACATGCCACATGCACAATTCAAGCACTTCAACTTGGCTTTACCCCTACCCTTGGATTTGGACCTCGATCATTAAGATTCATTGTTTTGTTCAGAATTTCTCCCCCTTATAATCAATGCATCTGTAGAAGAACACACGTCACCATTTTTCTTTCTCATTGCCTTCGACTAAAGTATTGAGATAACGGTCTCAACGCTAATTGTCATTTTACCTGTGCACAAAATACCCTATTTGACGTTGTGGATTGGTTTGAGTGGTTCTAGAACATGGATGGCTGAGATCGAGTGGCGCTCGAGCTGAAAGATTCTTTTTGCATTCCTTTAAGTTGGAAAACCCTAATGACGAGGAGGGATACATGGCAGAGATTTTTTGAAAATGAAGGGATGAGGTTAAAAGATTCCCACACATACGGATCGCCATCTCATGAGGAAACGGAATTTTCATTTTCGGAAGCTAGCAGCACATAGCTGGTTTGCATATATATATTTGTGCCCACATGTATGCTCATCTCCGTGTGAAAAAACTTGGGGTTTAATTGGAACTGACCCACCTACAGGATGGACGGTTCAGATTGGCTAAATTCATTATGATGGTGGGCCACAGCGAACCGAAATAGGCTTCCTTCGTTCGAACGCCCCTCAGGCGAGAAATCATGAGAAAGAGAGAAATTCTCTCCTTTCGTAGGTCAACGCCCATTTAACCAGGCTAGCTAAACCCATGTGCTGCGAGTAGACATGCTCTCTATGTACATGCGCCACAAGTGTGTGGCCCACAGTGATGTCTTGAGAAATCCACTTCGTTCATGAGACTCTATGGGCCCAGCTGGGTCATCTGATCAGAGATGTAGCAGGTCCAATGCTTAGGTGGGTCATACCACCTGAATTACTCTCTTTAAGTGTCGATTATGTAGATCCGACAGCCAGATTAATTCCAATCCGACCGACAACAGTCAAAAGGTCCTACATGATCATTTGTTGTCATAATATGTTACTATCCAAGTAATAATATTAATTTTAATTATTTTATTATAAGTTATTTCATTTTTAAATATATGCATATATTTTTAATCATGTTGCAGGTCTCACTCTGAAGGTAAGTAGGACTATCCATCTTATGAATTTGTACTAAGTTAAGTCGTCAGGTAACAAAGGAGTATTGAAAAGTACAGTGTTACAAATTATGACATAATTAATGCATATATAATACGATTGAGGGTTGCCTACAACCCTTCCATTGTTAACTGATTCTCCCGATGGAAAGCTTTTCTTTTTTCAAATAAATAACGAATCTCCAGATCACCATCCACAAGATTTTTGTTCATTCCGTCGTTAATTGTCATCAGTCTAAGGGGAGTCCTCACTTTGATATCAATTGCGTAGGGAAGGACGTGATGAGGTTGATCACTATCTTCCTCAAGGATAACTACTTCGAATCCATGAAGTTCTTTGTATTCCTCACAGAGTTTCCTCTAATCCATGATGAATAAAATAAAAATAATTTCTAATAAATTTAAAAATAAATTGATTGATGTAAAAAAAAATAAAAAGAATTTACAATCCTTTAAATAATGATCTTGAACACTTGAACATATGACGAGGTTTTAGACTTAAACTCTAACTCAAACTCCTTGAAAACATGACTTACTATCAATAGTAATCTTACTATTTATAGACTTTCACCATTCTTACTAGACTTCATTGTTTTTGGTCAAAAATAATGTGTCCAATTTAGTCTAATCATTCTCCTAATTTTTCTAAGCCCTTTTCATATTGGGCACCACTATTGCAACATAAAGGATCAAAAGTTAATTATGACCAAACTAAAACTTACTATTTATAATAAAAATAAAAATAAAATTGACTTTTGACTGTTTATCCTATAGAATCTTGCAAATCCAGCGTAGGCAACCCGGCACAGTGGGTTAGTTGGCTAAAGTAGCTTCTCCCAAAATCATAAATGATGAGTTTAAAATTCACTCGGATTTGCAAAACATGACTGTTTTAATTTCCTAACGGTAGTGATCATTTCCGCCTCCATTAGTTCTTCTCTGATTCATTCTTGTCGTAAAAGTGTCTGTGAACTGCTCTACCTCAGGATCGAGTTGCTATATCGATTCTGTCACGCCCGCGCTCATTACACGTGGTGGGGAAAAAACAAATAGCCGACAGTAGCCCACTCAATCAATGAATCAGCCGTGGTTGCGTATCAGGTTCAAACTCTTGTCGTTTTCTACACGTTGGAGGGAAGAAATGTGTGGCTGTGATCATTTATCTATTATAAATACAAGCACCCAACAGCTATCAGCAGCGGCACATACTAGTAGTCCATGGCTATTGAAATTCCAAAGGTGAGCTTGAGCTCTGGCTCCGGAGCCATGCCCCTTGTAGGCATGGGCACTGCTGTCCATCCTCCAGTCGCACCTGAAACCATGAAAGCTGCCGTCTTTCATGCCATCGAGATTGGTTACAGGCACTTCGACACGGCATCTACCTATAGCTCCGAGCAGCCTCTCAGAAGAATCATAACTGAAGCTCTACAAGTTGGGCTCATCAAATCCCGTGATGAACTCTTCATCACCTCCAAGCTATGGTGCACCGACAACCACCCTCACCTCGTCCTGCTGGCACTCAGGAAGTCTCTCGAGTAAAACACAACATCAGTTCATATTCCAATTCTTCTTAATAACACAAAGTCATCCCACCAGCCCTAATCGCTTTCGTTGTTGTTGAAGGAACCTTCAATTGGAGTATCTCGATCTCTTTCTTGTCCATTGGCCTGTGAGCTTGAAGCCTGGTGACTTTAAATACCCACCTGAGAAGGATGATCTCCTTCCTATGGATTTCAAGTCTACTTGGGAAGCCATGGAAGAGTGTCAAATGCTTGGTCTCACCAAATCCATCGGAGTCAGTAACTTCTCTTGCAAGAAGCTTGCTGAATTGCTCTCAACGGCCAAGATCCCTCCTGCAGTCAATCAGGTAATTTGTTGAGATGCATATTGGAAATTTTGTTTTTGAGGATGGATAGTTGATGATGATGAAGATGAGATGGTTTTGAAAGGTGGAGATGCACCCGGTGTGGCAGCAGAGGAAGCTGAGGGAGTTCTGCAAGATGAACGGTATCCATGTGACTGCTTACTCTCCGTTGGGGGGGAAAGGAACTCCGTGGGGCGCCAATGATGTGATGGACAGCCAAGTGCTGAAAGAGATCGCTGAGGCTAAAGGAAAGACTGTTGCTCAGGTACTTAAATCATTTGGATTGTTTCATCGGTGTGGTTTTTTCAGCTTCTCACAAGCATGAGTCGACTCAGCGTAACTAGTTGGGTCAACTCAATGACTCGGTCAACTCAACACAACCAGTATAACTCGTCAAGTCAACTCAATGACTCAGTCGACTCAACATAACCAATGTAACTCGTCAAATCAACTCAATTACTCAGTGAACTCAACACAACTCTATAACTCGAACTGAGTCACCCGCTCGAGCCATGCCTTTATAAAATGTTATTTATTTATTCATTTATTAATTTATTTTTTTTAACATATATATGCCGAAGATATTATAAGAGCAGCTAAATAGTCTCCCTTTCAAATTTTTTATTTTTCTCACGTCTGACACCTTCGGAATTTCTTGGGACAAAAATGCCTTATAATCCAATTAAGTCAGTAGGTGTCTTTATAAAAAGCAGGGTTTTTTCTTTTAATTCTTTTAACATGTATATACTTAAGGTATCATGGAAGTACCTAAATAACCTCTCACGCCTTTTCCAAATTTCTTTGGATGAAAACGTCCTACATTGGTCAGTGTGTCAGTAGAGGCTTCCGGACCTTCTTTTTCAACAGTCAGACTTTCTTTTATCAATACTTTCGTGAGAAATCTTCTTTTACCATATTCTACTTTTAAAGATCTTTCATGCTTTCTACTATTCTAAGTTAATCTTTTGTGTCTTCTGATTACTTTTATTAGTAGAAGCTCTCATAAAAATAGATTCTAAGCCTGTTTGGGAAGAAAGTTAGAGAAAAAATATTAATTATAAAAATTTCACTTTTAGAAGAAGAGATCTTTTTCTTTATTCCAAAAATAATGTGTGCCTTTGACTTTATGCCTAGTTTTAAAAGGCCAAATGATAATCAAATGAGACGATTTTACTTCCATTTGAATGTGCTCTTAGAATTATCTTTCCAATGAGTCTATGATTATCTTGATTCAACATGCAACATGAGAGTTATAATTATTTTTGTGGGATCGTGCGATGCTATAAATGAACTCAAATGAAATCATGGACTTTAGGCTCCGTTTTAAAGGGTCAAATGACATTCAAATAAGATGATTCTAGTCCCATTTAAAAGCTCGTCGAATTATTTTTTAAACGAGCCCAAGATTGTCCCAATCTGATTTGTAATGAGGGAGTTATGATCGCTTTTGTGGGACCGTGTGATGCTGAAAATGAGATGTAATGATTTGGGAACATCATTATAGATTTTGGGCTTACTTTTGAATGGTTAAATAAGTTTATATAAGATGCTTCTAGTCATCAGTTGAAAGCTCATCGAATTATGTTTTTAATAAGTTGAAGATTGCCATGATTTAACTTATAATGAGAGAGTTATGATCATTTTTATGGGATCATGCGATGCTGAAAATGAGACCGAATGATTTGTGAATGCTAGTATGGACTTTGGACCCACTTTTGAAAGGTTAAATATTATTTAAATGATGTAATTCTAGTTCCATTTGAACGTTTGTCGAATTATCTTTCAACGAACCTAATATCGCCCTGATCCGACCTATAACAAGAGAGTTATAACTATTTATTTATTTATTTATTTATTATTATTATTATTATTATTATTATTATTATTATTATTATTATTATTTGTTATGGAATCACGGATGTTAAAACCAAATGCCAGCGTGTATTAAACACGAACACGAGGTACATACTTGTGTTAATGTTCATTTCGAGCATTGTGCGATCCTAAAAAAACAATATTATTCGGATAGTATTTGACTATTTAAAAGTTGGGCTAAAGTTTATGATAACATTCACGAACTGTTCAATCTCATTTCCCATAAAATATATCTCACGAAAATAGTCTTAACTTACTCATTATGGGATTGATTAGAACGATCTTGTGCTTGTTGGAAAACCAATTTGAAGAGCTTTCAAATGGTATATGAATAATCTCATCTAGATACTATTTGATCTATGGAAATTGGGCCTAAAGTCTATAATGATATTTTCGTTTGTTTTTAGCATCATGCGATCCATGGAAATTACCATAACTCCCTCGTTAAAAGTTGGAATAGGGTAATTTAGACTTGTCGGAAATATAATTTGAGAAGCCTCCAAATGTAACTGAAATTATATCATTTGAATATTGTTTGACTGTTCAAAACCAAGCCCAAAGTACAGATCGTGAACAAGTTTTGAAGAAAGTAGAAGAATACATTTTTAAAAGTGAAGTTTTTGTAATAATGTATCTCATTTTCTTTCCAAATAAACTTAAAATTCATTTATCTAAAATTAAAGTTTCTGTCCAAGGGTCTTTGTACACAAAAGGACTAATGTAGGTAATTTTTGTTCCATGAAATTTTTTAAAAAGCAGAAGGGGCATAAACAAAATTAAATTTTTAAAAGGGAGGTTATTTAAGTGCTCCCGTTGTATTATGGTTGTAAAAATCCATTAAAAAGAATAACTGTATAAGTTTTAAAAGAAGTAGATTTAAATCTTAGGGGGACCATGCCATATGAAATGGTAGGGATTGAACATCAACCATTAAAAATTTCTAGGGCCCACCATAATGCCCACCGTAATATTTATTTTCCATCCAACATGTTGATTAGGTCGCACAGACATGGATGAACAGAAAAAGTAAGTATCAGATTGATCCAAAACTTTTGTAGCCACGGGAAATTTTTAATGGTGGGCATTCATCACCACTGCTTTCGACAGTGTGGTCCATATAAGATTTTGATCTATCTTATTTTTGAGCTCATGACTTAAAATAATATTAAAAGTGGATGGACAGTGTAGGTTATGTTGGGGATTTGTGCTACAGAATCACACAGATCTAGATCTACGATTGTAATTCAATAGTAACAAGCAATCATAGAAGAACACAAAGTTTTAATGTGAAAAACCCTTGCGGGAAAAAACCATGGCATAGAGCGACATAAATCCACTATGAAATAGAAATTACACGATAGAGGACTTACTCGATTTGAATAACCTCGAATCTCACTCTTACTACACCCTTTGATAACCCTAGAACCCTTTAGGAACCTTTTAAAAACTTTTACAAAGCTTTAGAATACCTTAGAATATCCCTAGAGACTCCTATTTATAGTTTAGGAAACTTCCCTATCGCACCCTTATGAAACCGCCTCAGATTTCCGTAATCTGCACAAGATCCAGACTCGAATTTGCATAACCTCGATTGGTCGAAGGGGGGCCACGATTAGTCAAGCAACTCGCATGACTGGTCAAGCCAGTCCCACGATCGGTCGAGCAGCCTGGACACCAAAAAACTCAAGTCACTGGACTTTGAGTCGAGCAGGCCACGACTGGTCGTGTAGCTCCCACGATCGGTCAAGCTAGTCCTTTGACCGGTCGTGCACGTTAAAAGAAATTTTAGATTTAAGACATCTGACAACAATCTCCACCATGTTTTCAATCTTCAGCCGTGTAGTTTCTTGACCTCTTCTCTTATTTCTGTATTGCATCATAGCTTCAATCAACGCTTCTCGTGCATACTCCGTCCTTCTTTTATGCCATCGCCGAGCCTAGAGAAGTCGCACAGAACTTGAACTTCTCTATAGGAATGACCTTAATGAGCATGTTTGTTGGATTAACATTGGTATGAATCTTTTCCAGTGTGATACCTCCTTCCTCAAGTACCTGTCGAATAAAGTGGGGACGAACATCAATGTATTTAGTACGTGAGTGATAAATTTTTTTTAAACCAAATTGATAGTGCTCTCGCTATCACAGTTAACCGACACGGACTCCTACTGAAGTCCTAACTAATTTATCATGCCTCTAAGTCAAACACCTTCTTTAAACGCTTCCGTCACTGCCATATATTCTGCTTCGGTCATAGAAAGAGCCACCATGGACTGACGCTTCGACATCCAACTAATTTCTCCACCCGCTAGTACAAACGAGTATCTTGAAGTAGACTTCCTAGAATCTATACTGCATACGTTGTCAGAATTCATATACCCTACTAACTTTGTCCCTGTCTTTTCAAAAGTTAACACGTAGTCTTTCGTACCTCGAATGTATCGAAGTAGCCATTTTACCGCTTCCCAATGTTGTTTACCAGGGGTTGACATGTATCTACTAACAACACCGACTGCCTATGAAATATCCGGTCTCGTACAGACCATGACATACATTAAACTACCAACCGCATTCGAATAGGGCACATGAGACATAACCTGCTTTTTCTCATTGGATTTAGGACATTGTTTTGAGGAAAGCTTGAAGTGAACCGCGTGGGGAACACTCATCGGCTTTGCCTGATCCATCCTATACTTGATCAATACCTTTTCAAGATATTCTGCTTGTGATAACTAAAGCCTACTCCTCTTCCTATCTTTATGAATATCTATGCCGAGAACCCTCTTTACAGCTCCTAGATCTTTCATCTCGAATGTCCCTGATAACTGAGTCTTCAGTATGTTGATTTCAAACATATCATGACAGGCGATCAACATATCATCAACGTACAGTACTAGGATGATGAATTTTTCAATATTCAGTGACTTGTAATAGACACAGTGATCGTATTGACTCCGAGTAAATTTCTTATTCAACTTGAAAGAATCAAATTTTTTATACTACTGCCTAGGTGACTATTTCAAGTCATATAACGACCTCATTAACTTGCAAACTTTTTTCTCTGCCCCTTTAACTTCGTAGCCTTTTAGTTGCTTCATGTAGATCTACTTTTCCAATTTCCTGTACAGGAATGCAGTCTTCACATTTATATGTTCTAGCTCAAGATCATATTGGGCAACCACTGCCAACACAAATCTGATAGATACCTGCTTAACCATTGGTGCGAATATCTCTGTAAAGTTGATTCCTTCTCTCTGAGTATAACCCTTCATAACCAACCTTGCTTTGTATTTATTCTTTTTTCTTTTGAATAACCACTTGCATTCAATCACTTTTTGGCCCACAAGAAGCTCCACCAGCTCCCATGTGTGATTTTTGTGCAATGAGTCCATTTCATCATCCATAGCCGTCTTCCACTTTTCTGCATTAAGCTCATCAAGAGCCTCTCGAATAGTAGACGGATCTCCCTCATCTGTAATGAGGGCATATGCAATATTAGAGTCGTTCCTGTATCTTACCGGTAACCTGCGATTATGCGGTGGATTCCCTCTCATAAGTGGCTACTCCACCTGATCCTATACCTATGTCTTCTCATCTGTCTCTGCCTGAGTATCATCTGTGTCAATCTGGACGTCTACGATCATCCTTTTTGGTTTCACTTGCTCCTTTTGATCATTCTTGCAAAATAATGAGCTTTCATCGAATCTGACGTCACGACTAGTGATGACCTTGTGTGTGACCTTGTTGAATAACCTGAACCTTTCACACCAATGTCATATCCAACAAAGATATACTTTTTGGCTCTATGGTCTAGCTTATCTCTCTCAACTGATGGTACATGAGAGTAAGCCTCACAACTAAATATGCGTAGATCTGAGTAGTCGATTTTCTGACCACTCTATACTTCCTTTGTGATTTTACATTCAATTATCGTTGAAGGAGACTAGTTCACCAAATAACAAGTCGTGTTAACGGCCTCAGTCCATAGGTCCTTACCTAATGCAACATTACTTAACATGCATCTGGCCCTCTCCAGGAGAGTCCGATTCATGCGCTTAGCTACACCGTTTTGCTCAAGGGTGTGGCACACTATGTTGTTCTTAATATCCCTTCATCCTTGCAATAATTATTAAATTCAGTGGAAGTAAATTCTCCACCATTGTCAGTCCTTAAAACTTTTATTTTCAGCCCTAACTGTTTTTCCACCATTGCCTTCCATTGCTTGAATATGATGAAAACTTTGGATTTACGTTTTATGAAGAAAACCCAAACTTTCTTGGAGTAGTCGTCAATGAATGAAACAAACCATGATGACCCCCCAATGAAAACTTCTGGTGATGACCCCCATACGTCAGAGTGCACATAATTAAGCACTCCCTTATAAGCATGTTTTTTAGATTTAAATGACAGTTTAGATTGTTTATCATATATACAGTACTCGCATATATCTAAATCAGAAATTTTAAAAACTGGAGTCAAACATCGATCAGAAAGTACCTTCATGCCTCGCTCGCTCATGTGGCCCAAACAAGCATGCCACATACGTAGAGACGTGGAGTCTGTAATAGCTGCTGCCGCTCCACCTGTTGAAGTGCTCCCAATCAACCTGTAAAGGTTTCCGTCCCTTTGTGCTCTCATAACCACGAGTGCCCCCTTTGAAACTTTAAGGACACCATTAATACTGATGAACTTGCACCATATAGCCTCGAGTGCACCGAGAGAAATCAGACTTTTCTTCATATCAGGAAAGTGCCTGACGTCAGTCAAGGCATGCTCCATCCCATCAAACATCCTGATGCTCATCATGCCAATAGCCACAACATTACAGGCATTGTCATTACCCATAAAAGCCTGTCCACCATTGCATTCCTTGTAACTAACGAATCAACTCCAATGAGAAGTCATGTGATATGACGCTCCTGTGTTTAGTATCCACTCATCTGTATGATTGTCGTGAACATGTCCGATCATGGACATAGACAAAACTTCACCACCACTTGTCTCTTCATCAAATGTGACAACATTGACCTTCTTGGAAGAATCTGCTGAATTTTCTTTCTTCGCTTTAGGATTTCTACAATCTTTCTTCATGTGTCCAGACAACCCACAATTTCAACACTTTAATTTTCCTTTGCCATTGCCCTTGCCCTTGGATTTTGATCTAGGCCTTGAGGATCCTGTACCTCTCTCAGAATCTCTACCCCTCGTAATCAATACATCGAAAGATGTCCCTATGTCACCGTTTAGCTTTCTCATAGCTTTCCCTTGAAGGGCTGAGATAACGGTGTCAATACTTAGAGTTTTATTTGCGGTGCACATCGTGTCTCTAAAAGACTCATATGATGCAGGAAGAGAATTCAACAATATACATGCTTGTTCCTCATCTTTGACCACTTCCTCCATATCCAGCAATTTGCATATTAATTTATTAAAGTTACTGATATAGGCTTCTAAATCTCCACCCTCTGCCATCTTGAAGGTTTAACATTGTAGCTTCAAGTGTAGGCAATTTTCAGAGGACTTTTTTACATAAATGTTCTCTAACTTCGCCCACAAACTAGCCACAATTTTCTCCCTCAAAATATTATAGAGAACCTCATCCATGAGACATAAATGGATAGAGGCTAAAGCATTACTATTAAGGTTTTCCCATTCATTATCTTTCATGATAGATTTTCACTCCTCAAGAGCCTTAATCTCGCCTTGCTTGGTTAATACGATAATCATCTTAACCTTCCATAACTCAAAATTATTTTTGCCTGAGTACTTCTCAATATCAAACTTTTCGTTTTTTATTATTACTAATCCTGCAGATTCAGATCTGTGCCCCAATGATTTCTCTGATACCACTTGTTGGGGATTTGTGCTGCGGAACCACATTGATCTAGATCTAAGATTGCAATTCAATAGTAACAAGAAATCACAGAAGAACATAAAGTTTTAACGTGGAAAACCTTTGCGGGAAAAAACCACGGCACAAAGCGACAGAAATCCGCTATGAAATAGAAATTACAAGATAGAGGACTTACCCGATTCGAATAACCTCGAATCTCACCCTTGCTACACCCTTTGATAACCTTAGAACCCTTTAGGAACCCTTAGAAAACTTTTAGAAAACTTTAGAATACCTTAAAATAGCCCTAGGGACTCTTATTTATAGCTTAGGAAACTTTCCTATCGCACCCTTGCAAAACTGCCTCAAATTTTCGTAGTCCGCACTTGACCCGGACTCGAATCTGCGTAACCTCGACTGGTCGAAGGGGGGCCACGACTAGTCAAGCAACCCATGACCGGTCGAGCAGCCTGGACACCAAAAAACCCAAATCGCTGGACTTTGAGTCGAGCGGGCCATGACTAGTCATGTAGCTCCCACGACCGGTCGAGCCAGTCCTTCGACCAGTTGTGTATGTTAAAAGAAATTTTAGATTTAAGACATCTGACAATAGGTTAAACACATACATCATGGTGGGGCCCATAGAGTACCAAATTGCGTGAGGTGCACAAATATGCAATCACCAATCCACCCTGTCCATCAGTTTTGAAAGATAACGCTAGTCCATGAAGCTAAAGATCAGGCAGATTCAAAACTCATGTGGGCCACACTATATGAAACCGAGGAGACGGAAATGTCCACCGTGCAAACCTTTCTATAGCCGAACATGATGTTTATAGTCATGTTCATGGTCTATCTTCATAGGGTTATTACCACTTAGATAAACCGTAGGCACAGATATCATCCTCATAAAAAGCTTATATGGCCCCACCCTTTTCATGGGTGGCGTTCAATCCCTTTTTTCGTGTGGTGTGGTCCACTTGAGTAGTGAATCTGTCTGTATTTTACTTTCTTATCTTATTATTGTCTTGCAAAATTGATGAACGGAGTGGATTTATTGTGGGAATCTCTATGGGCCCACATAGCGCCAACTATAGGAAGTCCCGAGGAATAGGCAATCTCATCTGTGTTTGTTAATTTCCAGATTGGGTGTGGCTAGGCTTCACCCAACACGGTGCAGTCCTGACCGTAAGGCCGACCTTAATGTATGTATTATATATCCATGCCCTCGATTCATTTTTCCAGCTCCTTTTAAGGTATCAACCCAAAAATTAAGTAGATCTAAATCTCAACTGGACCATACCATGCGAAACGGTGTTAATTGAATGCCCACCATTAAAAACTTTCTAAGACCCATTGCAACGCCTACCGTGATGTTTATTTTCATTTGACCTCTGATTTGGAAACACAGACTTGGATGAATGGAAAAACAAATATCAGCTTGATCTGTAACTTTTGTAATCCACGAGAAGTTTTTAATGGTTGGTGTTCATCACCACCATTTATTGCAGTGTGGTCTACTTGAGATTTGGATTTGCCTTATTTTTGGTATCATAATCTAGAAGGATCTGAAATTTTTTATGGACAGCATGGATTAAGCACATACATCATGTTGGGGCCACATTGCACCGACTAGTAATGACTCGCTATTGGCTGGCTCACTAGGCTACTCGTAGGGATTGAATACCCACCATTGGGAACTTTGTGTGGGCTACATTAGTTTTCTATTAGGATGACATTTGTACCAATAATTTATCTGAGTGATTATAACCCTATGGACGGTTTGGATGGCCTACAAACATCATGGTCAACTTTAAAAAGGTTTCAACGGTGGATTTTTTTCCATTCCCACCAAGTCTGATGGTGTTGAAAATTATACGGATTAATATAATTTCTGTATAATGTGGAATCCAAAAAATGCAAATTAATCTGAAATATGGACAGACTGAAATATGTCTGAAACGCTATCCTTATTGCGTTATTTGTCCCTACTCAAGTAAATTGAGTATGTTGATCGGTTTCAGGCGAATCGCTTCTAGTATACGACGATCCTAGTGTGGGTCTGTGTTCAGTAAACACGAAGGCTCACCTATTGGAACTCTATTACACTCAGTCTGGTAAAAATACAATAAAAGAAAAAATCCCAGAAGAAAGAAAGAGAAGAAAATGTGATTTAAACCACTGCATTGGTCAAGTCTTCATCCACTGGTTCAGTTGAACCGTTCTAAACCACACCGTTGGTCTATTCTTCAAGCAAAGGTTCAACCCTTGCTGTCTTGCTGGAATCACTAAAGTATAGGAGATGAGTAGTATGCTATCTTAATTCATATGGTTATGTTGGATTAGGTTGAGAGATGGTTTGGAAACCCATGCAGGCCCTCCTTTTATAGGAAATGATGGCTAAGAGGTATGATCTAGGAAAAAAAATTTCATGACCGTTTTCTAGCTGTTGGAGAAAACTAGCTGTTTTATGTCCATTTTCTGACCGTTGTGCATGAGCCATTAAGCTACTACATGTTGACTGTTGTGAGACAGCGGCTAGCCGTTTTCTAGCTATTGGGCTAACCATGCAACAGTTACAGCTGGACCCTGCACTTATGACACAACTGTTATAGATCTACTGCAACAACTCTATTTTAGCTCTCTCTCTATATATACTGGAGGACTCTCATTAAGTCATCTAGTCTCCCCTTCAGCCAGCCATTCGCCTTAGCCACTTAGTGGGAGCGCAACTCGCACACGTCTCACTCCGGTTCGCTAAGGGAGCGACCCACGTGCGAAGTGCAAAGTGCGCCACTAGCTCCTTTACAGCCACACTGCCTCACATGTCCACATCCTCGTAATGAGCCCGTGACTGGGACCGAGCCCGAGCGCCCACGTGGGTGTTCCAGTGCGTAGCACTGGAACACGTAAGTCCAATGGTCCATAGACTATGTAGGCAAATAATAAGGTACTCCACAATTTCCATTTAAACCACAAAAACTTCTCTTCCCTTTCCCATGTGGGACTATTCTTAAAAACCCACAAAAAGGTATTTTTCAAACCTTTTTTTATATATTATATTATTATTTTTTATTTTAAAATATATATTTATAAAATTAATATTTTTCAACAATCCCCTACTTGATTGTTAAAAATATATTTTCTCGGTTAAATATTTCTGTCAGAATAATCAGCTTATATGCATAAAGAAAGATATATTTCGATTTTAATCTTTTCTTAGTGTAAGTATCTCAAAACTCTCTCGAAATGACTGGTAGTCATAGCGTTGAACCAGTTATTTCTAGATAACAGAGTCGGAGAAATCACACACATATTTTCTACGTATTTGTTAGAGTTCCCACAATCTTGCTCAGCACAGTTAATGGTTATGTGCTTATCTTATTTCGTGAACGATCCCAAGAAAAAACTTTTAACTCTCATGAGAGACGACACCATCTCTCTGTTCATATATGTGAAATCCTTCTAGTGTCTCCATTACTATAAGACACTTGTCCTATAGACTGCATTTCATTAAGAGTTTTAAGACTTAACCCTCTTTCGTAATGCTCAGCACTTATCTATTATGGATGAGGTTTTATAATTTAGTACTGAAAACTTTTCACATATCAATGACTTATTCTTACTCATTAAACCCAAAATTAGAGATTTTCTAACTTTAAGTTGGATTACCATCATTGGTGGAACTTTGGTTGAAGAGTTTAAACCTCATCCCTCTAAATATAGCCTTTACTACCTCTCTTGGTAGAGGTTTAGTAAAAGGATTTACCAGGTTATTGCTTGATTTTACATATGAAATAGTAATGATTCCATCTTGAATCAACTGTCTGATATAATCATGTTGAAGACTGATATATCTAGACTTACCATTATATGTGCCGTTATAAGATCTATCTAATGTGGCTTCACTATCACAATATAGTGACACAACCAATATAGGCTTTACACAGAAAAGGATTTCTAATAGAAAATCCCTTAGCCTTTACATAGAAAGAGATTTCTAATAGAAGATCCCTTAGCCACTCAGCCTCTTTGCCTGTTGCAGCCAGGGTTATGAATTCATACTCTATAGTCGAGTGTGTTATACAAGTCTGTTTCTTGGATCCCTAAGATACAGCTGCACCATACCCACCCTGTAGTAGATTTGTTATCCCCTGCACTCGATATCCAGCTCGCATCGGTATATTCTTCCAATACGGTAGGAAATTCTGAATAAAATAGTCTTAAGTCTTTGGTTGCTTTTAAATAACCAATGACTACTGATTGCATTCCAGTTTTCAGTACTGGGGTTGCTAATAAACCTACTAAGTTTACTCACAGCATATGTAATATCAAGTCTAGTGCATTGCATAACATACATAAGACTCCCTATAACACTTGCATATTCTAATTGTGCAACAATTCTTCTAGTATTTTCTTTTAGCTTGATACTTGGATCAAATGAGGTCTTTACTTCTTTTATATTTAGATGGTTAAACTTGTGTAGTATTTTCTCAATATAATGAGATTAACATAAAACATAACCTCCACAATATTTTTTAACTTTGATACCTAGGATGGTATCAACTTGTCCAAGATCCTTCATTTTGAATACGGAAAATAGAAACTTTTTTGTTTCAGTCACACCTTCTATTTTATTACTTATTATTAAATATAGACAAATAATAACGATATAACTACTATCTACTTTAGAATATATACATTTGTCAGCTACATTATGCATGAAACCATGAGATAATATTTTGGAATCAAACTTCTCATGCCATTGTTTTGGTGTTTGTTTTAATCCATACAAAGATTTGACTAATCTACATACTTTATTTTCATTTCTTGGTAGAACGAAACCTTAAAGTTGTTCCATATATACCTCCTCATTAAGGTTACCATTAAGGAATACGGTCTTCACATCCATTTGGTAGATATGAAGATGATGTATGGAAGCTAACGCAAATAATATCCTAATGGATGTTATCCTAGCTACAGGAGAGTATGTGTTAAAGTAATCTATCCCTTCTTTTTATCTAAAACCTTTAGCTACTAGTTGAGCTTTAAAGGTTTGGATAGTCCCATCAGTGTAATATTTTTTTCTAAATACCTACTTATAACGTATGGGTCTAGAACATGGAGGTAAGTTTACTAGTTCCCATGTTTGATTTGACATTATGAATTTCATTTCATCGTTTATAGCTTCTTTCCAGAAAGCCAAATCTCTAGAGGTTACAGCCTCTTTATATGTTTTAAGATCATTTTTTATACTCATCACTATAAGTATTTTTCTTATAACATTTTCTCTATCTCTTTCTACAAGATGGAAAATGATGCGTTATGAATCTATGTAGTCATTTCCTAAACTCTTCTC
Source organism: Magnolia kwangsiensis (assembly GCA_037074715.1). NCBI lineage: Eukaryota > Viridiplantae > Streptophyta > Magnoliopsida > Magnoliales > Magnoliaceae > Magnolia > Magnolia kwangsiensis. Next base: position 143,983,764 of record CM073576.1, on the reverse strand, counting down.
TATTCTTGTCCTTTAACTCCTACGAGGTTCAATAGGAGCTTCCACTATTTGTGGAGCTAAATTATCTGGTTCTCTATTAGGAATTTGGACTTCCTTATCCTTTGACTCCAAGGATAGTGAGTTCTTAAAGAACTCAACGTCTTTTGATTCTATTATTGTAATAAACTCTATATCTGGAAGTCTATAACCTTCACTATTTTGTGCATACCCTACGAAGACGCACTTAATAGCTCTTGGTCCTAATTTAGTTCTTTTTAGATCAAGAATTCTGCAATATGCAAGATACATCCACACTTTAAGATATTGTAGGTTAGATTTTCTACCTCTCTATGTTTCATAGGGAGATATTTTATATTTTTTAGATAAAATTTTATTTAGTATATGGCACGTTGCAAATAGTGCCTGTAAGACCTGTATCCTAATCCGTACTGTTCCATAAACTCCTGCGATCCTTCCTGTTGAATTCCGACAACCTGTGACCGATAATCGATGTTTGCGCGCGAACCTAAGCCGTATCCTATAGAATTTAGTCAGCTTAATCCGAGACTTGTATCATTGCGATCGCACCGTCACCGCGGTTTCAACGTCGCGACTCATGTACCGATCCGATACCCTGACTAAGAGATGTGAGCCGGCGTTTATTTCGAGAAAACGTCGCGTGTTTACAATCCCAAGAGAATCTCTACAACATGTCCCATCAATCCCATCAATCAACCCATCACCTCTCATGTCAAGTACAAAGCACCCATGCTTCCTTTCTCCACAAGTTAAACAAACGCAAAAGTCAACCAATTCATCACCTCACCATCACTCACCTCACATCCATCACTCACATTTCTCTTACAACCACCACACCTCTCTCTTTTCCTTCACATTTTCTAAGCCACACCAAGCACTAAAGAAGTGCACGTCCAAGCTTCCCCAAGAGTGAGAAAAGAGTGTGTTGAGAGTGGCCCATTTCCATCTTCAAAACCCATCATCCTAGCCATCCATTTCTCATCTCCACCATCAAAGTGAAGCACAAGGAGAGTGGCTTTCCAACGGACCGAAAAGATCAAGTGGTGGGTGCTTGCATAGCCTAGTTTTTCATGTTTTTAAGATAGGCTAAGTGAGGCCTACCGATCAATGGTATGGATCTCACTTTGGACCCTAGAATGTGGCCGATGGCCCATCTTGATCATCAATATCATTCCATGATGGGGCCATTCTCCATGGACCTCATCATGATGTTTACCTTTCTAGCTTGCATATGGGTCATCTAGACCGTCTATTTTCGTGGAGAAGGGATCTCCACCGTCAGATTTAAATTTTTTTGGGCCCACATGATTGGGACCCACTTGATTTATGATGTAGATCATGGAACGGAGGGCCCATAGTGTCGGGGTCCCTCCTTTACACGCGTGTCCCACTCTATCTCTCTCTTCCTCTCTATTTCTTTTTTTTTTATGTGTGATCACGATATGGTTGTGTGGCCCACTTGGATGGACCCCACCGTGAAGTAAGTATTTTATCCAAGCTGTCCATGAGTGGGCCCCATCTTATATGTATGGCACTCACACCATCCATCATGTGGTGGCCCACCTAAATAGGGCCCACCTTGAATATGTTGTTACGCCCAAAAAACGTCCAGCGTCTGGACGTTGCTGGGAAGAAAACACAAACATGAGCTTTTTTCCAAGCATTGGAGAAGGGCCACTCACATAGGCCCCACCTTGATGTATGTATTCAATCCACGCCATCCATTCCATTCTCCAGATTATTTTAGTTGATGAATCGAAAAATGAAGGTGATCCGAGTATCAGGTGGGCCACAGTATAGAAAACGGTGGTTTTCACCATTAAAATGCACTCTGATATTTTTATACCTCCAAAATATACTCAATATTGGACTCGTTAGATTTGTTATGAGCTGTGGAATCTAATGGTTGGAGTGGATTCTCTTGAAGTGGGCCCTACATAAGAAAAACTGTGAAAAAACTGCTTTTCAAAAAAATATATATATAAAAGAATCAGCAGGGCTGCTGCTGGCCAGAGGCATAGGCAGCGTTTGCGCTTAGAGGGCGGGTGGATGCCAGGGCCCACGGCTCCACATGTGGGCCCCACTTTGATGTTTATTTGCCAATCTAATCCGTCCATATGGTGGGCCCCTACCTTAACTAGACCCCACCCAAAAATCAAGCCCATCCAGATCTCAGGTGGCTCACACCACAAGAAACAACGGTGATTGAAATCTACCATTGAAACCCTTTTTAGGCCCACGAAGGTTTTGAATCAATCTGATATTTATTTTTCCTATTCATCCAGATCTTTGCGACCTTATCAACAGGTTGGATGGTAATTAACATTATGGTGGGCCCTCACGTGGAGCCCACAGTGATGCACGTGTTCCATTCCACCGTCCAGGCGGACGGTGGTGACCCACTATAATGTACGTGTTTTATCATGCCGTCCAGCAAAAGGCTGGCCGGAGGATGACTAATGGGACCCCCCTTATGATATATGTGTCTTATTCGTACTGTCCAAGGACAGTGGGCCCCACCATGATGCATGAGCTGCCAACCGTCCATCCATTTTGAGAGCTCATTTTTGGGCATGAGCTAAAGAATGAGTCAGATTCATCCATCTTTGGGACCCACCATGATGCATGTGTTGCATCCAAGCCATTCAACCATTTGAAGCTCATCTTGAGGCTTGAGAGTAAAAATAAGTCATGTCTTAAGTTCAAGTGGACCCCACTATTATAAGTAGTGGTCAATGACGCCTACCATTCAAAAATCTCTAAGGGCCATAGTAACTTCCCATTAAGTTGATAATTATTTTTCACTTCATCTATCGCTATATTAATTTAAAAATAGGTTGGATGAGAAATATATGATATGGTGGCCTTAGGAATTTTAATGGTGGAGATCATTATCACCACTCTTATTTGGTTGAGGACCCATTTGATGTATACATGCGGCCCATTGGTATGACTCATTTGAAGTATATGTAGGGCCCAATTAGTGTGGCCCATTTAATATATATAAGGCCATGGGATTAGGCCCATTTGATGTACATAAGGCCCATGTGATTAGGCCCATCTTGATGTAATGTGGCCCATGTTACGAGGCCCATTGTGATGCATTTCAAGGCCCATTGCAATATACCTAAGGCCCATTGGTGAGGCCCATTGATGTGGCCCACTTGATGAATATAAGGCCCATTGATGTGGCCCACTTAATGAATATAAGGCCCATTGTTGTGGCCCACTTAATGAATATAAGGCCCATGAGATATGACCCACTTAATGCATTTAAGGCCCAATGGGATGTACCTAAGGTCCATTGCAATGTGTGATTCCACCATGACTTATTGAATGATATTTATGGCAAGCCGAGCCTCGGGAACAATGCTGGTTTGACGTCCATATTGTAAGAGTAATGTCGGTTAGATGTCCGCATTATAACTCTCCCTAGGGCCCATTGATAGACCCATACTGGTTATGTGCAGACCGTCTAGGCCCATCGTTTTTGTGAGGATAGTTCATCACTTTATAACATGCTTAGTATAATCTCATGACTCATGCCCATACGCATCATATGTATGCTTGATTTGAGTAGTGACTGATCATAGCATACGCCATTGGGCAGACTATTTATGGGACTCGTTATAAGACAGAGTGCCCCACATGATCGCGCAGTACGCACTAGATTGTTGCATGATTTGACGGTGTGATTCATGCATCTCGCATATGTGTGACTTGATCATTGCACGCCTTAGCGACATCAGGGTCGTGGCTCCACAGGTACATCGTGGATGGCCGTATCGGATACCAAAAATACTTGCCTCTAGCACTATAGCACTTAGGATGTCCTTGGATGAAAGTCCCAGAACCTTTTTTGTACCAGGAGATGCTCCAACGTCTAGACTGAGTGGATACATGAGCGCCCGAGTACCGAATACCAGTAGTTCGTGTCTCCCACTGTGTCGTGGTCGATGGAAAGGGGGTGTGGCCTTATCCGCTTGAGCCAGGGGGCTATAAACTAGGCTGAGTTTGACCAGCTCATAAATGAGTCCGCTATCGACGGGCGGGGTAGGTGTTAGTAGACTACTGGTTAGGCGGATAGTGAGGTCTATTCCGCTTGCTTGACTGTGCAGCTAGGGAGGTGGCAGTCACTCGAAGTGTATTAGACCCCGGTGATATCCAGAGAGAAACTGTACTGATAAGTGTACTTGATGAGTACCGACTTGCTTGGATTGCATTTTGCATATGACATTCGACTATGTAGGCTTCGCATTGCATCAGTGTGGCCGATGGTATTCATGTCTCGCATCGCATGACCTTGGTATGACCGATAGCATTCATGCCTTGCATCATATAGCTTTGGTACAGCTGATAGACTTCATGAATTTACCCGCATGTTTCCGCATTACTCTGATATTATATACTTGGCACCTACCTTACGCATACACTTACACCACCCTCTAAGCTTTTGTAAGCTTATGCACGACTATTGCGTGCAGGTGTTATTGGACAGCAGCAGCGCTGAGGCAGGAGCGCGTATTAGACCATTTTGGAGCTTTTTGATCATCTTGTATTTCCCTTTTCGCATTGTACTTAAAGTTTTTAATATAGTGACATGTGATGTTGTTGTTTTGTGACTTGGTTATGCTTGTGGTTATGCTCCATTACCAAAAAAAATTCATGCTGAAAATCCTCCTTGTAGGATCTTAGGATCGGAATCTAGTATATGATTGTCAGGAGCCCAGAATGGGGCATTACGGAGGCCGTCGACACCGGATTCGGCGATCGGGATTCATGTGAATCCGATTTTTGAGTTTGGGGCATGACAGTGCCTCACCCCATAGACTTAGTGACAACTTTGCTCTTATTAGCATTGAGTTAACCATCTCTACTAATGTTCTATTATTCCTTTCAGTTATTCCATTTTATGAAGGTGTGTATGGCGCTGTACATTGATGTATTAGTCCATGTTATTCACAGAAGTTATCAAATTCATTGGAGAAGTATTCTCCTCATCTATCTTCTTATTTAGTTGATTCTCTACTTCTACTTTATATATTTTAAACATGTTCAATGTTTCATCTTTACTCTTTAAGAGATAAACATACTCATATCTAGAGTAATCATGTATAAAGGTTATGAAGTACCATTTACCTCCACGAGTAAGAATATCGTTTAACTCACAGATATCACTGTGCACAAGATTCAATACTTGAGACGATCTTTCAACACTTAGAAAAAAGGTTTCTTTGTCATTTTGGATCGTATGCACACTTCACATTTATCTGTTTCATTATCTGTGTATGCGATTAAACCATTTTTAGCCATGAACTTCAAAGTACTATACTTTATATGGGCTAGTCTATTATGCCACAGTCCAGCGGATTCAACCATATACGCAAAAGTGTTACTTTCATTCAAAGAAAACTTAACCATCCCGTTATAAGCATATCCCTTTTTGATAAAATTCTTATTCTTTGACAGAATCAGTTTTCCTGACTCGTACATCACCCTTATGCCTAATTTACCCAGAAGATCCTCAAAAACTAAGTTTCGTCTCATGTCTGGGACGTGTAGTACATTAGTTAAAATCACTTTCTCCCCAGTGGTGAATATCAGTTCGACAGTTCTTTGCGAACGACCTTCGATCGGACTTCATTACCCATTTGAACTTCTTAACCATTGGTCAATTCTTTATAGGTTTTGAAGGCTAATTTGTCATAGTACATATGTACTATAGCGGCAGTATCATACCACCAACTTGAAACTTTGCCTTGAATGGTATTCACCTCAGTAATTATAGCCACAATATCACATTCTTCTACTGTACTTGCCTCTTTTTTAGATTTGTGATATCGGCATACTCGAGCATATTGTTTGGTTTTCCCACAGACATAACATAGGCCTTTAAACTTTATGTTCTTCTTTTGGGCATTTTTCTTAAATTTTTCTTTATTGGGTTTAAAGGAATCATCCTTCTCAGGATTCTTGTTATTGGTGTTCTCTACTACATGTACCTTGGACGAGGTATTCCCGTTATCACTCTTTCTGTCGCGGTTACGGGATTCTTCCTCAATCTTGAGGTGTTTCTGGATTTGTTCCAGTGTGTAGTCCTCAGTTTTATGCAGCATCTTCTTTATATAGTTTTTCTACGTCGGTGACAATTTAGCAATTATAGCCCCGACTTGGAATGATTTAGGAAGATCAATCTTTATAGCTTTGATTTTTTTTACTATTAGTTGCAGTTCTTGAATTTAGGGTAGCAATGATTTGTTATCTACCATGTTGAAGTCAAAATACCTGGCGATGAGAAACTTGTTGGTACCTTTTTCTTCAGCCTTGTATTTGAACTCCAAAGAAGCCCAAATCTCCTTTGCTGATGACGTTTGTTGGTACAAATCGTACATGCGGTTGGAGAGTGCATTCAAAATGTGTCCTCGACACAAGATTTCATCTTCAGCTTGTTTGGTGCGGGCAACTACCTGTTCAGGTGTGTCTTTGTCGGATGCTTTAGATAGCGCTTGCAAATTTGGATCTAATATGTAGTAGATCTTTAACGCCGTAAGAAGAAATTTTAGCTTGTCTTGCCATCTCATAAAGTTGGTTCCATCCAACCGATTAAGACGTATTAAGTCCTGATTCATCAATTTGATGGATGAAACACTGTCAGCTTCCATCAAAAAACGCTTTAAGATTATTGAAAATTATACAGATTAATATAATTTCTGTATAATGTAGAAATCGAAAAATGTAAATTAATTTGAAATATCGACAGGCTGAAGCATGTCTGAAACGCTGTCCTTAAAGCATTATTTTCCCCTACTCAAAAAAATTGAGTATGTTGATAGGTTTCAGGCAAACCGCTTCTAGGATCCGATGAGCCTGGTGTGGGTCTGCGTTCAGCAAACACGAAGGCCCACATATTGGAACTCTGTTACACTTAGTCTGGCAGAAATACAATAAAAGAAAAAATCTCAGAAGAAAAAAAGTGAAGAAAATGTGATTTAGACCACTGCACTGGTCAAGTCTTCATCCACTGGTTCAGTTGAACCGTTCTAGACCACACCGTTGGTCTATTCTTCAAGCAAAGGTTCAACCCTTTCTGTCTTGCTAGAATCACTGGAGTATAGGAGATGAGTAGTGGGCTGCCTCAATTAGTATGGTTATGCTGGATTGGGTTTTGAGATGGTTTGGAAACCCATTCAGGCCCTCCTTTTATAGGCTATGATGGCTGGGAGTTATGGTACAGGGAAATAAATCCCATGACCATGTGCACGTGCAAAGTGCAAAGTGCGTCACTAATGCCTCTACAACCACACTACCTCACATGCCCACGCCCTCGCATCATGATCGAGATCGAGCCCGTGCCCGTGCCCGAGCCCGAGTGCGAGTGCGAGCACACGCGCGGGTGTTCCAGTGCGCGCAAGTCCCATGATCCATGAACTATGTAGACAAATAATAAGGTGTTCCACACTTTTCATTTAAACCAAAAAAACTTCTCTTCCCTTTCCCATATGAGACTATTCTTAAAAATCCACAAAAAGGTATTTTTCAAACCTTTTTATATATTATATTATTATTTTTTATTTTAAAATATATATTTATAAAATCAATATCTTGCAACAGATCGACGGAGTGGATTTGTTACAGGCATATCTATGGACCGACATAGTTTCCAACTACAAGAACTCCCTCCGCACAGGCAATCCGTACCCAGCAAAGACACCAAAGTGGTGCCTTTAACCCGGATGCATACGATGCTTTGTGGCCCACTACGATGTATGTGTTTAATCCAAGCCATCCATCTATTTTTCTAGACATTTTGGTGCATAAGTGATGTAGAGCGGGTGGCGGACAATTTCATGGCCAAGATGGATCAGAAAAGGCACAGTCGATGACAGAAGTGATCCAGACCATCAGACTTTAGATCGGGCGTATCTCGCAATCTGAAATGAGTTATCTGACGTAAAATTTATGATTTTGGGGTAGAACGAGCTACTTTAGCCAACCAACCCCACTATGCCAAGTTGCGCAGCCCTGATTTTTGAGAAACCCCCTGATCAACGGTCGTTTCCCTGTTTTAATTTCGTTTTTACTATAAATAGTAAGTTTTAGTTTGCTTATAGCTCTTCATCCGTTGGGCTTTAGGAGTTGTGTCCAACATGAAAAGTGCTTGGGATAATTAGGAGAACGGTTTGGTGAAGCCAAATAGGACACTTACTATTTTTGGCTGAAAACCTTGCGCACTAGTAGACATCACAACCGTCTATAAATAGTAAGTTTACTACTTATAGTAAGTCGCAGATTCTAGGAGTTTTAGTTGTAGTTTGAGTTTGATTTCTTTTATATTGCTTGGTTCCCTTGTTTAAAGGGATGTGAACTCGTTTTATTTCATTCATCAATTAATTTCGAATTTTATTAGAATTTATTTCTATTTTCATGCTTTCTTTCCTCGTGGATTCGAGAAGTCTCTGTGAGGAGTCCAGAGAAGCTCCGTGGATTCGGAGTAGTTATCCTTGAGGAAGACGGTGATCGACCTCATTACGTTCATCCCCGCGTCAATAAGCCACAAGAACACCGACCAGTATCTATCCACATCCGCAATCGGCGTCAGAGAGAAAACTCTTCTTTTATATATATATATATATATATATATATATATATATATATATATATATATATATATATATATATATATATATATATATATATTAATGACTCATTAATTATATTTACATATGGGCCGATTGCATCCTACGTCCGCTTAGACGTTAATCAGTCCAATCAGGGCTCCGTGGGATCCGCCGTGATGCACGGCTTTTTCCACGCCGTTCATCTATTTCTACATATCATTTTAAGACGTGAGTTTAAAAATAAGGCAGATCCAAGGCTCAAAGTGGACCACACTGAGGAGATCGAACACCCACAATTAAAAAATTCTAAGGAGCTGTGGAAGTTTTGGATAAGTTGATATTTGTGTTTTCCCTTTGTTCAAGTCTACGTGACCTTGTTGGATGGCAAATAAACATCACGGTGGGGCCAAGAAGGTTTTAATGGTTTATCACTACCACTTTTGGCGTGACCCACATAAACTTTTATATGCCTCGTTTTTGGGATAATACTCTATAATGATCTTCCAAGATGGATAAATGGCATGGATAAAACCCATAGATCATGGTGAGCTCCACAGCGCCCCTGCCAAGGGCAGGACGCAATCTCCTTCCCCTAATTAATCCTTTTAAACCAACTTCATCAATGGATGGGCATTTTTATTATTTTAAGATAAATGATTTTTTAAATTTAAGCGGGTGTTTGTTTTTTCACAATGACCCTTTGCTTTTCTATACTAAAATTGAGAAGGGTGCGAGATTTTTTTGGAGCTCATTGTGATATATGTAACTTATCCATGCCATCCATCCATTTTGTGGAATGATTTTAATTATGGTATGAATCCAAAATTAGGGTAGATCCAAAGCTCAAGTGGACCACACCACATGAAACAATGGGTTGAACGCACATCATTAAAAACCTTTTACAACCATGATTTCCTGTGGTGTGGGCTACTTGAGCTTTGAATTTGTCTCATTTTTGGGCTCATGTCCTAAAATGTTTAGGTAAAATGGATGGACTGCGTGGATTTAGCTAGTTCCATTGTAATAGTTAGTTCTGTATTTTAGTTTTTTAGTTTTTTAGTTTTTTTTTTTAATTGTCCTATGCTGTGATTGTCTGCAGGTTGCATTGAGGTGGATATACGAGCAAGAGGTGAGCATGGTGGTGAAGAGCTTCAACAAGGAGAGGATGAAGGAGAACCTTCAGATCTTTGAGTGGGGATTGACGGAGAGCGAGGTCCACCTGATCGATCAGTTACCTCAGCGAAAAGTAGTCCATGGAGACGGATTTGTCTCAGCTAGTGGGCCTTACAAGTCTTTGGAGGAGTTCTGGGATGGGGAAATCTGATCCAAAAGGCTGGCTAAGATCCGCTCCATTGACTGGTCAGTTGTTCCATGGGGACCACCTGGGAAAATGATCTTGATCATCTATTTTACAGATTCTGCAGGGGATGGGAAACTGTATAAACTGTATCAGTTGGACCATCTTATCGGTTTAGTTAACAGCCTTCAAACATGAACATGAGCCCAAAAATAGGGAAGATCCAAATCTCAAGTAAGCCATACCACAGGAAACACTGGTGATTGAATACCAACCATTAAAACTTCCTAAGGCCCGATGTACTGTTTATTTTCCATCCAACCTCTTGATTAGGTCACACGGACCTGGATGAAGGGAAAACACGAATATCACCTTGATCCAAAACTTTTGTGGCCCTTGAGAAAATTTTAACGGTACTGGATGTTCAATCACCAATGTTTCCCGTGGTGCAGTCCGCCTGAGATTTGGATCCACCTCATTTTTGGGTTCATGCACTATAATGACCTGGCAAAATGGAGGGAAATTGTTAGTAGACTTATTTTGTGTTGGATCACAAGCAATTTAGGATTGTCACTGAAAAATAGATAGATCAATACTGAAAGTTATTGATCAAATGGTTATCATTTGTTAGATTAGTATGATTTGCATATTAAACTCATGAAATAATGTTCATTGGGCCTAAGGAATACTCCAGAGCAAGCATTGGACCTAATGAATGCTGTGGAGCAATGGATTGATATAAGTGTCCTAATGCAACCAGGAGCACTTCAACTTTAGTGCCTTGAGAGCATGGGAGCGTTTCTCTTCGAGAAGTATTTAAAAAGAGAAATGCTCCTGGTTGCTTTGGGTACTTATTATCCATACTCTTTTAAAGGGTGAACGCTCATTTTACGGTATACATGTTGGAGTTGTAACCTAACAAATAATGGGAGCCCTAATCTACTATGATGTGGAAGTGACATGAATGATCTCAAGTTAAGTGAGGAGTGCTTTTTTCTTTTTTCTTTTTTTTCTTTTTTGTTATCCTTAGAGACTCAAGATTAAACATAATGGTCATTGACTACAAAGAGTTGTGATCCATGAATATTAACAACTTATTATTATGTGACCATCATGGGTCTTAGGACAAACCCATGATCATAACATGATAAGATGAATAGTTGTCCTTATGTGAGGGGATTGATTTGGTTTAAGATAGATAGAATCTATCATTGAGGGCCAACTTAGTGTTGTTGGGGGCCTTGCACAAAACCTTTGGATCTAGCTTCCCAGAACAAATCAGAATTATGGGATAATAAATTAATGAAATAAATCAAAGCATAAACCACACCACACAAGAGATTTTTATATGGAAAACCTTTAAAGAGATAAAAACTACGGGACCTCGTCTAGATCAACAATCCATTATAAAGTAAAATGTTACAACCTTCTTCACTCACGTATGAGCGGATAAACAGTTAGAAAATAAAACAAAACAACGGACAGATCTCACTGATCACGAGAACGTAGAAGCGCTGAGATATTGATTGCACAGTAGATCACTTCTACGAGCATAACCTCCCTTCTACAAGCTTCCTCTCTCTCTCTCTCTCTCTCTCTCTCTCTCTCTCTTACACACATACACCTTTAATAGCCTTAAACCCTTTAGTAAACTCTTGCAAAGCTTTAGAAAACCCTCTTGTATTACCTAGAAAGGCCTTAGACACCCATATTTATAGGTTGAATCGATTCCTCGACCGGTTGAGTGGCCCACTCGACCGGTCAAGCACCTCCCTCAACTGGTCGAGCACCTCGGAGAAAATCATCAGATGGTCGTTGGACTTTGAGTCGAGCCCCACTCGACTCTACTCGACTGGTCGAGCGCTACCCACGACCGATCGAGCAACGCATTGAAACACTCCAAATTTTCAACCCGCTGCACTGTCTCTCCCCTAAACTGACGAGGAAAACCCCATCAAATCTCCTCCTTTCTGACTCAGGAGGGATTCACCTTCTTCAAGTCAGCCTGGCTTCTACAAATCTCAAACTTGCCCTTGAGCAAAGCCTTGGTCATCATGTCTGACTCCTTATTATCTGTGTGGACCTTCTCAAGCTGTAACGCATTCTGTTCCAAAGTATCCCCGATCCAGTGATACCGAATCTCTATGTGCTTCGACTTGGAATGCTAACTTGGATTCTTGCTCAAGTGTAAGTACTCTAACTATCACAATAGACCACGTACTGCTCCTGCTTCATGCTAAGTTCCTATCGGAACCACTTCATCCAAAGCATCTCTTTACATGCCTTTAGGACTGCAATGTACTTGGCCTCTGTCGTCGACGATGCTACGATCCTCTGTAGCTTTTTCTGCCAAAAAATCGCTCCCTCTGCAAACGTGAACATGAATCCCAATGTAGACTTCTTAAAATCTGTCTCCTGCAATATCTGCATATGTGTAACCCTCTAACACAGATTTTCTGTCACCATAGCATAGACTCAACCTGGATGAGTCTTTTAGATACCGTAGGATCCATTTCACCACTACCCAATGCTCTTTTCCAGGATTGACAAGATACCGGCGTGTAACACCAACCGCATATGGTATTTCTAGGCGTGTATACACCATAGCATACATCAAACTTCCTACAACTGGCACGTAGGGTATCTTCTGCATCTCTTCCACTTCTTCCTTCGTCTTGGGACACTATCTGTCATTCAATCTGAAGTAACCATCTAATAGAGTGCTGACTGGCTTCACTGCATTCATATTGAACCGCTCTAAGACTTTCTCAATATACCGCTCTTGTGACAACTAAAGTTTTCTTCTACTTCTATCACAGGTTATCTTCATTCCTAGGATCTGTTTAGTCAGGCTGAAGTCTTTCATCGCAAACAACTTGCCCAACTCTTATTTCAACCTGTCGATCTTCTTAATGTTTTTTTCCATGATGAACATGTCATTAATGTATAATAGTAAAACTAAGAAATCACCATCTGAGAACTTGCGCATGAACACACAGTGGTCCGATTCCATTCTATCATACACATGCTTCAACATAAACGAATTGAACTTCTTGTACCATTATCGTGGAGCTTGTTTCAGCCCATACAAGCTCTTCCTTATCCTACACACCATATGATCTTTGCCCTTAACTTCAAACCCCTCTGATTGGTGCATGTAAATCTCTTCTTCCAGGTCACTATGGAGGAAGGCAGTTTTAACATCTATCTGCTATATCTCTAAATCCAAACTAACTGCCAACCCAAGCAATACCTGTATGGATGTCATCTTCATCACTGGTGAGAATATCTCCTTGAAGTCTATGCTTTTTCTCTGACCAAACCCTTTCACCACAAGTCTGGTCTTGAACCTCGTCTGTGAATTCTTCTATTCAAGCTTTTTCCTGAACACCCACTTGTTGCTTAGTGCTTTCTTGCCCTTAAGCTATTTCACCATATCGTAGGTGTGATTCTTATGCAATGATTCAATCTCCTCTTGCATAGCTTTCAACCACTTTCCCTTATGCTCGTCGGTTAGGGCCTTGGAATAATCTTCTGGTTCTCCCCATCAGTCAGCATAATGTACTCATGCGGCGAGTACCTCTTGGACGGCTGTCTGTCCCTAGATGACCTCCTTACCTATGGCTCAATAGGTGGATCAAGTGGGGGTTGCTCCCCTGGTCCGTCTTTTGAAGGAACTCACTTGTCCTCTACACCTTGTTGTATTTCCCCATTATCAGGCACCACAGGATAAATAATTGGATCCATGTTCTTTAGCTCACCTGAACTAGGATGGTTCTTCTCTAGCTTACCAATGTCTTTTATATACTGATCTTCAAAGAAAACTACATCTCTGCTCCTAACGAGCTTCTTCTCCATCAGATCCTACAATCTGTAACTGAACTTTTTATCACCATATCCCAAGAATACACATTGCTTAATCTTCATATCGAGCTTGGACCTCTCGTCCTTTGATACATGAACGGATGCCCTACATCTAAACACCCTGAGATGACTGTACAATGGATCCTGTCTAGTCCACACCTTCTTGAGTACTTTTCCATTCAACGGGGCTAATAGAGACCTGTTTATCAGATACATTGCTGTGTGCATTGCTTGTCCCCAGAACGTCTTGGGCAACTTTGGATGGGATAACATGCGTTTAATTCTCTCTACAATGGTGCAACTCATTCACTCAGCTACACTACTATGTTGGGGGGTCTTGGGAAACGTCTATTCATGCCGTATACCTAGGGACTTACAATACTCATGAAAGTCGCCAATGTATTCACCATCATTGTCAGTGTAGATGCACTTCAATGATTTACCTGTCTCTCTCTTGACCACAGCATGAAATAATTTAAACACACCAAAGACCTTATCCTTAGATTTCAAAGCATAAACACAAACCCTCCTAGATGCATCATCTATAAAAGTGACAAAATATAACGCCCCACCCAAGGTTTTTGTCCTCATAGGACCACAAACATTTAAAAAAATCAAATATAATGCACGCACTTTATTAACGTGAGAAACAGATTTAATGAATGAAACTCTATACTGTTTTCCTGATAAACAATCAATACAAGTTTTGAGAGGTGTACCTGTCATGTCTGGAAGGAGCGGCTTCCTCGCTAGTAGTAGAAGACCTTTTTCACTCATGTGATCTAGACGCATATGCCACATGTCAATAGCTGAATCTTCCATTGCGTTCAACCCACCCTTGCACACATTGACACTTGCCTTGTACACAGTGTAACACTTCTTTCCTCTAGTTGGGATCAACGAACCCTTGATAAGCTTCCAACGCCTACAACACTAGCAAACTGACTTTCATAGTCATCATCATCCAACCTTCCCGTCGACATCAAGTTGAGGCAGAGGTCTGAGATATGCCTCACATCCCTGAGAACCAATACGCAACCCACATCGGTCTTCACACAAATATCACTGACCCTTACGATCTTCGATATACTATAATTTTCCATCTTCACAGTCTCATAGTCACCTGACTTGTAGCTTGTGAAAACATTCCTACGTGGAGTCGCATGAATGAGGCTCTTGAGTCTATCACACAGTCGGTGTCTTGACTCTTAGCCGTGAGACATATATTGTGATTTGCTGAAAGAATAATTACAATGTCCCCATCTGAAGCAACCGCAATGGAATCCGATTCATCTTCTTTCTCCATTCATTTTCTTTCTTGTCGTTTTGATTCTTACGACATTCATGCTTATAATGGCCTTTCTTGCCACAATTTCAGCATTTAACATCATTTCCGATACTCAACTTATCTCTTGATTTATCTCGAGCCTTCCTGCCCTTCTTATTCTTTCATCTCCCTCGTTCCTGTATCACAAGAGCTTCTTACTGAGTAGACCCCTGAGACTTCCTCCTTGTCTCCTCATTGAAGAGACAACTGATTACCTATTCCATGGATATGCCTAATAGTGTTATCACGAGGTAGGTGATCTTTTCCACTTTGTAAATTACACACTAATAGTGTTACACTGCTAAAATATTTATTGCTATTCACATAACATTAAAGATATACATATTATTTTTGTATTTGTATGCATTTTTGGAAATCCCACGTATTGGTATTAGTTTATGAATTTCAATTATATAATATCATTTCTATACTTGTTTTCCATAAATGTATTAACTGTGATATGTTAAGTACGATGATTTTATCTGAGATTTTGTTCTTAGGAGAAGCATATATGAATTTTAGTCATCTCTAGTATACAGAACATGTAGTGGAATTGTATGCTATATTATATGAATCTTAATATGGGTGATCTGCCCTAAGTGATTTTCTAAAAGATTAACACACACGAGTACTCTACCCAAGGTAATTCCTGAAAGATTATCATGGGTACTATACCCAGTGTCACTCCTGAAAGATTGTTTAGGGTGCTCTACCTTAGGTAATTCTCTAAAAGATTAATGCACATAGGTGCTCTGCCCTAGGTAATTCCCTAAAAGATTAATGCACACGGATGCTCTGCCCTAATCTACCCCATAAAAGATTATCACGAGGTGCCCTGTTCATAGTCGTTCCCTAAAAGATTATCACAAGGTGCTCTGCTAAGGGTCATTTCCTAAAAGATCATCACGGTATGCCTTGCCTAGGCTCATTCCCTAAAAGATGGCTATGTGATATGTGTATAAAGTTCTAATTGTTTCAGTGGTTCATTAAGTTTTCTTTGATATTGATCTTTGCTTATTATATTATATTTGTGTTATGGTAATAACGTGTAAATCCTGATTTGGGATGAAAGTGATCTTATTGAGTTGTTATAATCACCCTAATCTATATATTTCATGTGTTGGGCTGGAGTATTTTGAAGGGGGAGGATATTATTATTGAGACAAATTTGGATTTAGACATAGTTGCTTTCTTTTATTAGTTCTTGTGTTTCATATGGATTTATGTTTGTTTTTCTGGCATTCAATTACTTGAATTAAACGTTGATGGAATAAGATTTTGAGGTGATTAATTATTTGAGTATGGATTGAAATTTATTGTTGAAATACCTATCATAGTATGATAGAATGGAAATGGTGGTTGTTGATATTAATAATATTATATTTTTACATCTCACGGGTCACGTGGGCACTAAGTTTATTTTCTTAGTGTTCCGTTGGAAGAAATTGCTTATGGTGGACTAAGCATATGCAATTGATTTTTTTATTTTTATTTTTCCAGGGCTGTCAATGGCCAGGCTGGGCCATCAAGCTTTCGGGCCTAGCCTGCCTCAGGCCAGGCTTGGGCTCCAGTATTAGGCCCGGAGCCAGATTCAGCTTAAAATTCAGGTTCGATTCTCAATTGGGCCAGGTTTGGACCATTTACAATAACCTGACCGGAGTACAACCTACAGGCTCATTAAGGTTTGCAAAGGCAATTCCTAATATACACAATATGTACAAAAATCTTCATTTACTCTGCTGTGCAGGTTGTTGGTTTATAGCCTATGATCCACCTAAAAAACACTACGGCTCGGGCTTGCGGCCAGAATAAAAAATTTGAGCTGGTCTCGGTCTTGTGGCTGGTACAAAAAATTTGAGCTGGGCTCGGGCCGGATTATTTTGGCTCGTCGAAGGCTCAGGTCAGGCTAGGGCCTATGTTAAACAATGAGGGCTGGGTTTGGACAGAGCTTACCCCGCCGGTGCCACTCCATCCATTAGTTCACCGTCTAACGTTAGAATATGCCGCCAAAATTCCGGTAGATTAAAAGCTTAAGTAGGCTACCTAATAGGGAACGGTAGGGCTGGGCTTGTCATCATTGAAACTTTCTTGGGCCCACTTAAGTTTTGCATCACACTGACATTTTGTTTTCCCTTTTAATCCTGGAGAGACTAACCTTATGAATGGTTTGAATGGCATATTAGCATAATGGTGAGACCCTCTTAAGGTTTCAACGGTGGAGGTCCTCCAATTCACATTGTTTTCATGTGACATGGCCCATTGTAGCTTAGGGTCTACCTGATATTTGGGTTCACACCCTGACATGATTTATGGCCCCATACAAATAATAATTAAAAATAATTTCTGGACCCTGAAACAATCAGAGTCCTAATCTGAATCTGGATGGGCCAACAATAGAAATTAATTGCCTTTGATACATGAGAAAATACAAGAACATTGCCCATCAATGTCACCTTGTTTGGTTGATCTAACCATTGATCTGATCGCCCCAACATTAATGGTGGGTGCCCTAAATTTTCCAGATTCAAAGATCCTACTCATACAATCCCAGACCACCCTCTCCCCTCTGGACCATTGGTGGCTAGCCAATCAAATATTTGAATTATCCCTTCTCAACAGTGGGTCCCATTTTATCAACGTTCTGGATCACTTATTGGGTTCCCCACTTGTAAACACAATACTATTCAGATCTTGTCTCTTTTTTCACGCCACATCCAAATCAATGTGGATTGGGTTGTAAGCCACTCTCAAAGATGGGCCCAGTTCAGTAAGCAACGGACAGAACAACTTTCAAACATTTTTTGCCGGACCCCACATTTTACAATGGCCTACCATCCAATCAAATCCTGCTGCAATATACTTATACCGATAGTATAGTATAGAAGGCAGTGTAGGAGCAGATTAGGTGCGACCCTTATTGTGAGGCCCACCTTGATGTATATATTCTATATCCATGCTGTCCATCTGATTTTCCTTATCATTTTACGGCATGAGCCCAAAACTAAAACTGATCCAAATCTCAGGTAGACCATACTGTACAAAACAGTGGTGATTGAATGCTCCACCATTAAAAACTTCCTAGGGCCTACGAACATGTTTCCCTAATGTTTATTTTCCATCCAACCCATTAATAAAGTCATATCAGCTTGATACAAAACTTCTATGGTCCATAAGAAATATTAATTATAAATCACCACTCTTTCCTATCTTATACCTGTGATTTGGATCTGTTTCATTTTTTGTATCACGCATTAAAATGATCTGAAAAATTGGATGGAGGGTGTGGATAGAATAGATACAACAAGGTCTTAAAATGATTGAAAAATCGGATGGACGGTGTGTATATAGAATAGATACAACAAGGTGGGCCCCACGGTAAGGGCCTCACCTAATCTGCTCCCCCGATCCACGTCAGTCCCATTCAGTTCTTTAACCCTCTAACTCTGATTTAAAATGCAATTCTCCTGTCCGTTCATCTGATCGTTATTCTCTACAATAATTAAAAAGTAGATAAATCATTGACGGTTATTAATATCTGAATCTGAATCTTAATCGATTCTAATGGGCTACCACAAAAAGATCGGCACACGTGTCAACCGTGGAGTGCTGACAACTGTCGGCCTCCTGAAGTTTTAAGTTGAATTGGGCCTGGGAACCAATCAATATTGAATTTTTGTATAAAATATTGATTGACCATACATACTAATGTGTCACACATGTGTAACATCTGAGCCATCCATCAGGTTTACTAATGCTGCGTAATTCTCTATGTCGAAAATCTAGCAATTTCACTTAACAGGTGGGTTACTGTATATCAAACAAATGAACGGCTATATAGGACTTATTCTATCCGTCTACTTGTTTCATACACTGGCATACTTCAGGAGACTGATTTTTCAGACGAGTATCTAAATAGTCTGGTCCACCAGATGGACTATTCAGATCTTGTACATTTGTCCATTATGGGCCGTACGCTGGGATGTAGATGGGCTGGGTTAAATACACGTGAGTGCTTCGCAACCGTTTATGTAGTTAGGTAAAAATAAAAAATAAACAAACTCTAATATATGAAACGACAGAGGAACGCTCAAAATTCGACGTAATTTACCATCCACCTAGTGCATATATAGCAAACGTGCGACGTGGTATGACATCCCAACCATGAAGATCATTTGGCGCGGAAATCAAGCTGATCAACTCATTAGGTGGGCCACACGCATGCTTCGGGTCCTCTTCCATGTTCTCTACAGTGTGGTCCACCCTATGAGTGATACCAGCTGACATTGTGCTTGTGTTTATCATTGTGGCGAGCCAATGTTTGAATGGCTGAGATGTAATACACGCTTGAGAAGTTGGCACTAATTTACAGGGGTGGCAATGGGCCTAACTGTCCAACAGTTAAGGGCAGGGCTTGTGCCACTAAACTATATAATACACCAGTATTAGTAAAATCTACTATAGTAAATGTATATTAGTTTATATAATAAAATGAAGAACATTGCTACTTTGATTGTGTTATGGATGATATATAAGTATTTATGAATTATTTAAATTGTGGACCCCACTTTAGATGATGAATAGTATATTAATGCACTTATGTCCCATAGTGGATGATTGATAATTGGACGTGACACATTGATAAATAATTTTATTTAGCATGAATGTGCCATAAAAAAAAATTTGATTATCCGAAAGAGTATAATGATTCATAAACAAATGCTCGCTAATTATACACATAATATACATATATCTTTAGCTTATAGGGTGGGCTTCGGCCGGCCTAGCCCTCACCGAATTTAGCCCTTTAGGTGAGGGACCTTTTCATCCCATTAGAGTAGGGGTGGGCTAGGGCCAAGTCTGATGTACTCTGGGTCACAGACACTTTCATGTCTAAGATGGACCAAAGAAGGCCCACTCAGAGGTGGAACTGATTAGGACTGTCAGAATCCTAAAAGAGGCATATCTCACAAATCAAAATGAGTTATTCAGCGTACCATATATGATTTTGGGATAGAAGAAGCTACTTTAGCCACCCGTCCCCACTACGTTGGGTTGCCCAGGCTGAATTTGCGAGATACCATTGGATCAACAGTTGAAATTTTTTATAATTTTCTTTTTACTATTTATAGTAAGTTTTAATACAATCATCACTCTTTATCCTTTGAGCTTTAGAGTTGTGCCCAACTAATTTATCATCCAACAAGCTAAGGATTGAAAGGAGAGAGATCCTTATTTAGGAGAATAACCCATCCCCACCCCTACTAATTTATCATCCAACAAGCTAAGGATTGAAAGGAGAGAGATCCTTTCATGCTTTGATACCATTGTAAGTAATAGTACTCTTAGTTGCATTTGGGTATTTGGGTTGTCTGATCCATTGAATCAAACAGTCCATTAGGTCCAGCACACTTTTCATGAGCAATCGTGCAAGCATCACATTGATTTTACCAATAGTAATCATTTGATCAATGGCCTTCAATATCAGCGGTAAAGATTGTTTACATAAAGTAGGTGGGAGCAACAATTTGACTCATCTATTTGTTAGGGGCCATTGTGGCTTCCTTGTGATTTTAA
This sequence comes from Magnolia kwangsiensis, assembly GCA_037074715.1. Taxonomy (NCBI): domain Eukaryota; kingdom Viridiplantae; phylum Streptophyta; class Magnoliopsida; order Magnoliales; family Magnoliaceae; genus Magnolia; species Magnolia kwangsiensis. Next base: position 143,963,066 of record CM073576.1, on the reverse strand, counting down.
AGAAAAACTTTTGTTAGTCAATCATGGCCATTTCATCCATGGCTTTAAGAAGGATGGCTAAAGAAAATACGGCCAAAGGAGCACTATAACTTATGAGTGCTTTAAGAGCACTGGACCATTTTTCTTAAAAATAATCTTGATATCCCATGAGTAATATAAACTATGATCACTAATATATGATTACTGTTGAACAAAATGAGATGAATTCATTTTTAAGTTGCCACTAATATGTGATTACTGGCGCAGTGTATGTTTAAATGCCGTCCATTTTCATTTTTCATCAAGGGCTAGCTACTTGAGTACTTGGAATCTTGAAAGAAACATGCAATGATTTATTTTTGTCGTTGCTTAGATTGCATACCTAAAAGGCTGTAATGTAGCACTATCATCGAGAGTCGTGTTATCAGTTGTAATGGATGGGAACTCCCATCAAATCTTTCTTTCAATTAAGAAGCAATCCTCCTGCAAATAACGGAGGCGGATTGCCTATTGGCAGCGTGAGCAGTCGTAGCTGCCGACAGAGCTCTCTAGGCCCCAACATGATGTGTGTACTATCCCACTATCCATCCATTTTTCCTATTATTTTATGTTATGGTCCAAAAAAGAAGTATGTTTGAGATTTTGACATGTGGAATCACACAGATTTAGATCTACGATAGCAATTCAATGATATCAAGCACACAAGAGAATACAGAGAACACCCAGATTTAACGTGGAAAACTCTTTCAGAAAAAAATCATGGCACAAAGTGACAGATCTCCACTATGAAAATAGAAATTATAAAGAAAGAGAACTTACACAATTCGAACAACTTCGAATCTCACCCTTATTACACCCTTTAATTTCCCTAGAACTCCTTTAGAAAGCCTTAGAATTATTTCCCAATACATTAGAAAAGCCCTATAAACACCTATTTATAGTTTAGAAAACTTTCTTTTTGCATCCTAGTTGCGAAAGGACCCTTTCGCATCCCAGTTGCGAGATGCGAAAGGATTCAGATTTAAGACATCTCGCAAAAATCTCCACCATGTCTTCAATCTTCAACCATGTATCTTCTTAACCTTTTCTCTTATTTCTACATCACATCATAGCTTCTCTTGCACACTCCGTCTTCCTTTTACACCATCGTCAAGTTCAGAGAAGTTGCACAGAATTTGAACTTCTCTGTAAGAACATTCTTGTTGATCATGTCTGCCGGATCTAAATCCACATACTCAACCACTTTTGCTCCTGTCTTCTCATAAGGAAAAACATAGTCTTCTTACCATCTCACCGCTACCTAATATTGCTTGCCGGGGTACTTGCTCACAACACTGATAGCCTGTGAAATAACAGGTCTAATCCAGACCCTGGTATACACTGCCAACCGCATTCGAATAAGGCTCATGAGATATCCTACTTTTCCTCATCTATTTTGGGACATGTCTTGAGGAAAACTTAAGGAGAGACGTGTAGGGAACGCTCTCCGGCTTTACCTGGCCCATCACATCCTTGATCAATACCTACACACAAGGTATTCCTCCTGTGATTACCAAAGCCTACTCCTCCTTCAGTCTCAATGTCGAGAACCATCTTTGCAGCCTCCGATCCTTCATCCATGAAGGAATCAAACTACTGCCTAGGCAACAGGTCGAATCATGACCTCCTGCAAAGTCTTTTCTCAGCTCCTTTAACTTCGAACCACTCTGCTTGCTTCATGTAGATCTGCTCTTCACTTTCCCTTACAGAAGTGTAGACTCCACATCCTTTCTTCCAGCTCAAGATCACATTGGCCAACCAGCGTCAATCACTGATCTAATAGACACCTGTTATACCGTCGACGCAAATATCTCTGAGAAGCCGATCCCTTCTCCCTGAGCATAACCCATCGCCACCAACCTTGATCTGTATATATGTTGTATCCTGCTGAAGATCCACCTGCATCCAACCGCTTTCCGGCCCACTAGAAGCTCCACCCACTCCCATATGTCGGTCTGGTACAACGAGTCCATCACATCGCCCATAGTCACCTTTCACTTCTCAGCACCAGGCTCACCTAGAGCCATCTGAATAGAAGATGAATACTCCTACGATATTAGAGTCATTCATGTACCTTGCCGATATCCCACGATCATGCCGTGTGTTTCTTCTCACAGGTGGCTGCTCCACCTACTCTGTATCCCTGTCCGCGCGTCTCAGCCTTCCTACCCTGCCCCCTCATGTGGCCATGCCCAACATGCCACACATGTGCAGAGGTGGAATCCGCTACATCCACTGTAGCTCCACCTTTTGAAGTGCTCCCGATCAACTTGTACAAGTTACCAAGTCGTTGCGCTTTCATGATTACCCGTGTCTCCTTGGATACTTTAAGAACAACATTAATACCTGTGTACTTGCATCCTTTTGCCTCAAGTACACCAAGAGAAATTAGATTCTGCTTCAAATCAGGAATGTGCCTCACATCTGTCAAGGTACGCTCCACCCCATCAAACATCCTGATGCGCACAAAATCAATAGCCATAACATTATAGACAATATCATTGTCCATAAATACCTATCCACCATCGCACTCCCTGTAGGTGGTGAACCAACTCCGATGAGGAGTCATGTGAAAAGATGCCCTTGTGTCTAGCATCCACTCATCCTTACGATCATCATATGACCGTCTGAACGAAAACACAGATAAAACATCATCATCACATCCACTTGATCCATCTGATGTGACAACATTAGCCACCCTGCATGAAGCCTCAGAATCTTCCCTCTTCGATTTAGGATTTTCACAATCCCTCTTCACATATCCTTCTTTCCCACAATTTCAGCACTTTACCTTTCCTTTGCCCTTGCTCCTAGATTTGGATCTAGAACCAGAAGAACCTGTACCTTGTCCAGAATTTCTAGCCACTATAAACAGTGCATCAGAAGATGTCCCTATGTCGTTGTTCAGTTGTCTCATAGCCTTCCCTTGAAGGGATGAAATAACTATGTCGACACTTAGGGTTTTATTCATGCTGCACATAGTGTCCTTGAATGCCTCATAGGACGCCGGGAGAGAATTCAGTAACATACATGCTTGTTCTTCATCTTTCATCACTCCTCCATATCCAGCAATTTACAAACCAATTTATTAAAAGTTGTTGATGTAAGCCTCCAGATCTCCACCCTCTGCCATCTTTAAGTTATACGACTGCCGCTTCAAGTATAGGCAATTTTTCAAGGATTTCTTCGCATAGACATCCTTTAACTTCACCCATAACTTAGCCACAGTTTTCTCCCTCATGACATTGTAGAGAATCTCATCCGTAAGACATAAACGGATCGATGATAAAGCTTTCTTATCAAGAGCATTCCAATCAGCATCATTCATAGTAGACTTTCGCTCCTCAAGAGCACCATCTTCGCCTTGCTTGGTTAACAGGCTAATCATCTTAACCTTCCATAACTCAAAATTATTTTTTCCTGAGTACTTCTCAATCTCATACTTAGCGCTTGCTATTATTACTAATCCCTTAGATTCAGATCTGTGCCCCAACGATCGCTCTGATACCACTTGTTGAAGATTTTGACCTGCGGAATCACACAGATCTAGATCTATGATAGCAATTCAATGGCACCAAGCACACAAGAGAACACAGAGAATACCCAGATTTAACGTGAAAAATCCTTTCGGAAAAAAACCACGGCACAAAGCGACAGATCTCCATTATGAAAATAGAAATTACAAAGAGAGAGGACTTACCCGATTCGAACAACCTCGAATCTCACCCTTACTACACCCTTTAATTTCTCTAGAACCCCTTTAGAAAGCCTTAGAATTATTTTTCATACATTAGAAAAGCCCTAGGAACACCTATTTATAGTTTAGGAAACTTCCCTTTCGCATCCCAGTTGCGAAAGGACTCAGATTTAAGACATCTCGCAACAAAGTTGTTCAAATTTCATATGGATCACACCATAGACAGTAGTTGTGATTGAACAGTCACCATTAAAAATTTCTTAGGGCCTGTTTGGCCGCTTTGGGGGGGGGGGGATTGGAAGGGGTTAAATGGTATTAGGGTGGATGGCGTAGATTTCTAGGTAATAATGGTGCTGTCAATGGATTGTCTTCAGATCCATGAGATTGCTATATCCCTAGACTGCTGTATTCAGACCGTTTAGCACGCCTGGCCAATCCGGGAATTAAACCTTCCCATCCCTTCCAATTCCATGAACCAAACACGTCCGGAGGGCAAATTTGAACGGATTAGGGTGGATTGGATGGGATTTAAAGGTAATGATGGTGTTGTCAGTGGATTATCTTGAGATCCATGGATTTGGGATCCGATCACCAACTCTGTTTGGGTCGCCCGGCCATTTTTAGGATTCAACTTCCAATCTCTTCCAATACCATCCAATCCGAATGGCCACCCGTTTAGCCGTTCGGATTGGAAGGGATTGAATGGTAGTAGGGTGGATGGCGTGGATTTCTAGGTAATAATGGTGTTGTCAGTGGATTGTCTTCAAATCCATGGGATTGCTATATCCTTGGATTGCAATATCCAGACCGTTTGGCATGTTCGGCCAATCCGGGGATTAAACCTTCCCATCCCTTCCAATCCCACGAACCAAACACGTCCCAGGCAACTTTGAACAGATTGGGGTGGATGGGATGGGATTTAAAGGTAATGATGGTGTTGTCAGTGGATTGTCTTGAGATCCATGGGATTGGGATTCAATCACCGACTTTGTTTGGGTCGCGCGGCCATTCCCAGGATTCAACTTCCAATCCCTTCCAATCCGACCGGCCAAACGGGCCCTAAGGACCACAAAAGTTTTGGATTAAACTGATATTTATGTTTTCTCTTCATCCAGGTGTGCGTGACCTAATCAACTGGATGACAAATAAACATTATAGTGAGCCCTACTAATTTTTTAATGGTGGGCATTTAATCTCCACTATTTTCTTGTGGTGTGGTCCATTCTAGATTTGGATCTCTATCATTTTTGGGAACATGCTCTATAATGAACTGAAAAAATAGATGGACAGCTTAGATAAAACACATGTATCATGCGGGCCCATAGATCATTACCAGTAGCCACCTTGCTGATGACAATGTCAGTGGGCAATCCCACAAATAACGACCTCTTCCCTCCTCTCATATAACGTTGGTGTACCAGGACTCTATACAACAATGCTTGTTACTCACGATCCCAAATTTTTGTACTCTTGGCTAGATTATGGCCTTCTAATCTATCTACTGCCTACCTCCATGGATAATCCTGCCATCATTATATGCCGAAGCACCTTCTCTATAAAATTCAACAATGAATGTTGGCAATGTTTTCAATCTATATATGAAACAAGTTTTTTATCAATCGAATAGACTGATCGATCAATTGAGCTTCAAATTATAAAGATTGATTGTACATAACTTTGGATAGATTCGGTCCATCGACGTAGGAGCTTCCAGTGATCAAATTATTTTTGAATAGTATTTGTAAAATCTTTGAACCCTTTTAGGCATGTTCAAGCGATCGAACATACAGTTGTTGATCGATCGAGGGTTACTCGATCGATGTCGATCACTGGTTATTTAATTGATGTTGATAAATCAATGCTTAGATCAATGGCATGCGTAGTTTTGTATAATTTTGTAAATTGTTTTCTATTTCAAGTGTAACACTATAAATATGGTTATGACATATGATTAGGGTATGATTGAGAGAGCTTAAACATTTTTAAGAGAGTTTTGAAGGGAGGCTTGGGTTTTATGAAGGGTTTTGCATCAATAAGTGATTTTATCTCTTGTAATTCATTATTCATAGTGAATTTTTCTATGGCTTTATGCCATGATTTTTTACACGTAATAATATTGTGTGTTCAAGTGTATGCTTTGTTATGTTTATTTTTTTACGTATTTGATTCGGATTCAGGATTTGCTTTCACGGTCCATTAATAAGTGGTATTAGAGTTATACATTGGGATTCGAGTTTAAATCTGAGACATATAAATGAAATGATTGAAGGTAAAGTATGAGATAGAGAAGTTCATCGAGAAAAATAATTTTAAACTATAAAAGGTGAAAATAAAAGGCTTTCTAATTTAACAAAGATTACAACAGACACTCTTTAGTGTAGCGAAGTGACCTACAACTACGAGCAATAAAGAGTGAGAAGAAGTATATTAGAAAGCGAAAACATTAATGCAATTGTACCTGTTTAATGAGGTCCTTTATAATGTCCTTAATAAAAAAACCACCGTAAGACTCTAAATGAAGTTAGAAAGCTTGTACATGATGAAATTTCTATTAAATTGTCTGTACGAAGAAATTTTATAATATGAAAATGGTGAAGAGATTTAATATTAATGAACACATCATGTTTAATCAGTTACTCTATAAATTGATGAGTGTGGAAGTGAAGATCGGAAAGGGAGACTAAACCCTATTTTTGTTAAACTCTCTTCTAGAGTCTTATGAGAATCTTGTAGACACTATGTGCCATAGTAGAGAGACTATTAACATCAAAACTATTATTTTAGCCCTTCATTCGTAACAATTGAGAAATAAGGACATTGGCAGTGGTTTCTTTATAGATACGTTGGTAGTTAAGGAAAAAAATTCTGAGTAAAAGAAGGAAAACTCGTAATCACGGATCAGCTCTAAGGGTAAAGGAAATGTGAAGTGCTAGAATTATAGGAGATAAGAGCATATGAAGTAGGATTATCGGAATCCTAATGCCCAAAAGTAGTGGAATTTAGTGAGAAGGTGGGTGGTTGTGACATTTTGATTGCATTCAAATCTGGGCATCTCAGTAATGAGTGGATTTTGGATTTGGGGGCTTTATACCACATGAATTTTCGGTGGTATTAGTTCACCAGTTATAACAAGTGTGATGGTGTCTAGGTGTTTATGTGTAATGACTTTGCCTATAAAGTTGTTATAATTGGATTGATACTCGTTAAATTATTTGATGGAATGGAGTGTATCTTGATAGATGTTAGATACGTTTTGGAACTGAAAAAGAATCTGATATCCCTAGGAGCTCTCGATGCACTTGGGTACAAGTTCACTAGATTTGATCATGTCCTAAAGGTTTTAAAGGAAGCACTCATAGTGATGAAAGTAAAGCATAGCAATAAGCTTTCCAAGCTAATTGGGAATACCGTATCAAGTGAAGCCGTAACACATGTAGTATAATTAACATCGATATGTTTGTAGCATGCATGTCTAAGCCACATGAGTGAGCACGACATGAAAGTACTTTCTGATTGTTGTTTAATTCCTGCATTTAAAAGTATTAATCTTAATGTATGTGAACATTGAATATATGGTAAATAATTATAGTTATCTTTTAAATCTACAAGACATGTAAAGGTGTGATATAATGTGCGTTTGGATGTATGGGGACTGTCGCTCATTATTTTTGTAAGGAAGTCATCTTTCATAGATGAGTACTATAGAAATATGTTAGTTTACTTTATGAAGTATAAATCCAATATTTTTGTCACTTTCAAAGTGTGGAAGGCGATGGTAAAAAATAGTCAGAGCGAAAGTGAAAGTGTTGAGGATGGACAATGATGAGGAATTTAATCAGTTTTGTAAAGATGAGGGGATTGTACGGTATAATATAGTCAGGCATACACCATAACAAAATGATGTGGCAAAACATATGAATAAGATTCTCTTAGAGAGAGCTCGAATTATGTTGAGCAATATTAGGTTAGGCAATAAGCTGTGGTTTGAAGCCGTTAACATGGTTTGTTGCTTAGTGAATCGGTCCCTATTTATGTTGATCTGTTGTAAAATTTTAGAAGAAGTGTGGAGTAACCATGAAGTTGACTACTCAGAGTTGCGAGTATTTAATTGTGATGCTTACTTTCATGTATAATCAGTTCAGAGAGATAATCTAGATCAAATAGTGAAGAAGTGTACCTTTGTTAGCTATGGTGATGAAATGAAGGGATATACAAGCTGTCTGACCATGTCACATGGAAGATCACGATTAGTCGTGACGTCAGGTTTGATGAGGATTCCTTGTTTCATAAGGATGAATACAAGGAAATGAAAAAATCAACGATTATTAATGTCAAAGTTGAAAAAGGTGAGACATAGAAAGAGGCTAAATTGTAGGAAGACATACATGAGCAAGTGGAACCATCACATATGAGGAAAAATTTATTAAAAAATCGCAGATTACTAGTAAGACACAGAGATGACTCGAATATTAATTTTGCTCTCATTATTGATGAGAAGGATTCGTCTAGTATTTATGAAGCATTGGATGACCCAGATGCTGAATAGTGGATGACAACGATACAAAATGAGATGGACTCTTTATACAAGAATGAGACGTGAGAGCTAATGGAGCTTACCATTGGGTGTAAAGCAATTGGATATAAGTGGATCTATTAGCATAAACATAATAGAAACAAGATGAAATTGGTTGCGAAAGGGTTGGTTAAGAAAAAAGATGTTGACTTTAGTAAGATTTTCGTGCTTATTGTCAAACAGGTATCTATTAGATTTGTGTTGACATTGATTGCCTAATACAATTTAGAACAAATACAAATGAATGTGAAAATTACTTTCCTACATAGGTTCGAAGAATATGGATTAGAGAATAAGGTTTATAAGTTGAGAAAGTCGTTATACGGCCTGAAACAGTTGCCTAGGCAATGATATAAGAAGTTTAATGCTTTTATGGTGAGTCAGTAGTTTACCGAAAGTAAATATGATCATTGTGTCTACTTTAAGACCTTAAGTGATAAGGAATTTATCTTATTGATTTTATTTATTAATTACATACTTAGCACCAATTAAAGCATGTGTGAGATCAATATATTAAAAACTCGGTTATCATGGACATTTGAAATGAAATATCTGAGGGTTGCATGAAGGATTCAGGACAGTGATATATAAAGAGATGGGAAAAGAGCAAATTACAGTTGTCTCAGGTTGAATATATGGAGAAGGTATTGGTGAATTTTGGGATAGATAAGGCTAAACCGGTTAACACACCCCATGCTGCTTACTTTTAGTTTTCCTCAAAGCAATGTCTTATTACAGATGAAGAAAAATATTTTATGTCTCATGTGCCTTATTCAACCGCAGTTAGCATTTTGATGTATGTCATAGTCTTTATGAAATCGTATATTTCGCATGTAGTAAGTGTTGTGAGAGTTACATGTCAAATCTTAACAAGTAACATTGGGAGGTAATGAAATGGTTACTTCGTTATCTACGAGGTATAGTAGATTACGTATTAACATTTGAAAAATTAAAGAAAAAATTGGTAGGCTATGTGGACACTGATTACATAGGAAATATGGACAGCAGAAGGCTGACATTTAGTTACTCATTTATACTAATGGGTTGAACGATCAGTTAGATGTCGAAGCTTCAGTCCATGATTACTCTTTTTATAAACGAAGCTGAATATATAATAATGACAAAGGCATTCAAAGAAGGTGTTTGGTCGAGAGAAATGATGAATAAGCTTGGGCTTCAGTAAGAGGCTACGCTGGTTAATCGTGACAGTAAAAGTGTGATTAACTTGGAAAGAATTCAATTTACTATTATATAACTAAATATATTGATGTTCGTCATCATTTTATCCAATAAGTACTTAATAAATGAAGAGTTACTCTTAAGAATATCTACACAAGTGTGAATCGAACGGATATGCTTACAAAGGTGGTTCTCATAGGGAAGTTCAAATTATGTTCGACTTCTCTAGGTCTGGCAAATGTTTGATGAAGATGAAGTGTTCACAAAAACTGAAAGTAATGATAAATTTACAGTGGAGGCGATTAAAAATAGATCTTGAAGTTGTGGTTCATGATTATTGAAGTCATGATGGATATTATTATCTGTATATATCCAAAATCTACATGAAACAGGGGTCTCGATCAATCGACTAGACTGATTGATCAATCAAGTGAGCCCTAGATTATACAGATTAGTCTATAGAAAATTCTGGATAGGTTTGGTTGATCAATTTAAGAGAGCTTCAAGTGATCAACTATTTTTCGGATAATACTTGTAAACTCTCTAAACCCTTTTAAGTATATTTGAGCGATCAAATACGAAGTTTTCTAGCGATCAAGTGTTACTCTATATTGATATCGATCCATCGATGCTTAGATCGATAACGCGATGAACTTTGTATAATTGCTTGAATTATATCTTATTCCGAGTGTCACACTATAAATATGTGTGTAATATAGGATTAGGGTATGATTATGAGAGCTTCAACATTTGTAGGAGAATTTTAAAGAGAAGTTAGGATTTTCTGAAGAGTTCAACATCAGTAAGTGATTCTATATCATATAATTCATTATTTATAGTCGATTTTATTATCACTTTGTGATGTGGTTTTTTCCTATAAGGGTTTTCACGTAATAATGTGTATTTATATACATACTTTGTTGCATTTATCTTTTGCATATTTGATTTAGATTAGAGATTTGCTTCCGTAGTCCCCCAACAGTTGTAACCTATGACCACCAATAGATCATTTACATAAGGTGTCCTGACCCCCTCTTAATAGGCAGTAAAACTTTATGATGGATTTTATTGATTTATATTGTATGTCATCCACTACCCTTGATTAGTTTTCATTGAAGTATCTGACCCCTATGTATTTGTCAATAGTTTTCTTTGTCGTGTCATCTCCTTCGAACGAGACCAAGTAGTGAGTAGGAAAGGAACCCTTATAAGTCTACATTGCCAGATCTCTATCTTGGAGGTCAGCTTGCACAAACTAACATGGAGTTTCTCTATGGCTTGGATTGTAGACTTGAATGAAACCAAGTCTACTAGTGGATGAGTTGTCATTTCTTGAAGATTTAAGAAGCATACTTATATTATCTTATTCTACTATGGACTCTGAATTTAAAACTTTGTGGATGGTAGTAAAATATAGAATGATTCTTTCATTAGAAATACCATTATTGGCAGGGCTTTTATCACCAGTTTCTATTTACTATACTATAGTAAGGCGACACTTTCAAAGGCATATATTAAGACTTATAATCAAAATTTAGACACTTCAATCTAAGATGCAGTTTTATGTGTAAACTACTTGTTGATGTCATTATAAAAATTCAATATATGCAACTTGTGCAAAATTTAGTGGATCCATTCACTAAGGGACTGACAAGAGATATTGTCATAAAACATCAAGAGAAATGCAACTTAAGACAATGTCACAGACACTAGATGATGAAAACTTAACCTAAATTAATATTTCAATGGGCAAAGTACCTCATAAAAAGTGGCTGAAGCAACATTATAGGTTTTTTTTTTTATATATTGTTTATCTATCACATTTTAAATGTACGTATAGTGTTGAGTACTTGTAATGATTGAAAAGGGGAAGATCATTTGCTCTTAATAAGTCATTTCAATGGTGTTATTTTTATACAAGCATTCATAAGGACTCCCATATATGAGTATTGAAAGTGGGGTCGTTTCCTGATGTTCAAAAGTTTTGAAAACTCTTATGAACTCATTAATTCATAATTGAACACAGTGCCATTAATGTTCACAGATTTCAAACACAACCATTAAAAAAAAAAATGTATATAACATAATTGATTATGTCATATGGAATACTTAGTTCAAGACTAGGGATATAAAGAATTATTATGCAACTTTGATGTGTCTATAATAAGTGAATGTTCAAATCCATAAGACATTTTTTTTCTTATGCATATATTTTCCCGATATACTTTACCTCTTTATTTTGAAAATAGTGGGGGATTGTTTAATTTTTCTTTCTTCAATAAATAAGTTGAAAAGAATTAATGATTTTTTTCAAACATAGAACTAAAATAAATAAACAAAAAATGTGACTTTTTATGATTCTTGCTGACCTTTGGCTTGTGAATTATGGTGATTTTTGGTAAATGAGTTGATTTTTTAATTCAAAATATTATTGGAGATTTTTTTTTTAAAAATAGTAATTAAGTAAATTGCAAATACTAAAGAAGTCAATGTGTAAAGTGCAAAAAATAAAGAAGTCAAGGTATATGTTGTAAAAGTGTGTTCATTGTGCACTTTTTTTTTTTTTTTTTTGCAAGCTAAAGCCCACATTTATTCGATTCAAGAGATGAGGCATATTGCATCTTAGAGGCAGATTTGATGCAAATCTCTTGCAAACTATTTTAACCATCGGTAGGGTACAAATATCATGTTAAGGATAGCACCACAGTAACATGCCTTGAGTCTATTTTTAAATACATCTTTCTTTAATTTCTTCTCTTCTATATGCCTCTCCTCTTTTATCACTTTCAGCAAGGTTTACGGAGTGGAAGAAGGACAACTCTTGTTAAATGTGATGTAGTTTGACAAAGAGGCTTAAGTGAACAAATGAGATGAAATAACGGAGTGTATATAGGTATATGCTTATCCAAATGTCCACAGATAGATAAATTTGTAATTTTATATAATGGTTATCTTTATAATGCTTTAATTTTTTAATTTTTTTCATTATTATGAATACTTTCATAATATGCTGCATTGAAAATGCCGTTGGGTGATGTTTATTACTGCAATTATAGAAATATTTGCATTCATATTCTTACCATTTTGATATATTCATATTGTGTACATTTCGAACATGTAGACATCATTAGCTTTCACTTCCCATGTAATGAAAGACATCCGAATTAACCTTAGGTACCATCTCACCCATGGAGAAGAGTGCAATCCACACCTACGAAATCTCCTGCAAAATCTCTTGGTAAATCTACATGCAAGTCCGCGAGATAGTTGTCTAGCAAAACACTTTCAAAGAAATCTGAAAAAAGGAACCAAAATTATCTTGGACAATAAGATGGACAACGTTTTAATTGAAACTCTTGGGGCAAGTTTCCTTGGTTGGAAGGTCAACAATGGGTTTAAGAGAGATGCAAACAAAGTAGCGGTGGAGGAAATAAGAAATAATGCAAGAATATCTATTATGACCATAAACATTCAAAACCAGCTAAGAACACTTGAGAAGATATATGGATGAATGTGTAAAAAAGATGCTCCCAGCTAGTTGTTTTGGGTTGAATAGTTACTTGCAATTGATCACATGTTTACGATGTTTTCCATGGAAGAAAGGAGGCCCTTTCTTCCATAGTGTTTATAGTGGAGAAAGGAGGCCCTTTAACCATGTTTTGTCTATGTTTTAAGTAAGAATAGGCTAAATTGTAGGTTTTTTCAAACACTGTTATCTTGGAAACTTTCTTCTATTTGCCAATTTTATTTTTGGAGTGGTGTCTTTAGTCATTGCTAGTTTTCCTTTCTGCAGCGTTGAAGATTTTTTTTTTTTTTTTTTTTTTTTAATATTTTTTTTTTGCAGATATTTCTTTGTTGGGGTATATGTTAGGTGAGGCATGGCCCTTTTTGTGGTGCCCACCCAAAATATATGTTAATCTCTCTTATGATCAACGAAGTCATTGGTGGTGAGCCATTGTGCTCCCACCTTTTTCGAAAATAAAAATAAAAATTATCATGTGTGAAATCATTCCATTCATAGATCAATCTAAACAAGCGTGTAATTTACCAACTTGAGGGGAAGGATGATCTGATGTAGAGTGGGTCGTGGACACTTTCATGGCAAAGATGGATTAGAGAAGGCCTGATCGGAGGTGAAAATATTCAAGATTGTCAAAACATTAAAACAGTTGTATCTCGCAAACCGTAGTGAGTTTTTGGAAATATCATATATAATTTTGAGGTAGGAGAAGCTACTTTAGTCAACCAACCCTCTGTGCAGGGTTTCCCATGCCAGATTTGCAAGATTCCATCATATTGATGATCAAATGTCCATTTTATTTTCATTTTTACTATACATAATAAGTTTTAGATTGTGTATAACTTTTGATCCTTTGAGTTGTAGGAGTCCTGCCCAACATGAAAAGGGCTTAGAAAAATTAGGAGAATAATGTGGTTATACCAAATTGTACACTTACTATCTTTGGCTGAAAACCGTAAAGCCTAGTAGGAATGGTGACCATCTATAAATAGTAAGTTTACTATTTATAATAAGTCACATTTTTAGGGTGTTTGAGTCTAAAAATCCATCCTAGATTTAAGCTCATTATTTAAAGGGTTGAAAATCTGAACCATTCATCTAAGTTGCCGTTGTAAAAGATACGTACAGATGAAATTGGACCCCATTGGGTACTTGAGTGGACCATATCTCATATTTAATTCTACCCATATAAAAAATCACTTTTTAACAACAAATCTTAGCCATTGAGTTCTTTTTGTTTAATGTCGCCTTGAAGGACACTGATAAGGCAGGTTTGTGGAGACTGGCCCCGACCCAGTCCCAATGTTTTGAGGAGATTGGGCTCTCTCATGTACTAAGCATTAGATATTTAACATCATAAGAGTTGAAAGGAGTTCCACTTTTGCTTTTAAAATTATTATTTTGACAATCTAGCAAAAGCATTCTTTAAAACTAAGCATAATGCTTTTTTAAGCTTTATTTTTGGGTCGAGAGTCTTTTCCTTCCAATGTATCTTTACTTAAAGCGTCCAGGCCATGAAAAATGTGGGCTACAATATAGGGATCACCTGCGAAGAAAATTGGACCCAATCGACTCATAAGGTGGGCCACACCTATCCACTCAATCATATCAATACATTGATTTCAACAAGCCTAAATGATGAATGGACCACATTGGTTTTTACCGCCCACCTTTTGCATGGATTATTAGAAATACGTCCACTCAGTTTCAAAGCGTAGATTTCCCGCGCAAGGAAACATTGTCTCGTAGCACTCTTTATCTTTGAGAAATTCATGGTTTTAACACTATCTCATATACAATAACTTGTAGACGTGTGGGCCCACCTTGTGTGGTATATCATCCGCCCTGTTCAACATGGTCACTCCGCCGTCAAAATGGGATATTCCAAAAATCAAATTGATCCAACCATCATTTGGCCCACTACAGGAATTATTGGGCGGCTGTCCATTGTTTTCTAATGGTGTATAGCTTACCTAATGATTAAATTAGCCTATTTTTTTGACTTTTTTTATGGTGGACTGATCTTGTTGGGTAGGTTGGATAGCATATATAGATAATGGTAGGCCCCACATGCAGGAAAAACTAACTCTTTCCAAAGAGGGTACTTCTATTATTTGGTTAGATGCTCCTTCACATCTCTGATCGAGAGTAGTCACCTGCGGCTATAGAAAACCGAGTAGAGGAAACTCTCAGGGGAGTGGATTTGGCGTTACCCAGGTACAGCTTAGTGGGTGTAACACTTATTATGTGGAGCCCACCTCGACGAATTTTTTTTTCACATCCATGCCGTCCAATCGTTTTTTAAGCTCATTTAAGAATGTTATGACAAAATTCAAGAAGATCCAAATCTCTTATGGACCACACTCATGGAAACGTGGTAAATGACCATTAAAAGATTTTTGTAGGTCACAAAACTTTTGTATCAAGCTAATATTTTTTTTTATCCCTTCATCCATTTCTTTTTGACTTTATCAACGAGTTGGATGGAAAATAAAATTACGGATTTTCATACAGGGGGCATGGAAGTTTTTAATGGTGAGCATTCAATCATCACTGTTTCTTATGGTGTGGTCATTCTAAGATATTGATATACTTAAGTTTTGGTACCATTTCTTAAAATGGGCTTTTAAAAAGTATTGACAAGTGGATATACAACTTATGATCAAGTTAAGCCCTACAATGAGGATAACAGTCATTAAACTCTTACCCGGGTCACAGCTCAACTCGCAGCAAGGGACTCGTAGGACAGGACACAGCACCCAAGGTAGATAACAAAATTCCGTGGGGTTCACCATGACGACTGTTGAGGTCAAAATCTGGTCGGCCCTTTCTCCACGTCGCCCTCTACATATCGTCCCTGAAACCTGCACCAAGAAGACGGGCAAAGGTGACCCTGGCTAAGCCGGGGGACCCTCCGATGCTTAAGTCAGGACAAGGGAATCAGGGTCTAAGTCGAGTATCGAGGAGAGAGCACTTGATTTCGCGTACCTGTAGATATGACGTGATATGATATTTATACTTGCCTGTGGAACGGTTTGGATCCGATAATCTCGGCACGATCAGGGGGATTCCCGGATCGTGGAGATACCATCCGCAATCTATTAATCGTGTAGTGTATCCGGCGAGTAGTACATATTTGTGAGCGAAGTTATCGGCCACGTTTGGTTATGGAAGTTTCCATATTTAGCAAACGGGGTATGCGCCTCTGAATATCAGCTCGGCTCGTTCGACCATACAGTAAAGGACTCTCCAAATGAGACGGCACCTGACCCAACTCTTGGAGTCCGATCTGACGTGGTTGGCCATAAGTACATCGTGGTTGGCGAATAACTGGTTATCCGATTAGACACCTCTGAGCCGAATCTCATTCTAAGACCAACAGGTTGTTGTGACGCTGAGATCAGACTAGATGGGTCGTGCCTTGGACGTAATGTCACTGAGTCGGCTCGGACACAAAGTCAGATTGACGTTTTATCATCGACTCGGATCTTCCCATAACAGAAGCCCCCTACTCTTCGAGTTTGCTTGCAGGCTCGGTGAGTACTCTTGTAAGATGTTGCTCGCCCATACTGCAACCATGCTGTAATGATGACGGATTTCGAATCACGCGCGTGCCGATCGCTTTGGTTGACGTGTGGCGACGGTTACGGTTCCGAATCTCCTTCCATCCTATGAGAGGTTGCCAGGCAGGCCTCAAGAGGTGTGTACGCGACGATTTCGACTGTTCGGGCGTTGTTTCGCATACCGAGGTACGCTGCCTGATGTCAGAGCCATGGCGACAGTTCAGTATTCCTCCAATGAGGAATGGCCATGTGTGCTCGGAGATCACCTCGTGCCGATTCGGCTGCGGCCAAGGCTCGCCATCAATGCAGAATTCCTTCGTTGCCTATATAAGGCACCCCAAATTTTCGTTCGTCACTTTACGTTCTGAATCAGAAGAACATACCAGAGGAGGCGATTTTGACAAGGCGATTCCGACCGAATTCAAAGTTTCCGGTAGAAGGCGATTTTCGGCAGTCACCCGGTGAGTCCTGTTGATCTTCATCCTTCGTTTTACCATGTCTTCCGACCTTAAGATGGTTCGTGAATACGGCGATGACTCCGAGCTGGAGAGTTCTGAAAGTGCGAGTGGGGCTTCCGAAGGCCCTTTTGAGACCACTCTCCCATACCCCCCACCTCGGAGGCAAAAGACGTTGGGCTCTAAAACCAAGCAGCCCAGTAAGAAGAGGGCCACCCGAGCCCGCCGAGTCGAGACCCCTGCCCCCACCGAGATGCCCGCGAATTTGCGTGCCGTGGAGGTAGTCTAAGGAGGTTCTGTGATGTCGGAATTTCAGATGGAGTGGATCCGTTCGGAGTTTCAAATCCCTAACTCCGTTCAGATAAGGGCCCTTGGGCCTATGGACGTAGCTGACGCTCCTGCCGAAGGGGAAGTTGCTATCTTCCTTTGTGCACTGCAGTGCAGGGTCCGGCTCCCACTCCATCCCTTTATCAGGAAGGTCGCGACTCACCTCGGGCTGGCTCCTGAGCAATTTACCCCGAACGCCTGGAGGGTGATGATTTTCGCCTACATTATCTGAAAGCAAGTTGGGAATTTTGAGCTGACCCCAGAGGAACTGCTGAGTCTGTACCTGGTAAAGCATGATAACAACGATCCATGATACTATTTTGTGACTCGAGGGAGCAAGGGGTTGGGCTGGTGATGAACCTGCCGACCTCCAATAAGGACTGAAAAAATAAGTGGTTCTAGGTGGCACACGAATGGGAGGCGCCAGTAGCCGAGCTAAGGACCTCAACGACTCGTATTCTGACCCGTTTTACGAAACTAGGTCGGACTTCATCTAATTATTCGAATTACATCACTTTCTTGATTTTCACCTGTTTCAATTGAAGTCTTTCCTTTTGCAACTTTTCCAAAGGGGTTGTCGCTCCTCGACTCAAACTAGAGGAATCGCATTGCGAAGGCTAGAGCGCGATCGGAGACGCTTCGCTCCTGGGCTGATCTGATTACGATAGCCAACCTTCACTGGTCCGGGCTCTGTAAGTCCCAGCCTTTGCCCACATCCCTCAGTAAGCTGGCCTAATCTCTCTGATGAACTTTATTGTAGAATGCCTGACTTGCAAAGCCCGGACCAGTGAAGGTTGACTGTGGTAATCAAATCAGCCAAGGAGCAAAGCGTCTCTAATCGCGCTCTGTCCTTCGCATTGTGATTCCTCTGGTCTGAGTCGAGGAGCGGCAATCCCTTTGGAAAAGCTGTAAAAAGAAAGACTTCAATTGAAATAGGTGAAAACCAAGAAAGTAATGTAATTCGGATAATTAGATGAAGTCCGACCTGGTTTCGTAAAATGGGTCGGAATACGAGCCGTCGAGGTCCTTAGCTCGGCCGCTGATGCCTCCGATTCACCTGCGGCCCAGAACCACTTATTTTTTCAGTCCTTGTTGGAGGTCGGCAGGTTCATCACCAGTCCTGACCCCTTGCTCTCTCGAGTCACAAAATAGTACCATGGATCGTTGCTATCATGCTTGACCAGGTATAGACTCAACAGTTCCTCTGGGGTCAGCTCGGAGTTCCTAACTTTTCTCTAGATAATGTAGGCGAAAATCATCACCCTTCAGGCGTTCAGGGTAAATTGCCCAGGAGCCAGTCCGAGGTGAGCCGCGACCTTCCTGATAAAGGGGTGGAGTGGGAGCCGGACCCCGCACTGCAGCGCACAAAGGAAGATAAAAACTTTCCCTTCGGCAGGAGCGACAGCCACGTCCATAGGCCTAGGGGCCCTTATCTGAACGGAGTTAGGGATTTGAAACTCTGAACGGATCCACTCCATCTGAGATTCCGACATCAAAGAACCTCCTGCGACTATCTCCGCGGCACGCAAATTCGTGGGCATCTCAGTGGTGGCAGCGGTCTCGACTCGGTGGGCTTGGGTGGCCCTCTTCTTGCTGGGCTGCTTGGTTTTAGAGCCCAATATCTTGTACCTCCGAGGTGGGGGGTATGGGAGAGTGGTCTCGAAAGGGCCTTCGGAAGCCCCACTCCCACTTTCAGAACTCCCCGGCTCGGAGTCATTGCCGTATTCACGAACCATCTCAAGGTCGGAAGACATAGTAGAACGAATGATAAAGATCAACAGGACTCACCGGGTGACTGCCGGAAATCGCCTTCTACCGAAAACTTCGAATTCAGCCGGAATCGCCTCGTCGAAAATTGCCTCCTCCGGTATGTTCTTCTGATTCAGAACGTAAAGTGACGAATGAAAATTCGGGGTGCCTTATATAGGCAACGAAGGAATTCTACATTGATGCGAGCCTTAATGGCCGCAGCCGAATCGGCACGATGTGGTCTCTGAGCACACATGGCCGTTCCTCATTGGAGGAATACTGAACCGTCGGCAGGGCTCTGACATCGGGCAGCGTACCTCGGTATGCGAAACAACGCCCAAACAGTCGGAACCGTCGCATACACGCCTCCTCAGGCCTGCATGGTAACCTCTCATATGCTGGAAGGAGATTCGGAATTGTAACCGTCGCCACGCGTCAACCAAAGTAATTGGTACGCGCGCGATTCGAAATTCGTCATTATTACAGCATGGTTGCAGTATGGGCGGGAAACATCTTACAAGAATACTCACCGAGCCTGCAAGCAAACTCGAAGAGTAGGGGGCTTCTGTTATGGGGAGATCCGAGCCAATGATAAAACGTCAATCCGACTTTGTGTCCGAGCCAACTCAGCGCCATTACGTCCAAGGCACGACCCATCTAGTCTGATCTCAGCATCACAACAACCTGTTGGTATTAGAATGAGGTTCGGCTCGGAGGTGTCCGATCAGATAACCGGTTATTCGCCAACCAGGATGTACTTATGACCAACCACGTCGGATCGGACCCCAAGAGTCGGGTCAAGTGCTGTCTCATTTGGAGAGTCCTTTACTCTATGGTCGAACGAGCCGAGCCGATATTCAGAGGTGCATACCCCGTTTGCTAAACATGGAAACTTCCATAACCAAATGTGGCCAATAACTTCGGTCGTAGATACGCACTACTCGTCGAATACACTATACGTTTAATAGATTGCGGACGGTATCTCCACAATTCGAGAATCCCCCTGTTCATGTCCTAACAAGTCTTTTAACAATAGGTCGTTCAATCACCACAATTTCCTATGGTATGGTCCACATGATAATTAGATCTACTTTAATTTTTGGATAATGCTGGCTCTAAAATGATATGAAAAAATGGAAACAGCACGGATACAAAATAATACATTAAGGTGTGCCCCACGGTAAGGGCTGCATGGTCTTGGGTAAGCCCAGGTTCTCACCTACTCCGCTCCTCCACGGTAAGGGCTGCATGGTCTTGGGTAAGCCCCGGTTCTCACCTACTCCGCTCCTCTACGGCACGCATGCAATCTGAGTCCGGTGGAGGTTGGTTGATGGTTGTCATATAGGGAAGGAGAGCTAAGATAGCTGATTGCATGTGCCCTGGCATAAAGATATACATGTGCTTCTCTGTGGAGCCCTCTGAGATGTTCCTGATAAATCTACTCTGCTCATCTATTTTTAAATACCAAGTTAATAGGGTAAGAATCTAAAAATTAGGCATATCCAAAACTCATGTGGAAAACAATGGGGATTGAATCGTGGGGATGAAAGAAGTTTTGTATGAGGATCATATTTATTCCTACAGTTTATCTGAGCGGTAAATAATCATATAAACCATTTAAAGGGAATAAAAACATCTTGGTCAGCTCCAAGGAGGTTTAAACAGTGCATGTTGGCCGACCTGAGTTTTGGATTTGCCTGATATTTAGAATCCTATTCTATTTTAATCTTTAAAAATAGATGGACCAAGTGGATTGGATTTGTCAGAGACATCTCCGTGGGCTTCACACAGGCCCAGGCACATGCAATCCGCTCTCACAAGGAAGAGGTTGGTTGTCAATTTTCATACAGGGATATGATAAAATACCACCTCCTCTATCGTAATAGGTAAGCCACCCATCTACGTCCGGCAAGAGACAATAAAGTACCTTTTCTTTCCGTTTCCTGATTTTAAGATGTCACTGGCATACTACGATTGGTGCCTTACCCTATTGCAATACACCATGATGTATTGTATCATTTTCCATGTCGTGTAAGTGAGGGACTAAGCATTAGTAAACCTTTATTCTACTTATATATCTTTCTTAATCCCATCCGCCTAGACAAGCCATCACATATGCCAGCATGATGGAGAGGTGAAATTATTCGAGCATTTCATTAAAAATAAAAATTTTAAAAAATAATAAAAAGAAGAAGAAGATTCGAATTTGGTGGCCCACTATGATGGATGTGTTCTATTTACACCATTCATCCATTTTGAGAGCACAACTACCATAGGGTATAAGCCTATAAATGAGGCCGATCCAAATCTCAGGTGGATCACACCACAAGAAATAGTGATGATTAAACACCCACCATTAAAAACTTCATGAGACCCACAAAAGTTTTGGATCAAGCTGGTGTTTCTGTTTGACTCATCTATATCTGTGTAACTTAATCAATAAGCTGGATGGCAAATAAACATTACAGTCAGCCTTAGTAAGCTTTCAAGCTGAGGTCTAAAATCACCACTGCTTCCTACCATGCAATCTTCGTGAATTGCATCTGCTTTAATTTGGGCTCATGCATATAAAACACATGTATCATGATAGTGGCCACGAAGCGTATTATCCAGCACTGACCAACACCGACATTAGTAATGTAGGGTCACCATCAGAAGAAAACCATGCAAACCTATTATCCAGTACTGAATAATGCAAACCTCTTATCCAATGAATAAGGTCAGTCCAAAAGTTAGGTGGACCACATTTAATTAGAAAAATATATGGCTATAAAAATAGCAGCCCTAGCAACTTATTTCTACTATCATAATTGGAGCACTTTTATCGTCCAACAGTAACATCTACATGATGAGATCGACCACTGATAGATACTGTAATGACATATGTGGTGGCGTTTGTATTAGTTGACTTGTATGCAGGGGTGGGCCCATCAAATCTCTTAATCTATTATCCAAAAGTAACTTTATCTTCGAGACGTGTGGTCCACCTTGGTTGTCGGTTTGTACAATCGGGTCCTATTATTGGGATGCGGTTTGGCTAGTGACACTGCCACCAGCCAGGTGGCTAGTGGTCCGTGCTATGTGGACTCTATCATGATGTATGTGTTTTATCCATGCCGTCCATTCATTTTAAAAGATAATTTTAGTGCTTGAGCCAAAAAATGAGAAAGACATAAATCTCAGGTGGACCACACCATGGGAAAACAGCAGTGATTGAATGTCCATCATTAAAAGGCTCCTAGGGCCCACTAAAATGGTTATTTGACATCTAACTTGTTGATTAGGTCATACAGACTTGGATGAAGGGAAAACATATATATATATATATATATATATATATATATATATATATATATATATATATATATATATATATATATATATATATCAGCTTGATCCAAAACTTTGGTGGCCCCCAGTAAGTTTTTAATGGTGGACATTCAATCAACATTGTGTGGTCCACTTGAGATTTGGATCAACCTCATTTTTGGGATCATACCATAAAATGATCTGGAAGAATGGGTGGACAGCATGGATGAAACACACTCACCATGGTGGGATCCACAGAGCATCGACCGCTAGCCATTAGCTAGCGGTAGGGTGAGTAGTTGATACATTTGGGCATTGAGTTGAGTCGAACCGAGTTAGGGTTGACCCAACTCGATCAGGTTTTGAAATAGGCCTGATCCAAACTCAACTTGACTCGGTACTGAGTCCAGCATTCCTGAATCGATTTGAATCTGGGTCTGGCCTGGACTAATCCAGACAAAATCCGACCTGGTAAAAAGTACCGAGTCAGTTCGAGTTAGCACCGATTCAGAGAGAGAGAGAGAGAGAGAGAGAGAGAGAGAGAGAGAGAGAAGGGTGGTGATGGGTGGCTACCAGGCTTGGAAGAGGAGGGTGGGAGGGAGTATAAAGGCGAGAGAAAGAGGAGGGTGGTGATGGTGATGGGTTGTCGGGCTTGGAAGAGGAGAAGTAAGAGGAAGGAAGAGAGAGAGTTTGGGATTGAGTCAAGGTGGAGTCGAGGGGAGACGGGTATAGGGTTGGAGATACTTAAAATTTAGAATACACACACACATGAATTCGAGTCGAGTCGGTTTCGAATTGAGTCGAGTTTGATTAGATTGAGTTTCGAGTTAAGTTGAGTCAACTTACTGGGTAACTCAAACTCGACTCGATTTGAGTTTGGATTAGGCAAAGCCTACTTGGTTCAGACCGACTCATCCATTTGATTCAGATCGAGTCGGGTCCAAACCAATCAAACGAGTCGAGAGTCATCCCGTGCCCAACTCTAGTAGCCAATACACCCTGATCCAGAGCTCTAGTGGTATACTAAGTGAAGATGCCATCATTTCAACACTGAGGTCTTGACATCAATTCCTTGGTGGGGGGAAGCTAACAGTGGAGCATGTATTGACTGTGGGGTGTGTACTAACAAGCTAATCCAAAAATAAAAATAAAAAAGTTCGTGGAGCTGTTCCGTTTCCTATTATTGGGTGATCGAAAATGGCTCTTATGGGCCACATGGCGTAATGGACCATGAAATCTTAGATATTTTCGAGGCATGGTCCGTCCATAATGTTACCATCACATCAAAAGCCTGAATGGGCCCTCCTTGTTCTATGGTGAAGGATTATACAATTAATCCTCGTCCTAATTTCGGAAGATTCCTGACGTGGGCCATGGCCATATTTAAGGAAAGGCATGGTGGTGACGTTCCATCTATGACTAACTTAAGCAGTACACTTTATTAAAGGGCACGTTCCATTTCCTCACCATAGTTAGCTATGGTGGGGCCTACTCCTCCATTGCAGCTCTCTAAAGCAAATGCCATGTATGATACTCTCTTTATGGTAAGAGAAATCGACCGGTGATCCGAATTCTGGTACACTTGTGGTCCGCGTAGTGATTAGATCGGCCTCCTGATTTTTAATACATAGAATCTCTATTGGTTATAACTTGATGACTGGCTCAGATCTTGCCACGTATGCTTCGCTTTTATATTTGAGTGGAGCCCACCTAGGAGGGGTACTATTGCCAGCACTCTCTCGTTTTTCTACTCGTTTTGCGGTCCATCCAAGCAAAACTTGCGGCTCGTGGACGCATCAACGCGGTGAATGATTCACATCGATAAACACAAGCCCGACTGCTTTCTATTTCGACGTTTGTGTATGTCTACGTACAAAACGTTCAAACCATCTAAAAAGCAATACCCTTTTTCGCCATGCAAACCAGAATCTACACGGACTCGATGAGGTCGCATCCAGAACTGCAAAGTTTTTTGGATTTAGCTTTACCTACAGCGAGGTGTGTGGGGCCCACAGAGATGTGTGCATGACATCCAATACGTCTATCGTGTGTGCCCTTTCGTGTTCTCCTTGGACCCCAAAAATCAAGTAGGTCGAAAACCCACATGGACCACACCAAAGGGAATTGTTGGGAAGGGGCACCCGCATTTTAAAAAAAATTCCAAATTGTGGGTGGGGTCCAGGTGGCTATGCCATGCAATCCTTCCACAGTGGACTTCACATAATGTTGTAGGTTAGGCTTAACCTACAAAGCTTTGTAGTGGATGTTGACATTTTTTAAAAATAAGAATGACAAAATTAAAATGACTCGTCCTTCCGTAATATTTAGTCTATTGGCGATGATTGTGACTTCTGTGGGCGTTTGGATCGTAAGTTTCCTGGGATAAGTTACTTGTGACATAGTTTTTCTTGATTTCTACTTATTCATGAGATAAGTATGTTTGATAATTAACATACTTATCAATCAAAAAGTAAAAAAGCATGTTTGATATCCAACATCATAATTAAGCAATTCTTCCTTAAGTTTGTTTGGTCTCCCTCACATCCATCATGTTGAGAATGTGGAGGCACATCTGGGTCGTCTTCGACTGGTCGTAGGAGTCTGCTCAACCGTTTATGGACCGGCTTGACTCAAAGTTCAGCAAGTCCTGTTTTTTCATCTTTGGACCCTTCGACCAGTCGTAGGAACTGTTCGACTGAGCTCGACCAGTCATATGTTATGCAGATTCGTTTCCGAATCTGATGCGGACTGCAGATTTTGGTGTCGCCTTTCGCAAGGGTGCGGAAGGAAAATTACCTAAACTATAAATAGAGGTTCCTAAGATTTTTCTAGGTAGAAAGAAAGTTATTCTAAGGTGTGGGCTAAGGGTTTTCTATGTACTTCCAAGGAAGAGGTTAGTATTTTGTCTTATAATCTTCATTTTTCTTCATAGTGAAAGTTTACATCCATGGTTTTTTACCCTAGTTTCAGATTTTTTCCATGTATATCTTGTCTTGTGGTTTGTTTGAATTGCTTTGATCTGTTTCTAGTTTATATTTCTTTCTGTTTATCGTTTGTGGGTGAGGCTTGAGATTGGATCTCGACTCACTGCGTTGTTGGCGTGCTGCGCAACAACTGATATCAAAGCTATTGGTTTAGTTCTATTAGGAGCGATGGCGGAAGATGGAAAAAATAGAATTGAGAAGTTTGATGGTTGAAACTTTACCTTCTGGAAGATGCAGATGGAGGATTATCTGTATCAGAAGGATCTCTATATTCCTCTAGGTGGAAAAGAGAAGAAACCAGAAAAGATGACAGATGATGAATGATTTTTACTGGATAGGAAGGATTTAGGAACGATCCGACTCTCTTTATCTAAGAGCGTCGCCTTTAACATATCTAAGATGAAAACTACAAAAGAATTAATGAAAGCCCTAGCAACCATGTATGCAAAAACCCTCAGCATCCAACAAGGTTCATCTTATGAAATAGCTATTCAACATGAAGATGTCAGATGGTGGGAGCGTGACTGAACATCTAAATGAGTTCAATACAGTCACGAGCCAGTTGGAATCCATTGGCATCATTTTTAAGGATGAGGTCGGGGCGCTATTGATCTTATCCAGTCTGCCAGACAGTTGGGATGGTTTGGTGATTGCCATGAGCAATTCTTCAGGGTCGACAACACTGAAATTTGATGATGTGGCCGGTTTAATTCTCAATAAAGAATCTAGAAGGAAGGCATCAGGAGTTTCACGGGATTTAGGGAATGCTCTAAACGTTGAAGGAAGAGGAAGATCGCTGAACAAAGGAAGCAATAAATATGGGTGTTCTAAGTCGAGAAAGAAGTCCAAGTGATCGAAAGACAAAGACGAGTGTTGGCATTGCGCTAAGAAGGGACACATGAAACGTGATTGCAGGGCACTCAAGACATAAGAAGGAAGCTCTCAAGGCAAGAAGGATTTAGTGAATCTGTCTGAGGAGAGTGACACAGAGGCATTGATCTTGTCTCTTGATGCGAGGAATGAGTCTTAGGTTATAGACTCGGGTGCTTCGTTTCATGCCACTTCATGTAAGGAAGTTCTGCATGATTATGTGTCAGGTGACTTTGGGAGAGTCTACCTGAGTGATAATGAGCCATGCAATATAGTTGGAAAGGAAAACGTTCAGGTCAATCAGAAAGACGGAATGGTTTTAAAATTGAAGGATGTCAAACATGTACCGAGTTTGAGAAGGAATCTGATCTCAATGGGCCAGTTGGCCGACAATGGTTATATGACGACATTCACCAGTGATTCCTAAAAGATCACAAAAGGTGCCTTGGTGATATCTCGAGGTAAAAAGGAAGGTACTTTATACGTGACTTGTTTACTCTCCAAGTGCAGGGTTGTGATGTAGTAATAAACTCGGTAAGACTGAGGTCGAATCCCAAGGGACTGAAACCTGTACGTTATCTGAAACTAAGTAGAACTAGAATTAGAACTAGACTAAGATATAATCTAAATCAAATAGAATTTAATGAAGAATTGTGAAATAATTATCTAAAACTTTGGAGAAATCAGAGGTAAAGAAAATAGGGATTCAGAGGATCCACTTGTAGAGATCAGAGAGATCTTACGCCTGCTTCAAGAATCATGAAAATTAACCGAACTCACTTTGATATAGTTTTCAAGAGATGAAAGGTATATAAATTAGAATGGATTCCATCACCAAACCATGCCCAGGAGACAAAGCAAACAACAGAATTAAACTAATTACCAACCAATCACATGTATGAAGGTTAGGAAGGGTATCGTCATCCGACCATACCCAGGAGACTATGGTGAACAACAGGGCTTCCTGACATCATAAACATAAAAAGAAAAGAACATGCTCAAAACCATTGCAGACCCATTGTAATTTCAGTCACAACAGACCATTAAAGACTAAAAATATTCCCATAATAAAATTAAATCAAAATCCATTCAATCTATACAAAAGGCACAAGCATAAATTCTCCCATCTCACTACAAGCTTCACCTCTTAGCCCTAGCTAAGAGGTTTAGCCTAGAGAAGACATGATTTAAGCTAAAGTCTCCTAAGAAAAAATATAGCAATAAAAAATAAAAATTATAAAAAATTCTTCCCTGTCTTTCTCTCTCTCCAAGTCTCCCTTTCCAGCCGTGTATGAATGTCTCCTCACCTCTCTCTTTTTCTTCTTTATAGGTGTCAGGGAAGGTTGGTGAATGGTGGAGTCGGTGTGGAAGCAGAGGCAGCTGTGCACTTGCATAACTCTGTTTAATACAACGTGCGTAGGCTATTTACGCCGTCAAGATGCGCAACAGGTGGAGCCCACATTACCTTTTTTCTTTTCAAACAATTAACGTCCCCTGGGGCATTTTTCAACGGTCTACACAATGGACGGTCTAGATCGTAGAATCGATCAGAGGTGGTGGCCCACAAGGCTTCGTCCGCAGGCTCTGTTGCAAACAGAGCCTGCGTTAGTGTTACGCAATGATGATGGTGGAACCCATAATCGGTGATTTTAAGAAAATTCACTTCGTCCATTGGTTTCAGGACGAAAAACCGTTCGGGAAGGGTTGATTTTGGAGCAGTTTCAATGTGCCCCACGGGATCTTTCACTCCACTGTCCATCTGATGTTCAACGGTTGAAAACGCACAAATGCTTGCATGGGATCGAAAGACGAGCTTGGAGAGGGTCACACCCTCCCTCCAGACACCATGAACAATTTGGATCATCGATATGGTTGATGAGTGGGGCCCACAAGCATCGTCCGGCCAATTGTATTGAAGACGCTGTGACGTCTTTAGAGTTTTTGAGAATTCGTCGGTCAGCGCAATGCTGACCGACTTGGATTCTTGTGGTGTGCGTCGAGTCTCGTACAAACTATGCACACACATCTCTTGTGTGGGTCCCACAGTGATGTATTCTAAAGATTCGATCCGTCCAACCATTTGTTCAGATCATTAACACATTGAGACCAGAATTGGAGCATATCTAGATGTCAAGTGGGCCCCATTTCATTGTTTTATGGGCTGATCCAGCCTTTGGGCTACTTCCACCAAGATCCAATGTGTGATATTCAACGTGTACGGTTAATTTATGGCCCTCAGACCATGTATGAAGTTTTGAGCCGAACGGATGGTGGAAACCCTGTGATCTTGCATTCTGGATGAGTTTCAGACCACTTGAGCTTCAATTTCTCAATTTTCTCGAATCTCTGACTGTGTATATCTGTCTATCTTGGCCCCCCCTATTGTTCTTCCCTTGCCTTGACGTCATCAGCACGTTAAATCTCAGCTTTTAGCACCCTATTTCGATCCGAGCTCGTAAATATACCTTGCAGTACAAATACAATTAAATCGGGCCGTTAGATAGTATAATGTTCGTAAATCCATGCAATAACTGGGGTGTGATATGCAATATTTGATCCTCAACATGACTTCGAGATCGTATAGTTCACTCGTAGTCGCAACAACTGAAGTAAATGAGCAGTTATGGCATCAGAGGTTGGGACATATGAGTGAGAAAGGAATGAAAGTGCTATTGTCAAAGGGAAAGTTACCAGGGCTAAAGTCTATTGACTTGGAATTCTGTAAGGACTGCGTGTATGGTAAGAAGAAGAGAGTAAGCTTCAAGAAGACAGGACGTGCTCTAAAGACGCATCTGTTAGAGCTTGTACACACCGATGTGTGGGGACCAGCACAGGCATCATCTCTTGGTGGCTCACATTATTTTGTTTCCTTTATTGATGATGCTAGTAGAAAACTGTGGGTTTATTTCTTAAAGCATAAATCTGATGTATTTGATGTGTTTAAGAAGTGAAAAGTTACGGTAGAAAATGAGACAGGTAAAACAGTAAAGTGTCTCAGATCTGATAATGGGGGGGAGTATTGTGACAAGAGGTTTATCATGCAACAAGTGGAATCAAATATCAAAAAATGATTTCAGGGACACCGCAACAGAATGGTGTGACTGAGCGCATTAACAGGACCATCCTTGGGCGCACCAGGAGCATGAGGTTACATGCAGGGTTGTCCAAGACCTTTTGGGCAGATGCTGTAAATACTGTTGTATATCTTATCAATAGAAGTCCCTCAGCACCATTAGATGGTGAGCTACCAGAAGAAACGTGGACTAGAAAAGAAGTGAACCTTGCACATCTCAGAGTATTTGGTTGCACTTCATATGTTCACATTGATGCAGAGCACGGAAACAAGCTGGATGCGAAGTCCAGGAGGTGCACGTTTATAAGTTACGGACAGCATGATTTTGGCTACAGGTTTTACGATGCAGAAAATAGAAAAATCATCAGAAGCAAGGACGTAGTCTTCAATGAAAAAGTGATGCATAAGGACAGTGTGCAGGAAAATAAGGTCGAGAAAAAGGAATTCGTAGAGTTGGAAGAGTTACCGGGCATGGGTGTTATAGCGCCACAGGATGATCATGTAAAGGAGCATTATGAGGCAGAGCCACAAACACCGATTGTGAGGAGATCTACTCTGGAGAGGAGACCCACGGTTCAATACTCACCCTCCTTAAATTATCTACTGCTGATAGATAACGGTGAACCAGAATATTTTGAAGAGGCATTACAGTTAGATACACGAGTTAAGTGGGAGCAGGCCATGGATTAGGAGATGGACTCTCTTGAGTCTAATCGTACATGGGAGCTAATCACTCTACCTAAGGGTAAGAAAGCTCTTCATAACACGTGAGTTTACAAACTGAAGGAGGAGCACGATGGTTCGAAACGGTACAAAGCAAGACTAGTTGTAAAAGGGTTTTGACAGAAGACATGTATCAATTTCACCAAAATATTTTCAACTATGGTGAAAATGTCTATGATTCGTATGGTCTTGAGTAAAGTGACTATAGAGGACTTATATCTAGAGCAGCTAGATGTTAAGAAAATCTTTCTTCATGGGGACCTTGAAGAAGAGATATATATACATCGGCTGACAGGATACGTGGCACCAGGAAAAGAGAACAAGGTGTGCAGACTGAAGAAGAGTCTATATGGCCTAAAGCAGGCTCCAAGGTAGTGGTATAAGAAGTTCAATAGTTTCATGTCAGGAAACGGTTTTAGGAGATGTCATGTAAACTATTGCTGTTATTTGAAGAAGTTTGATACGTCGTACATCATTCTTCTTTTGTACGTTGATAATATACTTGTGGCCGGTTTAAGCATGAATGATATCTCAGATCTCAAAAAACAACTGTCTAAAGAATTTTTCATGAAGGATTTAGGAGCTACAAAATAAATCCTATGCATGAGGATAAAGCATGACAAGAAAAATAAGAAATTGATTTTGTCACAGGCAAAGTACATAGCCAAGTTACTTGATCGATTCAATATGGGAGATGCTAAGCCAGTTAGCACTCCATTAGCCAATCACTTCAAGCTATCTAAGGAGTAAGGTGTAAAGACGCAGGAGAAATGAAACTACATGGCTAAAGTCCTATACACATCAGCTATTGGGAGTCTTATGTATGTTATGGTAAGTACGAGACCAGACATTACTCAAGCAGTGCGAGTTGTTAGCAGGTTCATGAACAATCCCGGGAAGGAATATTGGGAAGCTGTGAAGTGGATCCTTAGATACCTGGTAGGTACTAAGGATGTAGGGCTGTGCTATGATGGATCGAAAAGCAAGCTACAATGCTACGTGGATTCAGATTTGGCAGAAGATATAAACAGCAGAAGAAGCACTATAGGTTATGTGTTTACTCTGGGTAGTGATGCAGTCAGTTGAGTCTCTCAGTTATAGAAGATAGTATCTATCAGTACGATAGAAGCAAAATATGTTGCGACTGCAGAAGCATGCAAGGAGATGGTGTGGATGCAAGGTTTTATGGAAGAGTTGGATAAGAAGCAAGTAGATTACAAGCTGTACAGTGACAGTCAGAGTGCAATACACTTCATTCGTTCGTAACTGGAAGATGGATCGATTGTTCTGAAGAAGATTCATACAAGTGAGAATCCTGCGGATATGCTGACCAAGGCGGTCACACGGGAGAAGCTGAAGCTCTGTTCAACTTTGATTGGTCTTTAGGCTTAAAGACGGGGAGGTGGTGCACTCTGGATGAAGAAGACGAAAGTTTTTTGCCGATGTGTCTCCGAGTAGGAGATTGTTGAGAATGTGGAGTCACATCTGGGCCGTCTTTGACTGGTCATAGGACATGCTCGACCGGTCGTTGACCGGCTCGACTCAAAGTCTAGCAAGTCCTGTTTTTTCATCTTTGGGCCCTTCGACCAGTCGTAGGAACTGTTCGATTGGTCGTAGCTCGACCAATCGTAGGTTACGCAGATTCGTTTCTGAATCTGATATGGACTGCGGATTTTGGTGTTGACTTTCGTAAGGGTGCGGAAAAAAAGTTACCTAAACTATAAATAGGGGTTTCTAGGATTTTTCTAGGTAGAAGGAAAGTTATTTTAAGGTGTGGGATAAGGGTTTTATATGTGCTTTCAGGGAGAGGTTAGTATTTTTCCTTGTAATCTTTATTTTTCTTCATAGTGGAAGTTTGCATCCGTGATTTTTTACCCTAGTTTGGGATTTTTTTTATGTATATCTTATCTTGTGGTTTGTTTGGATTGTTTTGATCTATTTCCAGTTTATATTTCTTTCTCTTTATCATTTGTGGATGAGGCCTGAGATTGGATCTCGGCTCACTGCATTGTTGGCGTGCTTCGCAACACACCATCCATCATATGAGGCCAACCATTGATGTGGACCACTCATTGTATGGGCACACATTTGATGTGAGTTGTCCATCATATGTGGCCTACCTTGGATGTGGACCATTTATTATTATAGCCCAACTTTTAATGTGCACCATTCATTATGTAGGGCCCACATTTGATGTTGGTCTTCCATCAAGTAGGGGAGTTATTGTCCATAATGTAGGGGTCAACGTTATTGTCCATAATGTAGGGGTCCGCCTTCAATATCCACCACCCTGGGGAGTTATTTCAACGGTCCCAATCTACATACATCATGATCCATGTGCGTGTCAACCCAAGCCGTAGCCATGGGCGGGGCGTGGTGCAGTGCGGTGCGGTGTGGTGCATGTAAGGAAAAACCTAACGATCATATCTATTGGAGGGGTGCTTCTGCAGTCATTCATGGCATCCGTTAAAGTCTGTAAAAGAGATTTCTCTGGTTCCAATTTTCACAAGCATTAAACTTTTACAATTGGAATTTTGAAAAATACAAAACTAACTATTTTCTCTTTAGTTTGTTTTGGTTTGATTTTCATGTTAGACATACAGTAATGGTTTAGGTCTTTGTACATCGAGTGCGCGGGTATGATGGGAGGACATTTAAGAGTATTTTAGAGGTTAATTGTCCAGTGTTCCTATTATACTATAGACAACATCCATAGGGGGGCAAATCAACTTCGAACTGAGTGACGTTTGTCACGCCTTGAATTTCAACAAGTTCTCCTATTCTTCTTTACTCAAATTTATATTTCTGTTTTAATTAATTTCCTTTTAATTTTCTATTATTATTATTATTTTTAATTCTGAATTTCTATAATTATGGATTTGTGGATCCAAAATTCCAACAACCTTGAAGTCGATATACTGATTTGTACATCCGTAACAATGATAAATCTAATACTAAACCCGACCACCAAACTATCCAAAAATGAGCCATTTTCTGGAAACCATTTTAAAATGTGGAAACAAAAACTCACATTTACTTTAAATACACTGAAAGTATTGTATGTGTTATTTGATACTTTGCAATATGAAGCCGACAAAGAAGCTATTTAAGGAGAGAGCACAACTAAAAAAATTACATCCTGAATTCTATATCTAATGAACTATATAATGTGTACTCTACATATGAAAGAGCTAAGGATATCTAAATGGCATTGGCCTAAGAAATACGTTTCAAAAGAAGCCGGTACCAAAAAGCATGACATTTCCTCTTTTTTGAATTTTTCTATATTAGATAATAAACACATATCTGATCTGATACTTGAATATCAAAGTTTAGTGCACATTCTTATATATGAAGGATTAAAAATAGATGATGTCTTCTTTTGAAGTGCTCTAATTGAAAAACGCTCTCCTTGGAAGAATACAAAAAATAAGATGAAACACAAAAATGAAACGTTCATGAAAAATATTATTGTACATATCTGAATAAAGAAAGCCAATCGTATTAACGTTACTAGCACTGCTTTAAATGTCAACTTAGTTAAAGCAAATCAAAAACATAAAAAGATCAAAGGATCATATTCTCATTGTAGAAAGGCATGTTACCTTATTGATCAATGCTAATACTTGAAAGGGACATGTTTCTACTATAGAAAACCATGTCATCATATTGAACAATATAGGCTCAAAAATAAGAAAGCCAAATCCGTAAAAAAGAAAGGAAAGTGTTCTTATTGTGGTAAATACATGCATCATATTGGAGAGTATAGACAGAAGAAGAAGCTTCTCAAGCTCAGGCTAATTTAACTAAACAAGATAGACAAGATGAAATAGTTGTGGTAGTATTTGAAATAAACCTTGTCAACATAATGTATTGGGTACTAAACACTGGGGCTACGCACCACATCTGTAAGGATCGGAGCATGTTTGTCTCCTACCAAGTTGTAGGGATGAACAAGTGTTTATGAAAATTACTCAAACATTCTCAGTAATTTGAAAATGAAAGTTGACTTTAAAGCTCACTTCTCAAAAGACCATTACATTGCATAATATTTTGCATGTGCCTGACATTACAAAGAATCTATTTTTTAACTCCCTCCTGAATAAAGTTTATGTCAAGTTGGTTTTTTATTCAAATTTTGCGATCCGAATTTCTAAAAATACAAAACTATTTCTCTTTAGTTCATTTTGGTTCGATATTTAGGTTAGGCATACAGTAACGGTTTGGGTCTTTGTACATTCAAGCATATCCTGGAGGTTGATTGCCCGGTGTTCTTGTTGCACTACAGACAACATCTAAAAAAGGGCAAATCAACTTCAAGCCAAATAATGTTTGTTAGGCCTCGAATTCTAATAAGTTCTCTTATTCTTCTTTACTCAAATTTCTATTTCTATTTTAATTTTCTTTTATAATTTTTTTTAATTTCAAATTTTCATAATTACAAATTCATAGATCCAAAATTCCAACAGAGCCCACCTTTGGGGCTCATCTTCTCTCTGGATACTTGAGTTTGCTATGTGGACCATCCATCATGTGGGCCCTACCTCTAATGTGGGTCATCCATCATGTAAGGCCTGCCTTAGATAAGGGCCACTCATCATTAAGGCCGACCTTTGATGTGGATCATCCATCGTGTGGAGCCTACCTTGATGTGGGTCATCCATCATGCAGGGCCCACCTTGGATATGAGCCACTCATCATAAGGACTGACCTTTGATGTACATTGTCCAATTTGTGGGGCCCACCTTGACATGGACCGTCCATCATGTGAGGCCTATAATTGCCCATCATGTGGGCCCCACCTTAAATGTGGGTTGCGCATCATCTAGGGTTCGCATTGGATGTGGGTCATTCAACCTTTGATGTGGGCCATCCATCATGTGGGGCCCAATTTCAATGCCCATTGCCCATCATGTGGAGCCCACCTTTAATGTGGACCGTCCCTCATGTAGGCTCCACATTCGAAGTGGTTCGTCCATCATACTAGCCTACTTTGGATGTGGGCTTTTTATCATCATGGGTTAACAACCCATGATGTGGACCATCCATATATGGGGCCACATTAATATGGGGCCACCCTTATGTGGACGTCCACCATGTGAGCCCCACCTTTAAATTTTCTTCAATGGTAATTGAGCATGCATTCTTCCTCACATCACACAAGTTAAACCATGTGCTCAATGAAGATCTTCCTTCACTACCTTCTAACAATAATACAACGGAATAAGTTTAAAAGTGACAAGGTTAAGAACATAATGACTACGGGTGCAAGAGCCACTGCAAAACACTTTTCGACTCTTTATATACCGTCTACAGCTAAAAGAAGTCTGCTAAGGAATTATGGTAGGCACTACTAGATAAGCACACATCATATGATGAATGTGATATATATATATATATATATATATATATATATATATATATATATATATATATATATATATATATATATATATATATATATATATCAGTTGTCAAAATTCAAGATGTAGATGAAAGACCTATCATCAATCAAGTTTATAAGTTACATATCATCTTCCGATAGATTATTACTGATAACAACAATATCAACTATTCCTTCCAACCATCCACCATTATAATTATATTATCACCTGGATATTAGGAAAACTCTAAAACTAATAAAGAAGAAAATATCTTTAGAGAATCTCCTGACATTTTTTTAAAAATTAATTAAAGAGGAATTTAGATTCTATAACAAAAAAGAAGAACAACAGAAGACCTTAGCTAAGGCTAACCTGCTAAAAACTACCACGACAAATCAGAAAAGCCACATTTAAAGAAGGATGACCAATTCAAACCCAATAACAAAGGGTTGAAAAATAACTTACTATGAAGCGTGCATGCTTCTTCTGCAAAATTTCAAGACACTTTTAGAAATGATGTTGTTGAAATTTTTAAAATGAAAATGTAAGAAAAGGAAAGACAAGTCAATAAAATAGAATGCATGAATCTAACAACAATTATCTCGAAGGTGAACATAGTGAGTGAGGATGTTAATTGGTGGGTAGACTCTGGTGCTACCAAGTTTTTTTTTTTTAAAAAAATAAATAAATTAACATGTCCAGTTCCTACAAGATAATAAGGAATGATCAAGAACTATACATACATACAAACATACATACATACATATATATATATATATATATATATATATATATATATATATATATATATATATATATATATATATATATATATATATATATATATGAAGCACCTCCATAGCTAGAGTTGTAAGAAAATGGAAGCTACTGCTTAAGTTAGCTTTTGAAAAAGTCCTTACTCTGTACATGTGTTGCATGTATCAAATATCAGAAGGAATCTTATCTTTACTAGCCCACTAACTAAGTTTAGCTTCAAACTCCTCTTTAAATACGATAAACTAATTCTATATAAAAATGGAGTATATGTAAAGCAAGCCTATGCATCCAATGGATTAATATTCAAATTGAAGCCAATGAATGAAAAATATTCTTTTATTTATATGTTTGAATCATGTGACTGTTGGCGTGCTAGAATAGTACATATTAGTTACCGCAATGTGAATAATATATCTAGTCTTAATATAATTTTAAGTACAAAAAACTCAATGATAAGTGTAGTATGTGTACAATCTAAGATAACTATGAAATATTTTCTGAGGTAAAAAGAGAATCACGCACAAATCCTAGGCCTAGTTCACAATGACATATGTGATATGAACGGTATAACAATGAGAGAAAGAAATTTTTTATAGCTTTTATAAATTATTACTCCCAATATACCCTAGTGTCATATTAAGAAATAAATATGAGGCATTAAAAAAGTTTAATATAGACAAGATAGAAGTACAAAATTAGGTAAACTGAAAGTTAGAAATATTAAGGTTAGATGGGGAAAAGAATATTTATCCTTAGAATTTTTGTAAAATTACTCATGGTATAATTCACTAAATCACAACTCCCTGAGCACCTTAATAAAAATAAGGTAGCAAAATGGAGAAATACATCTCTTATAGATACAGTAAACTTTATGTTAAACAATGTAAATCTAAGTTCATAATTTTAAAGAGAAGTCTTATTAACTGCTTATCATATCCTGAATAAGATACCCCATTCTAATAATCATAATATTTTATATAAACTGTGGAAGAATGAGACTCCAAACCTCTTGTACTTCAAGGCATGCACCTATTAAGCCTTAGCTAGACTTACTAGTCATAAAAGATCTAAGATATAGTTAAGATATCTTGAATGCGTTTTCATATGATATAGACAAAATAATAAGGCCTCTTAATTTTTAGTTGTAGAATTTATTGATGCGATCTTGATAAAAATAATAATAATATATAGGGATGTCGAGCTCTTTTAGAACTCATTCTCTTTACAGCTATAAAAGAGCTAAGATCCTAAGATCCTAATATGAATAGTAGCACTCAAATGCCTCAAAGTATCATTGCTTGACTCAAGCTACCTACACACAAAATCGTAGAGTGGTTTAGAAAAGAAAATGAGAATATAAATCTCCAAGAAAAAAAATTACCAAGCCAAGCAGTAAGTCTTGTCTCTAAATTGACTCCAAGAAATTGGTTGTCCTCAGTACCCCGCATGTGAGTGTAATAGGTGTCTAAATTTGTATCATGCTTTACTCTAAATTAAATAGTAGTTATATAAGGATAGTTAGTCGTTACCATTAATAACTTGGGATATTCATATTGGCAAGCCATTAAATGTATATTTTGTTATCTTAAAGGAATCAATGTTGAGATGTGGAGCCACATCTAGAGGTCGGACAGCTAGTCATGGCCCCTGCTCGACCGGTCGTGTAGCCCACTCGACCAGTCGTGAGTAGTCGTGGACTGGCTCGACTCAAAGTCCAGCGGACATCAATTTTTGGGTTCTGAGGTACTTGACTGATGGTGGCCCATTCTCGATCGGTCGTGGGGTCCGCTCGACCATTCGTGCAATCTGCTCGACCAGTCGAGGTTACACAGATTCGTTTTCGAATTTGATGCGGACTACGAAAATTTGAATCGACTTTCACAAGAGTGCGAAAGGAAAGTTACCTAAACTATATATATGTGTCCCTAAGGCTTTTCTAGGGCATTGTGGATATTGGGAAATAATTTTAATGTATAGGCAAAGGGTTTTCTCTATTCTTTCAAGGGAGAGGTTAGTATTTTGGCTTATAATCTTCGTTATTCTTCATAGTGAAAGTTTACATTAGTGATTTTTTATCCTAATTTGGGATTTTTCTACGTATATCTTTGTAACACCCCGAATTTTTTCCAACCTGGGGTTAGACGCCCTTAGGCAATGGGTCGACCATAACACCTTGGTAACCTCTCAGAACCCAATTCCAAAGCCAGAGATATCATTTGGAACCTAATTCTTTAGAAATTTAACGTGAATTAGCCAGCGCTAAACTAGACTTCCTGCAAAATTAGCACCAACCACTTTAAATACGATCTGTAAGACCCAAAACCTCTAGAATTGTTACCACTATATTACCTTAAATCTAGGATCAAACTCTAAACCTGTTTGCCCTCAGGAACCCTTTGAAACTTCGTATAGGATCTAGACCGGACGTCGAGAGTCCGATATTTACAATCTTAGACCATTACGACCGCTTTGTTGGACTTGATAATCGTTTCGAAAATCAAGCCAAACTGATGTTCTGAGGCTATTTCATTGAGCTTGGAGCAGGGAGTGTGAGAAAGAGTGAAATTTTTTATAAATTAAATGAGATTTAAATAAATCTGTCACGTTTCTCTTGCGTGTTAAGTATAAGCATTCAGACCGTCGGAATCTGACCCAAATACACCCTCGGATCAGGGAACATTTCCCACTCAGGTCAGTGTACTTGGAATCCCTGATCGAGTCTCCGTGACCGCTGAACTGAAACTGGTCCACCACGTGCGATCTGGGAACTCTGCCGGACTGAAAACTTGGGGTGAGATGGATCCAATATCCATGAGCTTAAGTCCGACCGCGTTCGGCCAGGGGACATCTCGAAATGCTCTTTTGGATCAGAAAAGACCTGATTTGGTTATAACCCAAGTATACCTTGGCTCCAAGTCTAAATGGGTGAGTTTTTAGCCTATATAAGGGCTTTAAACCCTCTCACATCTCTCCCATCTGAATTTGCAATAAACCCTAGAAAGAGAAGAGAGAGAGAAAGTGAGAGATTGTGAGAGAGTTGTGGGAGAAACTTCCTGCCACTTGTTACAGCTTCTACGCTTGTTTAATCACCGCATTCAAATCACTTTTCCGGTGATTTCAACGTATTTCTAGGTAAGAAAATCCTAACCTCAACCTGTTTTAGGGATTCCTTCGATACAAGTAGCGAAGCAGCTGATGTATCTTGTGAATTAGGTCGTCATATCGCCGTTGACGAAGCGTAGACTTTCTATTCGAATCGATACGCTTCTACGGCGAAAGGTGCGGATCTTAGATGCTTAGATTACCTGTTTTCAAAGCTTTCAATGCCGTTTAATGGTAGATTGCTGATCAAGATGCTATTTGACATGTAGAACATGTTGTCTGTTTTTCAATTCGAATACGTATGAAGAATATGAGATTTAGGGTATTTTGGGTATTTGTAGAAAATACTGTATACGCACGTATTTTGTCGGTATGATTGCCATGAGTATTTGTCGTGTACCTATGCTAGTTATGCGTGTATGATCTGTTTAGTGAAGAGATTCGCCCTAATACACATATTGGCCGGCATATGCTATGTAGAGTAATGTGTGTAGACTAAGCGTTTGTTGAAATGCCTAAATCAATATGATTTATGCCTGCCATATGTTTTGAATGTAAGAACAAGATTTTTGTGTATTAGACATCTCCTTGATATAAGGATCTGTCATATTATATGTTGTAATCAACATACATCAAGTACGTTGGAGTTGAGTAGTCTAAGTGTTTGTATAAATGTATGTATTAGTAAGTATTGAGTATATGGTGTTGTAGATTAGCGTTGAGACTGGATTCTCAACTAATTTGATGATATCTATGATTTTCTCTATGCTTATCGTATTTCAATTGATTTCCTTATGTGTGAAGTACTTGTGTATGGTTTAATTGCCTATGTTGTATCTTATAACATGTTGCTAACATACTTGGATTACTTGTTATTTCAATTTTGTTTATCTTATATGATTACTGATTCACATCTTTTTGCTTAGGGCTATACTCTAGTCCAGGTAGTCGGTAACAGTTTAGAATTCGTAGTTAGATTCTATTCACCACGAAGGATGTGTATGACGAACCCGAGTCGTACTAGAGTCGTCAGCAGTGGTTAGGCCACACGAAGTGCTTGTGCACTTCATGTCGGTCGATTCAACGTGCGCTCGTGCTAGTCGGACTTATCAAGTAACCCGACTGACCATTGTATGTTCACCTTGTATTCGTCAAAACTACTTGAACCTATGGTACTAAACTTACCATTGGAAAGCCCCTCTAACCTTAGTACCTCGATCCCCTAAGACTCATGAGCCGGGCATGGTGGTATGGGACACCGTGGTCGAGCTGTCGGCCTACGTTGGGGCCACAAACCTTTTCATAGTGACCATTGAGCACTCTACTCTGAGCAGATTATGGTGGTATGAGACACAATATTCTTGTTGTCGGCCTACATTGATAAGGCGATGGGGGAGTGGAGCAACGAGTGCGAGCAACAGCCCTGGCAGCCCTTTGTAGTGACCTTGAATTTATCCTGACACCGCATGGGGGCGACGAGTCCTGATGCAGTCTTAAGGATATAAACTAGGCTTGTATTGATAAGTTGATGGGGGAGCGGTACAACGAGTGCGTGCAACAGCCCTGACAACCCTTGCAGCGACTTAGAAATATATCATCGTATGAGATTACTAGGAGTGAGGACCCTAGACAAGATCATTGTTTGGGTATTGATATAAGGGAGGTACCTTAATTTTTCAATCCTGCTGTATGAAAAGGACTAATAACACTCGATAATCATATTCATATCGCACTGCATGTGCCTGGAAGATGTGGAGCACTGAGGAAAGAAAGCATGCCGCGGACGTGAGATGGTGCCGCATGAGGGAGTATGTCGGTGAGGGCATCCATCATGTCATTTCATGCTTGCATTAATCACAGTGTTTAGGAATATTTGTTTTGCTTGCTTTACCATTATCACTTGATTGATTTGATAACATGCTAACCTTTGCTTTATGATTCCACTGAGTTAGCTACTCATTCTCACGTTATAGGATGGTGTTCCAGACACCCACCAGTCCCTATTTTAGTTTCAGATGATGGCGATGCTCGCGAAGCAGAGCCGGACTTGATGATGAGGAGGAGGATTCCTCCTATATGCAGGTTCTGATTGACAGGGTTACATGGTTACTGATTAGATGCCAGTACACATGGTACTTTGCCCTTTATTTTCGCACCCATGTATATTATTTTTGCTCATCTTTGGAGTATACATGTATATGTTTAACCTGGTAGCATGTTCACACTCTGGAGACTCACAACAGTTCATATATTTTATATATCTATCACATTCTTCCACTTGCTAAATTAACTGTCTCTGGAGTATGATATGTTGTTTTAGCTTGATCCACCTCGTGTTTTATGCACTATTACCGCCGACATTCATCCATCATTGAAAATGTTGCATAAGTGATGTTCTGGAACTCAAGAGTTGGGTTTCTACCCGACCCTCGATTTTCGGGATGTTACAATCTTGTCTTATGATTTGTCTGAATTACTTTGATCTATTTCTAGTTTATATTTCTTCCTGTTTATCGTTTGTGGGTGAGACCAGATATTAGATCTCGGCTTACTACGTTGTTGGTGTGTTGCGCAACAACTGGTATCAGAGCTATTGGTTTAGTTCTATTGGGAGCGATGACGGAAGAATGTAAAACTAGAATTGAGAAGTTTGATGGTTCAAACTTTGCCTTTTGAAAAATGCAGATGGAGGATTATCTGTACCAGAAGGACCTTTGTATTCCTCTAGGAGGAAAAAGAGAAGAAACTAGAAAAGATGACAAATAATGAATGGTTTTTACTGGATAGGAAGGCTTTAGGAATGATTCGACTCTCTTTGTCTAAGAGCATCACCTTTAACATATCTAAGATGAAAACTATAAAAAAATTAATGGAAGCCCTAACCACCATGTATGAAAAATTTTCTGCGTTTAACAAGGTTCATCTTATGAAACATCTATTCAACATGAAGATGTCAGATGGTGGGAGCATGACTGAACATCTAAACGAGTTCAATACAGTCACGAGCCAAATAGAATCCGTTAGCATTATTTTTTAAGATGAGGTGAGGGCGTTATTGATCTTGTCCAGTTTACCAGACAGTTGAGATGGTTTGATGATTGTTGTAAGCAATTCTTCAGGGTTGACAAAGCTAAAATTTGATGTTATGACCGGTCTAATTCTCAGGGAAGAATCTCGAAGAAAGGCATCAGGAGTTTCAGAGGATTTAAGGAACGCTTTAAACGTTGAAGGAAAAGGAAGATTGCTGAATAAAAGAGACAATAAACACAGGCGTTCTAAGTCGAGAAAATATTCTAAGAGACCGAAAGACAAAGACGGGTGTTGGCATTAC
This sequence comes from Magnolia kwangsiensis, assembly GCA_037074715.1. NCBI lineage: Eukaryota > Viridiplantae > Streptophyta > Magnoliopsida > Magnoliales > Magnoliaceae > Magnolia > Magnolia kwangsiensis. The sequence goes on along the minus strand of CM073576.1, from coordinate 143,920,432 downwards.
GGCAAGAAGGAGCACATGAAATGTGAATGCAGGATGCTCAAGAAACAAGAAGGAAGTTCTTAATGCGAGAGGATTCAGTGAATCTATCTGAGGAAAGTGATACAGAGGCGTTTATCTTATCTCTTAATGCGATGAATGAGTCTTGGATTATAGACTCGAGTGCTTCATTTCATGCCACTTCGTATAAGAAAGTTCTGCGTAACTATGTATCAGGTAACTTCGAGAGAGTTTACCTAAGTGATGATGAGTTGTATAGTATTGTTGGAAAAGGAGACGTTCATATAAATCAGAAAGATGAAATAGCGTTAAAATTGAAGGATGTTAGAAATGTACCGAGTTTAAGAAGGAATCTGATCTCATTGGAGCAGTTGGTTGATACCAGTTATGTGACGACATTCACCAGTGATTCCTATAAGATCATAAAAGGTGTCTTGGTGATATCTTGAGGTAAAAAGGAAAGTACTTTGTACGTGACTTCAGGATCGTATAGTTCACTCTCAGTCACATCATCAACTGAAGTGAATGGGCAGATATGACATCATAGGTTGGGACATATGAGTGAGAAGGGGATGAAAATGCTATTGTCTAAAGGGAAGCTACCAGGGTTGAAGTTTATTGACTTGAAATTCTGCGAGGACTGTATGTATGTTAAGCAGAAGAGGGTAAGCTTCAAGAAGATAGGACACGCTCCAAAGACACATCTATTAGATCTTGTACACACTAATGTGTAGAGACTGGCATAGGTATTATCTCTTAGTGACTCACGTTATTTTGTTTCTTTTATTGATAATACTAATAAAAAACTATGGGTCTATTTCTTAAAGCACGAATCTGATGTATTTGATGTATTTAAGAAGTGAAAAGTTATGGTAGAAAATGAGACAGGTAAAATAGTAAATGTGATCCGATAATGGTGAAGAGTACTGTGATATGAGATTCAAGGAGTATTGTGCAATAAATGGAATCAAACATTAGAAAATGATTCCAAAGATACCACGGTAGAATGGTGTGGTTGAGCACATTAACAGGACCATCCTTGAGTACATCAAGAGCATGAGGTTACATGCAGGGTTGCCCAAGACCTTTTGGGCAGATGCTGTGAATACTGCAGCATATCTCATCAATAGAAGCCCCTCAGCACCATTGGATAGTGGGCTACCAGAAGAAATGTGGACTGAAAAAGAAATGAACCTTGCACATCTCAGAGTGTTTGGTTGCACTTCATATGTTTACATTGATGCAAAGTACAGAAACAAGCTAGATGCGAAGTTCAGAAGGTGCACGTTTATAAGCTACGAGCAGCATGATTTTGGCTACAAGTTTTAGAATGTAAAAAATAAAAAAATCATCAGAAGCAAGGACGTAGTCTTCAATAAAAAAGTGATGCATAAAGACAGTATGCAGGAAAATAAGACCGAGAAAAAGGAATTCGTAAAGTTGGAAGAGTTACTGGACACATGTGTTACAATGCCACATGATGATCATGCACAGGAGTATTATGAGGCAGAGCCACAGACACCGGTCTGATACTCACCCTTCTTACATTATCTACTGCTAACAGATAATGGTGAACCAGAATATTTTGAAGAGATATTACGGTCAGTTACACGGGTTAAGTGGGAGTAGGCCATGGATGAGGAGATGGACTCTCTTGAGTCCAATCGTACATGGGAGCTAGTCACTCTACCTAAGGGTAAGAAAGCTCTTCATAACAAGTGAGTTTACAGACTGAAGGATGAGCACGGTGGTTCGAAATGGTACAAGGCTAGATTTGTTGTGAAATGGTTTCAAGAAAATATACGTATCGATTTCACTAAAATATTTTCACCTGTGGTGAAAATGTCTACGTTTCGCATGGTCTTGAGTATATGGCTACAGAGGACTTACATTTATAGCAGCTAGATGTTAAGACAATCTTTCTTTATAGGGACCTTGAAGAAGAGATATATATGCATCAGCCGATAGGATACGTGGCACCAGGAAAGGAAAACAAAGTGTACAGATTGAAGAAGAGTCTATATGACCTGAGCAGGCCTCGAGGCAATGGTATAAGAAGTTCGACAGTTTCATGTCAGGAAACGGTTTTAGGAGATGTCATGCAGACCACTGTTATTACTTGAAGAAGTTTCATACGTCGTACATCATCCTTCTTCTATACGTTGATGATATGCTTGTGGTCGGTTCAAGTATGAAGGACATCTCAGATCTCAAAAGACAACTGTCTAGAGAATTTCCTATGAAGGATTTAGGAGCTGCAAAATAAATCCTAGGCATGAGGATAAAATATGACAGGGAAAATAAAAAACTGATTTTGTCACAAGAAGAGTACATAGTCAAGGTACTTGATCGATTCAATATGGGAGGTACTAAGCCGGTTAGCACTCCATTAGCCAACCACTTCAAGCTATCTAAGGAGTAAGGTGCAAAGACGTAGGAGGAACGGGACTACATAGCTAAAGTCCCATATGCATCAGCTAATGAGAGTCTCATGTATGCTATGGTGAGCACGAGGTCAGACATTGCTCAAGCAGTGGGAGTTGTTAACAGTTTATAAACAACTCTGGGAAGGAATATTGAGAAGCTGTGAAGTGGATCCTTAAATACCTGATAAGTACTAAGGATGTAAGGCTATGTTATGGTGGATCAGAAATCAAACTACAACGCTACGTGGATTCAGATTTGGCAGGAGATATCGACAGCAGAAGAAGCACTATAGGTTATGTCTTTACTTTAGGTAGTGTTGCAATCAGTTCTCTCAGTTACAGAAGATAGTATCTATCAGTACGATAAAAGCAGAATATATTGCGGCTACAGAAGCATACAAGGAGATGGTATGGATGCAAGGTTTCATGGAAGAGTTGAATAAAAAGTAAGCAGATTGCAAGCTGCACAGTGAAAGTCAGAGTGCAATACACTTTGCTAAGAATTTAGCCTTTCATTCAAGGACTAAACATCTTGCCATCATATATCACTTCATACGTTCATTATTAGAAGATAGATCGATTACTCTGGAGAAGACTCATACAAGTGAGAATCCTGCAGATATGTTGACCAAGGCAGTCACACGGGAAAAGCTGAAACTCTATTCAGTTTTGATTGGTCTTCAAGCTTGAAGACGAGGAGGTGGTGCACTCTGGATGTAAAAGACGAAGGTTTATGGTGATGTGTCTCCAAGTGGGAGATTATTAAGATGTGAAGCCACATCTAGGGGTCGCATGACCGGTCGTGGCCCCTACTCAACCGATCGTGTAGCCCACTCGACCAGTCGTGAGCAGTCGTGGACTGGCTCAACTCAAAGTCCAGTGAGCATTAATTTTTGGGTTCCGAGGTGCTTGACCAGTCGTGGGACATTCTGGACCGATCATGGGACCCACTTAACCGGTCGTTTAGTCTGCTCGACCAGTCGAGGTTACGCAAATTCATTTCTGGATTTGATGCGGACTATAAAAATTTGAGTCGATTTTCACAAGGATGTGAAAAGAAAGTTGCCTAAACTATATATAGGTGTCCCTAGGGTTTTTCTAGGGCATTGGGGATATTGAAAAATAATTCTAAGGTGTGGGCAAAGGGTTTTCTCTATTTTTTCAAGGGAGAGGTAAATATTTTTCCTTGTAATCTTCGTTATTCTTCATAGTGAAAGTTTGCATCCGTGATTTTTTATCCTAGTTTGAAGTTTTTCTATGTATATCTTGTCTTGTGGTTTGTTTGAATTGCTTTAATTTATTTCTAGTTTATATTTCTTCCTGTTTATCGTTTGTGGGTGAGACCGGATATTGGATCTCGGTTCACTAAGTTGTTGGCGTGCTGCGTAACAATCAAGGACTTGATTTTGTGTTTTGGAGGTTCAAATCTCAAACGTTAAGGATTATCTTATGCCACTTTAGGTAATGACCTCGACGAGGAAAGATACGATCTACATTGAGAAACTAATTGGCATCTTGGATTGAAAGGAGTATGTTTTGCGAATTAATATCACGCCACTAATTAATGTGTTATCTACTCATCATGGAGCTGACGAAGCCTCCTAGGAGTAAGAAGCGGAGATTCGAGCAAAGTATCCCAAGTTGTTTGATGATATATCAAGTAAATTTTGAAGACAAATCTTTCTTTTAGGGGGTTAGAATATAACGATCTTGATTTTTTTTAAGCTATATAAGAACTAGACTAACCAAATTAATAATTTAATTTTACAATTTTAATAAAACCAAACACTTAGCTTAGTTGGTAGGGGGTATTCTTGGTGGAAGAATAGGTTAGTGGATTGATTCTTAACACTGCATTATTTATTTTGTTTTGCCGAATTTCACAAAACCCTAGTAAAATCTTCTAGATTCGGGGCTCTTTCTCTATTTAAATGAAAGAACCACATGAAATCCCTGCAGAAAACCCTAGATCTAAAGAGCGTACGGAAGAGAGAGAGAGAGAGAGAGAGAGAGAGAGAGAGAGAGAGAGAGAGAGAGAGAGAGAGAATCCTCTATTGGTTAATTTTCTATCAATTTCTTCTCTTCATTTTCTGAATTTTCTATCTAAAAGCCCTAGATCTCACCTACCAAAAAGAGTGGTTCTGCAGGTTGCACTGGCACCCAGATCAAAATCCAGTGAGGTTTAGTTAGCTAACCGACATTTATGGCCAATGGACATCCCCGATTTTTTCTAGTCTAGTAGTTTAGACTCCCATAAACTCCCGTTGACAATCCAGAGAAGGGGCCCTAGGTATCAATTACTGAACCAGTGAGCTTCTAAGGATCAGAATAAAGAATGTTTAATTTCATTCTAGCTTCAACCCATAAAAGATATAAGCCACCGGCCCTCCCATGCACCTTGAAGTGGCTTTGATCGCTTGGCTCCGCTTCAATCTCATGCACAGACATTTATATACAGATCAACTGAAAATGTGCTCTACCGCCTATAGGGGGGCAAGAACTGCAGGGAGATGTGTTCCATTGCTGGTGTGCAATAAGTTCTACACGAGTCTTGTCACATTAGTGGAGAAGTTGAGTGTTGTTGTTTTTTTAGTGTTCAAGAACTCTGTTATGACAGACTAATAGGATCAAGACAAGTACATCACTTGGACTTGATTTTTACTTTCTACTAATAAAAGAAGATATATAGAGAAAAAAATACTACGAGAAATCATTTTATTACTGACGTAAAAAATAATTTTCTAATTCTAGATGGTGCCTTTAGATCTTTGATTGCATATAAACATTATCATGGACTTGGGAAGGTTTCAATGGTGAATGTTTGCATCCCACTACTTCCTATGGTGTTGTCAAGTTGAGTTTTGGATGTGCCTTTTTAAAAAAAAATTATTAACTACTACCATGAGCTAACAAAGCTGATAGACGGAATGGATGTCACATGGCCATCTTGCTAGGCCCTACATTGTAGGAAATTTGAATTTGGTCAGAGTGGATGTCACATGGCCATCTTGCTGGGCGCTACATTGTAGGAAATTTGAATCCGGTTTGACGACAAATAAAGCATGAAATGATCCTCTTCTTGGTGATGTACACAATATTTTCAGTTTTTTTCAGTTCTTACATGACAGATTGGTCAAGCGATCCTTGATCTTTCGGATCCCACTATGATGGACCATGCTCCAATTAATAGTGTCTATATTTGAAGCATGTAAAGAGAAATATGGCAACGACCCACCTTTAATTTGAAAAGTGGCCCCAAGATTGGTGGCAAGGATATTCCAGTCTAGAATTATTTTATTTTATTTTATTTGGTATCAATGTCAATATAACCCTTCGTCTGTCACTTTTTTTATTTTTATTTTAAGATTGATCTTTATTGGATACCAAAAGGAGCTATACAGGCCTTCGGCCAGGCTCCAACAAAAAGATGTGGAGCCCACCTATCATATACCAGACTACACACTAAACAAGACACGGAAAGAAATGGAGAACAGAAAGAAGGATAACCAGACTCAAACTCTGAGATTCCTCAAGCCTGTCTTATCAAGAAGGAGGGAGCCCCTGATGCGCTTGGGCAAATCTGAAGAGAGGCGAAAGAAGGAGTTTGGGCAACCATCACTAGCCTCTCTAGCTAGTGCATCCACCACTGCATTTCCCTCACGGAATATGTGTCTAAAGGAGATGTTAAGGGAGTGACTTAGTTGGTGGATAGCCCCCATCCGATACCAAATATTCCAAGGATAGTGCCCAGAAGGGGCCGCTGCAGCGTCCATTACTGTTTTCGAGTTAGATTCTACTTTAACACTGGAGAAGCCCAATTTACCGAAAAGAAGGATGTTATCTAGCATTGCCTGCACTTCCACAGTTGTGTCCATTGCAATCCCATAATATCTATGAAACGCAAAAATAAATCGATCATGAGAATCCCTACAGACCCCCACACTGCCACTCTCACCTGGGTTTCCTCGAGAGGAGCAATTTAATCTACCCGGGGTGAGGTCTTCGCCAAATAACTAGAAGAGGCCGAGCAGACAACTCGGCAGGGACAGGATCGTGCACATGGGGACCGGAATCAGACGTCACAAAAAGGGAAGAAGAGACGCTGGCTGGCAGCGTCAGTCACTTATTTCTTATAAAGGGTCGAATATTCAATTTAAGATTTCTTTTAGGATGGCTATCCAAGGAAGCAGTATCAAATCAATGGTTTGGGTAATGGAAAATAATTAATTTAAAAAAAAAAAAAAACTATGGCTACACTACCAACATATTCTATTGCAACACAGGGGAATGTATCCCAGCAAACCTCTAAAAATCCTACATTCTACTCTATTTTATAATATAAATGGGGTGCGTTAAGGCCAGGCTGGGATTTGACTGCCCCCTGCCTTACTCTCCTAAGCCTTGGCCTTACCTCAATCTTGGCCCTACTTAGATTAAAAAGGCTTTGATCCTTACCTAAGCCCTACATGGCAAGCTAGGCATGTCTGACCTTTAAGGAAAAGAGTGACATGATTAAAGGCTTGAAATACACACACCTATCTTGTCCATGCATAATGAATGATTTTAATCATAGAAATATGACCCTAAATACAAAATTATTTTTAAACTACACAGGTACAATGAATGGGACCATTCACAAGTGGCGTCAAATCATATGTTCTTTTTTATAACAAGGACTGATGATTGGACGGAACCAATGGTTTGGGTTAGGACATTCGTCATCGGCCCTAGCCCACATAGCCTGAACACTAGGCTTATACTTTTGGCCCAAGCCCTACGCTGGAGCCATAAAGTCTCAAGCTCTAGTCTTACAAGGTTGACCCAAGCAGTTGGCCCATTGCCCCCCCTCTATGTGATGCTAGTGGTAGTAGATATTTTTATATGCACAATGGTCTTTGGTAGTTTAATTATTAGAGGATAAAATTGTCATTTATTTTTAGAGGATAAAATTATCATAAAAAATTTGATTGCATGGTGAGGATAGTTTAGATTTTATCACATAAGGCACAATAAACATTCAATATTGAACATGCACCCTTTCACTTATGGCATAGGGAAGGACGTGATGAGATCGACTACCGTCTTCCTCAGATGATAACTACTCCGAATCCACAGATATCTCTAGACTCCTCACAGAGCTTCTCAAATCCACAAGGGAATAAAGCATAAAGAATTCCTAATAAATTTTAAAATAATTTGATTAATCCTATATATATATATATATATATATATATATATATATATATAAAAATTGAAATTCCAACTCTTTAAATAAGGAACTCAAACTTAAAATAGTTTTAAACTTAGACTCTAACTTAAACACCATAAAAATGTACCTTAGTATTTATAGACGGCCTCCATTCTTACTAACAGACTCCATAGTTTTCAACCAAAAATAGTAAGTATCAAATTTGTGCCAACTATGTTATTCTCATAACTTTTTTAAAGTCCTTTTTATGTTGCGCACAACTTCTCCATCTCTAAGGATCAAAAGTTATATACAAACTCAAGCTTATTATTTATAGTAAAAATGGAACTAAATAAGACTTTTGACCATCCATATGACGGAATCTCGCAAATCCAGTATGGGCAACCTAGCAAAGTAGGCCCTTCTATCTAAAAGTCATATATAATATGTCAATAAACTCATTCTAGTTTATGAGGTAAAATTGATTTAAGGTTCTAATGGTCCATATTTTCCACGTCTGATCTGGCCTTCTAATTAGAACATACCCGAGATACTAACGGGTCGTTTCGCCCAGAAAACCATTGAGCACGCGATCTCAGATAATGACCTTTTATCTGTTTGTACGTCCCAATGTCGAAAATTCAATGAATCTGGGATATACACGTCATCAGAGAAAAGATGAGTGGTAGATTGAAGCCAAGAGAGAGGGGCACATGCATGGCCGAATCAGGCATTCTATGGAGGTGACATTCATACGAGGAGATATTCAAGTTGGGATTTGAGGCACAAGTTCCAGTGCAAATGTGGGAGATCTGGGCCAATCATCATTTGGATCCGAACATGAACATGGCCTTATCCGTAAACCCTTTCAGTCCACTCATTAGGTGGGACACACCTGGCTGAGGAAAATGGATGGCCTACACTCAAGCGTATGCGTACTGCTCTTTTCTTTTTTCGTTTTTTTCTTTTAAAAAAGTCGGGAGTACATCGTCTGAAACTTTTCTCACCGGTGATGTACCAGAAAGGTGGAAGTACACGTACTGCCCACCTAGTGATGGACGAGCTTGTCTTTTGCTCCGTAAACGTTTAGGTCGAGGCCCACCTGGACATGGCTAATTCCGGTCGGACAGATATAGCTGAGATTTTGAAAATGTCGCCGTAAATAAACTAAACTATATTACTGCAGTATTATCGTGAAATTTGGTGGGCCCCCTCAACCAACTGGGACACAAAATGGATGGACTGGATGTCTAAACTATATTTCACTTACGCGTATACCATCAGGAATATTTCAATGGGCATGCATCCACTGTCAGCTGTTGTACGTGGTATGTAGAGCTGTACGCCAACCGAGCTGGCCCGGTTAGCTCACTCGAATCGACTTGGAAAAGCTCGACTTCACTCGGATTGAAACTGTGTTTAAGCTGAGTCAAGCTAGTTTTATTGAGCTCAAAAAATTTCGAGTCAAGTCCGAGCTGGACCAAGTTCGATTCGACTCGACTCGATTCGGTCTTGAGCTCGAAATCAACTCAGTTTGATTTGACTTGATTTTTTGACTAAGTATATATATTTCAAAACATTTATATATAAAATAAAATTTTGAAAAAAAAACCTTAACCCACTTGAGTATCAAACGTTCTCCAACACCCGACCCTAAAAATCATAACCCACTCCAGCCATCTAGCGGCAACACCCGACCTAGACCCTCTCTCTCTCTCTCTCTCTCTCTCTCTCTCTCTCTCTCTCTCTCTCTCTCTCTCTCCCCGTTCTCTAGCGCCCGAACGACGACTAGTGACAACTCTCTTCTCCTCTCTTTCTCATCGTTATCTAGCGCTCGAATGGCAACCGATGACTACTCTCTTATACTCTTTCTATTCTCCAACACCCATCTGATTAGTGGACCCCACCCGATCACTAGCCTAGTGACTATGGCCCAATCGGACATTCAGACCCCACTCGAAAACTCAAACTCGAACTTGGCTCGAACTGGACTGAGTTACCGATCGAGCCGAGCCGAGCCGAGCTACCAATCCGGGCTCCATGACTGAGCCGAGCCAAGTTTGAGATGAAGTATCTTGCTAGCTAAGTCAACCCGAGCCGAGCTAGGCAAAGCTCAACCCAGATTGACTCATGTACACCTCCAGTGGTATGGCACACCTAAGTGATGGATTGACCTTTATTTTTATTTTTTATTTTTTATTTTTATTTTTATGGATTGGCCTGACTTTTAGGTCCATGGCTCAACATAAAAGGGTGCATCTAATTGCTAAAATGGATGTCCATCACACATCACAGTGGGCCCATAAAGTTCATAATATCTTTTTCGTGCATCAAATATCTACTAAAGAATTCTTCAAACATCAAAACATTGACCAGTGCTTTTTGAGGAGGGAAGTCACAAAATACTCCCATGTATTAGTTTTCTTTAAAAGTGATAAAGTTAGAAAATTTTACAGCTACATTATATATGCATGATTCCTACCTGTTAAATATATACACCTAATTATAATAGTAATAGAAACTAAACAAATTTCTGATCGAATACCTAAATAAGTTGCATGTGCATTTGATGCTTTTAAGTGGTCTATATTATTTTTAAATGTGTGGTTCACCTTATGTTTGAATTGACTAAATATTAATTTCTGCAATACATCATGGTGGATTACACTCATTGAACGGATCAGATATCATGCAAATATCATGTGGGCCTATAATTCTTTACGTTATCACTTTTTAAAGAAAAATATATATAATGACATTATGGTAATTTCATTGCTCAAAAGCATTTAAGCATTGTTTGGTAAAATCCTAATTTCTAAAGAATTTTGCAGTAAAAATTTTTAAAAAATTACATATAAATTTTAAATTTACTTAATAAATTATAATATTTTTCTCTATTTTGCAAGATTTTCAAGCAATTCCCTACACAGTACACACTCATTAATTGGTATGCATGTCATCTGGGCCATTCATCAAGTAGGGCCCTCTGGGGACATTCTATGGCCAAATGATCAGGCATATTCACTCGTCAGATACGCCACAATTGTAAATTGAATTGGACGTTTATCAGTTTTCTAACCGACCGTTACTTGTCTGTAAAAGGTGACTTCCTAATGAGTCTACACACCTGATTTGTTGATCAAAATGGTGGGGCCTACCTAACGAATGGCCGGATTCTTGCATACGTATGCGCTGCAAACTACCGTCCATCTGAAGTGGGCCCCTCAATTGTTGGCGGGCAGGTCTGAAGACGCAATCCAGAGGAGAAAATGTAAAATGCGCACGTGTTCTAGGTGGGCAATTGATTTTGTAAGATTTAATCTCGCGAGATCTACCATGCATGGGAAAACAATGTAAACCTGCGGTGAGAAGCACGTGATCGAAAAATGCCAACTTGAATCCCCAAAGGGTATCACTAGAGTACAGAGGGAAGCGGATTGCATGGTGTGCAACACGATCGACCGACCTTTGTTGTGTGTTGACGTTGGCGTCACCAAGTTCTATGGCCCCACTAATATATCCACACTGTCCATCCATTTGGAGAGATCATTTTAGGCATGATTCAAAAAATGAAGTAGATCCAAAGCTTAAGTGGACCACACCGGAGAAAGCAGTGGGGATTGAACGCCAACCATTGAAAGCTTCTTGCGGCCTAATCTGATATTTATTTATTTATTGTCCATCGTACAAGTACTTGTAACCTTATGAATAGGTTGGATGGTAAAGAAACATCATGTTGAAATTTGTGGCTTTTTGAAAAATCAAATTTGAAAATTTTGGGAATTTTTTTTTTGCCGCCAAAATGCTATTACCAAAAAATTTCAAATGAAAAAAATGCTTAGTGTGCTTTTGTCCCACATCGAAAATGAAAGGAAAAGAATTGGAATTTATATATAGAAGTGTGTGTAGTATTCTTACTTGGAGCTTTGGATATTGAGACGCTCGGGCACTAGAATACGCACGCATGCACGCTCGAGGACGAGGGTGGGGTAGTGTGGTTGTAGTGGTGCTCGTTGGCACACTTTGCACACCTAACCAGGCTAGCAACTTGATAAGGCATAGATGTAGGCACTGATTTCTAGCGTTCACACCTATATAAATTAGACTATTTCGGAATACTGTTAACATATCCATTCCCTTGTGAGTGCTGCATGCGGGATCCAGACAACGTAATTTTTATATGATTCAGTTGGTGAAACGAAAATAGTTTATTTTATTTTATTTTTATTTTTTTATATTTCCAACACATTTTTTCAACATTTGTAATCTTATGAATAGGTTAGATGGCAAAGAAACATCACGGCGGGCCTTAGGAGGTTTCAAGGGTGGGCACCTTTATTTGCATGAGTTTATATGGTATGGGCTTTAGATGTTTCTCAAAAAGCTTCATGCCATCAAATAATGTTGTCAAATGGATAAACAATGTGAATATAACACATACATCGTAGTGAAGCCTACAGAAGTAGGTGACATCAACATACTCAATCAACACAAATTAGGTGAGACCCAGGCCTTGCCCATGAGGGTGCAGCCCTTACTTTGGGTAGAGTTGTACATGAACCAAGTTAGCTCGATTAACTTGCTGGACTTGACTCGGAAAAGCTCAATTCGACTTGGTTCAAAACTAGGTTCAAGTTGAGTCACTGAGTCTAATCTAGACCGGGCTCGACTTAACTCGACTCAGAACTTAAATCAAACTTGAGTCCATTCGAATCGATTCAAATCAAATCAGGTTCACTAAATATAAATATTTTGTAAATATTTATATTTAAATATATTATATATTATATACATTAAAACTCCTAAAATCTAAATTCAAACTCAGCTCGTAGGCTTGAACTCGAATTCGGCTCAAGTTGGCCGAGCTGCTGATTGAGCCGAGTTGAGCTGGCTAATCAAGCTTGAGGACCGAGTCAAGTTGGAGTAGCCTATTGGCTGCGTCGATTGGGCCAAGCTCGACTCGGTTCGGCTCTCGTACAACTCTAATCATGGAGTTACTGTGGGGCCCACCTTGATGTATGTATTATGTATCTATCCACTCTGTTTATCTATTTTTCCATATCATTTTAGGCATTATTATAAAAATGAAGCAAATCCAATCATCAGGTGGACCATACCATAAGAAAGAGTGGTGATTGACCATTAATGGGCCATAAAAGTTGTGGAGCAAGGTAATATTTATTTTTCCCCTTCATCTAAGCTTACATGACCTTATCAACAGATTAGATATTATATAAACATTACGGAAACATTAAGGTATGTCCTAAGAAGGTTTTAATGGTTGGCCGGTCAATAACTATTATTTCTTCTGATATGGTCCACCTGATAATTGGATCTACTTATTTTTTAGGATAATATCCTAAAATGATATAGAACAATGGATGGACTGCGTGGATAAATAATACATACATCAAGGTGGGCCTGGGAAGCTGGGGTCTCACCTGATCCCCACTCCCGGCAATCTGCTTTCAGCATCGATTGCAGGCACGAAGTCTGATTTTCAATGGAATTAGATTTTGTCAATATTTCACACCATTTCTTGCTTGGAAATAGTGTTTATAAACATCGAACGTTTGAATTTCTGTGGATCCAATGCAGGTGGTACAACAATGTAAAATTCAAATACCACATTAGATTTATTAAAGTTGGTGAGAATCTTGATGAAAAGCAATGCAATTATGGAAAGAAGGAAACTTTTTTATTTAGCATGTTGCATGATGAGGCAAGCAAAGGAAGGGCTATTAGAGGAGATGATATTGGTGTGTGAAAGATATTGGGTGGACCAATTAGTTAATTTGGTTAATTAATAGAGTACATAAGGAGGTTATGGAGTAGGAACGAGGAATTTACGAAAATTTGATAACATTATTATATATACAAGGTTCCCTTTACTAGAGCTGTGCATGGGATTATTCAACTCGTCTGACCTGTTCAAACCCGACTCGATCGGAATAAGTGAGTGAGCCAATCCAAACCAAGTACACTCAGGCCACTAGTAACTTGACTCAACTCAACCAGACCTGAAATCTAACTTGATGCTGACTCAACTCATCCGACTTATGTGTGTGCATGTAACTTAGATTTGACATTTCATATTTGAAAATGCATATAGCTGATGAAGAGGCTGCAATCCTGACAGGTGCACTTAGGTTTTGAATTGTAATTTAAACCCGTGGATACCCATTGCACCCAACTCGATACTTGTGACAGGGTCAGACTTGGTTGGGATTAGTCCAGGCTAGACTTGGACCAAATCAGGTTAGGCATGCTAGACTTAGTATTGAGTTGAGTCGAGTTTGAATTTCATCTATTTCAAAATTGAATTGAATCAGGTCAGCCCTAACTTGTTTCAACTAGACTGGATGCCCAACTCTACCTTCTACTCCGATGAAAACCTGACTACCACTGATATCAAAAAATTAGTGTTTCTAACCAGAGACAATGGTCATATTCTCAGGGGCACTGTGATGTCTATATTTTATCCACAATTTAATCTATTTTGATAGATCATTCTATGGCATGAGCCTAAAGATAAGTCAGATTGAAGGATCAAGTTGAGCACACCATAGGAAGCAGTGGGGAGTAAATTTGTCCATTTGAAAACTTGCTTGTGCCCACCGTAATGTTTATTTGCCATCCAACCTGCTCATAAGGTCACGTAAGCCTTCATGAAGTTTTCAACGGTAAACTTTCAATCCCCACTTCTTACTTTAGTGTGCTCCACTTAAGCCTTCAACCTACCTATTTTTTGAGTTCATGTCTTAAAATGATACGTCGAAATTGATGAACGGCGTGGATAAAACATATACATTTTGGCAGCTGCACATAGCCCTCACAGGACTATCCGTATCTGGCTGGGTCCCGGTGGGGTTGTATCCAATCCGTGCCTGTTTCAACGGTGGTTTTTTTTTTTTCTATCATTGTTCTCACTGCTGACCTGCTCAAGTACTAAAATAATCTAGCAAAATGGACCAACGGCGTGGATAAAACACACACATCGCAGTGGCCCAAAGAACTTTTCCAGCACCGACGTTGGAACTGAAGAGATCACTGCCGAATCCGAGTGAAAAGCTACGCCAACGCAATAGAGAAAAGCATACGCTGGCATGGCGTGGGAATCCGTAACATGCAGGTGAAAATCATACACGTGTCCTGCATGGAGTACAATCTCAACAATCTGATTGAGTTGATGATACTAACCTCCAACTAATGCTATTCATTGAATTTCGACCGTTGATTACTTTAATTTTAGCCCTACTTATTAAGTCCATCAGTTAGACAATTCGGATGATTCTTTCGGTGTAATTTGTACGGTTCTGATTTTGTTACATGTATTCCACCTGCAGTGTGCGTGTCGATGGATAGATAGTACTCCGCCGCAGTGTACGGTAACGATATACCATACGATGCTGGGGTCAAAAGTTTCCATGGTATCGGGTCTCATTTTGTACAGCTAGGAAAATGGTGAAGCAATCTGAACCGTTTATATTATAGGCCTCGCTATGGATGACACATGCACCAAAAATCTCTTATAGATTAGAAAGTCCTGATCTTCCACTTGCGGAAAGAAAATAAATGTTTATTCACTGTATAACAGTTTATATTCAACCGAAAATGTTCATGTTCCATCTACAGTGGGTCCCATCATATCAACGGTGCTGATCATCAAAAGCTGGGAACAATAGTTTAAACTTTGCCCGAGCATTGTCCTAGGAAGTACGAGACAGCCCCAGGCAAAAGGAGATGGATTGGCTACTCCCCCTGACACCAGCCAATGGCCAGTGGTTGGTGCTTTTTGGGCCCCACAATGATGTATGTGTTTCATCCATGCTGTCCATCTATTTTTATAGATCATTTTACTTTATGAAAGAAATAATGAGGTATATTGAAATCCCAATTGGAACACATTCTAGGAAACAGTGTTGAATTAATGGTGACCATTAAAAATGTTTTGGGGGACATAAAAGTTTTGGATCAAGCTGATGTTTATTTTTTCCCTTCATCTGGTCTTTATGACCCAATCAACAGATTAGATGTCAAATAAACAGTACAGTGAGCCTTAAGACGATTTTAATGGTGGATATCCAATCATTATTATTTTCCTGTGGTGTGGTTCACCTGAGATTTATATCCCTATTATATTTTTCAAAACTCCATAAAATGATCTGTAAAAATTGATGAACGGAATGGATGAAACAAATACATCATAGTGGGGCCCCTAGTTCAATGGTCCAGCTGGTAGCATGGTGGGGCCTACCTTTGATGGGCAATGCACGAAACTTCCCTAGCTAGATTGGAAAGTCGTTACTCCAACTCTTCAATATAACGGTCGCGAAATTCCCGTAGCACAGGGAGTTCGCGTCACCCACAGTTCTGTGGGACCCACCCACGTCCATATGAAATCTGCTCCGTTCTTCAATTTTGCTAGCCGATGATGGGATAAGTTCCCAAAATGAGACAGATACAAGATAAGTGGGCCACACGATAGGAACAGTGGGGAAGGAAAGGAAGCGGATTGCGTACTGAGTAACTCAGTATGCTTAGCGTACTGAGCAAACTCTGTGGTATACACCGTGACTTATGTGTTTGATCCACGCCGTCCATCCATTTCAAAAGTTAATTTCAGTTCCATATACCAAAACTGAAATATATCGAAAGATCAAATAGACTACACCGCAGGAAATAGTGTGCATTGAGTGCCTACCATTGAAAATTTCTGAAGGGCCACGGAAGTTTTGGATCAAGCTGATACTTTTTATTTCTCTTCATCTAAGTCTTTTTGATCTTATTAACATGTTGGATGACAAATAAATATCACTGTGGGCATGAAAATATTTCAACGGTCGAAATCATTATTCCCACTGTTTCCAATGGTATGATTCACTTAAGCTTGCATATGCTTCAATTTTAGGCTCAACGTATAAAATTAGCTGAAACAGCGTATGGACGGATTGGATAAGCCGCATACATTCAAGGTGAGCCCAACTGAGTTTACTCAGTACGATAAAAGCGTACTGAGTAACTGAGTACGCAATCCTATTTCGGAAGGAAACGCCAACAATTAAAACCGTCCTACGACCCACCGTAATGTTTACGTGCCATCGCGCGAACCCGTTCATGAGGTGATTCCCACCAGGATGAATGGAAAACAAAAATATTAGCCTGATCCAAAACTTCTGTGGGCCCCATAAGGTTTCAACGGTGGGCGTTCAATCTCCACTGTATCTAGTGACGTTGCCTAATTGAGTTTTAATCTGCTTAATTTTTGGGCTCTTACACTAACATAAGCTGGAAAAGCTGATGAATGGAGTGGATTTCACATGTATACCAGGGCGGCCGCACAGGGTCATGGGTGGCAGGAACTCTCTGTCTTGTAACACGGAAACTCCAGCTCTAAGTAACAGTGGTCCGCGTAAAAATTCCAGTGCCGGGGATCGTAGTGCATAAGACATCCATGGTAGGGTCATCAGATCAACGGTTTATAGATAAATACATAATGAGCTCCACCGGTTCAAACATGCATAGATCCTTACGCTTGCTCCGGTGGTAGACTCTCAGGAGTTTCAACACCCGGTAAGGGTTGAGTATCCATAGGTGATGAAATTCCAGTAGCGTGAGTGCGTGGGGTGCGTAAAAAAATAAAATAATAATAATAATAATAATAATAATGTATAACACAGGAAATACATGGTAATTTTTTAAGAGTATACTGTACGAGGGGGTTCTCCATTTGACAAGTGGGCCAATGGTTCGGTAATCCGGGCCAGTGGTCTTTCAAAACCCACCGTGGTAAACAATGACCCAAAAATCTCCCAGCTTGGAAGATCCTAGCGACCTACACCTATGAATTGAAAGGCTGAGATCATATCATTGAGGACCAATGGTCTAGATTACCGAACCAAGGGCCCAACTTGACCAAAGTGAAAACACGTATGTGATGCTCATGTATTTTTCCTTGTATAATACCTTCTGGTACTCCTGACGTCGTATGGTGTTACACTATCGGGATTCAGGGCCTGGAAACCTCAACAACACCTGTTTCATACAGCACGTAACACTTCCAAGCTTGTGGGGCCCACCATGTAGTAGATGTAAAATCCACTCCGTCCAGAAAGTTCTATTCTCGATCTAGGAACTGGAGAAAAAATCAGCAAGATCCAAAACTTAGGTAGGACTCCACAGGGAATAGTGGAGATGGGATGCCAACCATGGGTTTGTGCACGGGGCCATCATGGTTTACATCTTTCATCAAATCCATTAATTAGGTGTACTTTACTAGAATGAATTGAAAAAACAAAAGTCCAGACTGACCCAAATATCATGCTTGCCACACCGTGTGAGCTTAGACATTTCAGAAGCAGTTTTACATTGTATCCGTTGGTATTGCCCATCAGAGTTTTTCTTATCTGGCTGATCTTTTATATATACGATTAAACTAATGGTTCTCACTTGATAAACAGAGTGGATTTAAATATTAAATATGGTGGACCCCACAAGCATGGGTGATTGTACACGATTCTGTCCGTAATTCGATGAGAGAGTGGCCACTCATGTTAGGGATTAGGAAGTGTTTGATTTTCTATTTATAATTATAAACGATGGTAAATAAGTAAACATTATTTATAATTTGAGTTACAGTAACCCACCCACACAACTGATTGGCTTAACATTAATGCTAAGGAGGATTGAGTAAAACTCTATGGAGCCAACTGTGATGTATGTGTCTGATCGACACCGTTCATCTGTTTTACCAGCTCATTTTAGAGCATGAGCCCAAAATTGAGGCAAATTCAAAGTGCAAATCAACCACACCACAAGAAATAGGATAAGTTAAACGCCTACCATTGAAATTTTCTCGCACCATTGAAGTTTTGGATCAAGTTGATATTTGTGTTTTCCCTTCATCCTTTTCTGTGTGACTATATGAACAGGTTAGATCAAAGATACATATTATTGTGGGATCCATGGATGTTTTCACCTTTCAATGGTGGATGTCATTATCCCCTTCTTTTCCATTGTGTGGTCCACCTGAGCTTATAAACTACCTTAGTTTTGGGATCATACCCTAAAATGAGGTGATAAAAATGAACAGACAAGGAGGATCAAACACATACATCACGATTTCACGCACATTATTTCCGAAGTCAAGTAATTTAAAAGTCATCATTACTTTTTTATTACCGTTTGAGGTGGTAAATAGAAAAACAAACACTCCCTCTCTCTAGATGTGGACGCGGATTGCATGTTGAACCCAACACCATGGAGCTACATGGTTTAATGACTAGGTGGGCCCCACCATGATGCACATGTTTTATCCATGCCATCCTCCGTTTGCCAACTCACTTTAGGGCATGAGCTCAAAATTGAAGCATATCTAAGCTCAGGTGGACCCACCATAGGAAACTGGGGATTGAATGTCCAAGGTTTAAAACTTGCTAGCATTGTAAGAGTTTTGGATGATGTTAATACTTATGTTTTTCCTTAATTTAAGTGTATGACCTTATGAACAAGTGAGATGACAAAGGAAACAGCAATGTGGGCCTTGAAAATGTTTCAACTGTGAATGTCAATTATGCCAACTTGAACTTATGATATGCTTTAATTTTGGGCTTATGCCTTAAAATGAGTTGGAAAATGGATGGATGGCTTGGATAAAATACATATAATGCCTAGAGTTGTACATGAGTTGAGTTAGCTTGGTAAGCTTGCTTGACTTGACTCGCCTCGGTTCGAAATTGAATTCGGTCTGAGTTGAGTTAGTTTTTGGACCTCAAAAGTTTTTTGAGCTGGATCGAACCTCAATTTGAATCGACTCAATGACACACTTATTTTGATATTGATGTTGATCACCGAGTGTTTGATGAAATGACTCCACAAAGTGTTGTTTTGGGTGTATACATTCTCTACTGGATCAGCTGGTGGCGAGGAATGAATGGATACAAAACATATCACTAAAAAAATAAAAAGAATAATAAATTTTTATATTATAAGAATGCCTTCATATTTTGATTCTGATGCTACTGGCGAGTGTTTGATGAAATATCTGTAAAGTGCTCCTATTGTTTTGCATTATGTGAGAAATTGAATATGTACTTTACGTGTCTGAGAAAATGTCGCATGAGCTCGAACTCAGCTCAAACTGGCCAAATTGCTAACATAACCAAGCCGAACTGGCTAGCCAGTCTCAAGGATAGAGCCAAGCCAAGTTTGAGCTACACCCTGATCCATAGCTCAAGTGGTATATTGAGTGAAAGATACCTCATTTCAACACTGAGATATTGGTATTGATCCCTAGTTGTGGGGGAGGGCGGGCGCTAACAGTGAAGTGTCAACTGACCGTGGTGTACTAACAAGCTAAGAAGCAAAAAAAAAGTTCGAGCTGGGGTTATCTACCATCAATTCAGCTCGGCTCAACTTGTGTAAAGCTTTAATAATGCCAACTTCATGAGTTTTGGATATGCTTCAATTTTGAGCTTATGCCCTAAAATGAGTTGAAAAATGGGTGGAGGGACTGGATAAAATACGTACATCACAGTCGGGCCTACACAGTACTCCTTACAAGTAGTGTTGGGTTAACAAGCGGGATAATCCCACATTCAAGGAATACATGCCAGAGTCTGTTCTAATGGCAAACACATGTCAGACACTAGACCATTTATCAGTAGGGAGATGATTAGGTGAGACCTCGAATTTACCCAAGATGATGCAGGCCTTTACTGTGGGGCCCACCTTGATGTATGTACTTTGTATCACACTAGACATCTGTTTTTCCTGATCATTTCAGGGTATTATACCAAAAATAAATTAGATCCAATGATCAAATGGACCATACCATTGGAAAAAAATGATTCACCATTAAGGGGCCACGAAAGTTTTAGATCAAACTGATATTTATTTTTTACCTTCATTCACGCTTATATGACCTTATCAACAGATTCCATGGCAAATAAACCCTTAGGAATTTTTTTCCAACACTTATGGTCAAGGGTGTCAATGGACCAGGCTCTGGCCTGAAAAATCAGAATTTTGAACAGGGCGGCCTGACAGCCCGGCCCTTAACAGTTCAAAATCCGGACTGAGACCTACACGAGGCTCGGCCCATGGCAGCCCTACTTATAGCGCACTGTAAGTACCGTGTGTACCAAAGATAAAAGAGTTGTACACTCATCAAGTGAACCATACATGCGCTTTGAATTTCAACTCTTGGGCCTTTTCTGACTGTCCATTTCTATCAAGCAAGACTAACCCTCTTGGTAAGTGGCCCAACATCATTTTTCGTCCATTGCTCGTTCGCCACCTGCCTGTGAATGGCCCGGATCTGTGAACATGCTTACAAATCTCTAACAGTGGTTCCCTGAGTCAAGTTTCAACATTCTCTGACATCAGCGTGTCATATTTTCAACACGCGCGAATTGCGTCCTGCATGAAACTCTTGTGGGTCCTACCGTCTCTCACATCCACTCCGTACATCAGTTTCTATGGCTCATGTTCAGATGTGATCCCAGCAGATTCAGAACTCAGGTGGACCACTCAT
Organism: Magnolia kwangsiensis; assembly: GCA_037074715.1. Taxonomy (NCBI): domain Eukaryota; kingdom Viridiplantae; phylum Streptophyta; class Magnoliopsida; order Magnoliales; family Magnoliaceae; genus Magnolia; species Magnolia kwangsiensis. Next base: position 143,899,287 of record CM073576.1, on the reverse strand, counting down.
CCATCTACGTTGCACGTAGTTTCCGTGGGGTTTAGATAGAGTGAGGTGCCCACATCACATCCATGACCTTGTTCTACCGTTGGATGGCACGTACGTGTGATTTATATGGCCATTGATTGGGCAGTGCACGTTGTGAACCTGCAATATATATATATATATATATATATATATATATATATATATATATATATATATATATATATATATATATATATATATATATATATATATAATGATAGTTTATTTATCAAGTAAGCCACACGTGTAACTAAAAGTTGGATCATTGCACCCACTTTTTTTTTTTTTTTTGCTGATACAAGTTTGAATCATATCAAACAGTTTGATGTCTGATGGGAGGAGGATTGCCTATTGACTCTGGACAGTGCACTGTGGGACCCACCATGATGTATTTGTCTTATCCACGTCGTTCATATATTTTAACGGATCATTTTATGGCATTAGCTCAGAAATGAGGCAGATCCAAATCTCAAGTGGTCCACGCTAGAAGAAAAAAGTGGTGATTGAACGTCCATCGTTAATAACTTCTGAGGAACCACTATAATGTTTATTTCCTATCCAACCTGTTGATTAGGTCACAAATTCCTGGATGAAGGGGAAAAAAAAATATCATCTTCGTATAAAACCTTGGCAGCCTCCACGAAGTTTTTAATGGTAGGCGTTCAATCATCAATGTTTCATATGGTGTAGTCTACATAAGATTTTGATATCTCTCATTTTGAAATTCATGATAGAAAATGATTTGAAAAAATGGATGGACGGTGTGGATAAAATAAATTCATCATTGTGGGGCCCACAGAACACTGTCCAATAGCTACTGGCTACTGAGCGGCAGTGGGCAGTCGGTGGGCTGATATCATGTTTTTTGGTCCAAGGCATTTAACCCGATGAATGGTCAGGATATCTGATACGCCTGCCATCTAAGCGTGGGAACTGGAAAGATGGCCCTGGATGGTAACTGCGATCCGCGCCCCGCTTTCCATCGAAACCCTCGTTGCGTCGGACGCGGTTTGTGTGGTGACCCTGCGACGACCTCGGAGATGGCAGGACCCTATGGGGCCCGCTGTGATGTATGTGTTTTATCCGCGCTGTCCATCCGTTTTTCCACCTTGAGCCCAAAATTGAAGCATATCTCAAGCTCAAGTGGACCAGATAGAAACAGTGGGGATAATGGCGTCCACCGTTGAAACCTCTAATCCCCACTTTTTCCTGTGGTGTGGTCCAATTGATGTTCGGATATGCTTAAATTTTAGTCTAATGGCTTAAAATGAGATGGAAAAACGGATGGACGGCGTGGATAAAACACATACATCCCGATGGCCCCTCAGAGTCATGCCACCACGAAGGCTGGTAAGAGAGAGAGAGAGAGAGAGAGAGAGAGAGGAGAGAGAGAGAGAGAGAGAGAGAGAGAGAGAGAGAGAGAGAGAGAGAATAGGCAGATTCAGGCATTTTATTTTATTTTTTTCAAAAAAAGGCTCATCGCCTGGATTCAGGCATGTTTTGTACGTGGAGTGGGATTAGTATTGTCTACGTATATAGAGAGAGACAGACCCGAATCCTCTACAACCCTTGTTGTAGAAAGCGCGTACAACACTCGAGATCCATGGGTCCACCATGATGTATGCGTGACTACATCAGTTTCTCCACCTCATTTTCACGGTACACGACAAAGTTCATCTAGATCCAAAACTAAGGTGGGCCATACTACAAGAACAATATAAAATTATACCTAAAACTCTAAATCCACTTGGTGGTGCCCACCTGAGTTTTTATCAGGATAATTTTTGTGATGTCTCTTCATTCTAGTAGGGCTCGCCTGATGAACGGTTTGGATGGCATATAAAAAACACTAGCCCTAGAAAATGGTGATCGTCCCCATTCCACTGTTCCCTGGGGTATTGCACACACGATTTATAGATCGTCCTTGTTTTTGGAATCGGGTATTCACATGAGATGTATCCACTGATGGACGGAGTGGATGTCACACACACATCAAGGAGAGGGCCCACAAAGCTCGGGTGTTGCAAGCTCTTCTTATAAAATGTGTTATAGAGGATTCCAGTAAGTGGGAGAGAGAGAGAGAGAGTCGATGGGTAGTCGCTTTTAGGGTTAGATAGAAAGTAGGGGGCTGGTCCCATCCGGTGAACTTGTCGGGGGAAGGAGCACTGCTTAAAGAGAGTGAGAGACGACCAGCTCCGTTTCTCCTCATAGAAAGATCTCTCTGCATCTTCATTCCCCTGCAACAACAACAACAACAACAACAACAACAAGAACAAGAGATGGGCCACCATTCCTGCTGCAACCGTCAGAAGGTGAAGAGAGGCCTCTGGTCTCCAGAAGAAGATGAAAAACTCATTCGCTTCATCACCACCCATGGCTATGGTTGTTGGAGTGAAGTCCCTCAGAAAGCAGGTCTCTCTCTCTCTCTCTCTCTCTCTCTCTCTCTCTCTCTCTCTCTCTCTCTCTCTCTCTCTCTCTCTCTCTCTCTGCATATGGACCACGGCCCAAAATCTTACTGATTGGAAGTTTCAAGAAACTAATTCATCTATCACCCATTTCTTGGATGGTTATGAGAAGTGGCCCAGAGAGAGTATTTGGATTGAATGCTTATAGGAATTTCTTAGAACTTATAATTGCTGCAATTTATTGTCATTGCCTCATCCATGAGGCAGCACATCCATTGGATAGTTATGAGAAGTTTGGAGAAGTGACCCAGAGAGTATTTGGATTGAATGCTTCGGAATTTCTTAGAACTTATAATTGCTGCAATTTCTTGCCAGAGCCAAAGTGTCCAGCAACCAACATGGGAAATTCCGGATTTTTAAGATGACATCGAGGTCTGCTCGATGGCGTTGAACTGTCATCGACAGACATCTTGATTTACAGATTTATAGTAATTTTTATACCATTTACTTAATGCTACTCCATGGAAATCGAATCTGGCTTGCTTACCCATCTTTTGATCTCTCTCTTCTTATTATTTATTATCTTTTATTTTTTTCAGGCCTTCAGAGATGTGGGAAGAGTTGTAGGTTGAGGTGGATTAACTATCTGAGACCCGACATCAGACGAGGACGGTTCACCCTTGAGGAGGAGAAGCTGATAATCAACCTTCATAGTATTGTAGGGAACAGGTTATATTAATCTCCCAACCATTTATGGGGCCATTTAGGTGCATGAAAATGGCGACTTACAGAAAATGTAGCTTAGTTTACTGTGTTTGGCACGCCTAAGAACCCGGAAACCGCATCTCCATGGATTCTCTTTCAACGATTCAAATAATTTTTGTTTGCCTTCCTAGAGCCCATGATGTTCCTACAGAAATCAGTTGGTTACAAGAGCTATAATAATCTTGGGTGTTATGAAATACCTTATCTAGTCCCAATCATTCCTTTATGACCTCGGTCTACCTAATGAATGTCTCAGATCCAGCACATGTGTCACATCCTCAATCTTTCATCTTGTGAATACCACTTATTTTGTGAAGATTCCCTACTTTCTTGCATCCAAACATGTACTCATCTTCTTATGGAAAACCGAAACTTATCGCCCAATTTCTTAGAAGGATTGTTTTCCAAGAAACGCTTTCTTTTGTTGGACACCATTTCCATGCATGCAGACAACTTCCAAGAAACTCTTTCTTTTGTTTGGCTCAATTCCATGCATCCAGACAACTCTTACCTGTTTTTGTTTTCTTTTCCATGAAGGACACTACGGTAATACGAGCTTGTACATTTCTAGGGTTTGTAGCATAAAAAATTAAAAAATAAAAAACATGTTTTCAACTACTACGCATACGCATTAGCTCATGTTAGATTCCAAAAAAACAAAAAAAAAGAAGAAGAAGAAGAAGAAGAAGCTCATGTTAGATTACTCCTCTTTGAAAACTTGGATTTGTGATCTGTATAAGGGTCTGCAGGTGGGCTCACATTGCAAGTCACTTGCCTGGGAGAACTGACAATGAGATAAAGAACTACTGGAATTCATGGATTAAAAAGAAGATACAGAAGCCTCCGACAGCTCGCATTACGGCCCCAATTCAGCCTAGAGTCAAGATGGTTCCATCCAATTATTATTCCGAACATCCGAATGTAGTATTCAACCAAGATTTACCGATCAAACCGGCTCCCGCGCCGATGTTTCCTTCTCCTTTCTCTCTTCTCATGTTCGAAAACGAATTAGCCGTTGGTGCTATCCCACAAGAGGGGCCCATCTGCCATGAAGTCTCAGGTGTGAATCCAAATGTGTGGAATTTGAATGGTAATCATCAGGTGCAAGCACCAGCCCCTCCATTGGCGATAACGGGTGGAATGGATCCGAATTATTTGCTGCCATTGTTGAATAATATAGAGAACATGGTGCCTGTGGAGGTACAATCATGTTGCTTGGATGAGGATGGGGAGAGGATAGGAGGCGAATGCATTCAAAGGCAGGAGCTGAGTAAATGGGTGGAGTCCCAGCAATGCCCAGGTTTTCTAATTTGGGAGCATGTTCAAGGACAGATGAGTGGGGATGGTATTCAATCAGCTTCATCTGATATGGAAGCAGTGCTTGCTTCCTACCCCTCATCTTTATAAGGCCTTTATGAAGGTGCCCATCTCTCTCTCTCTCTCTCTCTCTCTCTCTCTCTCTCAAAGGGCTTGTGTTGTTTGTGGGTTTTTTTTTCTCTGTAATATCTTGAAAGAGAGACTGTAATGTGAGGAATGCATTTAGGAGCTTTGTTAAGCGCGCAAGCGTGTGCAAGAAAGCTCATCTGCACGCCACACGTGCCAGCGTCGCATGATGGGTCTGAGATCCAATCCATCAATCAGATAGAAACGACTACATTGATGCCTTAGCCAAAAAATCAAGTGGTTCTCAAGTTGAACCACTGGTCAGATGGGCAAAAGTTTGCAAAACAAATGGACGCCTCTGAAAAAGTTGGCTGAAGTTTTCTGACTCATCTTCATGTTTCCAATATTAGGCCCCACATGAAATGGACCAGATTATTTTCTGGGAAACATGTAGAAGGTCGGACCAACATCATGGATTGGAAGTTAGACCTATCGTAGCATGCTAGCACTTGTTTGTCGTCTGCGGGAGCTTTATGGCTGAGACGTTTGCGCTTAGATAAGCTCAATTTTTAGAATAGCGCATGCAACGTTTCATGTGTGATCATTGGAAAAATAAAGATGAAGAGAACAAAAAACGTGTCAAACGGAAGCTGTTGAGGATTCTGGTGATGATTGTATCCTAATACTCAGTGGGTAAAAAACTCAAATTGTGCGGCCTACCATGTTGTATACGTAAAATCCACTCCGTCCATCAGCTTCCTTCCTCGATTCTACGACTTGAGGTAAAATATCAACGAGACCCACTTCTCAGTTAGGCGACACCACAGGGAATTATGGGGATGGTATGCCAACCATAGTTCTGTGTGTGGGGCCACTACTGTCTGTATTGTTCATAAAACCCGTTAATCAGATACAGGATGAAGTGACAATGCAAAAATAAGGCTGATAAAAAGATATCAGGCAGGCGACACCGTGTGATCTTAAAGGTTTCAAAAGCAGTTCTACAATGTTCCAATTGTTTAGGCGTATCAGAGAGCTTTATCAGTTTGATCTGTTTTATGTACGGTTAAAATAATGGTGCAAGCATGATGAACAGAGTGAATTACATATAAAACATGGTGGGGCCTATAGAGTGGGTGATTTTCGATGTGTTGTAGGCGATTGCGGTCCATGATCATACATCCATTGGATTCCACACTCTATTGCCATGTCAGTGATAAGTTGAAAAGGTTTCACTTTCTTTTTTACTTTCTTTGCATGTAAAGGATCTTTTACTTCGTAACAAAGATTTCCCCTCTCTCCTGGTTCCCATCGGCAGTGGTTTTGGAGGGAAGTCGGATTGCGTACTGAGTAACTCATTGCCCTTATCTTACTGAGTAAAATTTGTGGGGCCCATCATCATATATACATTTTATCCACTCCGTCCAACCATTTTACCAGATAATTTTACGGTTTTATGTGAAAAATGAAGTATATCCAAAGCTCAAGTGGAACACACCATCAGAAACAGTGTGAATTGATATTCTGAGGTTTAAAAGTTCTTGGGGGGACAGAAGTTTTAGTTCTTGGGGGTGAACAGAAGTTTTATATCAAGCTGATATTTGTTATTTCCCTTCATCCATGTCTGTGTGATCTAATGAATATCTTGGATGACAAATAAACATCATTGGGGCCTTATAAAGGTATCAATGGTGAAAATCAATAGTTCCACTATTTCCTGTGGTATGGTCCACTTGAGATTTGGATATGCTTTGATTTTGGGATCAACCACTAAAATGATATGTAAAAACAGATGGACGGTGTAAATAAACGACATGCATTCAAGGTGGGAGTACGCAATCTAATGTGGAGACTCCTTTCCTACCGTTGGATTGGCATCTATATATAGTAGAGATCGGGACCATTCATCAGGTGGTGTACAATAAGAACATTCCCTGGATCCAAAATTAATATTGGTCTGCTGAACAGGGAGATTGCAGTTGCATGAGAAAAACAGGTGGTTAGTTAAAAAGTGGAGTGGTCCAGCTTCAACGTACATGCCTGGCTCATTTGATGAGCGTGCTAGTATTCCTTTTATAGATGGCACGTTCATTGGCTAGGTAAAACGCTCAAGCTTTGTGGGGCTCAACATGTTGTGATTCTGACATCCATTGTCCATGAGTTGTTCTTTCTCATGCTCACTGTACAGCTCAGGAGTTGCCACCGCACAAAACAAGGGTATCCACAACAAGGGGACCATGTAAGCTCATGCCTCAAATCTCTAAGTGTGCGCAGGAAAATGACACACTTTCGATTTATGTATGAAATAAACAGAAATACAAAACGGAGACATATAACAAAATAATAATAATAATATATAAATAAAATAAAATAAAATTTGTCCAAATCATGCAATTAAATGACAGTGCAAGCGTAAGTGGAAAACCCTTTAAAGTAAAGGAAAAAACGATGGGACAAATGCGGGGAATTTTATATATATATATATATAAAATATGTGAGAGTGTAATGTTTTTCTTGAGTATATATTTACCCATGATTAGAGAAATTAAAGAGAAAAAATAAAATAAAATAAAATAAACTTTATACAAATTACTCCTTTGGTACTTCAGGAACTTCTATCCACAGGATCAGAAAGCTAAAATCAAAGAAACATTGAGCTGTCATGAGTATCAAATCCGTGGAGTGAGAAAGAAAATCTTTCAAGAATCTACTCTTGAACACTAGCTTTGGCAACAAGGAATTTAAACGTTCTCCTAATAATTTTTTCTCCTCTTTTTCCCATTTTTCCATGGGTACATCTCTTGCAAAACTTCTAAGGCAAACTTTCCCTTTTCTTTCTTTTCATCCAACCAAGGGATGGAGCCTATTACTCATGGGATTGGACCCATGTGAAACACATATACTGATAGAATTTCATTAGAGAGGCACGGCAAAATATGATTATTTTTTTTTCCGAATCTAAAAACAAAATTTCAATTCCAAGACAAATACGATCATGTACAACTTTTAGAATATAAAATTAAGTTGAGAGAGGCGTGCCTAAAATCTGATGGTATATGTTAATCCGATGTCAGTGTGGTCCCCCAACCTACGAGGTATCTCCCTGATCTATCCTAGTGCCGAAGAGATTTAGATGGCATAAGAAAAATTTTCTCATAAGTGCCAATAAATTTCACAACCATCCACAATAATGGACCACACAAAGATGGAGAAGATGTGGAAGAATGATAGAGATCTCCTTCCTTTGCTCTCTCTCTTCACTCGCCCAAGAGAAAATGGTGTTGTTTACGGATTTTAGCATTCTCTCCTTTGGAATAGGATTTAATGTATAAGAAGGATGCTAGGGTTTCAGAAGACTCTCAATACGGTACTTCGCCCCCTATGCACAACTTTATAACTTACTATGAGTGAAGTGTGTCGATCTGTCTCATATATCCATATGCTCATGATCTAATCCATCAACTATTATGACTATCTACTAATGATCATATCTCATGCCAATCAAAAGTGGACCATCAGATTATCATTAAGTACAATTAAAGAATTTCTAACAATAAAAATAAAACTTTGACTTTTAAAAGCCATTGAAAATTGATTAAAAAAACTCAATGTTGGGCCTAACCGAAAAATTTTCTTATTTATCTACATCAAAGTCATAAACATGTTCCTAAGCAAACCAGTAGATCCCGTGTTAGATCATGTAAGAATCAACGACTCCTGATGGAAATAGCCAACTACATTTACTTTCTTAGCCCTTGCATGAACCTCATAAGAATAGCCAAAGCTAATCATGTGGTGTGACCCTTACATGTCTTTAAGTGTAAGGACTAACCATCTTTCATGCATCATCGAGTTCTTATCTTACGATCATAATCTAGGCCAATGGGCTCCTACACTGTTGACTTAATCTTGATCTACCAATGTGAGTGACCAAAAGTCTAAACCTGGTACCTCCTTTGTTCATGGACTTACACTCCTATGTAAGATAAGGGATAAACTGATACCATGTGAGCTCTTGATGGTGAGACTATTTAACATAACCCAAGTCAATCTCTTGACACATGATGGTCAAACATCTCATGAACTTATTTTCAAAGAGGAGGGTATTGACAAATATAAATACGATCACTTGGCACCCATATTGGTCAAGTTTCTTCAAAGCTCCTTCTTCTCCTTTGGAATAGCCTTCTTCATCATATCTAATGGATTTTATTTAGTATGAACCTTCTCGAACTACACTGCCAATTCTCCAACATATCATGCATGTATCTAGTGTTGGAAGCATTGCACAAAAATCTTAGGATCTCGCCTCCCAAAACACTAGAATTATGGATATAATAAAGCAATGAAATAAATTAAAGGACAAACTACACAACACAAGAGATTTTACATAGAAAACCCTTGAAAAGGTAAAAACCATGGGACCTCGTTCGCAGCAACAATTCACTATGAAGTAGAACATTACAACTAATCACAAGCACACACCGCTTGAATCAAACCTTCTTCACTCACGTATGAGCGGATGAACAATAAAAGAATAATGAAAAACTAAGAGATCTCACTGATCGCAAGGACGTAAAAGCGTTAAGACGTCGATTGTGAAGTAGATCACCTCTACGAGCAGAATCCTCCCTTCCACAAGCTTTCTTCTCTCTCTTCTCTCTTTTGATAGCCCTAAAACCCTTTAGCAAACCCTTGCATAGTTTTAGAAATCCCCCTTGCATTGCTCTAGAATAACCCTATGACCCCTTTTTATAGTTTAGAAAATTCATTTCTACACCTCTGCGAAAATCACCACAAATTTACGCAGTCCGCACCAAATCCGGACTGATAGATAATCCTCCTTACACCATGTTGTTGTTGGAGGTCATCCTCTTACACCATATATGGTGCGAATGTAAACAATTTAATGAACTTATTCGAGTAATGACTAATAGATAATCCTCCTTAGTACTTCAAGTTTATGAGTTCAATTGTTTCCTATTTTGAACACTTTTGAAGAAATATCAATTATTTAACTTTTTACCAAACCGATTCTAAGTCCACATTGTCGCCTTTATGGCTAATATGTTCATAGTTTTTCACCAAAATCAACCTTGCCTTTTGGCACAAAGGTGGTCAAAGTAACCTTTTTTTCCGTTCCTCATCCTCATAACATCAAGATTTTCTCTATTTCATTCTCTAGTTTTCCTACTCATTGAAATCAAGTAAAGCTCTGAATATAGGTAAATTTTAATCTCTTAGATCTTTTAAATATATTTCATATCCCTTTGTGAACTACAAGTATGGGTTCTACATTAGTCCTCTAAGCCTATCACTCTAAAATATTTATTGTGGTTCGAGGGGCCCTAAACACTTCTTCCAAGACTTGTAAATTCTAGACTAAATCATAACATTAAGAGAAGTCCTAACTTCATTCTTCTATGCGTAATTCATAACATAGGCCCTAAATGATGCTAAAATCTAAGCTCTGATATCATGCCCCAAAAATTTGGAACCCGAGTACGGTAACCTTGATCTCGAGTTTTAGGGTATGTACATGTGCATTCATCTAAGCATCTTTTAAAAAAAAATAAATTTACTAAACTTGTGCGTGGAAGTGCATTCATTTATCTACTTGTGAGTGAAATTTTTTTAGTTGTTACAACCCTATTCATGGACCATAAAAATCTATTTATACTTAGCTAGTCTTGACCCATAAAAACCTATCTATGTTGAGATGGTTTGAACCCACAAACCTGGCTAAGTTGAGCCTTGTTTGAATGTTTAGAGTAGACACTTAATTAGGACCCATGAACTTGCCTAAATCGAACCTTAATTGGCCTTACAATCCAGCCCATTAAATGGCCCTACTTGTAGGGCCCAATATGCCAGCTAGAGCATAGAGAAGTAGGTGGGGGGCAATCTATCCCACCTTGGATAGCATGTAGAGATCCAAATTCACATGTTAGTTTTATGTTTTATGAACCTACAAATTTCATGAACATTTGTATGATTTAACAAAATGTATCTATTAGTAGTAAATGCTACATTATGATAGCATGATCCAAGGTTTAGTTTTTTTATATGGCCATAAAATAAATCCAAACTTAAATCAATGAACAAAGGTCCACAAGTTTGCATATAAGTAGATCATGGTTAATCACTAAAGTGCACAACATTAGGCTTTAAAAATCAACCCTAATTCAGTCCAATGGTGGGGTGCTTCTTAGCCATTTAAAGATCCCAAAACATGACCCGAGGATGATATGCGCATACCTTTTTCATTTAACGTAATTTTGTGGCTATTATCTATGCGTCATAATGTAAATTTATTCATACATCTAAAATTATTTCTGAACTCTTAATCTAGTAAAGTAGTGCATTTTATCTTTATGACTTGCATCCACATGCACCTATGAATGTTCATGATATCATGACATTAGATTGATGATTAAGTTTTGAAGAACCTGGAATTGATTGGATAAATTTTAATCAATCATTAGATTGTTTAGAAAAATGATTTTAAAATCACATTACATAGTGTATAGACTTAAAAGCCGATTTAGAACATCCTAGGTTGAAAGTCACTAAAGCGTAAAGAATTAAGGTAGCTTAGACTCTTGAGTTAAAAGTCCTTAATTAAACCCTAAATTAGTATAATTTACACCTGCATTGATCAAGGCTAGTCAGGTGAGTACATAAAAAGTACAATAAACTAGCTACCCAGGTTGGGTGGAGATATAGTTTGACCAACCAATGCACAAGAATCGATTGTTCTAGAGAAGATTCATATAAGTGAGAATCCTGCAGATATACTAACCAAGGTGGTCACACAAGAGAAGCTGAAGCTCTGTTCAGCTTTGATTGTTCTTCAGGCTTGAAGATGGGGAGGTGGAGTACTGCAGATGTAGAAGACGAAGGTTTATGGCGATATGTCTGCAAGTGGGAGATTGTTGAGATGTGGAGCCACATCTGGGGGCTGCACGACCAGTCGTAGCCCCTGCTCGACCAGTCGTGGACTGGCTCGACTCAAAGTCCAACGAGCATAAGTTTTTTAGTTCCGAGGTGCTCGACCGGTCGTGGCCCATGCTCGACCGATCGAAGGGTCCGCTCGACCAGTCGTACAGTCTATCGACCGGTCGTGGTTACGTAGATTCGTTTCCGATTTTGATACGGACTGTGGATTTTTGAGTCAGCCTTTGTAAGGGTGCGAAAGAGAAGTTGCCTAAACTATATATAAGTGTCTCTAGGGCATATCTAGGGTATTGGGATATTGGAAAATAATTTTAAGGTGTGGACAAAGAGTTTTCTCTGTTCTTCCAAGGGAGAGGTTAGTATTTTGCCTTATAATCTTCGTTATTCATGGTAAAAGTTTGCATCTATGGTTTTTTCCCTAGTTTGGAGTTTTTCCATGTATATATTGTCTTGTGGTTTATTTGAATGCTTTGATTTATTTCTAGTTTATATTTCTTCCTATTTATCGTTTATGGGTGAAATCGAATATTGGATCTCGGTTCACTGCATTGTTGGCGTGTTGCGCAACAACTGATATCAGATCTATTGGTTTAGTTCTATTAAGAGTGATGACGGAAGAAGGAAAAACTAGAATTGAGAAGTTTAATGGTTCAAATTTTACCTTCTGGAATATGCAGATGGAGGATTATCTGTATCAAAAGGACCTCTATATTCCTTTAGGAGGAAAAGAGAAGAAATAAAAAAAGATGAAAGATTATGAATGATTTTTACTGGATAGAAAGGCTTTAAGAATGATCTGACTCTCTTTGTCTACGAGCGTCACCTTCAACAATCCAAGATGAAAACTACAAAAGAATTAATGGAACTCGCCACCATGTATGAAAAACCCTCTACGTCCAATAAAGTTCATCTTAAGAAATAACTATTCAACATGAAGATGTCATATGGTGCGAGCGTGTGTAACACCCTGAAAATCGGGGGTCATATATAAACTCAACTCCCGAGTTTCGGACCGTCACTTAAGGTATGAATACATCTCTGAGTCTCACATACATATACATGAATAAAAACAAATGTTCAAAATAGTCCCACTGAAGTCCCATCAACCCAGGTCACCTAAGCAAAGCCATCATGATACTGCATGTACGAGAACTCGTCCTTATCCTCGTCGAAGTCTGGCACTGCCTCCTGGATCTCAGCCTCACCTGCATCTACAACAGGGTCTGGTGGGTGTTGTAAATACCATCCCGTAACGTAGGAATGAGTGATCAACTCAGTGGAATCATAGAGCAAAGATTAGCATGTTCACAAATTAATCATGTGATAATAGTAAAGCAGTAAATCAGACAATCCTAATACTGTTGTTAATGTAAGATGACATAACGTGATGTATGCCCTCACCGACGATCTCCCTCATACGGCAACATCTTACGACCGCGGCATGCCACACTCTTTAGAGTGCTCCACATCTTCCAGGCACATGCAATGTTATGGTGATATGATTTCCGAGTTGTTATTAGTCCATTCAAACAGCAGGATTGGGAAACTAAGGTACTTCCCTTGTATCAATCCCAACACAGATCCTGTCTAGGGTCGTCACTCCTAGTAATCTCATACGATGTATATTTTGTAGGTCGCTGCAAGGGCTGCCAGGGCTGTTGCTCGCACTCGTTGCACCGCTCCCCCATCACCTTATCAATACAGGCCTACTGTACTCTACTGCTACTGAAGGGTCGTCGCCTCCCGTAGACTCAGAATACGCTCGTGGTCACTACAAAGGACTCGTCGCCTGATCAGTGTAGGCCGACAGCTAGAATATAGTGTCACATATCACCATAATCTACTCACGAGACTAGGTGCTCACTGGTCACTACGGAAAAGTTTGTAGCCCTAGCGTAGGCCGACAGCTCGACCACGGTGTCCCATACCACCATGCCCGGCTCATGAGTCTTCATGGATCAAGGTACCATGGTTAACAGGGTTTACAATGGTAAGTTCAGTACCCTAGGTTCAAGCAGTTATGACTCATACAGGGTGAACATACATCGGCCAGTCGGGTTACTTGACGGGCTCGACTAGTGCGATCGCATATCAAATCGAACGACATGAAGTGTGTAAAACACTTCGCGTGGCCTAACCACTGCCGCCAACTCCAAACACGACTCGCGTTCATCGACGCGTCGTTTGTGGCTAAGACCAGCCAGCCACGAATTCGCTCGGTTACCAACTGCCTGGACTAAGTCTAGTCCCAAACACATATGAATTCACATCAACAATTTATGTAGGAGTATTGGAATTGAAATACAATCATGTGAGCATGTTAACACATGTTATAACATTCAACTTAAGCAAATCTTCAAGCACAAACATTTCATGCATAGTGTGGCATCATGTACATAGTCAACATGTAGGAAATCATTTAGGTCAGCATATTAATTGAGAAATCAATCTCGAACTATTTCATAACATCATTTAAGTCAATACATACTAATACAAGCATTTATACAAACACATACACTACACACTTAAGTCTACATATAGTATGTCGACCCAAAGTGCGCAATTAGGCGAATCTCTTCGCCAAACTAATTATGCACGTATTCCTAACTTCCTAATGCGAAAACAAACCATGTCAATCATATCAGCAAAATATGAATGTAATCAGCACTTCCTACAAATGACTAAAATGCCCTAAATCTCATATTCTTCGTTAATTTACGAAACAGGAAACGAATAGCATGTTGTACATGTCAAACGGCGATGCCGTCGATAATCTACTATTAAACGACATTGAAAGCGTTGTAAACCGTCAATCAAAGCGTCTAAAATCCTCACCTTGTCTCTTGTAGACTCGTGATTTCGAACGGAGCGTATACGCTTTGTCTACGGCAGTAAGAGAACCTGATTTACGAGTTACGTTAGCTAACACACTATGAATCCTAGTAAACCCTAAATCAGCAACTTCTAGGGTTGTTTCATACCTGAAAAAGCGTAGGAATCACCGGCCAGGTGATTGGGATGAGCTGCTGAAGCACGTGCAACAGGTGGAACGAAGACGGGAAAAATCTATCCCACTCTCTCTCTTAAACTCTCACCTTCTCTCTCTCCCAAATCTAGGGTTTTTGCAATTTCGGATGGGAGAGAGGAGTGAGGGTTTCAACCCCTTTTATAAGCTTAAAAACGTCCGAAATAGGCTCGGGAACGAAGTTTACTTAGTGCATATCCAATTTGGGGCTGTTTCGGTCCAAAAGATACTTTCTAGTGGTCCCCTGGCCGAATGCGATCGGACTTAAGCTCATGCGTACCAGATCTAGCACGTATTAAGTTTTCAGTCTGGCAGGGTTCGCAGATCGCACGTGGCGGACCAGTTTCAGTTCAGCGGTCACCGCACGTAGATCAGGGCTGAAAGTCTCATGATATAAAATAGAAATTTTTCCTGATCCGAGGGTGTAATCTGGCTGAATTCTGACGGTCAGAACGCTTAATACTGACGCGTCAAGTCGTGTGCCAGATTTGAATTTGAAATTTCAATTCTATCCTTAATCGCACTCTCTTCAGTCCGGGCTCAATGAAATAGCCTGTGATTATCAGTTGGACTTGATTTTTGAAATGATTGTCAAGTCCAGCTAGGCGGTCCTAACGGTCTAAGATAGGAGGTATCGGACTTTCGACACGCGGTCTAGATCCAATACAAAAATTCAAAGTGGTCCAGAGAACAAACCTGCTTAGAGTTTGATCCGAGGTTATAGAGTATTGTAGAGTCATTGGTTCTACTCGATTCTGGTCTTGTAGAACGTATTTAAAGTGATCAGGGACTATTTCCCAGCTACTCTAGCGTTGCGCTGGCTAACTTACGCTTAATTTCCATAGGAATTAATTCTACGAAATTTCGGGTCGAGTTGGTACTCGAGCCCAAGTATGGATTTTTCACGGGCGTTACAATCTACCCCCCTTAACAAATAATTTCATCCTCGAAATTTGTACCTTTTCGTACTCCTCGAGAAGTTGTGGGTAGTTCTTTCTGATTTCGGCTTCTGTCTCCCAGGTAGCCTCCTCCTCAGAGTGATGCGTCCACAATACCTTCCCAAGGGGGATCACTTTGCTTTACAGTACCTGCTCCTTCCTGTCTAGGATACGTGTCGGTCGCAGGATATATGTAACATCCTCTCCTAACTGCACCTGCTCCCATCTGATGATATGGGAAGGATCAGCAACGTACTTCTTCAGCATAAAAACATGAAATACGTTGTGAACGCTCGCAAGAGGCGTGGGTAAAGCCAATCGGTAAGCCACTGCTCCCACACGATCGAGGATCTAGAATGGACCAATGAATCGTAGTGCCAGCTTCCCCTTCTTCCCGAACCGAATGACTCCCTTCATAGGAAAAACTCGCAAAAACATATGATCCTCAACTGTGAACTCTAGTGGCCGTCGTCTCGTATCGGCATAACTCTTCTGTCTGCTCTACGCTGTAAGAAGCCGACGTCGAATAATATCAATCTTCTCTGACGTCGCCTGCACTAACTCTGGGCCAATCAAGCTACGCTCATCGACCTCTACCCAGCAATGCGGTGCGCGACAAGATCGCCCATACAGCGCCTCATAAGGTGCCATAGCGATACTCGCCTGAAAGCTGTTGTTGTACGCACATTCCGCATATGCAAGACAATCATCCTAACTGTCCTTGAAGTCCAATGCGCAAGCTCGTAACATGTCCTCTAAGATCTAGTTCACCCGCTCTGTCTGTCCGTCCGTCTGTGGGTGGAAGGCAGTACTGAACTTCAACTTCACACCCATAGCCTCCTGAATGCGAGTCCAGAAAATAGAAGTGAATCGCGTGTCTCTGTCCGACACGATCTCCAACGAAACTCCATGCAGATGCACAATCTCTTTGATGTACAGTCTAGCCAGCTCGTCTACAGAGTTCATAACTCTGATCGGTAGGAAGTGCACCGACTTCGTCAGATGGTCGACGATCACCCAAATGAAATCATGTCCCTTCCTCGTCTTCGATAACCCTGAAATGAAGTCTATGGAAATGAAATCCCACTTCCACTCTGCGATCGGCATAGGCTGCAAAAGTCCAGGTGGTCAGCGATGCTCTGCCTTCACCTGCTGACAAGTGAGACAACGAGACACGAACTCTGCTATGTGGGTCTTCATACCTTCCTACCAATACGTCCTCTTCACATCACGATACATCTTCGTACTGCCTGGATGCATCGCGAGTCTAGTACAATGCGCAACCTCGAGAATCTCTCGTCTCAAGTCAAGGATATCAGGGACGCATAGGCGGCCACGATAACGTAAGCCCCCATCCATACCAACTCACCAGTCGGCGTCTGCATCATCACTGGCCTGCTCTCGAAGCTCAATCAGATGCGCATTGTCCCTCTGCGCCTCGATGACTCGGTCATCGATCTGAGATCGCACCTGTACATGTGCGATGAACTCAAACGGCT
Source organism: Magnolia kwangsiensis (assembly GCA_037074715.1). Taxonomy (NCBI): domain Eukaryota; kingdom Viridiplantae; phylum Streptophyta; class Magnoliopsida; order Magnoliales; family Magnoliaceae; genus Magnolia; species Magnolia kwangsiensis. The sequence goes on along the minus strand of CM073576.1, from coordinate 143,882,297 downwards.
CCTCTATGGTGAGTTTCTGCTTAAAGTCTCGCAAAAACTCAACCATATCCCACTCAGCAACCATCAGCGGAGCCGCAAACTCTATCGCCTTCTTGCGGCTCAACGCATCAGCCACAAGGTTCGCCTTCCCAGGATGGTACGAGACTTCAAACTTGAAGTCCTTCAACGTCTCCATCCATCGCTGCCGCCTCATATTCAAGTCTCGCTACGTGAATATATACTTGAGGCTCTTGTGGTCGCAAAAGAGTTCGAACTCCTCTCCGTAGAGGTAATGTCTCCAAAGTCTCAGTGCGAATATAACGGCTGCCAACTCTAGGTCGTGTGTAGGGTAATTCTCCTCGTGCTTCCTTAATTATCTCGAGGCATACGAAATTATCCTGTCCCTCTGCATAAGGACACAACCCAGACCAACGCTAGACGCGTCAGTGTATATAGTGTATCTAACCCCTTGCTCTGGCAATACTAACACAGGGGCGGACGTAAGTCTGTCCTTCAGCTCCTGAAAAGCTAACTCCTCCTTATCATTCCAGGCAAACTTCACATCCTTCCGTGTCAACTGAGATAAGGGTCTCGCGATCTTCGAGAAGTCCTGAATAAAGCGCCGATAGTATCCAGCGAGACCCAAGAAACTCCTCACCTCAGTGACAGAACCAGGCTGCTTCCAATCCTGCACCGCAGCTACCTTAGACAGGTCAACTGTCATGCCATCCTTGGACACCACGTGTCCCAGGAACTTCACCTCCTGCTTCCAGAAGTCGCACTTCTTGTACTGTGCGAACAACTGATGCTGTCTGAGCGTATCCAGGACCAAACGTAAGTGCTCCTCATGCTCCTCTCGACTCCTAGAGTACACCAAAATGTCGTCAATGAATACAACGACGAATCGATAGAGGAAAGGTCAAAATACCCGATTCATCAGATCCATGAACACGGCTGGTGCGTTAGTGAGACCGAACGATATCACGAGGAACTCGTAGTGGCCAAAACTGGTCCTGAATGATGTCTTCTGCACGTCCTCATCCTTGACGCGCAATTGATGATATCCTGACTGAAGATCAATTTTCGAGAAGTACTGCGCTCCTCTCAACTGATCAAACAAGTCATCGATCCTGGATAAAGGGTACTTGTTCTTCACCGTGACCTGGTTCAGCCTGTGATAATCAATACATAATCACATCGAACCATCCTTCTTCCTCACGAACAAGACCAGTGCTCCCCAAGGAGACACACTAGGCCGTATAAGGCCAAGCTCTAGCAGACCATCAATCTGCGTCCTCAACTCCTCCATCTCACACGGTGCCATGCGATACGTCGGCAGTGAGACGGGCGTAGAACCAGGAAACAGATCGATAGTGAAATCAATCTCATGTTGGGGCGGCAAACCAGGGATCTTCCTCAACAGATCCCCGAACTCAGAAACGACTGGCGTATGCTCAAGTATCTGGGCACCAGCGTCGCGTAATAAAGTGGCGTAACTAAGTATGCGGAAAGAGAGATTTACCCGCACTAGAAATGTGAAGGATGCACCCTCTGACTCGTACACAGTCACTATATGAGTCTCGCAGTCAATCTCGGCCCTCGCTGCAGTCAACTAATCCATGCCAAGAATGTCGTCGAGATAAACAAGAGAGGGGTCGACGACAAGATCAATAGCCATCGTCCTGCCTCCCAGATCCACTTAACATCTGAATAATCTCCATGAGCTGCAAGGACCCGTACCCTATCCATAGTAATAGTCTGTAACCCAAGACGCCTGACAACAGCACGTGATATCAAAGAAATCTTGGAACCAGTGTCCACCATCACAAGAATAGGAGTACCTCCAATATGGGCTGTGACCTCGAAGGCCGAATGCTGAAAAGTCGGTGTCGCAGCTACCTCAGCTGTCAATGCATGAACTCATGCCTGCTATGGCCGGTTCGGCCGCTGTGTCAAGGGCCGTGGAGGCTGTCTGATCTGCGATACCGGAGGTCTGAAAGAAGGGTGCGCAGGAGCTAACCATATAGGCGGTGCTGATATCGCCTGTGAACGTGCACGGTCAATCTTCTGTGGCGGCGAGAACCCACTGTCCCACATCTGAGAAAAACAGCTCTACGCCAAGTGGCCTGTCCTCCCACAGTATGTACATGTCAAATCAGGGCACCGAAACGGTGGTACAGGCGTTACATCCCTAGTAGGAGGGTCGACGCGAGGCCTCTTGCCCGCGAAGGGCCTGTCCTGCATGTCTGGTTGTGGCCTAGAAGTAACAGGGCCACGAGATCACACAAGTCGATCCACATCCTACTCTGCCCCCATAGACATGTGAATCAACTCCGCATATGAGGGAATGGTCACACAGCACATCTTCGACCGAATATCCGGTCGTAAACCCTCCAAAAAGTGCCGTATGCGCATCTGCTCATCAGCCAAAATAGTCGGGACGTATCTGCCCAAGTCCGTAAACCGATGCTCATACTCCGTAACTATCATGGCTACCTGTCTGAGGCGGAGAAACTCATTCTCCCTGTCATGCCTGTAAGTCTGGGGGTAATACTTCTCGTGGAAGCGGAACTCAAACGCTGCCCATGTCCATATATAGTCGGCAGCAACGGTCCGCAATACGCTATCCCACCACAGGCTGGCCTCTCGCTCAAACAGGAATGTAGCCATCTCTACCTGCTCAGCCTTTGTGCAATGAAGCATCCACAATATCTTCGACACACGGTCGAGCCAGTACTCAGCCTCCTTAGGTCTGTGAGAACCCGTAAAAGTGGGAGGCCACAAGCGCTAGAATCGCTCTAATAGGCCCCGCGTATCTGCGGCATTCCCCGCAGGGTAAGCAGGTGGTGCAGGATGAGTCATGCCCTCATCCTGGGCGTATGTATAAGCATCCTCAGCTGGATGCACAGGTGGTGCAGGTGGAGCCACACCCCCACCCTGGGCTAATGTCTCAACAATGGTAGTCAGAAGCTGCTGCTGCTGCTGCATCATAGCCATCATCTGCTCAAATCTGTCAGGAGGTGGAGCAGGCTGTGGCGTGTGCCGCGTCGAAGTAGACGCACGATAAGGCTCTCTGACTGGCCGTGTGAACGGCGGTGGTCCAACTGTAGGACCAGCAGTAGTCTGAGATGCTCGAACTGTCTCAGGAATCGGGCCCACAGCAGGGTCCGCATGAGTGTCAGACTGCGAAGGAGTCTGATCCATATGCTCACTCAATGCAAGCCGAACCGTGCTCCGCGTAGCCTTAGGCGGCATTCCCTATATTCAAAATAGGGCGCAACCTTGTCAGTCTCATTAGCACAAATACACCGCAATCATTTACACAAGGATTCAAAGGCATTCCATGCATTTCATTTAATCAAAATTGTCACAATACAAGGGATATATCCTTACAAGCATCATGACGAGAAATACATGGGAACTAGGACAGTTAAAATTACAACAGCAATATAAGCAAAGCACTAGCTCTAACAGGCTTACACACATAAAGCAGGAAATGACTAACTACTAACAACAACATCAAAGGTCGCATCGCTAGTCTGAGTCTAGTGACGGAGGAGGAGCACCCTTATCCTGCAAGCAACACATGATCGCCTTCAAGGTGCGAGTCACCTTGCCAATTTTCTCTTTGTAACGGCCTTGGCATCCTCGACTTCAGCGCGAAGTTCTTGAACTTCCCTTCGCAAGGCGATCTAGCTCTCTTCAATCCGAGCAATGCGATCGTCGCTAGTAGCCTGCGCAGAAGGAGGAGGGCTCTCATCTGTATCCTGAGCCTCCTCTTCTGCCTCTTCCTGGACTTCTTCCTGAACTTCTGCTCCAGGTTCTCCCTCACTTTGATCTTCCTCATCATTAAAGTCATCCTCGCTATCCTCCTCAAGCTGATTTTCACGGTACTGAGACCCAATCTTCATCTTGACCATAGTCGACTCATCAATGGTATGAATCGAAACTAGCAATTCCAGCCCAAGTCTGTAAGCAAACTCAAGGGCGATCTTGCATATCAGTCGGCCAAAAGGAAGCGATTCGGATGTTCTTCTTGACTTGGCTATGAGGATTATCTGTCGTAAGATGAAAGTAGCCATACATATATTCTCTCCCTGGGCCACCAGATACAAAAAAATTGACCATAAGGCGTGTACATTCAATGCGATTCGTCGACCTGGGATAAACATTGAAAGTGCAGATATAGTGCAGTAGGCGCAAATCATCAGACATATACGTCACCTTGAGGCTGTTATTAGGCTGCCATGGAACCAACTTACTGCACAGAAACCTGGTGCGGCGATCTCGTTCACGCCTACTCCTCAGATTCTTCTCACTAGGATGAACATCACCAAGAGGCACGTTCAGAAGTCGCGCAATCAGTGGCACATCAATCGTAGCCATCCGATCTCTACCAAAAGGGATTTTGAACTGCAATGGCTCTAAGGTAGGATTCTAGATACTAGCGTAGAAGGCACGAACGGTGCTCACATTAGCACGAGCACAAGCTTCAAATATCGGACCCCAATGCGCAGCTTCAATGCGCTCGAACAACAAAAATTCACCGAACAGTCGCCCTTCCACGTCTGCCTCAAACAACACTTTGCGATCAGCGTATTAGCCGTGAGGCATCTCTAATAGAATTACTCGCCCAAGGTGAGTATGGGGATCCAAATCCCGCTTTGTACGGCACTCTAGGGCTGTAGCTGGACCTGTGGCGGCGTTTGAACTTGCGGCACCACCCCGCGGTCTTCTCGATTGAGCAGGGTGACTTGGCCCAGCCTCGTCTACAGCGGTCTTCCTTTTACCCATCAAAGATAAGATGGAGGAGAGTGATAAAAGGCCTCAAATGGCTTCCACGAAAGCCATGAAAAATGAAGAAAATGCGAAGAAGTGGCTGTCCAAACTGGAAAAGGGAGATCTAGGCGTCGTAGAGGGATGCTTCAAGCTTTCCAGGAATGTATTTTCAAGGAGAAATGAAAATAGAAAAGTGAAATGGAGCACCTCACGATTTCAGCTCGATTTGGAGGTTTTTGGAGCTCCAAATGATGAAATCTTCAAGAGGAAGGGCTGCCAACTCCAAAGGAATGATGGATGGTGGTCGTTTTTGGCCAAGAATGGATCTAGGGGTGATTTAGGATCGCAGAATTTGGAGATCGTTGCTGGAAAATACAAATAGGGCTATGGGGAGGGCTGTTTGTGAAGGGGATGCAAATTTTAGGGGTTTTCTTTGGACGGGACACATATGGGGGGAATGTACAAGGCATATAAGGGCGTGCACCCGAAACTTGCAACAAGTGGGCCCACCTGTACGGCGATGGCATCGCCGACCGGTGGTGCATCCGCCCGGTGAGACCAGATGGGTTTGGTTCCCCATGGTCCAAAGACCCTAGATATGTATGGTCCAACCCTTGGTTCATAGTATTTTGACCTACATAGGCCCAAACATGTGTTCGGGGCTTTCCAGGACCAATCCGTAATCTCGAATACAAAACCCTATCATGCAGCATATGATTTTAGGGTAGAATGAGCTAGTAAATCCATCTAGACTATTAGTTGTTAAAGAAAGTGAAATTAGAATGGCCTTATGGGTATTTTTCATGAAATTTTACTATTCACTGTAAAATTTTATGAAAATATTATTTTATATTATTTTCACATTAGGTTTGATGCGTAACATGAAAAGGATAAGAAATAAATGAAGATTGGAGTGGTGAGAGGAAGAATTTTGAAGATTTTTGGTGAAACGGGGTTTTTAAGCCTTGGCGATTGAATACAGGAGTCGTGGTCATCCCACGGCCCAAGGATTCACTTTCATGGGTTTAAAATCATTCATAGAACGTCTCAACCCGACTTCCTACGACCTAGGATCTATTCGGGTTGCTTCACGCGACCCGAGATGTGTTACAGACTCGATCGTGCGATCGATTCAAATAGACTTCGTCTATTGGCGAATCTGCTATTCTAGAAATGTTTCTAGACCCTTCTCGCACCCACCTAAGTCAAAAGAAGCGACAGCGTACGTCGCGAGACCATAACCCAGGCCCAGTATACTCTTATTCATGCTCTGATACCAACTTGTAACACCCTGAAAATTGGAGGTCGTGTATAAAGTCAACTCCCGAATTCCAGACCGTCACTCATACAACAAAAATGATTATGATTCAATATTTTCTGATTTAAAGCATTCACATGAGTAAAAGTATACCAAAATTGCAATTCATACTTCAGATCCAGTGATAAAAGCAAGCGGAAGACTAAACAATATATATATCACTGTATGGAAAAACAAAGTAGATCTCATCTGTCTCTAAGGTATGAATACATCTCTGAGTCTCACATACATATACATGAACAAAAATAAATGTTCAAAATAGTCCCACTGAAGTCCCATCAACTCAGGTCGCCTAAGAAAAGCTATCATGATACTGCATGTACGAGAACTCGTCCTGGTCCTCGTCGAAGTCTGGCTCTGCCTCCTGGATCTTAGCCTCACCTGCATCTACAACAGGGTCTGGTGGGTGTTGCAAACACCATCCCGTAACGTGGGAATGAGTGATCAACTCAGTGGAATCATAGAGCAAAGATTAGTATGTTCACAAATCAATCATGTGATAATAGTAAAGCAGTAAATCAGACAATCCTAATACTGTTGTTAATGCAAGATGACATAACGTGATGTATGCCCTCACCGACGATCTCCCTCATACGGCAACATCTTACGACTGCAGCATGCCACACTCCCTAGAGTGCTCCACATCTTCCAGGCACATACAATGTTATGGTGATATGATTTTCGAGTTGTTATTAGTCCATTCAAATAGCAGGATTGGGAAACTAAGGTACTTCCCTTCTATCAATCCCAACACAGATCCTGTCTAGGGTCGTCACTCCTAGTAATCTCATATGATGTATATTTTGTAGGTCACTGCAAGGGCTGCCAGGGCTGTTGCTCGCACTCGTTGCACCGCTCTCCCATCACCTTATCAATACAGGCCTACTGTACTCTACTGCTACTAAAGGGTCGTCGCCTCCCGTAGACTCAGAATATGCTCGCGGTCACTACAAAGGACTCGTCGCCTGATCAGTGTAGGCCGACAGCTAGAATATAGTGTCACATACCACCATAATCTGTTCACGAGACTAGGTGCTCACTGGTCACTACGGAGAGGTTTGTGGCCCCAGCGTAGGCCGACAGCTCGACCACGGTGTCCCATACCACCATGCCCGGCTCATGAGTCTTCGTGGATCAAGGTACCATGGTTAATAGGGTTTACAATGGTAAGTTCAGTACCCTAGGTTCAAGCAGTTATGACTCATACAGGGTGAACATACATCGGCTAGTCGGGTTACTTGACGAGCTCGACTAGTGCGATCGCATCTCAAGTCGAACGACATGAAGTGCGTAAAACACTTCGCATGGCCTAACCACTACCGCCAACTCCAAACACGACTCGCGTTCATCGACGCGTCGTTCGTGGCTAAGACCAGCCAGCCACGAATTCGCTCGGTTACCGACTGCCTGGACTAAGTCTAGTCTCAAACACATATGAATTCACATCAGCAATTTATGTAGGAGTATTGGAATTGAAATACAATCATGTGAGCATGTTAACACATGTTATAACATTCAACTTAAGCAAATCTTCAAGCACAAACATTTCATGCATAGTGTGGCATCATGTACATAGTCAACATGTAGGAAATCATTTTAGGTCAGCATATTAATTGAGAAATCAATCTCAAACTATTTCATAACATCATTTAAGTCAATACATACTAATACAAGCATTTATACAAACACATACACTACACACTTAAGTCTACATATAGTATGTCGACCCGAAGTGCGCAATTAGGCGAATCTCTTCGTCAAACTAATTATGCACGTATTCCTAACTTCCTAATGCGACAACAAACCATGTCAATCACATCAGCAAAATATGAATGTAATCAGCACTTTCTACAAATGACTAAAATGCCCTAAATCTCATATTCTTCGTTAATTTACGAAACAGGAAACGAATAGCATGTTGTACATGTCAAACGGAGATGCCGTCGATAATCTACTATTAAACGACATTGAAAGCGTTATAAACCGTCAATCAAAGCGTCTAAAATCCTCACCTTGTCTCTTGTAGACTCGTGATTTCGAACGGAGCGTATACGCTTCGTCTACGGCAGTAAGAGAACCTGATTTACGAGTTACGTTAGCTAACACGCTATGAATCCTAGTAAAACCTAAATCAGAAACTTCTAGGGTTGTTTCATACCTAAAAAAGCGTAGGAATCACCGGCTAGGTGATTGGGATGAGCTGCTGAAGCACGTGCAACAGGTGGCACGAAGACGGAAAAAATCTATCCCACTCTCTCTCTCAAACTCTCACCTTCTCTCTCTCCCAAATCTAGGGTTTTTGCAATTTCGGATGGGAGAGAGGAGTGAGGGTTTCAACCCCTTTTATAAGCTTAAAAACGCCCGAAATAGGCTCGGGAACGAAGTTTACTTAGTGCATATCTAATTCGGGGCTGTTTCGGTCCAAAAGATGCTTTCTAGTGGTCCCCTGGCCGAATGCGATCGGACTTAAGATCATGCGTACCAGATCTAGCACGTATTAAGTTTTCAGTCCGGCAGGGTTCGCAGATCGCACGTGGCGGACCAGTTTCAGTTCAGCGGTCACCGCACGTAGATCAGAGTTGAAAGTCTCATGATATAAAATAGAAATTTTTCCTGATCTGAGGGTGTAATCTGGCTGAATTCTGACGGTCAGAATGCTTAATACTGACGCGTCAAGTCGTGTGCCAGATTTGAATTTGAAATTCCAATTCTGTCCCTAATCGCACTCTCTTCAGTCCGGGCTCAATGAAATAGCCTGTGATTATCAGTTGGACTTGATTTTTGAAATGATTGTCAAGTCCAGCTAGGCGGTCCTAACGGTCTAAGATAGGAGGTATCGGACTTTCGACGCGCGGTTTAGATCCAATACAAAGATTCAAAGTGGTACAGAGAACAAACCTGCTTAGAGTTTGATCCGAGGTTATAGAGTATTGTAGAATCATTGGTTCTACTTGATTCGGGTCTTGTAGAACGTATTTAAAGTGATTAGGGACTATTTTCCAGCTACTCCAGCGTTGCACTGGCTAACTTACGCTTAATTTCCATAGGAATTAATTCTACGAAATTTCGGGTCGAGTTGGTACTCGAGCCCAAGTATGGATTTTTCACCGGCGTTACAGCGTGGCTGAATATCTAAACGAGTTCAATATAGTCGTGAGCTAGTTGAAATCCGTTGGCATTATTTTTGAGGATGAGGTCATGGCGTTATTAACCTTATCGAGTTTGTCAGATAATTAGGATGGTTTGGTGATTGCTGTGAGCAATTCTTCAGGGTCAACAATGCTGAAATTTGATGATGTGGCCAGTTTAATTCTCAGCGAAGAATCTAGAAGAAAGGCATCAAGAGTTTCAGAGGATTCAGGGAATGCTCTAAACATTGAAGGAAGAGGAAGATCGCTGAACAAAGGAGGCAATAAACATGGGCATTCTAAGTTGAGGAAGAAGTCCAATGGACTAAGAGACAAAGACGGGTGTTGGCATTGCAGTAAGAAGGGGCATATGAAACGTGATTACAAGGGGTTCAAGAAATAAGGAGGAAGCTCTCAAGGTAGGAAGGATTCAGTGAATCTATCTAAGAAAAGTGATACAGAGGCGTTGATCTTGTCTCTTGATATAAGGAATGAGTCTTAGGTTATAAACTCGGGTGCTTCATTTCATGCCACTTTGTGTGAGGAAGTTCTGCGTAACTATGTATCAAGTGACTTCGGGAGAGTCTACCTGGGTGATGATGAACCATGCAGTGTTGTTAGAAAGAGAGACATTCATATAAATCAGAAAGACGGAACGACGTTAAAATTGAAGGATGTCAGACATGTACTGAGTTTGAGAAGAAATTTGATCTGAGTGGGGTAGTTGGCCAATACCGGTTATATGACAACATTCACCAGTGATTCTTGGAAGATCACAAAAGGTGCCTTGGTGATATCTCAAGGCAAGAAGGAGGATACTTTATATGTGACTTCAGGATCATATAGTTCACTCTCAGTCGCATTAACTGGAGTGAATGGGCAGTTATGGCATCAGAGGTTGAGACATATGAGTAAAAAAGGGATGAAAGTGTTATTGTCAAAGGGAAAGTTACCAGGGCTAAGTATATTAACTTGAAATTCTACGAGGACTGCGTATATGGCAAACAGAAGAGGTAAGCTTCAAGAAGATAGGACACGCTCCAAAGACACATCTGTTGGAGCTTGTACACACTGATGTGTGAGGACCGGCATAGTTACCATCTCTTGGTGGCTCACATTATTTTGTTTCTTTTATTGATGATGCTAGTAGAAAACTGTGGATTTATTTCTTACAGCACAAATCTAATATATTTGATATATTTAAAAGTGAAAATTTATAGTAAAAAATAAGACAGAAAAAACAGTAAAATGTCTCAGATCTGATAATGGAGGAGAGTATTGTGATAAGAGGTTTGAGGAGTATTGTGCAGCAAGTGAAATCAAACATCAGAAAATGATTCGAGGGACACCGCAGCAGAATGGTGTGGTTGAGCGCATTAACAGAACCATCCTTGAGTCCACCAGGAGCATAAGGTTACATGCGGGGTTGCCCAAGACCTTTTGAGCAGATGCTGTGAATACTATCACATATCTCATCAATAGAAGTCCATCAGCACCATTAGATAGTGGGCTACCAGAAGAAACGTGAACTGAGAAAGAAGTGAACCTTGCACATCTCAGAGTGTTCGATTGCACTTCATATGTTCACATTGATGTAGAGCATAGAAACAAGTTGGATGCGAAGTCCAGGAGGTACACGTTTATAGGCTACGAGCAACATGATTTTAGCTACAGGTTTTTGGATGCAAAAAATAAAAAAATTATCAGAAGTAAGGACGTGGTCTTCAATGAAAAAGTAATGCATAAGAACAATGTGTAGAAAAATAAGGCCGAGAATAAAGAATTCGTAGAGTTGGAAGAGTTACCGGATACGGGTATTACAGCGTCAGAGGATGATCATGCACAAGAGCATTATGAGGCAACCACAGACACCGATTGTGAGAAGGTCTACTCGGGAGAAGAGACGCACGGTCCGATACTCACGCTCCTTACACTATCTATTGCTGGCAGATAATGATGAACCAGAGTGTTTTGAAGAGGTATTACAGTCAGATACACCGGTAAGTGGGACCAGGCCATGGATAATGAGATGGACTCTCTTGAGTCTAATCGTACATGGGAACTAGTCACTCTACCCAAGGGTAAGAAAGCTCTTCATAACAAGTGAGTACGATGGTTTGAAATGGTACAAGGCTAGACTGGGTGTGAAAGGGTTTCAATAAAAGGCAGATATCGATTTCACTGAAATATTTTCACCTGTGGTGAAAATGTCTACGATTCGCATGGTCTTGAGTATAATGGCTACAAAGGACTTACATCTAGAGTAGCTAGATGTTAAGACAGTCTTTCTTCATATGTACCTTGAAGAAGAGATATACATGCAGCATTCGATAGGATACGTGGCACCAGGAAAGGAAAACAAGCTATGTAGATTGAAGAAGAGTCTATATGGCCTGAAGTAGGCCTCGAAGCAGTGGTATAAGAAGTTCAACAGTTTCATATCGAGAAACGGCTTTAGGAGATGTCATGCAGAATACTCTTGTTACTTGAAGAAGCTTGATATGTCGTACATCATCCTTCTTTTGTATGTTGATGATATACTTGTAACCGGTTCAAGCATGAAGGACATCTCAGACTCAAAAGACAACTATCTAGAGAATTTGTCATGAATGATTTAGAAGTTGTAAAATAAATCTTATGCATGAGTATAAAGCATGACAAGAAAAATAAGAAACTGGTCTTGTTACAGGCAGAGTACACAGCTAATGTACTTGATTAATTCAATATGAGAGGTGCTAAGCCAGTTAGCACTCCATTAGCCAACCACTTCAAGCTATCTAAGGAGCAAGGTGCAAAGACACAAGAGGAACGAAACTACATGGCTAAAGTCTCATACGCGTCAGCTATTGGGAGTCTCATGTATGTTATGGTGAGTACAAGGTTAGATATTACTCAAGCAATGGGAGTTGTTAGCAGGTTCATGAATAACCACGGGAAGGAATATTGGGAAGCTGTGAAGTAGATCCTTAGATACCTGGTGAGTACTAAGAATGTAGGGCTATATTATGGTAGATCGAAAATCAAGCTAAAAGGCTATGTGAACTCAGATTTGGCAGGAGATATCGACAGCAGAAGAAGCACTACAGGTTATGTCTTTACTTTAGGTACTACTGCAGTCAGTTACAAAAGATAGTATATATTAGTACGATAGAAGCAGAATATGTTGCAGCTACAGAAGCGTACAAGGAGATGGTGTGGATGTAAGGTTTCATATGGAAGAGTTAGGTAAAAAGCAAGTAAATTACAAGCTATATAGTGACAGTCAGAGTGCAATACACTTGTCTAAAAATTCAGTCTTTCATTCAAGGACTAAGCATATTGTCATCAGATATCACTTCATATGTTTATTACTGGAAGATGGATCGATTGCTCTGGAGAAGATTCATACAAGTGAGAATTATGCGGATATGCTGACCAAGGCAGTCATACGGGAGAAGCTGAAGATCTGTTCAGGTTTGATTGGTCTTCAGGATTGAAGACGGGGAGGTGGTGCACTCCGGATGTAGAAAATGAAGGTTTATGGAGATGTGTCTCCAAGTGAGAGACTGTTGAGATGTGGAGCCACATCTGGGGGTTGCACGACTGGTCGTGACCTCTGCTCGACCGGTCATGGCCCTTGCTCGACCAATCATGGACTGACTCGACTCAAAGTCCAGTGAGCATCAATTTTTTTGTTCCAAGGTGCTCGACCGGTCATGGGCCATGCTCGACTAGTCGAGGGATCCTCTTAACCTGTTGTGCAGTCTGCTCAACCGGTCGTGGTTACGCAGATTCATTTCCAATTTTGATGAGGATTGCGGATTTTTGAGTCGGCTTTCACAAGGGTGCAAAAGGAAAGTTACATAAACTATATATAGGTGTCTTTAGAGCTTTTCTAAGGTATTGGGATATTAGGAAATAATTCTAAGGAGTGGGCAAAGGGTTTGCTCTGCTCTTCAAAGGAAAGGTTAGTATTTTACCTTGTAATCTTCATTATTCTTCATAGTGAAAGTTTGCATCCATGATTTTTTCCCTAATTTAAGATTTTTTCCACGTATATCTTGTCTTATGGTTTGTTTGAATGCTTTGATTCTATTTCTAGTTTATATTTCTTCATGTTTATCGTTTGTGGGTGAAACCGAATATTAGATCTCAGTTCACTGCATTGTTGGTGTGCTGCGTAACACAAGTGACTCTCCTCCTTGATCAAGGTTGGTTACATAAGTACTGAAGAGTGCAATAAACCAACTATGCAGAACGGATTAGGTGTAAGGAACTGCATTAAAGTGGCCTTGGTGTTCAATGAAAATCAACTATACTAATTATTGTGGCAAACCCTGTATACCTTCCAACATGCATCTATGCATTTGACTTTTCTAGATTAATGTGTTTTCAATCCTTTTAAAATTCCTTATCGTGATCTAGAGATTTACTCACCGAGTTGTTAACTTATTCTATTATTTTGTTGACGAATTACAGGTTAAGATTAGAGATGGCGGTGCAAGAATTTTATTTAGTTTTTCTCAATTAAATTTTTTATTAATAAAGCTTGGATTAAGAATGATTATAGTTGATTGAATAATTTCATTTTTATGGGAATGAGATTGGAATATTATCACGTTTCTTATGTGAATTGAACGTGTATGACAATTTTATCCTCGAATGATGAAAACTTAAAATACACCTATGGTATAGTCGGGATTGAGTACACCTAGGTGTCGAATACTGGGTGTGACACTTCGACATAAACTTTGCTCCAAACACTTTTAAATGAGAGTATGAAATCTCTTTTCCGGTCCACATTCTTTCTGGAATATTTTCTATTACTTAGGTAGCTAGCCATACGTATATCCTCACACCAAAATAATTTGAACAATCTGGTTTAGTAAAGTTTGCTCCTCCAAATCCTTTCAATAATAGTTCCATGCATCCTCTCAGTTACGACATTTTGTTGAGGATTCATAGAAACTGCAGTTATCTGATGCTTGATTCTATTCTTTATATAATAACCTTAAGATGACTTTGAGTTATATTCTGCATCCTTATTTATACGGAGGCATTTTAACTTCTTGCCTATTTTTCTTTCAACATTACCAAGAAATTGCTTAAATTTTTTTATACAAAATTGATCTTTATTTCACAGAATAGGCCCAAACCTTTCAAGAAGCATCATCAATAAATGTAACAAAATTAATACATCACCAAGAGAATTATATTTCATGGGACTGCACATATCAAGATAAATTAAATGTAGAATGTATAATTTTCTTTTTGAAGATTTTTGAAAAAAAAAAAAAAATTTATGTTGATTGCCTACTAAATGATTATAAGAGTTGAGTTATGTTCCTTTGATGTCAAGAAGAAGCTATTTCCTTATTGGAATATGCATATACCATTTTCACTCATATAGCCAAACCACTTATAATATAAATTTGACAATGAGGTATCCTCAGTAGTATTTACGCCATTATTGTACACATTAGCTTATATCTTATAAATATGACAATATGATTTATTTTTGCTATTGCTATGACAAGGGATCCATTAATAAGCTTCCAACTACCGTTATGAAAATAGCTTGCCTAACCCTATTTATCCAATGCAAGTCTAGATAAAATAGAGGCAAAAGTCAATAACATGTCTCATATTATTTAAAGTCAATGTGTAGCCCACATTGGTTCCAATACATATGCATCAACTACTCCTATTTTTTAATTACTGTTATGGTCCATCTTTACAACAACAAAATCACTGGATTTGTATGATGTAAAGAAGTTTCTTTTGAAAGTAGCATGGAATGAAGCACCTATATATATCAACCACCCATTTAGCATCTTGACACCCACTATGGAGACATGCGACTTCATTAGGTGTAAGTATTACAAGTTTGCCATTATGTGCAACAATAGTAGTATCTTTGGTTTCTTCATTCTTTGATCATTTTCCTTTTTTCTCTCTTTTGATGATTAGACGGTTCCTTTTCATGTGACCTTTTCTACATTTGAAATATTTGACTCAATTTCTAAACTTTGATCTTCCGTTCAATTTTTCATGATCAAAGGGCTTTCAATTCTTGCTTCTTCCCCTTGTTTCAATAACCAATGCTTATGAGTGAGTAAAATGATCAATTGATTTTCTTTTTATTTCTTCATCAAGCAAGCTATTTGTGACTTGATTTATAGTAACCGCACCATCCAAAGGACACCACCAAAGTTTTCTAACTATCAGGTAAAAATCTAAGCAATAATAATGCTTATATCTCATCATGCATTCAACACCATCTTCATATATAGTAACCAATTTATATATATATATATATATATATATATATATATATATATATATTAACCAATTGTTTCATAATGCTACGCATCTAATTCAAATGCCTTGCAATAGAACCTTCTTATTTAAATTTTAGATATATAAGGTTTCTAACTAAATAAACCTTATTTCCTATGGTTTTTCTTTCATACAATGTTTCTAATTTTTTTCATAAGGCATGAGCAAAAGTTTCATTCGACATGCGGTAAAAAATACTATCATCCAACCATTAGTGAATATATCCAATGATTTTCCTATTTAATTTATTTCACACCTCATTTGACATATCCTTTTGTTTGCTTCATCACCTTCAACCTTCAACTGATGCATACAAATCTTTGCTATATAAAATATCATCCATTGTGACTTTTTAAATCATTTAATTAGAGCCATTAAGGCTAATCCTTTTATCTTTGGTGGTTGCCTTCATCAATCCACACACGACAAACAACAATAAACCCCACAAACAATCAATTTTCTAACCAAAGCTCTAATATAACTATAGAGAATCGACACACTTTCCGTTTATGTACGAATCAAAAAAAAAAAAAATTTGAAATCTACACATATGCTTCACAAATCTAAAATAAAGTCACAAATAAAAAAGGCCCAAACTACAATGTAAGATTTGCGTGGAAAATCCTTCAAGGTGGAAAGAAAAATTATAGAGTAAATCTAAGAGAAATTCACTATGCAATAAGAGAGTATAATGTTTTTTCTCAAGTCTTTTGTCCAAAACTTAAGAGGTTACAAAAGAAAAATAAATACAAATTACCTCTTTGATACCATAAGAAATCCAACCTACTTATTAAAAGAAATCTTTTTCAAAAAAAACCAACCTCTAAGAAACTTTGGGCTACTATGAGGATCAAATCCGTGAGAGAGTGAGAAAAACCTTCAAAAATCTCCTCTCGAACACCATCTTTGGCAGTAAAGAACCCTATCTTTCTTTTCTCTTCTTCTTTCTCCCTCTTTCTTCCTTTTTCCATCAATACAACTCTTGTAAGACTACCAAGGTAAAAACCCATTTTCTTTCTTTCCATCCCACCAGAGGTGGGTTCACGACTCATGGGACTGGACCTATAAGAAACATAAGTGCACGCAATAGTATGGCCTGCCTGAATTTTGGATTAGGCTGATTGAATGGGTTGGATGGAATACATACACCATGTTGTGCCCCACACCTACCTGAATTTTGGATCAGTTTGATTAAATGAGTTGGATGAAATACATACCACAGTACAAAATCGTATGGCAAGTGTTCCGAACACGTTTGTTGCCTATGGTGTGGCACCACATAAGTTGCTAATCTGAATGGTTTTTGGCTTCAAAGTCAACATCAAGGGTACACATGATCGATAGATTGAATTTCACACAAATAAGAGGATGGCCCTTGGAGCTTGTGTATTTCACCCGTTGCGTGGAGCAAGTAGTACAGAGGATTCTAGTTCCATTCATTAATAGACGACCCCTGATGAATTCTACGGATCTCTGACATGAATATCTAGTAGTGAGAACAAGGCCCCACATGATGGGTGTGATGTTGGGCCCACATTCTATCAAAACCCATGCAACCAAAAGCCACAAAAATGAAGAAATTTGTGGATTGATAGATACCCGTACTGAAAGGCAATGAGCTATACAGAAATTGTCATGCCCCAAAATTCGGATACATAATGTGTACCTTTAGACTCGAGTTACGAACTATAACTTGTACACAATGTATACCTAATTACCCAAGTATTCATACTATTTTCCAAAGGCATACTTTAAATGTATTATAAGTTTACAAATTCAAATATTCGTCAAGGCATTTCACATTCCAATATTATAACCATTCACATATATCAACCAATCAAAAGAATTCAAAATCATTCATCCCATATGTTTCAATTATTCTAATCATTCACACATATCAACCAATCAAAAGAATTCAAAATCATTTAACCCATATATTTCGTATTTTCATATAGTACTACTTACTATCCTATAGTCCACCCATTTAGAATTTTATTAAACTATTGGCCAAACAAATACTTTAAAATGTTCAAAATTCTTACCTAGTCAAATATAATCAATTTTGAAATATGATTAAAGAAAATAATATAAATTTCATCCCAATATGTTAGTGATTCAGCGCATTCAACTCATCTTTTTAAAGATGGGACTTACTACCATTGTAGATCATCCACTTTTTCAATCTTTGCCCTAGTAATGGAGTAATTGTTTCATCTTCTACAAAATCCGTACGGTTTTTCAATCAATATAACATCATCTTTCCAGGCCTAGTAAGTGAACTCATCATGGTTTATGTACGTCATAAGTAAAGTAGGAAATACATGAATTCTATGAGATGTATGGATACGTAAATGCATCAAGTGGGTTGATCGGTCCACTCACTTAAGTTGGATTCCATCAACCCGCATCTCCCCTTCTAAGGTATACTTCCACCATCTTGGAGACTTTCACATATTGTGGACATCCAGGAATGATCTTTTAAGTCATTGGATACTATAAATACCTACAAGTCTTTCTAAGAGAACCCCGAAGAGAAATAGCGAAGGTACGCTATGCATGGCATGGATGAATGGAGATGGCTGATATATCATATTAATAATTTTTCACATATGGTATAATGTTTTAATAATAATATTTTAACATAGACAGGTTCAACAAAACAGTCATACAATCAATTACAGCGAACATAGTAATCAAATGACTACTTTAATCACAACAGAGAGGTAACATGTTGGGATCACTCACTTGAAATATAGTGATGTTGATTTTGAGATGTTACCCCGAGATCAATCAGTTTGCAATCACTTAAATAATTGTAATTTAAATTATATTTCTATTGGTGTGCGTCCACATAATCAACCCACCCATGGTTGTCAATTTCCCAAAATTTAAAATTCATATAGGAATCAAACCATTGATCTTGGTTTTGTCCTCCACATAGTTTTGAAATGATTCC
The DNA here is from genome assembly GCA_037074715.1 of Magnolia kwangsiensis. Taxonomy (NCBI): domain Eukaryota; kingdom Viridiplantae; phylum Streptophyta; class Magnoliopsida; order Magnoliales; family Magnoliaceae; genus Magnolia; species Magnolia kwangsiensis. The sequence continues at coordinate 143,863,819 of CM073576.1, read as the reverse complement.
TTTTCAATATAGGGCCCATTTAATTAGCTATGGTGTTCTCACTATCCAAGCATTCTAAGAAAATCATGGGTTATTACTAATTTACATTACAAAATTAAAACATCGAAGTTCCAATCGAACAGAATATTCATGTCAATTGTCGATCAATCAAGATCGCTTGATGATCCTATTGATCAAGGTTTGATCAAAATCCACTTTGATCAATTGAGATCAATTTGACTTTCCAACACAACTTTTTGGACACTTTTTATTCCCTTTCGACCAATCAAACTAACATTCTCAATCGATCAAACTATACTACTGATCAATCGAACTGTACTACTGATCAATCGAACTGACTCGTCAATTGGTCGAACTAAATTCGAATTATGGTCTTTGGTTGTTGGATACTTTGTACTGCTTTTGATCAATCAATCAAAATCATAAATTTCTTCTTTAAGTCTCTGGGTTGTTTTTGTCACCTTCAATCGATCGAATTGATTAGTCAATCGATCGATCTAGCATTATTGCACCAAGTCTAGACGATCCGAATCTTTATAACTTTTTGGTTTTTTCAAATTTCTTATTTTAAATGATTCTCTGATCATGTGGGATAGATCTAAACCATCCATTGACTAACAAATTTTCAAATTGAGAATGAATCAATAGATCGCTTAAATCCATAACATCCATCGTCTCAATTGTTAGATCTAATCATGTTATGCACGATTCTTCCCTTTCTTCTTTATAGCCCTTCAAATGGTAAGATCCGCCCACACTTTTTGAATATTAAGTTAGATTTATTTCAAAATATGTATGAATGGTGGGAATCAAATCTGATCTATCTGATCATCATCTTAAAATCTAAGGTGTAAAATGATATCTACAGCTAGATTTGATGGATGAAATCCAACCTACGGTCAAATTGATATGGAAATTAGGGTCTCGGTACCTTTGGCCCTTAGAATCAAATGATCCATATAGATCAGATATAACGCCCTCAGGTAAGACTACACTGATTTCTACAAGTAAAAAATACAACCTAGATCTGAATTCGAAATCATCTCTTCCTGAGATTTTTCTATGGACTGTTGCAATGACTATGTAGTCGATCTGTACCGTTCATTATATAGATAGGCAAAAATACACTAATAGCATAAAAATAAGGAAATGGAATTGGGGACTTACCAGATCCAAGCTCCCAAAACTCTTTCATGTGAGAGAGAATTCTCTCTCAACTGGTCCTATTAAAGTTATTATTACTTACGTAAGCATAAGTCAATCTCTCAACCTCTCTCTCAATCAAGATTTTCTCTACCAATTAGTTTTTATTTTTAATTTAAAAATTAAATTTTTAACTATTAATTACAATTCTTAAGTGTACAAAAATTCAGGATCATTACAAAAATTACTGAAAAGACTAGTGATTTATCAGGCCACATCGACTGCAAAGTTGTATTATGGGTTAAGCTTAATTAACCTATAATGCAACATGTGGATCTGACCGTGCATGACATCTAATCCATCCATCTTGTTTGCCTCCTCATGTTCTTCTTTGTATCTTATCCAGGATTGATGTGGGCCACACCACCCATATGCCCAAACCCCCCACCCCTCCCCCCCCCCACCAAAATAAATAAATAAATAAATAAATAAAAATCACATTGGTTTGGCCCACCTAAGTTCTAGAATGGCCTGAGTTTTTTAGTGTCCTTTTCTTCTCATGTAACCATCTTCTGAATAGATAGGATGACATATAATGATAATAAATAAATAACACATTGGGCCCACACACAATTTGTAATGATCCTAATGATGTGTCCCCATCCCAACTGTTACCTGGGGAGTGGCCCAATTGAGTTTTGAATCAGCCTGCTTTTTGGGCACCAAGGATAACACGAGTTGATGCACATGATGGACGATCATGCATACACACTGGGCCCCACACTCATTGGAGTTTAAGCGTAACCTACAAAGCGATGTAGTGGCTCCGACCACTTTATGATATATGGGGTTGGTGTTTATGCTTGACAACATCTGCAAAAGTAGATTTTGCAACAGATGGATTACTTTCTTGAAGTATGTGAGATATTTCAACGTTGCTAATAACCATGATATTTGCTTCTCTCCAATATATTTTTATCCTCAGAGCAATTGCAATCTTTGAGTCGCTCTCTAATTTCATTTCATTGAAACCATTTCGAGGCCATCATAAATTGTTCTTATCTAGGGCTGGCAGTGGCTGAGAGCAAGGGCTGGGTGTAGATTGGCCCTAGTCCAGGCCCAATCCCTTAAGCCTTGGCCTGGCACCAGTGGGCTGGCCTTTTAAGGAAAAGAGTTAGGTGATCAAATGTTCTTAGTAGGCCTACATTTAAATGGTTCAGATCATTATAACATAACCTGAGAATGATTATATTTAAACTATCCATGTGCACCATTGGGAAACCATTAACAAGTGTTTTCATTAAGGCTATATCTAATACAAGAGTTTTCTTTCAAAGGGCTAGGGTTGCCAAGGGAAAGGGTTCACCACACTTGTAAAGGCTTGGAAAGGATTTCTCAAGGGATTTAGGAGTTCCTAGAAGTTCGCATTACAAGGAGTGATTGGGTACATATGTAATCAAATAAGGTCAGTCTGTACGACTCTAAGGTTTTGATTATAGTGAATTTCTGTTGCTTTGTGTTGTGGTTTTTTCCTATAAGGGTTTTCCACATAAAATAAATTGTCTGTGAATTATTTAATTTTGGTTTAGTTATCCTAAATTATTATATTGTTCTATCTTTATTTATTATGCTTCTACAAAGTACATAGATTGGCGGTGGTGTTAGATCCGAATTTCTAACACATAGGGTTTAATTCAATGGCATTCTTGGATCTCGAGACTTGTATAATTTCATACCCTTCAAATTTCTTGAGCAAGTCATGGACCTTGCTCAGGAAGGCGATCAACTTCTCACCTTTGGCTTGGTACTCGGTAGTCACTTGTTTAACCACCATTTGTGAGTTGTTATAGATTCTTAGCTTCCATGCTCTCATTGCCTTGGCTAGTCGCAAGGCCGCTAAGAGTGCCCCGTACTCTACCTCGTTGTTAGAAGCTCGAAACCTAAATCGCAATGCATACTCAATCTTAATCTAGTCAGGGTAGGTTAAAATCAACCATGCCCCGCTTTCTCCTACATTCAAGGACCCATCTACGTAGAGTATCCATGTCGGCACTATTAGGCTCTACTCTTTCTCCTTACCTATGGGAGGAATACTTGAAGAGTATATGAATTTGGTGATGAAGTTGGCGATAGCATATCCCTTGATAGTTATTCGAGGTTGATACCCGATGTTGAACTCATCGAGCTCGATCGCCCACTAGGCAAGCCGTCCTAAGACTTCTACATCTTGTATCACTTTTTGGAGGGGTTAATTGGTTGAGATAACTATAATGTGAGCCTAAAAATAGGGCCTGAGTCGTCGGGATGACGTGACTAAAGTCAGGGCCTACTTCTCAATCTTAGGGTAGCGCGTTTCAGCATCAGTAATTACTCTGTTCATGTAATAAATGGGTCGCTGAGTGGTCGAGTTGACTGTTGTTAGCGAGCTGACCAAGTATAGTAGCAGTTCTTCCCCTTACATAGGTTCGAGAGCAAGATCAGAGACCCTAGGTAGGCTTTTAGTTGTTGGAATGCCTGCTCGCACTCCTCTATCCAGGTTGGATTTTTTACTTCCCTTCAACTGGTTGAAGAGCACTTATCAGTGGCCCTAGAGACGAACATATTCAGTGTCATCACTCTACCCGTGAGGAGCTGAATCTCCTTTGTTGAGCTAGGCGAGGTCATTTCTGTGAGAGCTCGGATTTTGTCAAGGTTTGCTTCGATCCCTCTCTGGTTGACTATGAAACCCAAAAACCTCTCCGAAATGACGCCAAAGGTGCACTTGCTCCGGTTAAGCTTCATTTAATTTATATCTCCTTAGGATACCAAACAGCTCTCTAAGGTCAGCTATGTGGTTTGCAACTTTAGTACTTTTGGCGTGCATGTCGTCAACATAAACCTTTATAGTTTTATAGGTCTACTTGGCAAACATCTTGTTCACCAATCTTTGATATATTGCTCTGACATTCTTCAGTCCAAACGACATAAGCCAGTAGCAGTACAGACCTCTGTCTGTGATGAAGGCAATCTTGTGCTTATTATGCTTATGCATGGTGATCTAATTATACCATGAGTATACATCCATAAAGTTAAGCAATGCATACCCATCAGTGGCATCCATCAACTGGTCGATCCTCAATAGCAAAAAATTATCATTGGGGCAACCTTTGTTTAAGTTGGTGTAATCGACACAGACCCACCATTTTCTGATGGCCTTCTTCACCTACATTGATAAGCCAGTTGGGGTAGTGGACCTCTTTAACAAAACCAACCTAAAGAAGCTTGCCAACCCTCTCATTGATCATGGCATACCTCTTCGCATCAAGAGCTCGTCTCTTCTGTCGAACGGACTTATGGTCAGGATCCATGTTTAAGCAGTGGACCATGACCCTCAAATCTTGAAATAGCGGTGAAGACCGCTTGAGTTGAAGTAGAAATATGGAAATATATCCTAAAGGGGGGTGAATAGGACTTTTTAAAGATTTATGAGCTATATTAAAATTCAATCACTCTAATCCTAATAGGTATGCAATTTTCACGATTACTCAAATGTAACTTTACTTGCTTCTAAGCCCAGTAGAGGATCCAATCACAGAACTATTCAATTAATAAGCATGAAGCAGTTATAGTCTATGATAGGTGTGACTGTGTGTGTGAAGTGTGAGTAGATATAAATGCAATTAACATAATCATACAAATGATCAAGCACAAGAATCAATCACATACACAGTCATTTTTATAGTAGTTCGACTACTTGTCTACTCCACTCCCAGCTACCACACTCAACCCTTTAGTGTACCGAATTTCACTAAGGAGGTTTTCCATGGTTCACCTCAAACCTAAGGTTTTAAATCAAGTTCACCTTCAACCTTTATAACCTACACAGAGGCTGACTGTTTATGCTCTCACGAGCAACGGTCAACACATAGTATCCGGTTTAGGCACACTAACCAAGGATCTTACCCTAAACTTCATAAATGTCTCATGCTCTTCCATCCTGAGATTTTCGAACTGTGAAGTCAGAAGTTGTAGTTTATACCTCTTCATAGTGCTTGTGCCTTCATGGGTTGTTTCCAGTAAATCTCATGCTTTCTTAGATGTCCCACACATACTTATTTGATTGAATATATCCTGGGACACGGTACAGTAGATGGCGTTCATTGCTTTTGCTCCAGAAGTTCATTGTTCTTTGTCAAGCGTCGTCCACTTTTCTTTGGATTTGATTTTTATGATGGTTGTGTTATCTTCGAGTACAATTTGTTCAGATGGTAGCACATATCCACATTCAACGGCATTCCAAACATCATGATCCAAAGATCTTAGGAAGTAGTGCATTCTAGCCTTCTAGTATGCATAATTTGATCCATCAAATACTGGAGGTCTAGTGACTGATGAGCCCTCTCCTTTGACCATATTTCAACTTCAGTCAAGATCACTCTCTAGGCGGTGAAGCCCTTAAAGAGAGACCCACTCTGATACTAATTGAAATAGTAATGAAGACCGCTTGAGTTGAAGTAGGAATATGGCAATATGTCCTAGAGGGGGGTGAATAGGACTTTTTAAAGATTTATGAGTTATATTAAAATCCTATTACTCTAATCCTAACAGGTATGTAATTTTCAGGATTACTCAAATGTAACTCTACTTGCTTCCAAGCCCAGTAGAGGATCTAATCACAGAACTATTTAATTAATAAGCATAAAGCAGTTATAGTCTATGACGGATGTGACTGTGTGTGTGAAGTGTGAGCAGATATGAATGTAATTAACATAATCACATAAAATATCAAGCACAAGAATCAATCATAGACACAGTCATTTTTATAGTGGTTTGACTACTTGTCTACTCCACTCCCGGCTACCACACTCAACCCTTGAGTGTACCGGATTTCACTAAGGAGGTTTTTCATGGTTCACCTCAAACCTAAGGTTTTAAATCAAGTTCACCTTCAACCTTTATAACTTACACAGAGGCTGACTGTTTATGCTCTCATGAGCAAGGGTCAACACATAGCACCCGGTTTAGGCACACTAACCAAGGATCTTACCCTAAGACCCTAACAAAGGTTTTACACGGTTCACCTCATAACCCAGACTTTTACTGGTTCACTCCTAACCAGATGTTTATGCCCACACAGAGCAAGGATCCACACAATGCACCCACACGTACACTCCCACCAGAGGCCTCCTCTAAGGACTTCAAAGGTTGAGCAACACTTAAGACCTAATCCTATAAAGGAATGATCACAAGTGTCCTCTGGACTCTAGATACTTACAGATAAGTTGATGAGTCCCTTTTGGCGCAGTGATGAAGATCTCCTTCTTGTTGATGAAGAGTCTTCAGCTCCCTTGATCCGCAACACAAAAGATGTACCAATACTAGGCTTCAGGTTGGGTCAAGGTTATGATGAAATTTCACTCTCTAAAGATTTTCCTATTAGGAAGATAGAGTGATTCCAATCATATATGCATTCAAGGCATCCCAGCTTAATGATTTGTCATTAAGGTAGTAGCTGGAGGATTCTTGAATGTGGAAGTTCATTCCCCTATCCACTCTATTGAATATCAATGATGAGGGTGGATTGGAGGATGAACTTCCTGAGAGAAAGGGCTTAAGATAAATGATATGAAGTTTAAAACACTCAGAAGCACTCTCTTCTTTCTTTACCTGCAATAAAGACTAACCTCTCTGTATATAGGCAAAAGATTCCAACGGATATAAAACGGTCACATTTATGACAGAGTTCGATATCATCGAGCAGGGTCGATATCATCGAGCGTATACTCCCGATAGCATTGACTGATCTCTCGATGATACAAACTTAAATATCATTTTCACTTTTGGAAACCTTTTGTCAACTGGTCGATGGGATCGAGACACACATCGATGTTATCGGATTTCGAACTCTGATTCCATCGATAGAGGGATCGATATATCGACAGGTGAAAACAAGAGAGACAAGCCTTAAAGAATTTCATGTTCTAAAGATATGATCGGGGAACAGCCGATGTCATCGAAATTTGTATATCGATGATATCGGAGTCCGTGTCAATGGGATCGATAAATCGTATAGATTTACCTATAAGCTTGCTGGACGGTTTGTGTCCGATCTCGATCCAATCGACCAGGTCTCGATATGATCGACATATGAATATCGATTTCTCAACTGGCCCCCCAATCAACGTTTAAACACCCTGAAATATTTGCTAGAGGAAACATGCGCCCACTGTCAATATGATCGAATGACTTCCGATATGATCGATATTTGAATTCAGATTGAATCGGACAGTCATCGATATATCGAAGTTTATAGTAGTTTTCTTTAGAAAAATGAGGGCGCCGAAAAACTGCCTCTCGATATTATCGATCCACTTTTGATAGGATCGATATTTGAATATCGATGATATCGATTGAGATTCCGATATATCGATAAATCGCCCAGATGAATGTTTGATTGCTGGACGCTTTTTGTCCTCACTCGATTATATCGATTAAGATGCCGAGGACATCACAGAGCAGGTCGATCATATCGAAAGGTGAATCGATACAATCGACAGGGTAAGAAAACTTGAAGATTTTCCTGTTTGGTAAAAAGTTTTCTTACAATAAAATCCTAAGATGTTCTACTTAGTTTTAAGGGTTTTAATCACCTGATGTTTTGGGACATGGGATGTGAAGCTATGATTTATGTATGGCGAGCTTCCACACATCCAGTTGAGGTAGACACTTGAATTGATCTTCCTATTAGGCGCTGTTGTCCGACTGACTTAACTTACACCGTAATTGACAAACCAGGGCACTAGTAAGTGCACTTTCAATCTCCCCCTTTGTCAATTACGTGACAAAATATCCAAAACACCCTAGGATAATATCTAAGACAGGCACATCCTAAATTGTGTGTACATGCATTAACACAATTTTACAAATTTTAATCACCCATGTACACAACCAGTAATTGCTCCCCCTCTCTTGTTGCGGCTGCTCCTCCTAACACCTGCAACACCATTCTAGCAGATATACAATTCCATCTGGGGTGTTTTTGACTTTTCTCTCCCTTTTTGTCAGTCATTGACAAAGATATAGCAAGTGATATTAACTGAAGATTAAATAAGCGCATGGGAGAACCACCGACAGATAGATGACAATAAAATAAGAATTAAATTCAGCCATATCAACAAAAAGTTTCATTATCCAGAAACATCTATCCTAAAAAGAAATATATATACTGCCCCAGACAGCAATATTGTAATCATCAGACAGAAATATTAGCCCCATACAGGGATACCCAAAATAAGTAAACTGAGATGGATGCAAAATCAGGTATTTATGACTAGACACACAACTCCATCAGAACTGTCTCCTTTTTAACACATAGTAGGCCCGCCAGTTGTTAGTAACTCAAGAATCTGCTGCACAGAATGTTAGAGAGCTTTCATCCTATTTTCTATTCCTGATAGTCGTTGTTCACAGTGTTGAAGACGCTCATCAATTCCAGTGAGATTATTTAAAAATTGACGCTCAAGCACATGACGCTGTCGATTTGTGACAAAAGCAGGACTATATTCGGGAGTTCTATTTGATCCCCAGAGAGTTTCTTCATTTGGCATGGGATCACTATCTTCAACAGGTGGGGGGATCTTAGTGTGCGATGAGACAGAGACATACACTTGTTGCACTGCATCATGGTCGAACCATACTTCAGGATATACCTTATCAGTTGTTTTCGGCAGACCTGCCCAGTGTGCGAGGTTGCAGATAAGAGATGAAAAAGGCAGAATTTCAAGATGATCACTTCTGACTACCTTAATTAGCTGGTCTGTATGAAAGTTGGTAGGCATACATGGACCTCTTGATAGACATCATACAGAATATTGAGTGCAACGGGACTCAGGTATATGTCATTTGCATCACATGGGTACACATTCGTGCTGAAAATACTGTGAAGGAATCAAAACAAGATTCCTAGATATTTTACTGGAAGGATATTGCCACCATTTCTAGGAATTGTCATACCCTGGCACAATGCTCGTGTAATTTCTCCCCATCTACCCAATTCGTTTAGATTTCTACTAGTGACAGGAATTTGTGTCACCTCAATGTTTAGAACATGACCAAGGACTGTTGGAGTAATGTACTTGGTGTGTTGCATGAATTTCAGACCTATGCAAGGTGGATAATCTTAGATAACATGACAACAGTTGAAGAACTGCTGGATCATTTCAAACTGATATGGGCTTCCTATATTAAACATATTCTTCCATCCTATAGTCTCCATCATGAGATCCACCCCATAGGGTTTGACAATACTAATGAGAATAGTACAATCGACTATCGTGACTTGTTCCCAATTTGATTGGTTCTGAGGTAGTCTAGAATTTTTCTCTTTCTTAATCTTTGAAGATTTTGTAGATGAGAGAGCCTTACCTTTCCCTTTAACCATCTTCCTTGTTTCATTTGGATGTTGAGATTTCATCAAGACTCCGAGCAGAACAACCAAAGAAACTGATTAGGGTAGAGAGATGGGACTAGTTATTGAAAAATGAATTTTTCTCTCAATCAGCCTTTTTATTGGGCGTCATCTGTTGATCATATCGGTCATTGTTTTGATACTATCGAGAAGTTACCGATCGATTCTATCGATTCTGTATCAGATGCCATCAACGATCATACGGCTTTTCAAATTCTGAATGGTCGTCGATTGTATCGATACTTGTTCGATGTAATCAGAATGTCATATCCAAGGTGAATGATTTTCTGGTTTCAAAATTCAGATGGTTTTCCAAGCATACTCCAAGAATTTCTAAGAAATAAAGATATTCTTAAAAAAGTAATATATAATCTATATATATACACAAAAGAGAAAAAAAAAATTGACTGTTTGTATACAAAATGAGGTCTGGAATCTTAGGTATTTAAATTGGGGCTTAGCAAAACTGCATCACTTCAGCAAGTATCCAGATTTCGATACATAATTTGGACTTGTTCCTTCACTCTTAATGCTCTTCTCTATCATTTCTTTCTTCTCCTTTAATAATGTAGCAGTGGTTGTTGTGCGACGACCCTTAATTACTGATTTTCCTGATTGATCTAGGATATCGCATTCTTCTTTGTTGAATTTGACTACATGCCCATTATCACAGATCTGAGATATGCTTAGGAGATTATGTGCCAAGACTTTTATGCAAAAAGTATTCTCATTTTTAAACAAATTGATTCCTTTTATGATTCTCTGTCCAATTACTTCAGTAGTGGTTCCATCTCCGTAGGTGACTATCCCTTTATGAAGATCCTTATAGTTTGAAAGGAGGGACTTGTCACCTGTAACATATCTTGAGCAACCACTGTCCAGGTACCATTAGTCCCTTTTCCTGATAAATGATCTGAATGAGTAACAAGGCAATTTATCTTTTCCTTAATCACCCACTTTGTGACAGGAGTTTTACTTGTGGTAGATTTGTTTTCTTATCTGATTTTTCCACATGACTTAACTGCTCCTTCATCCTGTCAACTAGCTCGAGTGGTGATGATTCTACACTTCTTTTGTCTAGCTCATAAACTGACTCCTCACTTTTGTAATGAGATGGGATAGGTTTGGTGTTACTACTAGATGCAACAGATTTTCCAAATGGTTGTGCATCATATTCAGTTTTTGTTCTAGCTTTTTCATACCCCAAGCCATATTTATTGTTTCCAGATTTTTTCATACCCAAAAGTTTTTCTAACCTCTCACCACTCTAGGAAAATTTACAGTTTAGTTGGGCTATTTTCCAAGATTCTTCTAATTCATTTTGAAGTGTATAATTTTTATTCTAAAGAATCAAGTTTTTCTCATTTAGTGCTTTGACCTGTTTCTTTAATTTTTTTTTACTCAGATTTTAAAGAAATGTTAGTTCTTTCAAGTCTATCATTATCTGAGTGACATTGCTGCAAATCAGTAATTAGATGAATATTCATATTTGAAGCTTTATCCAGATCTAATTTCAACAATTCCTTTTTGTTTTCAGATATACCAAGTCATTTAGACACTTTAATGTTATGGATATAGAGTTGATTATAAGCATATTGCAGTTTATCCTTTTCGACTTCTTCCTCTTCTTCAGACTCATCGTTCTCGGATAGAAATGATTCAGTGGCTTGTTGCTCTTTCTCAGGTTCAGTTGGAATGATCGAAGTAGTGGAGATCATGAGTACTTTCAAGGATTTCTGATCTTCATCACTTTCTGAGTCACTATTTTCTGAGTTTGACTCTTCTGTATCATTCCATGTGGCAGCCATTGCCTTGCCCTTGGTTTTTCTGTTTGGGCATTCAATAGATAGGTGTTCATACTCCTGACAGGCGTAGCATTATGGTTCTTTGGTCCTTTTTTCAAATTTACCTGCAGAAGATTTGTCATCCACCTTTCTACCTCTAGAGGGGCGGCCGCGATTCTTATGAAAGAAGCTTCTGAATCTTTGTGCCAGCAAAGCCACTTCCTCATCTTCATCTTCATTTTTACTCTCACTGTCCTCATGTTTTATTTTCTTTGACTCTCTTAGGATAGTGTTTTTGGATTTTTGGGGTTGTTGAAGTGTAGTTTAAAAGTTTATAGGGAACCTACTAGTTCTTCTACTTTCATCTCATCAATATTCCTACACTCCTCAATTGTTGTTACCTTGGGATTGAACCGTTCCGGTAGAGACCTCAGAATTTTTCTACATATTTTAGATACTGGAACCTTCTCTCCCAATCCACCCATGGAGTTACAAATGATATTCAATTTGGTGAAAAACTCAATAAATGTCTCATGCTCTTCCATCCTGAGATTTTCGAACTGTGAAGTCAGAAGTTGTAGATTAGACCTCTTCATAGTGCTTGTTCCTTCATGGGTTGTTTCCAGTAAATCTCATGCTTCCTTGGATGTCCTACACATACTTATTTGATTGAGTATATCCTAGGACACAGCACAGTAGATGGCGTTCATTGCTTTTGCTCAAGCAGTTCGTTGTTCTTTGTCAAGCGTCGTCTACTTTTCTTTGGGTTTGAGTTTTATGATGGTTGTGTTATCTTCGAGTACAATTTGTTCAGATGGTAGCACATATCCACATTCAACGGCATTCCAAACATCATGATCCAAAGATCTCAGGAAGTAGTGCATTCTAGCCTTCCAGTATGCATAATTTGATCCATCAAATACTGGAGGTGTAGTGACTGATGAGCCCTCTCCTTTGACCATATTTCAACTTCAATCAAGATCACTCTCTAGGTGGTGAAGCCCTTAAAGAGAGACCCACTCTGATACCAATTGAAATATCGATGAAGACCGCTTAAGTTGAAGTAGGAATATGGCAATATGTCCTAGAGGGGGGTGAATAGGACTTTTTAAAGATTTATAAGCTATATTAAAATTCTATCACTCTAATCCTAACAGGTACGTAATTTTCAGGATTACTCAAATGTAACTCTACTTGCTTCCAAGCCCAGTAAAGGATCCAATCACAGAACTATTCAATTAATAAGCATGAAGCAGTTATAGTCTATGATGGATGTGACTGTGTGTGTGAAGTGTGAGCAGATATGAATGTAATTAACGTAATCACACAAATGATCAAGCACAAGAATCAATCACAGACATAGTTGTTTTTATAGTGGTTCGACTACTTGTCTACTCCACTCCCGGCTACCACACTCAACCCTTGAGTGTACTGGATTTCACTAAGGAGGTTTTCCATGGTTCACCTCAAACCTAAGGTTTTAAATCAGGTTCACCTTCAACCTTTACAACCTACACAGAGGCTGACTGTTTATGCTTTCACGAGCAAGGGTCAACACATAGCACCCGGTTTAGGCACATTAGCCAAGGATCTTACCCTAAGACCCTAACAAAGGTTTTACACGGTTCACCTCATAACCCAGACTTTTACTGGTTCACTCCTAACCAGATGTTTATGCCCACACAGAGTAAGGATACACACAATGCACCCACACGTACACTCCCACCGGAGGCCTCCTCTAAGGACTTCAAAGGGTGATCAACACTTAAGACCTAATCCTAGAAAGGAATGATCACAAGTGTCCTCTGGACTCTAAATACTTACAGATAAGTTGATGAGTCCCTTTTAGCGTAGTGATGAAGATCTCCTTCTTGTTGATGAAGAGTCTTCAGCTCCCTTGATCCGCAACACAAAAGATGTACCAATACTAGGTTTTAAGTTGGGTTAAGGTTATGATGGAATTCCACTCTCTAAAGATTTTTTTATTAGGAAGATAGAGTGATTCCAATCATATATGCATTTAAGGCATCCCAGCTTAATGATTTGTCATTAAGGTAGTAGCTGGAGGATCCTTGAATGCGGAAGTTCATTCCCCTATCCACTCTATTAAATATCAATGATGAGGGTGGATTGGAGGATGAACTCTCTGAGAGAAAGGGCTTAAGATAATGATATGAAGTTTAAAACACTCAGAAGCACTCTCTTCTTTCTCTACCTGCAATAAAGACTAACCTCTCTGTATATAGGCAAAAGATTCCAACGGATATAAAACGGTCACATTTATGACAGAGTTCGATATCATCGAGCAGGGTCGATATCATCGAGCGTATACTCCCGATAGCATCGACTGATCTCTCGATGATACAAAGTCAAATGTCATTTTCGCTTTTGAAAACCTTTTGCCAACTGGTCGATAGGATTGAGACACACATCGATTTTATTAAAATTCGAACTCTGATTCCATCGATAGAGGGATCGATCTATCGACAGGTGAAAACAAGAGAGACAAGCCTTGAAGAATTTCATGTTCTAAAGATATGATCGGGGAACAGCCGATGTCATTGAAATTTGTATATCGATGATATCGAAATCCGTGTCGATGGGATCGATAAATCATATAAATTTACCTATAAGTTTGCTGGATGGTTTGTATCCGGTCTCGATCTAATCGACCAGGTCTTGATATAATCGACATATGAATATCGATTTCTCGACTGGCTCCCCGATCAACATTTAAAACACCCTGAAATATTTGCTAGGGGAAACATGCGCCCACTGTCGATATGATCGAATGACTTTCGATATGATCGATATTTGAATTCAGATTGAATCGGACAGTCATCGATATATCGAAGCTTATAGTAGTTTTCTTTAAAAAATGGGGACGCCGAAAAACTGTCTGTCGATATTATCGATCCACTTTTAATAGGATCGAATTCGAATATCGATGATATCGATTAAGATTTCGATATATCGATAAATTGTACAGATGAATGTTTGATTGCTGGACACTTTTTGTCCTCACTCGATTGTATCGATTGAGATGCCGAGGACATCGACAAAGCAGGTCGATCATATCAAAAGGTGAATCGATACAATCGACAGGGTAAGAAAACTTGAAGATTTTTCTATTTGGTAAAAAGTTTTCTTACAATAAAACTCTAAGATGTTCTACTTAGTTTTAAAAGTTTTAATCACCTAGTGTTTTGGGACATGGGATGTGAGGATATGATTTACATATGGCGAGCTTTCACACATCCAGTTGAGGTAGACACTTGAATTGATCTTCCTGTTAGGCGTTGTTGTCCGACTGACTCAACTTACACCATAATTGACAAACCAGGGCACTAGTAGGTGCACTTTCAAATCTAGCCCGAGCATTTTTTATGAGAGCATGCGAACACGTCGGCATGCTCTCATAGGAGGTTAGTCATCTCAAGTTGGAGTTGGGGTCCAAGCAATGACTCGATCTAAATTGTCCTTGTTGGGTTCGTCTTGGAGAGAGTACAGGGACAAAATCTTTCATGAGCAATCATCTTTTTGCAACTTACACCCTGGGATCCAGGGAGGTGATCTACATTGCTCATTGTTCCCGTTCTCTTCCTCGGAGAACTATTAAGTAGCATTACCAGGCTTTATATTGGTCACCTCGGACTCTGTCAACTCCATGCTCGGTCAGGAACTTCATAAACAGGTGATAGATGGAGACTACAGCCTGCATGGCATCCATGGATGGTTTATCCAAGATCGCATTATACACTAAAGGAAATCCACCACAAGGAAATCTACCATGGTAGTGACCCTGGTTGGAGCTCTCTCCCACTGTTATTAGTAGTAAGGTGCTCCCTTCTGATGTCACTTTCATGCGAATCTGAGCAGAGGCGTTCGCACGACCATAATCTCGACATCCTTATCCACATCTTGTCAAAAGCAGCTATAAACAAAATATATGCTGAGCTCCCTATGTCGATCAACATCTGGTGTACTTTTTGGTTGGCCACAGTCAGGGCAATCACAAGTGCATCGTTGTAGGGATGTTGGATCCCCCTTACATCCTCATTAGTGAAGGCAATCATGTACGAGTTTATCCTGGGCTCCTTCCCAAGTCGAATGATGAGGTTCACCTGATGGATTTCATCGGTGAGCCTTGCACTCCAAGCATGAGCTTGGCGCGGTCGGTTCGAGTTGCCTCCACCATCGAGTCCTCTGAAGATGGTATGGATTTCGCTTACTAGCTCATTGTCGTTGTGCTTCTCTCATTATTCCTGTCGAGGAGCTAGTCAGTCTTCCTTATGCGTGGTGATGAACTCATGCAGGTAGCCCCTGTTGAGGGTCAAATATTGCATATTAGACCCCAGTTATTACCTAAATTTACGAGCATGATACTATTTAATGGCCCGTTTTATCGTGTTTATATTGCAAGGTGACTGTAAGAGCATGGACTGAAAAAGGGTGTTAAAAGCTGAGATTTAACTCTCAAAATTCACCGGAGCAAGGGACGGACTCCAGGGGACCAAGATCGATGGAATTTACACGCCAGAGATCTATAAAAATCGAGAAACTGAAGCTCGAGTGGCTTGAAACGCATCCAGAATGCAAGATCATAGGGTTTTCACCATCCGTTCGTCTCAAAACTACATACATGGCTTAAGGACCATAAATTAACCGTACGTGTAAATTTCAATCATTGGATACCTCTGGAAGTGGCCCAACGTACAGATCATCCCCTTAAGTCCTTAAGTGGGGCCCACCTACTATCTGGATATGTCTCAAATTTTGTCCCAACTGTTAAAAAGATCTGAGATAAGGGATGAATGGATTGGATTTCTCATAAACATCATAATAGAGCCCATCTTGAGTGGTGTGTGCATGATGCACAAGTGCACTGGCTGTGCACTGCAATGTCAAGACGGTCAAACTGCCTTTTGACCCGGCTCTTCTTCAAACAGCAACTACTGCTGCGTAACAGGGACGGACGGCGTTCGTTTGATGAATGTCGTGGGCCCCCATCATAGATCGTCTCTTTGATCCACACCATCCATCCGATTCTGACCAAGAAGATCAGCAGAAAAATGGCGATTTCCATTATCTGTTGCTGCGAACGGAGAGCAGGGGTCTCTGTGTGATCTTTGTGGGTCCACATCATTCATCACACCAATTATCAGGACCGTTCATTCCGTCCAGGAGCTGTCCACAATCCTCGCCAAGCTTTCTTTTTGTCGCCATGCAAGATATCACACGTTCCTAGCCGTAAAACACACGATCGATGGCAAAGCGAAAAACCATGTGGGCCACTCTGAATCTCATCCAAAACCAGTCGTTTCCAACTGATTTTTCGAGAAGAAGCTGATGAACAGACTAGATTTTACGTCTGACATCAAGAATGGGCCCCACCAGGAAATCCGCGTATGAGGATTATGCCTGCTGCGTAAAGCATGTTGCTGACCTCAGCAGCAACCGACTCTAACCACACTGACCATCCGTTGCATATAAAAAGAAGAGAGAGAGGGTCGTGGGGGAGGATCCAATCTTTGGGGGAAGACGTGGAGCAGAGAGACTGTTTTGTTTTTCTTTTTATTTTTTTCTTCTTCTTTTTTTTTAAGATTTAGTTAATTAAACTATGGTTAGCTAAACCTCTTAGCTAGGGCTAAAAGGTGAAGCTTGTAGTGAGATGGGAGATTTTTATTTTAATTTTAATTAATGAATTGGAGTTGATTTTAGTTTGATTAGTAAGGGAATACTTTCAGTTTTTAATGATTTGTTGTGACTGAAATTACAATAGATCTGCGCTGGCTTTGAGTATTTTCCTTTCCCTTTTATGTTTATGACGTCAGGAAGCTCCGTTGTTCACCATAGTCTCTTGGGCATGGTCGGATGTCGGTACCCTTCCTAACCCTCATGCATTGTTGATTGGTAGGTAATTAGTTTAATTCTATTGTTTGTTTTGTCTCCTGGGCATGGTTTGGTGATGGAATCCATTTTAATTCATATACCTTTCATCTCTTGAAAACTATATCAATGACAGTTCAGTTAAATGATTCTAAAGCAGGCGTAAGATCTCCCTGATCTCTACAAGTGGATCCTCTGAATCGCTAGTTTCCTACCTCTGATTTCTCCTAAGTTTTAGATTAATATTGCATCATTATTCCTCGATTATATTCAATTTAGATTTTATATTATTCTAGTTATAGTTCTAGTTAACTTCAGATAATGTACAGGTATCAGTCCCTTGGGATTCGACCTCGATCTTACCGAGTTTATTACTACATCACAACCCTGCACTTGGGGAGTGAACTGCCCCTCTAGATGAGGGACTCAATATCCTCTTTGAGATTGAAGCAATCAGCCATGTTGTGGTCGTGATCTCAATGAAAGTAACACTATTTCAACATATCCTAGATTGGCCATCATCTTGTTTTACCACTTCAAGATTCTCTTCTCTCTAACCTCAATGAGCATCTACTCTGGTGAAGTGTTCAATGAAGTATACCGGTGAAATCGACTCTCTAGAACTTAGGGAGCCTGAAGAGCACTCCCCTAGTCGTCTTCTCTTTTTCTTTTAAGGTTGGCATTGGGTCCCTCCTTGGACTCCTTTCTCTTCCTGTCTTTTGCCAAGGTACTCTTGCCCTTGGCATCCTTGCAGGCGCCAATCAATTCCTTGGCATTAGTGTATTTCTGAGTCTAGTTCAGTAGGTCGATTAGGATCATCGAGGAGCTCTTACCAAGTGAGAAGAGGAACCTCCATCATTTAAGCCTGACCATCACAGTCGTGAGGGCTACTTGGTCAAAATAGTCATCAACTTGGACAACCTCAATGTTGAACCAGGGGATGTAGTCTTTCAATGACTCGTCATCCTCCTGAGTTACCATAAAGAGGTAAGTCTCTAGCTTGCATTTATATTTTCCTCTAATGAACTACATGGTAAAGGCCCTACTGAACTAGACAAAAGAGCCAATGGATTTCAGCTTTGGGTTTTTATACCACTTCTGAGCTGACCTGGTGAGTGTTAAGGAGAATGTCCTACACATCATGGGTCTGGAAGCGACATAAAGCTCTATCCATGCTCTAAATCACTCTAAGTGCTCGACCGGGTCGCCCAAACTTGTGTAGGATTGTATCTGGGGCATTCTAAACCTAGGCGATAGCCGAGCCTACATAATGTTGTCGAAGAATGATGACTCGGTCTACTCGAGGAGGGCGTCAATAGCTACCAAGTCCTTTGCTTGGTAAGCCTGCTAGATGTTACTAAGCTGGTCCCAAATCTCTCTGATTTTCGCTACCCAAGGGACCTCACTCTCCACCAAGGCTTCTGATGCTTTCTCCCAAGCTTACTGCCTTTCATCGATAATATGGCGCAAGTCAAATTCAGCAAGTTCTGTGGTCACCCATATTTGCACCGGGGAAACAAGGCTTCCCCCGGCCTAGTCTCCCCCCTAATGTTGCTCGGGGTGCGATTACACTGGGCGGGACTGCTCAGTCACTGTCTCTTTCGCTTCTCGTTGGTTGGTTAGAGACGCATGTTGTCTCTCCAGTAACCTCATGATGCAATCTACGTTACCAGCCAGGGTTCCGAACTGGGTTCTTAAGAGAAACAAGTCACCTTCCCCAATTTCAAGATTTCTGCACCACCACTTACAAGGGTGGCTGGGACTAGGGCGGTGACCATGAGGCATGGACCTCGCTGAACAAGGCTTGGTGGGAGGATTCAACTACGGCCAAAGCCTTCCCTTTTCTTTTCGCTATCAGGGGAAGGATTGGGAATGGCTTAAGCTGAAAACAGTGAGAACACAGCTTTGTCTAATTCCCACAAATGGCATCAATCTTTTGTTGTCGAATTTTGGCTAACAAATGCATATAAATGTTGAATTGGGCCCTCCTATGGACCTCCAAAGAACAGGGAAGATATAGACAGTGGAGGATGCCGGTGGCCAGCTGTGGACCGTCTGATGCCTAAGTTAGGCTTGTAGGTGATAATCTCAGCGGTGTAGATTAGGGTTTAGATCTCACCTTCTCCCCCTCTTCTGGTTTGGGATGGATGTATATATAGGGTTCCGAAGGTAGTTCTGAAACTGTCATGTATTAATGTGATACGCTGAAGAGTTCATGTTTTGATGAGAAACTATACGTCTTTGAAGATGTCATTGAGCTCGCATCTGTCGACGTAATCTTCGGTCAAGATCAAGTCGGGTCCTCTTCTGGGTCTGGGATGAGATCCTCTCTAAGTTCCTCATACCGCCTCTAGCGATGGTTGACCTAGTCAGCTCGGGGTGTTGGGGAGCTCGGGCCTTGACCTCCTTCCCCATGGGTCTGTTACCCGCATTATAGACATTAGTGAGGTGAATCCTCTCCCACCGAGCTATGTCATTAAGTAGCTAAGCTCTGTGACTCATCTCTGATTCAGAGGAACTGGTCATCCCATGTCAATGGCCATTTTACTTGGGCTTCGGTCACCCCAACTCGGGGTCTTTCTCAGCTCAAAGACATATCACTTATAAATAATTGTGGTTCTTTTCATGTGAGGGACTAGCTCTATTTTCCCCATAACAAATTTACTTACAGCTAATCATAAACTTATCTACTATTATAAGTAGAAAAAGTAACTTATTTAGTAGTATACTGATGCAAGGATGAACGTGATGAGATCGATCACTGTCTTCCTCAAGGATAACTACTCAGAATCTACGGAGCTTCTCTAGATTCCGACTTCTTAAATCCACAAGGAAAGAGAGCGAGAAAATATAAATAAATTCAAATAAAATTGAAATTTAATTGATGAATGAAATAAATGAGTTCACAACCCTTTAAATAGGGAGACCAAGCAATGGGAGAGATATCAGAAGCAAACTACAACTAAAACTCCTAGAATTCGTAACTTATTATAAATAGTAAACTTATTATTTATAGACGATCATGGTGTCTGCGCAAGGTTTTCGACCAAAAATAGTAAGTGTCCTATTTGGCTTCATCAAGCTGTTCTCCTAATTATTCTGAGTTCTTTTTGGGTTGGGCACAACTCCTAAAGCCGAACAGATGAAGAGTTATAATCAAACTAAAACTTACTATTTATAATAAAAATGAAATTAAAATAGGAAACGAAATTCAGCTTCCGTGACTCGACATTGCAGGGTTAGGTAGCTAAAGTAGATCATTCTACCCAAAATCTTATATTCTACACCGACAACTCATTTTAGATTGTGAGATACACCTTATTTAATGTTAGATGGTCTAAAACACTTCTGTCATCGACCAGCCTTTTTTGATCCATCTTAGCCATGAAACTATCCACGGCCATTCTACATATTATACAAACGGATCCTAAGTTACCTCTTTTCCCAGAATTTGATAATCACGATTGCAAAAGTAATTTCTGTTTAAACCTACTTATGTACTTCTCTCTAGATTCTCACTCACTATCTACATCAAAGGAGGACCCACGCGATGGACTTCAAATTATACACGTGAAAGCATAGGCTCCAACGATGGATGGCTCACATAAAAAAGTGAGCCCCACGTGATCGATAACTTTCCCATCCATCTCATGATACTCTATCCATCAATTTTTACCATTAACATCCTTGTCATATACATACATCAATTTCGCCAGCGCATGCATGGTATTTTAAATGTACAACAAAAATCAACGCCGAAATGAATTGCGTGGCCTCCATGGTGTGTTAACGTTAGTAAGTTATGTGAGCCCCACCGTGATATGTGTTATATCCAACCTGTCTCTCCATCTGGAGAGATTGTCCAAGTCCTCGGCTAAAAAATGAGACAGATTCAAAGTTCAAGTAGACCACACGTAGTAGGGATTAAACGTCTATCATTGAAAACTTAATGAGAATCACAGAAGTTTTGTATCAATCTGATTTTTTTTAATCCCTTCATCGGGCTCCTGCTCTAAAATGATCTCGCCAAATGAATGGACGGTGTGGATATAATAAAGACATCATCATGGTGGGGTCCACAACTTGGTGACGTGAACACACCACTGAGGTCGGTGGTGCGCAGCACACAGACATCGTTACTGTTATCTTTTCTGGGTGACGGAAGAGATAATGGTAACGATAAAAACAGCAACGGCAGGCGATACTAACGTGAGCAGGATGAGCACCGCACGAACGGTGGCGTGGCTCCTGCAGGACAACAATCCCAGCTTTATCTGGATCACGTTCACCATCGACATCATCCAGAACACGCAGCCTATCACCGTCCCTACCGCCGAGCCTATAATCCCGAACCTGAGCACCCTCGGGTTCATGTAGGCTCGGAACGCTTCGTCCACGTCCTTGCTGTTAAGCAGGTTGATGGCCAGCTTCAGACCCTGAGCTATCAGGCTCGAGAACAGGAAGAAGCTGAAAGACACCACCTCGAATACCAGAAGCTTCTTCGCCAAGTCAGCACCCGCGACGCACTCGCCGCTGTCTTCGAGCCCGTGCTGACCTGGCTTTCCGAGGCACAGCTCCAGGAAGACGGCGATCGTGAAGAGAGAGTTCGCGTTCACCAGGCCGTCCAACGCATTGACGTGGACGCTCGTGATCATTCTTGGATCTGCTGCTGGCCATCCAGCTGTACTGGTGTGCGGTTCTCGGTGGTCCTCCGATCTGCTGAAAGAGAAGAACGGTGAGAGGGTTTTCCGTACAACAGGATACCATGGTTTTGGGATACAAATCGTTATGATGGAGCGGATTTTTGGATGAGGATACCCCAAGAACCAACAACATTGAATGATTCTACCCATCCGATCATTTGGCTTTTTTCTCAGATTTTTTTGATATCCACCATCCAAGGTGAGGCCCATCGTATCAACGGTCTGGATCAGATAAATATGTAAGTAATGGAGAGAATGGGAAGGGAGGAGACTTACATTTCTTCCATGGATGCTGAATATATGCGGAGAGAGAGGGACGTCTGGTTTTGCTTTTGCGGAGGGTGTAAAAACCAACGCTTACGTTCACCAGGTTAATGCTTTGGAGTCCGCATCGCTTTAGGGTTAATTTGGAGTCCGGATTTTTTCCTTGCCTTGTTTTGTTGTAATGTGATTGGGTTACATCATTATTGGTGACATTTAATGCAGCAACGTGAACCAATACTGATAGTAACGTGAACCAATCGCAATGTAAAAAATTAAAAAAATTTACTTATAGCAAATGAACAAAATATATAAATTCAATAGTTTGAGATTGATCCACGTGGAATTTGGACACCGTCGCTGTTTAATTCACATTAGTTGAAAAAAAAGCTATAAATAGACGTGTGAGAATAATCATGAGATGGTAAGTAGCCGTCAAATATGAGTAATAGTTGTGAAATATGAGTAGAGTTGCATGGTCTAGTTGTATAGTGTTGACGTACGAACGATCCGTATGAGATTTGAGAAAGATAACACAATCTTGAATTTACAAGGTAGGTTTTGAATTTGAATAATAATTAAAAAAAAACTCAAAATTTTTAATTAAATAATTGTTTATAATTTTTTTATTATACCACTAATTAAAAAATTCTAGTTGAAAGTTCTAATTTATTAAATAATAAATTTTGCCAAAAATATGAAGTTCTAAATTGATCGTGATTCTAACATGATTATAAGTAATTCCTAATAATACTACATATATTATAACTCTAAAACGGTAGAAATATGACAAAATTAGAAATTACTAAAAATAATAATTTTTTTTTAAAATTACAATTTTGAATCGAAATGAAGTGTTTTCTAGCAAAATGGATCAACACGACACACTATGGGGTCAATTAACCTCAAATGACCTGTTATATAAAGATCGATAGGTCATACGTAACACGCCCCCAAATCCAAAACTATGGTTATGATTAACCATAACCTCAAGTTTAGAGTCATGACCAAGATTAAAGAAAAAGGTAAATTTGATGGGGATTTTCTCCTCATTGCTGGAATTGATAAAATCGAATGAGTTTCGATATCATCGATAATTGAAGGATTTTTCAATCCTGGTCGCTGGACTGTTTTTTTGTCCTATCGATATCATCGAGTGACTTTCAAATGGTATCAAGGTTGTTATCGATTGACCTTCGATGGCATCGATAATTGTTGAAATTTTCACCCCTAGTTGCTGGACAGTTTTAATCCTGTCTCGATATCATCGAGTGACTTTCAAATGACATCGACGTTGTTATCGAGAGACCTTTGATATGATCGAAGAGTTCCACAGATGCGATTGTGGAAACGCAGATTTTGTGGATTTTATTTTCTATTTGGGTTCTACCTCTTTATATTCTTATATAAAGGGGTGTATCCGGAATTGGGGTGTATTCCAGGGTATTCTAGGGTTTCCTAAAGCTTTGCAAGGGTTTGCTAAAGGGCTTAAGGTTGTGAGAGAGAGAGAAAGAGAGAGAGGAAGCTTGTGGAAGGGTAGCTATGCTCGTAGAGATGATCTACCATATCTCAGCGCTTTCACATCCTCGTAATCGGTGAGATCTCTCCGTCTTCTTTGTTTCTCTTACTGTTTATCTGCTCCTGCGTGAGTGAAGAAGGTTTGATCCAAGCGGTGTGTGCTTGTGATCGGTTGTAACGTTCTACTTTATAGTGGATTGTTGATCTGGACGAGGTCCCATGGTTTTTACCTCTTTGAGGGTTTTCCACATAAAAATTTCTGGTGTTGTGTGATTGATGCTTTGATTTACTTCATTGCTTTTATTATCCCATAATTCTGGTTTGTTCTCGAGGGTTAGATCCTAAGGTTTTGTGCAAGGCCCTCAACAAAGTGGTATCAGAGCTAAGTTCATTAAACGAGTAGGATCGGTTTGGAATTATGGAAGGTGGCTCATCAAGGATGATCAGCCTCAATGGTTCTAACTGGACCATATGGAAGGCTAAGATGGACTTACTTTATTGCAAGGACCTATATTCTCCAATTTTAGGCACATCAGCAAAATCCAAGGATATGACTGATGATGATTGAAAGAAGTTGGACCGGAAGGTGGTGGAGTTTATTAGACAATGGCTGGATGATTCTGTGTTCCACCATGTGTCTACGGAAACTTCAGCCGCTAGCCTATGGCTGAAACTAGAAGGGTTGTATGAGAGAAAGACAGCCGGTAATAAAATCTTTCTGATAAGGCGACTTGTAAGACCCGTATCCTAAAACCGTACTGTTCTGTCAAGTTCCGCGATCCTTCCCGTCGAATTTCGGCAACCTGCGACCGATAATCGACGTTGCGCACGACCGTAAGTCGTATCCTATACATTTGAGTCGGTTTAATCCGAGATTTGTACCACTGCGACCGCACCGTCGCCACGGTTCCAACGCCATGACTCACGCACCGATCTGATACCCAGACGAAGAGATGTGATCCAGCGTTTATTTCAAGAAAACGCCGCGCGTTTACATTTTCAAGAGAATCTCTACAATGTGTCAAATCAATCCCATCAATCACTTCATGTCAAGTACAAAGCAACCATGCTTTCTTTCTCCACAAGCCAAGCAACCACCAAGTCAACTCTCATGTCAAGTACACCATCACCTCACCCATCACTCACATCCATCACCCATCTTTCATGTCTCCTTACAACCATCTCTCTCTCCATCATTTCCCAACACCACTTCCAAGCAAGGGAGAGCATCCCACGTCCATGCATTCCCATGAGAGAAAAGTGCATGTTGGTGGCCCACTTCCCATCCCAAATCTTTCATCCTAGCCATCCATCTTCTATCTTCCACCATCAAAGTGAAGCACTAGGAGGTTGGCGTTCCAACGGACCGAGTAGATCATAAGGTGGGTGCTTCTATAGAATAGTTTACTTGTTTTTACAATGGGCTAAGTAAGGCCCACCGATCAATGGTGTGGATCTCACTTGGTACCCTAAGATGTGGCCAATGGCCCATCTTGATCATCAATCATTCCATGATGGGGCCATTCTCCATGGACCCCATCATGATGTTTACTTTCCTTGTATTAAAGAGGTCATCTAGACCGTCCATTTTTAGTGGAGTGGAATCTCCACCGTTGATCTTTTATTTGGATGGCCCATATGCAATGGGACCCTTTGATGTATGATTGGATGATTGAAACGGAGGGCCCATAGTGCCGGGGTCCCTCCATCACACGTGTGTCCCACTTTTCTCTCTCTCTCTCTCTCATTTTTATTTTTTATTTTTTTTTTGAATGTTGATGAGGCCATGTGGCCCACTTGAATGAGCCCCACATGAAATATGTATTTTATCCAAGCCCCCCATGAGTGGGGCCCATCTTAGATGCATCACCCATTTTGTGGTGGCCCACCTACACAAAAAAAAAAAAAAAAAAAAAAAAAGAAAGGAAATGAAACGTCCAGCGTCTGGACGCTGGACGTGGAAGAAAAGCACAAATATTGGCTTGATTTTTCAAGCCATTGGAGTGTGTCACTCAAGCAGGCCCCACCTTGATGTATGTTTCTAATTCATGCCGTTTATCCTCTTTCCTGACTCATTTTAGGCGTTGAGCCGAAAAATGAGGTTGATCGGAGTATCCATAGCGTTGAAAACAGTACTACTACCATTGAAATAAGCTTTGGTCATTGCATACGCCCAGAAAAAATCGAATATGGGACTCATTCAGACTGTTTCGAGCTGTAAAAGCCAATGGCTGGGATGGATTTCACTAATACGGGACCGACGTTCAAAAAACCTTGGAAAATCAAGTTTCCTCAAAAAAAAAAAAAATCAAAAGCAGCAGTTGCTGCTGCTGCTAGCGCAGGCAGCGCCTGCGGCTCTGCAGCGGCGGACGCTGGGGCCCACGGCTCCTCATGTGGGCCCCGCTTTGATGTTTATATGCCAATCCAACCCATTCATATGGTGGGTCCCTACCTTAAGTAGGCCCCACCCAAAATAAGTTTGATCCAGATCTCAGGTGGCCCACACCACTCGAAACAGCGACGATTGAATTCCACCATTGAAACCTCTTTGGGGCTCACAGAAGTTTTGAATCAATTTGATATTTGTATCTTCTCTTCAACCAGGTCTGCGTGACCTTATCAACGGGCTGGATGGCACGCAAACATTATGGTAGGCCCCACATGGGACCCACAGTGATGCATGTGTTTTACCACATCGTCAAACGGACGGTGGAACCCACCTATATGTGTTTTTGCCACACCGTCCAGGCTGACGGTGCAGCCCACAGTGGTGCATGTGTTCTATCCACACTGTCCACTATTTGGACAGTGGGACCCGCCATGATTTATATGTTCTATCCACTCTGTCCACGTGTGTGTGGATGTGTATATATATATATATTATTATATATAATATTGTATATATATTATATATACTATATATGTATATATGTGCATTTGTGGGCCTTTATGTGGACCACCCCCCCCCCCCCCCCCCCCCCCCCCCCACCATGAAGCTTGTATTGCACCCCAACCGTCAATCCATTTTGCAAGCTCATTTTATGGCTTAAGCTAAAAATGAGGCAGATCTATGGTTCAAATGGGCCCACCTTGGTGTACATCTAAGGCCACCTCGGTATATATCTAAAGCCGAAATGATTAGGCCCACCTTGGTGCACACCTAAGGCCATGAGATTAAGCCCATTTGGCATATGTAATGCCCATGGGATTAAGTCCATTTGGCATATGTAATGCCCATGGGTTTGGGCCCATTTGACATATGCAATGCCCATGGGATCCGGCCCATTTATTCTATATAAGGCCCAAGGGAACTAAGCCCATTTGATGTGCATGGGAAAAAAATGGAGTGGCCCAATTGATATATTTAAAGCTCATGTGTATAGGCCCATCTGACATATTTAAGGCCCAAGTTGTGAGGCCACTTTGATGTATTTCAAGGCCCATGGATCATGGACCATTGCAATGTACATAAGGCTCATTGGTGAGGTCCATTAATGCAACCCATTTGATGAATGTGAGGCCCATGTAATACAACCCATTTGATGTATCTAAGGCCCATGGGCCGAGGCCCAACGGGATGTCCTTAGGGTCCATTGCAATGTGTGATCTCCCATGGTTCATGTAATGATATATATGGCGGGTCGTGCTTAGGGAACAATGTTGATTTGACGTCCACATTGTATGTACAATGTTGGTTAAATTCCGCATTGTAACTCTCCTTAGGGGCCATTGATAGGCCCATACTCGTTGTTATTTATCGCCTTATAACATGCTTAGTATAATCTCATGACTCATACCCATACGCATCATATGTATGCTTGATTTGAGTAACGACTGATCATAGCATATCCCATTGGGCAGACCACTTATGGGACCCGTTATGAGACGGAGTGCCCTATATGATCGCGCAGTACGCGCTGGATTTTTGCATGATTTGATGGCATGATTCATGCATCTCGCATATGTGTGATTTGATCACTGCACGCCCTAGCGATATCAGGGTCGTGGCTCCACAGGTACATCGTGGATGGCCGTATCGGATACCGAAAATACTTGATTCTAGTACTGTGGGCACTTAGAATGTTCTTGGGTGAAAGTCCCAGAACCTTTTTGGTACCAGGAGATGCTCCAACGTCTAGACCGAGTGGATACACGAGCGCCCGAGTGCCGAATACCAGTAGGCCGCGTCACCTACTGTGTCGTGGTCGGTTGGAAGGGGGTGTGGCCTTATCCGCCTGAGTGAGGGGGCTATAAGCTAGGCTGAGTTTGACCATCTCGCAAATGAGTCCGCTATCGACGCGCCAGGTAAGTATTGGCAGACTACTTGTCAGGCGGATAGTGAGGTCTATTCCGCTTACTTGACTATGCAGCTAGGGAGGTGGCAGTCACTGCGAAGTGTATTAGACCCCGGTGATATCAAGAGAGGAATTATACTGATATATGTACTTGATGAGTACCGACTTGCTTGGATTGCATTTCTCATATGACATTCGGCTATGTAGGCCTTGCATTGCATCGGTATGGCTGATGGCATTCATATCCCACATCATGCCTTGCATTACCTAGCCTTGGTATGGTTGATTGTATTCATGGACTTACCGCATACTTTCGCACTACTCTGATACTTTACACTTGGCGTTTGCCTTGCGCACACACTTACACCACCCTCTAAGCTTTTGTAAGCTTATGCATAACAGTTGCGTGAAGGTAGCATTGGACAGCAGCAGTGCTGAGGCAAGAGTGCATATCAGGACCTTTTGAAGCTTTTTGATCACCTTATATTTTCCTTTCCGCATTGTACTTAAAATTTTTGATATAGTGGATATGTGGTGATGTTGTTTTGTGACTTGGTTATATTGTGGTTATGCTCCATTACAAAAAAAGTTTCATTCTAAAAATCCTCCTTATAAGATCCCAAGATCGGAATCTGGCATTTAATTGTCAGGAGCCGAGAATGGGGCACTACGGAGGCTGTCGGCACCGGATTCGGCAATTGGGATTCATATGAATCTGATTTCTGAGTTTGGGGTGTGACACGACTTATGAATCTCAAGTTCAAGAATGGTGGTTCTGTGGCCGAGCACATGAATGAGGTCAGCAATATAGTGAACCAGCTCTCTGCTATGAAGATGGTCCTGGATGATGAATTGCAGGATTTACTATTACTTAGTTCATTGCCTGACAGTTGGGAGACATCGGTGGTGTCTATAAGTAACTCCGAGCCAAACGGAAAGATATCCATGGAACAGGTTACTAGCTGTCTCTTCAATGAGGAGACAAGGAAGAAGTCTCAGGGGTCTACTCATCAAGAGGCCCTTGTGACATAGGAACGGGGGAGAGGAAAGAACAGGAAAGGCGGGAAGGCCCGAGATAAATCAAGAGGCAAGTCGAGTAACATAAAGGATGTTGGATACTAGAACTGTGGCAAGAAGGGTCACTACAAGCATGAATGTCGTAAGAATAAGAACGACAAGAAAGGAAAAGAAAAGGAGAAGGAAGATGAATCAGATTCTACTGTAGTCGCTTCAGATGGCGACGTTGTTATTATTCTTTTCACAGATTATGATGTTTGTCTCACGGCTATGGGTCAGGACACCGATTGGGTGATTGACTCAGGATCTTCTTTTCACGCGACTTCACGCATGGACTTCTTCACAAGCTACAAGTCAAGTGACTATGGGACCGTGAAGATGAAAAATTCTGGCGTATCAAAGATTGTAGGGTCGGTGATATTTGTGTGAAAACTGATGTGGGCTGCACATTGGTTCTCAGGGATGTGAGGCATATCCCAGACCTTCGCCTCAACTTGATGTCGACAGGAAGGTTGGATGATGATGGCTATGAAAGCCGATTTGTT
The DNA here is from genome assembly GCA_037074715.1 of Magnolia kwangsiensis. Lineage (NCBI taxonomy): Eukaryota > Viridiplantae > Streptophyta > Magnoliopsida > Magnoliales > Magnoliaceae > Magnolia > Magnolia kwangsiensis. The sequence continues at coordinate 143,834,218 of CM073576.1, read as the reverse complement.
GGTGGGCGTTGAAAGCTCATCAAGGGTTCGTTAATCGCAACCAGAGGAAAGAAGTGTTGCACCCTTTATAAGGCAAGTGTCAGTGTGTGTAAAGGTGGGTTGAACGCAGTGGAAGATTCAGCTATTGACATGTGGCACAGGCGTCTAAGCCACATGAGTGTAAAAGGGCTTCAGCTACTAGCAAGGAAGCGGCTCCTTCCAGACGTGACAGGTATACCTCTCAAAACCTTTCTTGATTGTTTATCAGGGAAACAGCATAGAGTTTTATTCGTTAAAACTGTTTCTCATGTTAATAAAGTGCATGCATTATAATTGGTTTATTCTGATGTTTGTGGTCCTATGAGGACAAAAACCTTGGGTGGGGCATTGTATTTTGTCACTTTTATAGATGATGCATCTAGAAGGGTTTGGGTTTATACATTAAAATCCAAGGACGAGGTCTTTTGTGTGTTTAAGTTGTTTCATGCTATGGTCGAGAGAGAGACAGGTAGATCATTGAAGTGCATCTGCACTGACAATGGTAGTGAATACATTGGCGACTTTCATGAGTACTGCAAGTCCCTAGGTATACGGCATGAACAAACGGTTCCCAAGACCCCCCAGCATAATGGTGTAGCTGAGCGAATGAATCGCACCATTGTTGAGAGAATCAGATAAATGTTATCCCATGCGAGATTGTCTAAGACATTTTGGGGAGAAGCAATGCATACGGAGGTGTATTTGATAAACAGGTCCCCATCAGCCCCGTTAAATGAAGAAGTGCCCGATAAGGTGTGGACTGGACAGGATCCATCGTACAGTCATCTCAGGGTGTTGGATGCAGGGCATCTGTTCACGTACCAAAGGACGAGAGGTCCAAGCTCGATATAAAGATCAGGCAGTGTGTGTTCTTAGGGTACGATGATGAAAAGTTTAGTTACGGATTGTGGGATCCGACGGAGAGGAAGCTCGTCAGGAGAAGAGATGTGATTTTCTTTGAAGATCAGTGTATAGAAGACATTGGTAAGCCAGAGAAGAACCAGCCTAGTTCAGGTGAGCTAGAGGACATGGATCCGATTATTCCTCCTGTGATGTCTTATGACGGGGGAGTACAGTAAGGTGCAGAGGACGAGGGAGTTCCTACAGAAGATGGACTGGGGGAGCAGCCCCCACTTGATCCACCTGCTGAGCCACAGGTGAGGAGGTCATCTAGGGACAGACTGTAACAGCCCGAATTTTCACGGCCAGAGTTTGTACTCGTGCCCGAGGAAATCGGGTGTTAATGATATATAAACTAGGATGCTTTAGCAAAATCGTACCCTTTTTTTTTCATTTGATTACATCCAGATACATCTATGAAGGTAACATTCACAAGAATAGAATCAACTGTATTGATTATATTTCATCAGAATCAAATGACCTCATAAAGAGAGGTTTATTACAACATCAGAGTTTACAGCGGAAACATAAAACTAAATCTGAACTTGTTTCTCTATCAATATGATCTTCCTTAGGAAGAATGTTCGCTAGGTCTTTAATCTGTACGTCACCTGCATAATCTTTACGGTTGGGAGAGGGTCAATGCCCTACTCATAGTGAAGGTTATCTTTTAAGATTAACAATAATTCAAGAGGTTCATAAAAGTAAAGTAAAAGGGCACTGATACATCTCGTACTCCACTAATACATGAGATATCAGTATGCACAAACAACCGACATGAGATGCATTGTAATGCCCCAAACTCGAAAACTGGGCTCACAAAATTTCCAATCGCCGAATCCGGCGCCGACAGCCTCCGTAATACCCCATTCTCAGCTCCCGGCACCCATATACCAGGTTCCGATCCTAAGATGCTACAAGGAGGATTTCTAATATCTATTTAATTCGTAATGAACATAACATAAGCATAACCCACGAACAATAACCACAAGAATACCACCATAAAATTCACTATGAACAAAAACTTTAAGTACAATACGTAGGAACGAGAAATACAAAATAGTGATAATAACAAAAACTCCAGAAGCTCGACTGCACGCTCCAACTGCTATTATACTACAGCTGTGTCCTGACGTCACCTGCACACATCAATCGTGCATAAGCTTATATAAAGCTTAGAGGGTGGTGTAAGTGTGTGCGCAATAAGAGCGTGTTCAAAATGCAATGTCAGAGTAATGCGGAATCATACTGATGAACACATGAATGCAATCAGCCGTACCAAGGCTATGCGATGTAAAATGCAATTCAAGCATGTCAATCCTCATCATATATCAGTACAGTTCTCATCCTGGATAATCACTGGGGTTCAATACACTCCAAATGGCACTGCCGCTCTCCTAACCGCACAGTCCAAGTGAGTATAAGAAACCTCACTATCTGCCTAGCCAATAGTCTGCCAATACCTATCCGGCACATCAATAGCGAACTCATTCACGAGCTGGTCAAACTCAGCCTAGTATTGCCCCCTACCCTTGGGCGAGTAAGGCAACACCCCTTTCCAACTGACCACGACACAGTGGGAGACGCGGCCTCTTGGTATTCGGCCATCGTGCGCTCATATATTCACTCAGTCTCGACGTTGGAATCATCCTCTGGTACCATCGGGTTTAGAAATTTTCACCCAGGGACATCTATGGCACCCGTATACTAGAACTAAACATTTCCTGTATCCAATCCAGCCACCCACGATGCATCTGTAGAGTCTATGGCCCTGATGTTGCTAGGGCATACAATAATCGTAATCATACAAATGTAAGTGCATGAGTCACACTACCAGTCATGCAACAGTCCTACGTGTACCATGCACTCATGTAGGGAAACTCCGCTTACCAGGGAGCCCAATAACAGTTAGCCCGAAGGCATATGCTATGATCATTCACTTCTCATATCAGACATACATATGATGTGTATGATAGTGAATCATGAATCTATACTAAACATGTATATAGAGATGGGCTCTGCGTATAACTGAGATGGGCCGAGACCGCCTACTTACTACAAGTGTAGGCCTATTAGTGCGCCTTAGGGAGAGTGTAACACCCCAGATTTTGGCCAACCTGGGATTAAACGTCCTTAGGCAATGGGTCAACTAAAACACCTGGAAAATCGCTCAGGACCTAATTCCATAGCCAAAGAAATCACTTAGGATTAATTCCCTAAGAAACTAAGCATAAGTTAGCCAGCGCAACGCTAGAGTAGCTGGGAAACAGTCCCTGATCACTTTAAATACGTTCTACAGGATCCAAATCGAGTAGAACCAATGACTCTATAATACTCTAAAACCTCGGATCAAACTCTAAGCAGGTTTGTTCTCTGGACCACTTTGAAAATCTGTATTGGATCTAGACCGCGCGTCGAAAGTCCGATACCTACTATCTTAGACCGTTAGAACCGCCAAGCTGGACTTGACAATCATTTCGAAAATCAAGTCCAACCGATAATCACAGGCTATTTCATTGAGCCCGAACTGAAGAGATTGCGAATAGGGACAGATTTAGAATTTGAAATTTAAATCTGGCACACGACTTGACGCGTCAGTATTAAGCGTTATGACCGTCAGAATTCAGCCAAATTACAACCTCGGATCAGGAAAAATTTCTATTTCATATCATGAGACTTGCAGCCCTGATCTACGTGCGATGACCGCTGAACTGAAACTGAACTGCTACTTGTGATCTATGAACCCTGCCGGACTGAAAACGTGATGCGTGCTAGATCCTGTATGCATGAGCTTAAGTCCGATCGCCAGGAGACCACCAGAAATGTACTTTTGGACCGAAACAGCCCCGATTTGAATATGCCCTAAGTGAACTTTGTTCCTGAGCCTATTTTGGGCGTTTTTGAGCTTATAAAAGGGGTTGAAACCCTCACTCCTCTCTCCCATCCGAATTTGAGAGAAACCCTAGATTGGGAGAGAGAAAAGGTGAGAGTTTGTGAGAGAGAGTAGGAGAGAATTTTCCTGCCTTGGTGCTACCTGTTGCATGTACTTCAGCAACCCACCTCAATCACCTGGCCGGTGATTTCTCCGCATTTTCAGGTAAGAAATAACCCTAATAAGTTGCTAATTTGGCATTCGTTCCGTTCCATAGCATGTAAACTGATAGAACTCGTAAATTAGGTTCTCTATTCGCCGTAGACGAAGCGTATACACTCCGTTCGAATTCACACATTTATAAGAGACAAGGTGCGGATTTTAGACGCTTTGATTGACTGTTTCCAAAGCTTTCAATGTTGTTTAATAGTAGATTATCGACGACAACGCCGTTTGACATGTACAACATGCTGTCCATTTCCTGTTTCGTAAACCGGTGAAGAATATGAGATTTAGGGCATTTTAGTCATTTGTAGGAAGTGCTGATTTCATTCATATTTTGCTGATGTGATTGACGTGGATTATTGTCACATTAGAATATTAGGAATACGTGCATAATTAGTTTGGCGAAGAGATTCGCTTAAATGCGCACTTCGGGTCGATATACTATATGTAGACTTAAGTGTGTAGTGTAAGTGTTTGTATAAATGTTTGTATTAGTATGTATTGAATTAAATGATGTTATGAATTAATTTGAGATTGATTTCTCAATTAATATGCTGATGTAAATGATTTCCTACATGTTAGCTATATGCATGATTTCATTCTATGTATGAAATGCATATGCTTGATGTTTCACTTAAGTGGTATGTTATAACATGTGCTTGATGATTTCCTTATGATCTAGTTTGAGATTGAATTCTCAATTAATATGCTGATGGAGATGATGTCCTATATGTTGGTGATATGCATAATTTCATTACATGTGTGATAGACATGTGCAAGATGATTTACTTAAGTTGTACATTATAACATGTGTTAACATGCTCACATGTTTGTATTCCATTTCCAATACTCTTACCTGATTGTTGATGTGATTTCATAATTGTTTGGGACTATACTTAGTCCAAGCAGTTGGTAACAGAGAAAATTTGTGGCTAGCTGGTACTTGCCACGAAGGACGCGTCGATGAACGCGAGTCGTGTTTGGAGTTGGCGGCAGTGGTTAGGCCACGCAAGGTGTTTCACGCACTTCATGTCGTTCGACTTGAGATGCGATCGTGCTAGTTGAGCCCGTCAAGTAACCCGACTGGCCATTATATGTTCACCCTGCATGAGTCATAACTGCTTAAACCTAGGGTACTGAACTTACCATTGTAAACCCTGTTAACCATGGTACCTTGATTAATGAAAACTCATGAGCCGGGCATGGTGGTATGGGACACCGTGGTCGAGCTGTCGGCCTACATTGGGGCCACAAACCTCCCCGTAGTGACCAGTGAGCACCTAGACTCGTGAGCAGATTATGGTGATATGGGACACTATATTTTTGCTGTCGGCCTACATTGATAAGGTGATGGGGGAGCAGAGCAACAAGTACATGCAACAGTCCTGGCAGCCCTTTGTAGTGACCGCGAGCGTTTTCTGAGTCTACGGGAGGCGACGACCCTTCAGTAGCAGTAGAGTACAGTAGGCCTGTATTGATAAGGTGATGGGGGAGCGGAGCAATGAGTGCGTGCAACAGCCCTGGCAGCCCTTTGTAGTGACCACGAGCGTATTCTGAGTCTACGGGAGGCGACGACCCTTCAGTAGCAGTAGAGTACAGTAGGACTATATTGATAAGGTGATGGGAGAGCGAAGCAACGAGTGCGTGCAACAGCCCTGGCAGCCCTTGCAGCGACCTACAAAATATATATCGTATGAGATTACTAGGAGTGACGACCCTAAACAGGATCTGTGTTGGGATTGATATAAGGGAGGTACCTTAGTTTTCCAATCTGTTGTTTGAATGGACTAATAACAACTTGAAAATCATATCACCATTACATTGCATGTGCCTGGAAGATGTGAAGCACTTAAGGGAGTGTGGCATGCGGCGGTCGTAAGATGTTGCCGTATGAGGGAGATCGTCGGCGAGGGCATACATCACGTCATGTCATATTGCATTAATAACAGTATTAGGATTTTCTGATTTACTGCTTTACTATTATCGCATGATTGATTTGTGAACATGCTAATCTCTGCTCTCTTATCCCACTGAGTTGATCACTCACTTCCACGTTACGGGATGGTGTTTCCGGACACCCACCAGTCCCTTTTGTGATTGCAGATGATGGCGCTGCTTGAGAAGCAGAGCTGGACTTGATGATGATGAGGAGGAACTCTCCTTTATACGTGATCTGATTGACGGGATTACAGGGAGGTTGATTAAATTCCTTGACACTTGTCATTTTATATTTTTAGAACACTCATGTATATCCTTTTGGTTTACTTTTGGAGTATACATGTATGTATATAACCTGGTAATATATTCACACTTTGGAGACATACAACAGTTTATATATGTTATACATACTATCACAGTCTTCCGCTTGTAAATTTAACCGTCTCTGGAGCGTGATATGCTGTTTTAGCTTAATCTCACTCATGTTTAATACATTATCACAGACAACATTCAATCATACATATCTATGTTGCATAAATAACATTTTGAAACTCGGGAGTTGGGTTTTTGCTCGACCCCCCGATTTTTGGGATGTTACAGAGAGTGACAATGGACATTTAACCGATGTCATCCTTACAATGTGGGCATCTAACCATCATTGTTCCCAAGGCATTACTTGCTATAAATGTCATTATATGTCATGGAGGGATCACGCATTGTAATGGACGTAGTTGCACTCAATTGGGCCTTAAGTACATCAATTGGGCCGTATCATATGGGCCTTACATTCATCAAGCGGATCACCTCAATGAGCCTCACCAATTGGCGTTAGGTCCTTTGCAATGGGTCATAACCCATGGGCCTTAAAATTCATTAAAAATGAGCCCAATCACATGAGCTTTATGTGCATCAAATGGGCCTAATCACATAGGCCTTATATATACCAAAGTGGGCCTCAACAATGGGCCACAAATATATCAAATGGGCCTACACACATGGGCTCATAAATAACAAAGTGGGCCTTAGTGGGCGGGCCACAAATACATTAAGATGGGCCTCAACAATGGCCTTAAAATAATCTCAAAATGGTTGGACGGTTTGGATGAAACTCATGCATCATGGTAGACTCCCATGTGGGCCCACTATAACCTTTATTTTCCATCCAGTCCGGGGCCCATTAAAATGCTTATTAGCCACCCAACCTGTTGGTAAGGCCACGTGAGCAAGGGTTCCACTACAATGTTTATTTTACATCCAACCTATTGATAAGGCCATGTGGCAAGGGGCCCACCAAAATGTTTACTTTCCATTCAAACCTGTTGATAAGGTCATATAGACCCAGGGCCCACCAAAATGTATATTTTCAACCCAACATGGGCCCATTGTAATGTTTATTTGCCATTCAAACCTGTTCATAGGGTCACATGATTTTGGGCCCACCACAATAGACGGCATGGATAAATAAATTATACATCATGGTGGGCCGTGTACACATCATAGTGGGGCCGTCCGCTGGGGCCCACTAGAATAATTATTTGTCACCCAACCTATTCACGAGGTCACGTAGGACCAGGGAAGGGACCCACTGTAATGTTTATTTTTCATCTAATCTGTTGATCGGGTCACAAGGGGCCCATAGTAACGTGGTCCACAAATCCAGTCCATCCATTATGTATGTCCCATCTGGCTGAGGGTCCAGACCAAGTTGCAGCCACATCCAAAACTCAGGTAGGCCCCACCAAGTGTTTTTATATGTTTTAGGCATGTCTTCACATGATTTTAGACGGTATGGCCCACCTGAGATCCGTATACTGCTGATTTTTGGCAGGGACCCCACTGCCCTAAGGGGCTTCCAGATGAATGGGATGGATGTTCGAAGCACATCACGTGGGGTCCACTGCTGGGGCCGTGAGCCCCAGCCAACTAGTCCGCCCGCGCCCGCCCAGCGCTGGACACTGGGTGTCCTTAGCACAGCAGCAATAGCTGCTTCTTTCCCTTTTTTTTTTAAAAAAAATATGGGGCCCACAAAAATGATCCAATCCTCCTATTGTGTGTGCCCCACACGTTGGACCGTTCAGCAAAAATTTAAGATGCATCCAAGTTTTAGGTAGACCCCACCAAGTGCTTTTATATGATCAGGCATATCTTCACATGATTTTAGATGGTATGGCCCACTTGAGTTCCGTGTACGGCTGATTTTTGGGATAGCCCCATACACAAAGGGAACCCAACAAATGCACGGTGTTGATGTTAGAAACACAACACGACGGGGCCCACGGCTGGGCTGTGAGGGCCAGCCCAAACTGTCCGCTCGCCAGGCGCAGGCGCGGCCTGCGTGCATCTATGGCAGCAGAGCTGCTGCTTCTATCTTTTCTTTTCTTTTTTTTTTTCTTTTGAAAACCGTTTTTCTATGGGTTTTGGTAGGCGAGGCCCGCTGCAGACAAATCCATCCCAGCCATTAGATTCTACGGCTCATAATCAACGGAATGAGTCCAATATACATTATGTTTTTGGCGTATATAAATGTCGAGGTAGGTTTTAATGGTATCAACACTATTTCCTATGGTATGGCCCACTTGTTTATCAGATCAGCCTCATCTTCTGGCTCAACGCTTAAAATAATTTGAGAAAAAGGATGGACGGCTTGGATTGAATACATGCATCAAGTTGGGGCTTGCATAAGTGGCCCACCATTTCCCTTCCTCTTTCCCTTTTTTTTTATAGCTTGTAAGTACACACCCCTGACGGTACACACACCCCACGTACTTCACTTCCATGCCTCTCGTCCAGCGTCCCTGGACGCTGGACGGCATGGATGAACACATCATCATGGTGGGTCCCACGTGTACGTGACCCACCACACACACACACACACACACACACACACACACACACATATATATATATATACATATATCAATGTATATGTATATATACATATATCATATCACCTAAAATGTGGTGGACCACACCATTGATGAATGGAGTAGATTTAACATGGCCCACTTCATTCTAGGGAGAGGAGAGAGAGAGAAAAAAAGAGAGATACAGTTAGGTAGAGGGACCTCGCCACTATGGGCGCCTCTTGATTAAATCACATACATTAAATTGGATCCCACCAACAAGTGGACCAAGAAAGAAATAAATAAATAAATTAACGGTGGAACGCCCACCTCTAAGCCTCCTCCTTGCTCCCTTGGCCTCCAATGCTCCTTGCCTTCGCCTTAAATGGTGGATGATGGACCTTTGATGGTGTGGATGAGAGATGAGAGGGTGGGCCACACTTGTGATTTGGGAGAGAGTTAGGGAGGTTTGAACGTGTGATGGAGTGTTGCTTGGGAGTAGAGAGATGAAATGAGATAGAGGGAAGGAAGTAATGGCTTAAGGGATGGGGTGATGTGGTGGTTGTAAGAAAGGGTGATGTGGGAGGCATGAGTGTGGTTGAAAATTTGTAAAAGAGGAAATGGTTGTAGTTGACATTTGGTAAAGGAGGGATGGTAAGATGAGAGAGAGTTGACTTTTGAGAAAAGGGAGGGATGGGTTGCATGTACTTGGGTAAGGCTTGTACTTGACATTGATTGATGGGACATCTCGTAAAGATTCCCTCGTAGTTCGCAACGCGCGGTGTTTCTTTAGAATGGACACAGACCATCATCTTCCAGCCTGGGTATCGGTTTGGTGCGCGAGTCGCGGCGTTAGAACCGCGGCGACGACGCGGTCGCTAAGGTATAGGTTTCGGGTCGAGTCGACTCTGATATGCGAGACTCAGCTTAGGTTCAAGCATAAACGTCGAATACAGGTCGAAGATTGTCAGAATTCGACCGAAAGGATCGAGGAAGTCAATGGAACGGTACGGTTTAGGATACAGGTCTTACATGCATGCCTAGCATAGTGTGTGCGGCTCATCATATGTAGTGATCGTCATAATGTGGAGTATGATTTATAGGTAACCAGCTCAACCCGCATCCCATAACTACGTATTTTCATCGGCATGGCCAACGCTACTGTAGATTTACGAGGAGACCTCAGAGCGCACAACAACATGAGCTAGGTGAATTACGTGCAACGATTTGTTTACGGAGCGACTATTTACGATATTTAATCCCGAGGTGATGTGACACTACAATAGAGAATTACACACATCGATTTGTGCACCACTATCCGAAGGCCCAAGGACTTACGTGCCCCAAGAGGGTCTCTACCCAGAGCGCATTACGTCCATGATAGAATATTTGAATCACTAATTGTGATACATCTTACATATCACTTGCACTTATAGAGAATATAGATGAATCATCAAGAATATAAACTGAATCATGGAGGTTCTAGAATAACAAGACACATGCCCATGCCTTGAAAGATAAACGGCACAAGGCCAATATAATAAAGAGAAGAGTGACAATGGTCAACTCAGCAAAAGTGGCAATGGCCAACATAATAAGAGAAGAGTGACAATGGTCAACTCAACAAAAGAAGAGTGGCAAAGCCAACTCAATTAATAAGACGAGTGACATAACCGACTCAAATATAAAGACGAGTGGCGGAGCTAACTCAATAATGAATGAGGCAAGGGCAAGGTTTGTACCCATGGCCTCACATAAATTCAGAGAAATTCTCTTGTAATTAACATCATGTCATAATCCCAAAAGGGCCAATAAATCAATTGATAGGATAATTTTCAAGAAACATGTAACATGGAATACATGATAATTCTTATCGTAAAAGGCACGAAAAGGCCATAGTTGATGGTGAAGCATATAATAACATGGAAGATTGAAATTGATGTATAAAAGGGATACATGTAAAGTCAATATCAAATTCATGGAAGCATGTATAGAAACTAAGATAAACTAGTAGATAAAATACAGGATGTCATGTAAAAGCAAGATAAATAGATCAACTTAAATTACTGTAAGCTTAAAGGATAAAACCCTCACCTTTGATTATCTGTCTGCCTACCACCAAAGTTAGATGTTCAGAAGCTCACCTTAAGGTTAAATCTTGTCCTCATTCACAAAGACCAAGCGACTCCGATTAAGGCGTGATTTATATCTCTATTGAATTCAATCTAGTTTGGTATTTGAATTTTTTGGCTTTATACCTTCTAACTTAGAATACATGCACATCTATCTAGATATATAGGTGTTATATGAGTGTTATTTCACCTCTACTGTTGGAATGAAAAGAAAATAAGGCAAAAAGACCAGCACTCACCTAGGCCTCGAGTCAACTCAATGAGTCGACTCGACTCAACTCGCTCCTCTTCTTCCTTCTTCTTCCCTTCTCTCTTTCTTTTCTTTCTTTCCTTTCTTTCTTTCTTTCTTTTCTTTCCTTTCTTTCTTCCTTCCTTTCTTTTTTTTTTCTCTTTCCTTCTCTGGCTGTGACGTCCATAAGAGAGTTGGACATCTCTCTCTTTCCTTGGCTGCTGGACGGCCGATTCTTTCTCATAGTCGGACGAAGGAGGTCCTTTATAGGCGTGAGAACTCCTCCGTTCCACATGTGCATCCTTACGCAGGATTTCCTTATGGAAATAGGAGGTTTCTTTACGCAACCGGTTTCTGGAACTTTCTTGCGAAAGCTTGGCTGCGTAGGGCATGATGTTAGGTTCATGGTTTTAGGTGTTGGATCTGTTTCATCTTGCTGGAAGTCTGTTTTCTACAGAGTGAAAGTCTGTTTTGGGGTCCTCAGTGTTGGATAATATGTTGAATTAAATAGACTATAAAATCGAGAACCAAAAAGGAAAATAAATTTAAAGAAAGAAAAACTTATTGAATTGAGTCGAGGCGTGACTGAGTCACTCGGCTTGAAATCGAATTTGCTCCCCTTGGACAGCATCCCAAGTGCAAAAGGTTTCCAGAGCAATCGACCTCCAGGATACAACGACTATGACCCGGTCCCAGCGGTGCACTCACTGTACACGGGCTCGAACCACTTGCAGTTTAATCCGAAAGTGCTGAGTTGACTCAACAATGAACTCAGTAACAATGGTAAAACCGTATCAGAGAGAGTTTTATAAGACAGTATTTTTTCATATTTTGAAACTGGAATCGGAAGTCTTTATATAGACTCTGAAATGGTGCATAAGCACCCTTTACAAAAGGTTATGTCCGTTGGGTTTAAACCCAACAGGGGTGACCATCCGGAAGGAAAGCATCTCTCTGGTTTAAAACGAAAAGGCGCAAGTGCGAGTCACAGACTCGACTCGGCACGGCTCAGCACGGCACGGCTCGGCTCGGCGGACGCGCGCGCGTGTGGTTAATGGCATAGATTAGAGCTATTGGCATAGCCCCCCCACAGGACCAAATTCACATGCCCCCTGAAAGGGGCTCAAGCCCTAGGCAAAAAGTCTATCATATAAACAAGAGAATTTCTCTTGTCAAATCCGATGTGGGACAAAACCAACACCTCAAAAACACTAAAATTTTAAATGTGGAGGGAAAATACTGAAATTTAAAAATTTAAAAATTTAATATTATTTTAAAATAAATACAACAATCCCCCACATGTTTTTAAAATAAAATGCTTTCGAATTAAAGCGAAATAGTTGTGCAATGGTGCCGGTGTCACCATAGACTTGAACCGACATTAGAGTAAGCAAGACAGGTCTACAGGAATCAGGTGACACCATAGTCTTGAACCTGAATCCTTTTAATGTAGATCACAAGTACATGCCACTCACACAACTCTTCCTCTGCAAGTGATTCTGTGGTTCGGTGCGTTTCGGCCATACACCATTACCTGGATTTCATGAGTGCTCTAGAGAATTCGCCTAGATTCTCATAGGAAGCGGCCTCCACCTCCACACCCATATAGGTGAATTCCATCAAGTGTATGCAGCAACTGTATACACCACCAAATATATGGCTATGGATCCATTAAGAGTTCTAAAAACTCATCCTTCTGCGTTGTTGCTCGCACTGTACACCATAAAAGGGGCTCATATAACTCAGTGCAATCGCCTACCTCGTGTCTTATTGTTTACCCATTGAACCTATCTCATGGGATCTCCGCTTATATAGGTTGGGTTACCGACACTGGCAGCTCATATATTAGGCTCAGCCCCATTTCCTTCGATGTATCATTGACTAACTTTTTAGATAGTCCTTTAGTTAGAGGATCTGCTAGATTCTTTTCTGACCTCGCAAAGTCAATAGATATGACTCCATCACGCAACATATGTTTCACTATGTTGTGTCTGAGTCTAATATGCCTGCTTTTTTCATTATATATTTTACTTTTTACTTTCGCTATAGCTGCTTGACAGTCACAATGAATAGACACGGCCGATACAGGCTTTGGCCACAATGGTATATCAGTTAAGATATTTCTAAGCCATTCAGCTTCTGATCCAACCTTTTCTAAGGCAATAAACTCGGATTCCATAGTCGACCGAACAATACATGTCTGCTTGGTGGACTTCCAAGAGACTGCTCCTCCACCCAAAGTGAAGATATATCCACTAGTGGATTTTGTCTCATCTGAATCATTGATCCAGTTAGCATCACTATATCCTTCTAATACAGTAGGATAACCATTATAATGTAAACCATATGTCATATTACCTTTTAGGTATCGTAAAATTCTAGACAATGCATTCCAATGTTCTTTTCAAGGGTTATGTGTATATCTACTTAGCCTTCCTACTGCAAAAGCTATGTCAGGTCTAGTGCAGTTTGTTAGATACATGAAGCTACCAATTATTTTAAAATATTCCAATTGAGACACACTATTTTCTGTATTCTTCATGAGAGTCACACTATTATCATAAGGAGTACTGACAGGTAAACAGTCAAAATGGTTAAACTTTCTCAATATCTTCTCAATGTAATGAGATTGTGATAATATAATAACACCATTTTTCCTGGTTACTTCAATACCCATGATTACACTTGCCTCTCCTAAGTCTTTCATGTCAAACTTAGATGACAAGAATTTCTTAGTTGCATTAACTAATTTAATATTAGTTCCAAAATTAAGCATGTCATCAACATAAAGACATATGATAACATAATCATTTTCAGAAATTTTACTATATACACATCTATCTACATCATTTATATGATAACCATTTGATTTTAGAACACCATCAAATTTTTCATGCCATTGTTTAGGAGTCTATTTTAAACCATATAGTGATTTAATTAGTCTACATACTTTATTTTCTTTACTTAATATCTTATAACCCTCAGGTTGCTCCATATATATTTCTTCTTCTAAGTCTCCATTTAGGAAAGCCGTCTTAACATCCATCTGGTGTACCACTAGTTTATATATGGAGGCTATCGCTATTAAAACTCTAATAGTTATAATCCTAGTTACAGGGGAATATGTATCAAAATAATCTATTCCTTCCTTTTGTTTAAAGCCTTTCGCTACCAACCTAGCCTTAAACTTATCGATAGTTCCATCTGGTTTTAGTTTCTTTCTAAACATCCATTTGCAGCCTATTGGTTTGTTACCAGGTGGTAGATCTACAAGTTTCCAAGTATTATTAGATATAATAGATTCTAACTCATCATTTATATTTGATTTAGCTTATTTTATTTTATTTCTCACGTTATTTTAATCATTTTTTTAATAGAGTGATCCATACTCTACTTGAGAATTAGATAATTGAATTTCTAGTATTAGGGTATTGTTTATTACATTGAAAATATATTAGATCCATATATTCTTTTTGGATTAAACATATAAACAGCTTCATTAATATCCTAAGAAAGAAGATTGTTGCAATCAAGCTACAATTACGTCTTCGACTCACCAATTGAAGATTACTGTATTTACTTTCATTTCATTTAAAATTTTTCTGATATAATCCAAAAATCCTAGCAGGTTGTTTTATGATGAGCCCGTGAAAATTACAGAGAGAGTTTTATTGTGATAGCCTGTGAAAATCACAAGAATTATATAAGATTGTTAAGGTGACCCTATGAAAGCCTTAAAATAGTAAAAACCAAAATTATGATAGTAGTAATTTTGGGAGTGGAGTAGGTGTGGAGTTTAAGCACCGAATCACTATAAATCCTTATACATTGTGGTGATTGTTTAATTCTTTATATTCTTTTATTATGATTGATTTTCTCTTGCTAAATTTGATATTTTGATCTCAAAGACATCGTGAAATAAGGTTGTCCTTCCTAAATCTTTTAGGTGAAAGTTATTTTACAAACTATTTAAAATCAAGATTTCAATACTCTATGTAATTGAGAGTATTTGTTTTATTATTCTACATTATATTGAAATATTTTGTATTGTCTTATTCACCACCCCCTCCCTCTAGGACATCTATATCTCTTTTTTTCACATGTTAATGGGTTAAATGGAACTATTTATGCCCTATGTGATTTTGATCACATATTTGTCCTACATAGCTTTGATCGTATATTTGCCCTTTGTGGCTTGGATGGAATATTTTCCCATTTGCAGCTTTAATGGAATATTTGCCCATCGTGGCTTTGATAGTTATTTTTGGACAAACTTGTTGATTTTTTGGCCATTATACGGCGATATAATTTTCGAGTGAAGTTGAAGTTCATTTATTAATTTTTTTAGTCACCATACGAAATTCATATGATTTTTGAATGACATTGAAGTTCATGTGTTGATTCTCTCTTCATCTCGCGGAGTTCACTTGTATCGTGATTTCTGGCTGAGGTTTATTTATTGATTTTCTAGTATCCTTGCGGAGTTTACATACAATATAATTTTTGGTTGAATCACAGGTTTGAATGTTGATTTTCTATTCATTTTACAAATTTCACTTGTATTATGATTTTCAGGTGAAGTCGAGGTTTACATGTTGATTTTTTAGTCATCGCGTAGAGTCCATATGATTTTCAGGTGAAGCTGAAGTTCATTTATTGATTTTTTTAGTCATCGTGCAAAGTTCTATAAGATTTTCGACTGAAGCGAAAGTTCACTTGTTGATTTTATAATCATCTTATGTAGTTCACATACAATGTGATCTTCGGGTGCAATATAAGGTTATGTGTTGATGTCTACCTATCTGGATACATTCACTTATATTGTGATTGCCACTAAATTTTCTAATGGTGAAATTATATTGATTATCCATACTTTTGAGTACATGATTAAGATTTTGAATTGCGTTATTTAATATTTCTCCTTATATGTCTTGTGAACTATATTGGATTATGGATGACAAGTATGTAATCTTTAAGGGTATTCCTCACTACGATAGCTATTGATGATATCAAAACATATCAGTTGATGTAGATGTATAGCAAGTCAATGCTATTTAATTGGTTGTTGGGGCAGATCGAGCAGTGGAGGAGCTAGACGGGGTCCCTGTGGCCCATATTGAGCTCCATCATTAGTTAATAGATTTTCATTTTTGTTTAACATACTTTTGGTATTTGGGTTGTATAAGTTCTATATGGACGTACATTTTAGATTTTCGTAGTGATTGGAAAAATTTTATTTAATACATGGTTTACTCCATTGATATTTGCTGCTAACTCTGATTAATAGTAAGATTGTTTAAATTTATATTGGAATTTTAAAGGTTAACGCTTGAGTTTTCAAAAAATAAGAAATATACTCGGATTTCGAAAGCTAGGGTGTTACATGGTATGAGTATGTGTCGTGTAAAGATGAGCGCTTCAAGCTTTGAATTGTACAAACGATTCAAAGGAGATCAAGTTACATGCCCCTACAATGATATATTTATTATATCCACACCCTTCATCCATTTGGTAAGATAGTTTTAGAGCATGACTCAAAAATGAGTCATATTCAAAGCTCAAGTGGACCACAGCACAAATAGCAGTGCGGATAATGATTCTCACTATTAAAACACTCATAGGGCCCCATAACATTTATTTTCCATCTAGTCCATTCATAAGGTCACACAGACCTGGATGAAGAGGAATACCATATTGATCTAAAACTTGTATGACCCCCCAAAAGGGTTTCAATGGTAGATGTTCAATACTTTTTGCAGAGTGGTCCACTTGATCATTGAATTTGTCTTATTTTTCATCTTAAACCTTACTATAAGCTCGCCAAATGGACAAAGGTTTCGATATAACACATGCCTTAATATGGATCCCATTAAACTTGGAGATGTCAACATACCAGCGAGGTCAATAATGTGTGGTACACTAGCCAATCCACTTCCTCCCATTATTAGGCAGACACGGTGGTTAGCTCATGAACTCAATAGCCAGTCATGTTATTGGAGTGATGTCTACATGTTCTTTGAGCCTTACCATGATACATGTATTATATCCAGCCGTTCATACATTTGGAGATATTATTTTAGGACATGAGTTGAAGAATGAGGCGAATATTCCAAAGCTCAAGTGGATCCTACATAAAAAATAGTGGGGATTGGACACCTATCATTAAAAACTCCTTTGCACTGCGTAAGCTTTTTATTAAGATGATATTTGCGTTTTTCCTTATTTCATGTCCATGCTAACTTATAAACATCATGGTGGGCCCTAAAAAAGTTTCAACGGTGGGCATCATTGCTCCCATTGTTTTTTATGGCGGGGTCCATTTGAACTTTGTATATGCGTCACTTTTTGGTTCATGTCATAAAATGATCTCTTAAAATGGATGGATGGTGTGGATACAATAGATACATCATGACGGGCCCAAAGAATGTGGTTACATTGCTACCATCGGGTTTATAGTTAATCCGCATCTTTATTAGGCAATCAGATCACACAATAAATGATGGTGGATGATTTTCCAACTCTAGTATCACAGTAAATGTACTAATAGAAAAATACCAACCATTCATGCTTATTGGATAATGGATTTTTAGGGTAATATAGTGTAAAACTCACGTCATTACTCTTTTCTTCTGATTATAAATTGCTTGCTATCAAATCACATCACAGAGATTGACATTAGTGTGTTGAGGTGACATGCTTTGGTGGGCTCCATTATAATGTAGGTGCTATATCCACATTGCTGCATGACCATTCAATGAAATGGGATAAAAAAGACGTAGGTCCAAAGAAGACATGGGCTACACCGTAGTTAAAATGGGGATTAAATGCCTCCCATTGAAAACTTCTTAAGCTCATAGAGCTGTTGGATCAAGCTCATTTTTGGGCACACGGCCTAAAATGATTTTGAAATATGAATAGACGGTGTGGATATGCCACGTATCAGCGAAATCACATTCAATGTATATAGCCAATGAAACTACTATACAGGGGAACGAAGATACCAGGCTAGTATTGCATACCGTCACTATGCTAATAATGATAAGCATTATTTTTTAACCCCCATTTACGACACGTTACTGTCAAAATCACTAATCCAAACACGCCCTGATGCAATGGAATGAAAATTAGGATGGTCCCCCCACATGGAGTGGCCCACCTGTTAAAACGGTGAAAGGTACTTGGATTTTGATACTTACTATAAATGGCAAGGGCATGGCCAAGTTTTGTGAGTACGGGTGGCAATGGATTTCAATTGAGTTTAGTTCAGGCCATGAAGAGGATAGGTCCATGACTCATACTTAATTCATTTACGAATAGTTTGATTTACTAATTTCAAATATAATTCCTCATAGTAATTATTTACTTTTGTAATTTAGTTGGCTTTGTAAGTGATATTGTTGTTGTTGCGCAGCATGCCAACAATTTAAGTAAACCAAGATCTAATCTCCGGTCTCACTCATAAATGATAAACAATAAAAAATATAATCTAGAGATATAATTAAAGCATACCAAACAAATCACAAGATAAAATTTACATGGAAAAACTCCAACAAGGATAAAAAATCACGAGTACAAACTTCCACTGTGAAAAAAATTAAATTACAAGCAATATACTAACCTCTTCCCCTTAGATGTATAGAAAAAACTCTTTGCATATACCTTAGAATACTTTTTTCACTCCCTAAAATAATCCTAGGACCCCTATTTATAGTTTAGGCAACTTCTCTTTCGCACATTTGCGAAACCGTCTCAAATTTTCGTAGTCCGCACCAAATCTACATAAGAATTTGCGTAGCATCGACTGATCGAACGGACCCTCGACTGGCACCGACTCAAAAAAATCATATTACACTGGACTTTGAGTCGAGCCAGCCCTCGACCAATCAAGTGGGTCACTCAACCGGTCAAGCAGCCCAGTCGACTGGTCGAACAAACCCTCGACTAGCTGAGTAAGGGCCTCAATCGGTCGAGCACCACTGACCCAAAAAAATCATATCACACTGGACTTTGAGTCGAGCTAGCCCTCGACCAGTCGAGTGGGTCACTCAACCGATCATGCAGCCCAATTGACTGGTCAAGTGGTGCTACCCAGATCTAGCTCCACATCTCAATAGTTATTTTTGCAGAATTTAAGGAAAACTATAAAATTGTGAAGCCTACCATGATGTTTGTCTTATCTACATCGTCCATCCATTCTATTAGATCATTTTAAGGCATGAGTTGAAAATTAAATAAATCCAAAGCTCGAGTGGACTACATAAGAAACCGTGAGAATTGAACACCTACCATTCTTATGGGCGCTAGAAGTTTTGAGTAAGGTGATATTTTTATTTTCGCTTTATCCATGACTGTTTGACCTTATAAACAAGTTGGAAGATAAATAATCGTCACCTTGGGCACTAGGGAGGAAATATCTTTCAACGGTAGACATCTTTAGGACCAGGGTTCCCTGAGGTGTAGTCCACTTGAGCTTTAGGTCATTTAAATTTTTTAGCCAGTGCCTTAAAATGTCATGGTAAAATAGATGGACAGTATGGATAAGTCACATACGTAACAATGGGCTATGAATTTAAATTAATAAAAATTCTTTCCAGACTAATTTTCAAGATGAAAATCCTTGCTAATTTTCGTATCAGACTAGCAGAAGGAATAGTTCATTATTACTTATTTACTTGCATTTATGAAGTTAAATCATAAAACCATCGGTCCGTTCAAGTATTTCATTCCAAATCTAGTACATCTAAATATAATATAAAACATAAATTATATAAATATTATCATTTTATATAAAATTTATAAAATATTAACTACATAATTTAAATCCTTAATTAATATAAAATAAAAATCCTTACTATAATACAAATTGCAACAATCATAATTAAGCTTACAAATATTAATAATTTAATTACTAAGCTCACATTCACTCATCATGAGTAGGTGTAACACCTGTACCATGTCATAACTTGTGTTCATGACTCAAGTCTGGCCAAGCAAATCTAAAATTTAGGATTTACACATCATAAATAAAACTAAGCTCATATTAGAAGTGGGTCATCTTAGACTAGATTAAGTCCAAATCAGATTGGTGGCTGAGGTAATTTTTGCCACCCTCATCTATAGGGCTGTCAATGGGCTGAGCTTGGGTCTGCTAAAATTTAAATTTTGAGTAGGCCCAACCCGACAGCTCAGCCTGAAACAGCTCAAAATCCAGGCCAAGGCCAACCTGAGGCTTGGCCCGTTGACAGCCCTACCTATCAATGACCTAAGTTACTGGGCTTGGTCTTGAATTACATGGCTTAAGCCCGAGTTAGCCCAAGCCTGATCCGATTAATAAATTAATTCGTATTGAAACAGGATCCTTTGCCGGTGGGAAACAGGGATTTTTCCTTCCCTCAAAAAATTGGGAAATTCCTTTTCCCAGGGACAGAGGATCTGGACTTATTTATATTTTAGGCAGGGGCCACGGCGCATGAGCCATGTTCTAGCCCAAAATTGGCATGAACCAAGGGAAAACACAAATAATAGCTTGATTGAAAACTTGTGACCTTAAAAGTTTTTAATGGCAGGTATTCAATCCCCACTGTTTTCTGTGATGGGGTCTACTCAAGCTTTAGATCTGACTTGTGTTTTGGCTAAAGCCTTAAAATAATCTCTAGATGAACGTGTGGCTACAACACATACATCATAGTGGGGCTCAAATAACTTGGTCACAACACTTGAATACTCCTTGGTCGACCTGTCAGTAGCTAATCCGCGTCCCCTCTGGACCACGGGAACTTCGTATGGTGACGGGCACAGCAAGTGGATTTTGTGATCAGGGCGTAGAAATATTCCTATGTAAGTTTACATGGGCCCACATGGTTTGGTCCACTAAGAGTTGTATCTGCTATATTTTTGGATAATAGCTTAAAATGAGCTGTCAAAATGAACGGACAGGGCGGATGTAAGACATATACATCACAGGGGACTCCACAGTTAGGGATGCACCGATTTTGGTGGATCTACTTGGTTCAGGTAGATCCCCTGGTGGGTGGGATCCTTGACTATAGGGCCCACTGTTATATATGTATTGTTGATGCATAAATTTGATAGTCCATTCTAAACTATTTGGTACCTGCAAAATCAAACTACAATGAGGACCATGGCTGTTGTAGGGGACTCTCTTATACCAAAGTTAAAACATGCACGATGGGTCTAGTAGAACTAAGGTTGTTGTGCATACCATTTACCGTGTATAGGGTTCGTATTTATATTCTTTTAGTGTTAGTTACATATATGGCAATAAATCTATATTAGAGGTGGGCATCGAGCTGAGTCGAGTCGGCCAAGCTCGGCTCGGCTTGTCCATGTTGTACTCGAGTTCGAGCTCGAGCTTGACTTGTTTGTTAAAGTTATCGAGTCGAGCTAGTGGTTCGAGTTGAGTCGAGTTTACCTTGAGTCGAGCTCGAGTTTGTTGGGTGAGAGAGTCATGGATTATGTTTTTGATCCTCTTCCATTGATGAAAAATTCAAAAATCTTATGAGAATCAAAACAAAACCCAATGAAAAATCCAAACAAAGCTTTGAATCGGATAAGAAAACCTGTAAGAACCGATTTGTTTTTGATTTTCTTCCACTAACAGAAATCTAAGTACTAAAAAAGAAACAGTGCAAAACACAGATTAGAAATCCAAGTAAAGAGCTCTAGTCTATCAAATCATTCGATTTCCTTGAAGCTCTAACAAATCTGAGAAGAACTCATCTCAAATTTTTTAGATTTCTCGCTCAAGAAGTAAATCTCAAGAGATTGAAATCATACTATTGTGGAGCTGAAATGAAAACTGGTGGTGCTCGTCCGGGCAAGCATGTGGGTAAAGAAAGAGAAGAAAGGGAAATGGGGTGTGTGCGGTCAAGTAGAGACTCTAAGATTTTTTTTCTTTCTTTTTTCTTTTTTAAGTTAAAACTTAAAACTTATATTAATATAATATAATATATATATATATATATATATATATATATATATATATATATATATATATATATATATATATATATATATATACACACACACTATAATATATATAATATATTTATTAATTGAGCTTCGAGTCGAGCTCGAGTTCGAGTCGAGTCGAGTTAAAATGCCCCCGTGGTCGAACTCAACTCGAGCTTCAAATAATTATCTTGACTCGGCTCGAATCGGTCGTTCAAGCCGAGTCAATCCAAGCTGACTTGAATTGAGTCGAGTGAGTTTTTTGACTAGTTCGACTCGTGAACGGTCCTAATCTGTATCATGCAAGGGATCATTCCCAAGATTTTAGGCATCATCCTCGACATGATTCTTGAGGAATTAATCTTCCTTGTATGTGGGGTAGATCTCCCAATAGTCGGGTTCCAAAGAGACCGTGGTAAACTATCAAGGTCATCCTCTAAGTTGGGGGGGTCGGCTTCCAAAGGCGTTGTGATCGATGACCAAGGTCTTATATACCGAGTTGAACTGTTAATCGCAGTTAAGTCCTGTCTTTAAGGCCAGGTCGACACTTGTAGTTGTTTGTTAGTTATAATAGAGTGACCTCGGCCAGAGCCAAAGTCATTGCCTATGGTTAATGTCCGAGAGAGTTGTAGAGTTCATGCTTAGCAGTTTAGACTAAGCTCTTACCTGTCTCTTTTTCGGACTCCCAGTTAAAAAGACTTATACCTCATACCGGTTGCCTTGTCAATCTAATTTCTCCCATAGCATGTACCTTATATCTACCCTATTCATCCATTTTTAAATTTAATTTTGACACATGATTTAAAAAATGAAGTTAATCTAAATCCCAAGTAGAGCATAATAAAAGAATTAATTAACTATTGAAAATTTCTCGATGGCCACAAAAGTCTTTTTAGAAAGTTAGATTTTTGTGTGGTCTATTCATTCACTGGTATTGGTGTGATCTTATCAACAAACTCGATAAAAAATAAACATTCGGATAGCCCCATGACTTTTATGAATTTATTATTATTATTTTTTATATGATAGGTATTCAATCACAACTGTTTCCATGGTATGATCTACTTAAGATTTGGATTTGCTTCGTTTTTTAATTCATGCCCTAAAACTAGCCATCAAAATATATGGACGGTGTGGATGGCATATAAACATCAAGTTATATCATAGAAGATTTCAACGTTAGTAAACTCTTTCCCCAGTTTTCCCTCTCGATGGATGCTTTGAGTTTTGAATCCACCTGATATTTGATTTCATTTACTAAAATGAAATGGAAAAGCGGATGGACGGTGTGGATTTTTCAAAAACATCACGGTGGCCCCACTCAGGGTCCCAGTAACGTCCTGCAAAAGGCTTTGGCGGGGAAATCCGCGTCCGTCATCTCATCTCAGACCATCCACGTGTCAATATGCCATAGGCTAAAATCAATGCAAGGAGATCAAGGGCTGAAGCCGATAAGGACCGACACTCTCCACTCCCACCGAAAACAAGCCCGACCCGAATCGGATTTCAACAAGCAAGGATCGTCATCCTCTCCACGTACGCTCATGGCGCATTACGCACTCCCGCCCTATTCCAAGCTCCACGACGCCACTCCCCTTTTCCTTTCTCCAGTCTTCTCCTCCTCCGCCAAAGCTACCAACCGTCGAAACCCCCTCGTCAGGATGGCGGGACACGTGTCGACTGGCGGGGGCGGCAACGTGGCGTCGTTCGAAGAAGGACACTTGGAGCGCCCTCTTTGGACAGGGGAGACGCCGCTCTCTCGTCTGGTAGGTGCTCTCATCTCCATCAAGCCTCTCTACTCTTTCATGAAGCTCGGCGCCAGACAGGTTTTGATCAGGTCCGTCCGTTGTCTCTGCCCCTATATGTAATTTCCTCAAAATCCAATGGCATTATTCATTTTAATTTTACATTTTTTTATATTATTCTATTTTTAGAACAGTACGGCAGAGAAAACGAACATTCCATGGCGAGATATGACGAAAGAGATTTTGGAATCTGAAGTTTACAAGGAATTGGAATGCGTTGAAAATCCCGACGTTGTATACCCCGACTGTAAGTTGTCAGCAATACTCACTCAATGTCCGGGCATTTGGTGAACATGCGTGAGATCCGGACCGTTTATCTGTTGGGCCCCACTCCGGATTGTGATCAGCTCATAAATCACACCAGTTGGATGATCCTATTACAATTGAACGGTTGGAAAAAGATCAACCTATGGTCGCCATTCAACGGTCGAAAATTGCCGCTGTTACGATTATCTGACCAGTGTAATGGCCCATCCATGTTAGTCCCAGGTCCCACTGTTTGTAAATTGTTGATTGCTTATCCACCACATGGCATGCATGTGAGAAAATCCAAATGGCCTGATTGTGGGTCCCACCGTGGCCCAAAAGTCATGCTGATCGGAGAATCCTAATAACCGTTCTGATGGTGATGATCGAATGGCCGGATAGGATCATCCAATGATCGAAATACCCAAATTGTGGATTCCACTGTAGGTGGAGCATATCCCAAAAGTCGCATTGATTTTATGATCCTAACCATCATCTTTGTGATGATTAAATGGTTGATGAAGATCATCCGATCGGATGCACTGATTGTGGGTCCCACTGTGGCTGAAAAGTCACACTGATTGGAGGATCCTAAAAACCGTCCTGATGGTGACTATGGAATGGCTGGTCCAATTATCCAAACACCCAAATTGTGGATTCCACTATGGGTGGAGCATATCCCAAAAGTCACATTGATTCGACGATCCTAACTAGCATCTTTGTGTAGGACCCACCAGTTTTGGATAATCAATTCAGAAATCCGACAATTGCTGATCTTAATCGGGCTCACATTTCTACACAACTCTGAGTATTTCATAGATTTTTTACTGCACCAAAATGGGTTTTTCATTCAAAGTTTTGAACTTTTCGATTCCTCAGGTCCTCAGGTTGAGCTTTGGATAATTTGAACTTTTATTTGTTTAGCAGATCCATTGAAGCGATTTACTTGTTTATGAAACTATTCTTTGTGTATGAAAATATGTGTACCTGATTTGGATGGTTTACGGGCAATCATGGCCAATGCATAGATGTGAAAATGAGAAAACATCTAATTGATCCTGATTGTTGGTAGGTTTTCGTAAATTCTAACACCATGACCTATTGAGCTTGATTTATTATTAGAATTCCAAGTCTTTACCCATAAGCTATTCTAAATATTTTAGAATTCCAAGTCTTTACCCATAAGCTATATTCTAAATATTTTCATTAAATGGTTTTCCACTGTATCAATCAAAAGAAAAGAGTAAGTTTGAAATTCTTTTCTTTTATGTTTTGAAGTCTTATTATAATTTTCTGATTTGAACTTTGGGCGTGTTTGGATATGTGGAATCTAAGGAAAATGAAAGGAAAAAATAATAATTATCCAATGATGATTTCCACAAGAACTATTGAAACATGGATTCCAGTTTTGAGATCTTGTTTGTGTAGTACATGGAAATCTTATTTTCTTCTTACAATACTCACCCTGTTTCTAGGGTCAAGAATCTAAGTTATGGAAAAACATTTTGAGTTTTTGGTGGAGTCCAATCAATCATGTTCTGTGCTATCCGAACAACAAAAATCGTCAAATCAAAGGAAAACCCTCCAATCCATCCTGTTTTGTGTGATCCAAACAACAAAAATCATTACATCAAAGGAAAACCCTTTTTCCTTTTACGCAGTATGGCATGACATCCATGATTTCCAAACATGGCCCTAATCATTTTCAACATCTAAAGATTTCCAAATCATTCTAGAAAGAAATATTATGCTATTCTACAATCTTCAAATATTAGGCATTTTATAGACTGGTTAGGAATTCCTTTGTGGTTGTTGTTTTTTATTTTATTTTTTAAAATAAAAAATCTTTTCTTTTCTTTTTTCAAAGTAATGATGGTGTAACTGCTTTTTAACAGATTATCTGAATCCATTCCATGCATATGATGAAGGCAACCTTTCATGGCTGGTAATCTTTCATTCATTCACTGAATTATTTCTTGTAATCTTTTATTGTAGCCTGAGGAAGTACTACTGTCTTTTGTCAAAATATGAAATTCTCCTTTTGTTCTTTCTTTGCCGATTTTAAGCTTATACATGCATAATTTCACATGAAAAGTTGAAACTGGCTTGGGCTAGAGCATGTCTAGGTCCAATTCATGAGATAAGGACCCAACCCCAGGCTGAGGATAGCCTGTGAGCCAAGGAATTGGGCTCCGACCAGGCCTGTCACACCATTGAAGTACTCAGCCAGCCAGTGTCAAATAGGCTGGGCTGGACCAGGCTGACATGTCCAGCCTTTAGGCAGGTTTAAGACCAGGTCCATCCTTATATGGCCTTTAACTTCAGGCCAAACCTGGCTCAAAGTAGGCTGGATGCGCTGGGCAGGGCCAGCCTAGCCCACTTGCCGCCTTACATATATAATCTAGGGATACACATTTAGGGCCAGTTTGGGATGGTGAAATCCTCTTTCTAGCATGGAAAAGAAATTTCTTCAGATGCGATGTTTTCCACCATTTACAAAAACAAAACAGCTACCAAAATCAATTTCCATTTCCACTGTTTTCCTCAAATAATGTTGATTTACGTTTCCTAAAAAAAAAAAAAAAGAAGAAAGAAAGAAATAAAGAAATGAAGATTTCCATTTTTTTCCAGAGAGAACTCTCACTTTTTGACCATTGACCTATTTACATTTCCATAAAAATCATGGATGCTAAAAGAAACAGGTTATATAGGATTCTTTTCAAAGGATTTCCTCCAATGAGAAGTTTTCCTTTCCAAATCTACTTTTTAGATTCCATCAATCCAAACAGGCCCTTAATTTTACAAAGCAAGATAAGTATGAAATTGTAGTGTTGGACCATAAAGTTGCCATGCCCACATGTTTCTCACAAGTGGGCACTTTCCAAACACTATGATTTTAATAATTTATCAATTTGAATTTGTGCCCTTTCTATGATTCCTTGACATTGTTTCCTATGATTGAAAGAACTTTTCAGTTCATCACATTGTTGAGAACTCTTAGTTAATGCTCTTATTGTATATTTAAAGCCCTTTTTTAAAAAATAAAAATAAAAATAAAGCATATGGTATTTCTTTGATTATTTAGTTGTTATTTTTTTCCCTCAATGGTTTTTGTGGGATGAAATCTATTCCTCGTGCATTAACAAAAGTTTGTTTGGAACTTTTTTCTGGCTTTCGTCCGTTTAGAATTTTCTGGCCAAGCTTTAGCTTGCTGATGGCGAACTACATGGTTGTTTTTGATAGCCAATATTTACACCCTGCTTTGTAATGCATACACCCATGTGTGTGTATATATATATACACATTTACATACATATACTATTGGCATTAGACTTGTGCCAAAGATGACCTAAAATATTATCTAATTCAAGAAATGGGAAAATGGGTGTATGCATCACATGCATGGGGTATGAAGTATTTTGCCACAAAGGAAAAAATATTTCCCTTTTCAAAAATGGTTATTAACATGATAAAGTATTTTTTAATAGACAGTATCAGAAGAAAGCTGAAAGAACTAAAATGAAAGACAGGATTTTTCCTCTTTTTTGTGTGTGTGTGTGTGTGTGTGTGTTTTGTTTTGTTTTGTTTAAATTGGGTACGTGGTCTGATGGCAGGCAGCAGCTGAGGCAGAAGCTGCAACCATGTCACTGGTAAGACGGGCGATACCTGATGCTCCCTCATTAGATGAAGCAAATAAAATAGTACGTGGAAATTGGCTTCAAGCGATTGAGCAACATCATCTACAATATTCAGGAAGTCCTACAATCAGAGATATTTTAGATGTTGGTTGTTCTGTGGGAGTAAGCACAAGATTTCTGGCTGACAAGTTTCCTTCAGCTAATGTTACTGTGAGTTATGTTTCTTCCATTAGCTCTGAAGTTCTACAGGAAGTATCGTGACTTTGAATGATAACGAGTAAAATAATATATTCAATGCAGAATCTTTCCCTATTAGAATTTATTTTTCTCATTATCATTATCATTGCTCTAATTTTCTTAGCGGGATATTTTCATCTTTAATGAAACTAAAAGGAGCAGTGTCATGCTTTCAAGTCCAAGTGGTATTTTTCACTTTCCATAAACTGGATTTTTTTATTTTTTTTTCTTCAAATCTAGATGTGCTAAGTTTTTTCTATATTAAATTGTATGGATCATGATCATTGGATTCAAAACATTGGTCTTGTGGATAATGAAGCAAATATCTAGAAATCTGAAAATCATGGAGATGAAATGAAGAAATATTGGGAAAGGAAGGCACCCGTACGTCTAACACTCCACAACCTAAATGCACTCATGCATACCTTTGGATTCTTTTAAAGTGCTTGCTTAGTGTTTCCATATTTCCATCACCCAGGAAAACTACATGGCTTGTTTTGTTGTGTGAATGATACACCTGTGGGTTTGGTAGACATAAGAGGGAAACACGACTCACATTTTTCTTTTCTTTTTTAAATGTACCCATTGTCTGGTGGTGCCCCATGATGCCAACTCGGGTTCTTGTGTTTAGTACTTGAACTTCACGCATGTATGCACCTCGTGTTGCATGTGTCAAGTGACCCTCCATAACCCTTTGTTGTTTGCTTCCCCTTTGGGGGGTGTGTATTAGTTGATATGGCACTAAATACTAATTAGAACTGTTTTGGTATATGAATGTTATCAATGTAAGTGTATGCCATCATTGGTGCCAAAGCCCGCAGAAAGGAGGAAGATTGACATCTGATGGGCAGCCAATAATAACAATGACTTTCGCTAATCTACCATTTAGAATTCAACTCCAAATTGCTGGGAGAAGGGTTGCATACGATGATGATGACACATTAGAAAACAAAAGGCACCTTACGAACCTTGATTGTAATGACCTACAAACATTAAATTGTGGTAGAAACTAGGACTGAGGGGTTTAGTTAGTCCCTTTGCCATCCATGACCTTAGGAGCAAAGCATAGTATGTGATGGCATGCATTCGGAAACAAGGAATTGCGAGAAATAGTTTAGTGTTTAAGGAGTGTAGTCACAACTTTGCCATGTCTTTTTTTTTTGTTCGTCTTTTGATATTTTCCATGTTAAGTTTCTGTAGTTGTTACTTAGGGTGTAGGATTCCCAAACAATAGACAATATAGTTGATTAATCTCTACAAGTGATAAATTTAGTAAATTGAGGCTGGGATAATTTTTTCCTTTGTCTTTCACTCTTTTTTTTTTTTTGAAAGGCTTTCACTTGTTACATAGCCATTAGTTTCTTTGATTAATTGATCCTGGACATCTTACAGGGGCTAGATCTGTCGCCTTACTTTCTTGCTGTAGCTCAATACAAGGATAAGAGAAAAGCCCCAAGGACCAATCCAATTAGGTGGATCCACGCAAATGGCGAAGCCACAGGATTGCCCTCAAATTCATTCGACATTGTCTCTCTTGCCTATGTGGTATGCTTTATACTTAGATAAGTTTACTAGAATTCCTTGTATAACCTTTATTAAGAAATTTCACATCCAAACTGTGTGCCTTGAGAACATTGGAGTTTAGGAAGTTCATAAAACTTCTAGCAAGAATCCAGTTATCCTTTCATGCCTTGATTGTCATTGAATTTAGGTTGAAAATGAACAGCCTATCCATGATATATTGTTTGTTTCCTTTGTAGATAGAGGTGTGAATCAAAGCGATCTTGCAATTTCTCATCTTCTCACAATCGTGTGACTGTTGAGATGATTCTCTTAGAATTCTCTGAACTTAAACATTGTGGCATATGATGATCCTGCAATCCTTATAAACAAAGAAATTTAAGCTATGATTCTGCTCTTTGCTATATTCACCAAAAATGAAAACCCATGAGCACCAAAAGTATACTTTTTTATTTTAATGATAACACCAAGATTTTACTTTCATATTGTACTAAGCTCATGGTACTGTTTCAACTTGCTCATGTTACCCAAGTTCTAGTTGCCCTTGAACCTTGTTGATTGTAACATGAAGATTCACATTACCCTCTCATCGTCATTTTCTTGCTTTTGGTCAATGCAAAAAATACCTATGGATCTATATCATTAATGCCAAGATTATAAAGCTCTATTATGATGATGATCATGATAGTGATAGCCATCATCATCATATAAGCCTTAACCCAGCTACCTGAATCTTGTTATGCCACTCCACTCTATCATGGATCATATCTTCAATTAAGCTATAGATCCTCAAAGTCTTTTCTTAATACCTGCACCCACATCCTTTTGAGCCTTCCCTTCGCCCTTCCCATTGACCTTTTTAGAGCCTTCAACTTGAACCAACTCACTTCTAACCATTGCAAATCTTGGTCTATGTTGCACATTGTCAAACCATTGGTCTACTTTCCCCCATCTTATTGCCCATTGGTGCTCCTGCTAAGTTCCCACGAATGCATTTGTTCCTAATTCCATCCTTGTGTCTTGCCACGCATCAATCTCAACATCTGCATGTATCTTATGAACATGTTGTTCCTTGTCTCCCCACTATCTTGTCCCGTAAAGCATGGTTGGTCTCTATAGACGTCCCACCCCAACAGGCTGTGCGCTCATCTTAAACCAAAACCGATGGCTAAGAAACTTGAAACCCTTAGGAAACCAACAAACCGAAAGCCCAATTAGGAGATTATTCACCCACAAGCCACTCATTTGACCTAGAACCCAAATCCACAATAAGGCCCAAGGTCCTAAAGAGCCACTGAACTTTAGAGAAATTTTTGAAGGGCAAACTCCACATGAGTGGAAATATTATTCCCACCCAAACCTATTTTGGCAACTAGGGAACAAATGGATCATCAAGGGATCATCGCAAAAGTTGACATGATGAAATGGGCACCTTTTACAAAAGATCCTATTTCAGCAATTTGGACCCACAGAGTGTCACTTAGAATCATCGGGAGTTGTGTGTAAATTCATGAAATGCATATCCGCAGGATCTCAAGATCTCCCAAAAGATCTCTAGAACAATTGTAGAGGAGATTTGGCGGCTAGGCGACAATAATATTGCCACCCAAGGGTAAAACAATTATTTAGCCTCTTCAGAGGTGAAATTACCAAGTTTAGCACTTACCAAGCTAATTCAAGGTGTCGCATATCTCTCAGCCAATCAAACCCCTCTACATGGCACTCAAGTGTCATTTGATTTGGTGCGGTACTTTTATATACTTATTAGCAAAATACATTCACACTTTTCCTTTTCTTTTCTTTTTGTGACTACAATCTCCCCAAAATTCCACCCTAGGTTGATACATTGTGATCTCCTCAGCGGTGAGTTGGGTGAGTAGTGATTTACTAGTCAGTTTCTGACATCCCTTGTAACCGGCTAGTTAGTTTAAATAAGGCCATCTAGAATCTCGAAAATTCCTAAAATCCTAAATCTCGTAAAGTAAAAGACCACACGTAAGTGCAAGCAAGGAAGGGTGCCTAACCCCTTCCTTCTCTATCATTTAGATCCTTACATAGAATCCCCAGTCACAAACCTTTTTCAAGTGCAAGGTATTCCGTAATGGTAATAGTGTCCATAACGACAACCATTGTTACGTTTACGATACGGGTCATAATGGCTATTACGGCTCTTGTAATGGCCATTACAGTCTCTTTTTTTTTTTTTTTTTCTTTTCTTTTCTTTTCTTTTTTTGAAAACAAAAAAGCCAAAGAGCATGTATATGTCCGATAATGTTGAAAAAAAAAATTCGAAAAACTTGTATTTGCGCCATAATAAACCATTACGGGGCTACTACGGCCTTTATAGGGGACATAACAGGCCGTTAACGATAGTTATAGGTCATTTTTTTCCATAATGGCTGTTACGACCAGTGTTCGAAATATCGATACTATCAGTCGATATATCGGCCGATATTATCGTTATCGCACCCCTGCGAGATGAAACCCTCGCGATAACCCCCGGAAGATAACCAAAAAACCCTAAATCTAGATATCGGCCGATATATCGTCGATATCGCCACACCGACCATTAAAAGCTACGTATATGTGAAGAATCAGAAAAAAAAAATTCAGAAAAAAAAAAAGAGAAATCGGACGAGTACCTGTAGGCCGCAGCGAAGATCAGTGATCGGAGGTGGGAATTTTTTCGAGATTTCAGCGAGAAATCAGGCCGGATCGAAGAAACCTCGCCCTGAACCTCGCTCCGGAATGCATGCTTTCGTGAAGGAGAGGGAATGCGAAGGAGAGGGGCGCGGATGGGCGAAAATGGAGCGGTGACGCGTACTGAGTTACTTGGTACACTCTCATCGTATTGAGTAAACTCTGTTGGGCCCACTTTGAAATCATGTGGTTTATCCACACCGTCCATATGTTTTCCAAATCATTTTAGGGGTTGAGCCCAAAACTGAAGTATATCAAAAGCTCAAGTAGACCATACCAAAGGAAACAGTGGAAGTATTGATTTCCACCGTTGAAACATTTCTAAGGCCCCCGGTGATGTTTATTTGTCATCCAAACTGTTCATAAGATCACGCAGGCATGTATGAATGGAAAACACAAATATCATCTTGATCTAAAACTTCTGTGGGCCTCGAGAGTTTTCAACGGTAGACTTCAATTCACACTATTTCAGGTGGTGTGGTCCACTTAAAATTTGGATATGATTAAATTTTGGTTTAAAGCCATAAAATTATATGATAAAGCTGATGTACGGAGTTGATACAGTGCATGAATGACGGTGGGACCCACATAATTTGGTGACACAATGTGCGCGGATTGCCTACCGAGCGTAACACGCTCTTAGCTTGCTAAGTAAACTCTGTTGGACCCACTGTGATTGTATGTGGTTTATCCACGCCGTTCATCCGTTTTTACTGATCATTTTAGATGTTAAGCCCAAAATTAAACCATATCCACACCTCAAGTAGACTACATTATAGGAAACAGTGTTGAATGAGCATTGACCATTAAAAACGTTTTGGGAGCCATAAAAGCCTTGGATCAACCTGATATTTATTTCTTCCCTTCATCTGGGTCTTTAGTACCCAATTAATAGATGATGTCAAATAAACAGTACAGTGGGCCTTAGGAGGATTTTAATGGTAGATATCCAATCATTATTATTTTCCTGTGGTGTGGTCCACCTATGATTGACATCCCTATAATTTTTTGTATCAATCCTAAAATGATCCGTGAAAATGGATGAACGGAATGGATGAAACAAATACATTATGGTGGGGCCAACAGAGCACCAACCAACATTTAATGCTTTGTGCATTTTAATGCAACCATGCTTATTATTTGGTGTGGTCCACCTGAGCGTTGGATCTGCCTCATTTTTGTGCTCATGCCTTAAAATAATCTGAGAAAAGGGATGGTTGCATGGTTGCATTAAAATCACGATGGGCCCACCCACATAACTGCCCGTTCGGAGCTAGGGACGGGCGGGGCTAGTATGCAATCCGTGTCTGGACGCGGAAGGCCAGACTGACGCACCAAGTTCTGTGGGGCACACCATTATGTATGTGTTGTCTCTACACCGTTTATATATTTGCCTATATTATTTTAAGTCATGAGACAAAGAATGAGTCAGATCCAAATCTGGAGTAGACCCCACCACAGAAAACAGTGGGGAGGGATGCTCACTGTTGAAACCTTCCTGAGGTCCACCGTGATGTTTATCTGAGATTCAACTTGTTTATAAGTTAAGACGGACATGAAAGAAGGGAAAAAAAACAAATTTCAGCTTGATTGAAAACTTCTGTGGCCCTTAGAAATTTTTAATGGTGGGCGTCCCTTCTCCACTTCTCCACTATTTTTTGTGGTGGGATCTACTCGAGCTTTGGATCTGACTCATTCTTTTTCTCATGGCCTAAAATAATATCTCCAAATGAATGGACGGTGTAGATACAACACACATCATGGTGGGCCCTATAGAACTTGGTGACGTTACTTTGAGGTCCATCATGTCATTTATTTTCCATCTGACATGCTGCAAATGTAAAATCCACAGTTCATCCAGTGATTCGTGCATACAAAAGTTGCCTGATTAAAAAACTATGGTAGGCCACACTAATGGGAGGAATGTAAAATTGCTTCCAAATTGAGATGGAGATGATGATTATAAGCCACCAAGCAACTTTATATTGGTCTAGACCACAACTAGTCCCCATCATTAATATGTATATTTATCAAATTTTACTTCTTTAGTTCTTCCTTTGCTTTTCAATGAATTGCTTGTATTTTTATACATGACTATGATATATTTATAAATATCATGCATCCAATTTAAATATAATTGTATTAGTTCAGTTAAACATCTCATAGCTTAGGATCCTATACAAAGGAAACTTATTATGTGCATATTTTTTTTGAGATGTTATAATTTAAAAGTGTGTATTAAGGACTTTTTTAACAATCCCTAGAGTTTCATTAAAAATTTCAACAATTTCTTCAAATGTTTCCCCATGTTTCCCAAAAAGTGCGATAAATTATGCGATACAAACGATATATCCCATGCGATAACCGATACGTATCTATATCCCAAGGGTGAGATATGTAGTGCGATACCGATATTTCGAACACTGGTTACGACCCCGTAATGTGTAATGGTTGCCACTGTTTCCTTTACATAATGGCCTTTATGGCCCCATAACAGCCTTAACGGCATATCATGTTCAGGAGTAACATTAAGTTGGGGAATCTCTGATTTCCCAACCCAAGGTATTATATGGGTCTAGCCGACTGTAGATTCTAGACCTTTATTGGTTAGTGGCCACTCCAAGTCTTTCAAAAGAAATATTACGAGTCCATGCCATGCCCATCCAAAATCAAGTCACAACACTAGATGTATTTAGTGCGTGCACCTACTCGTAGGATGGTGTTCACAATTCTCATATCTATCCTATAAAATTTCCCCTTCAGTATACATTGGACAACTATCGTAATGCTCTTTGGGGGCAAACTGTTGGCCAATTAAAAAGGCAACACAAGCAAAGGATTAGTCTTGCAAAGATGTGGATATCAACATAGATGTGCACGAAGACCAGGAAAGATTGAATCAATAATAAGGTTATTCAACTAAGAGTGGCCCAATAGGAGAAAAGATTGAGATGGTTTGGCCATGCCTAAGAAAATTTGAGACCTACCCTGGTAAGGGAACTTTGATTAGGGTTGACAAGTTGGAAGGAAGATGAGGCAAAGACCTAGGACTTGCATCAAGGTAGTGAAGGATGTTCATTTACAAAGAAACGAACCTTAAATAGAAACAATTGGCCAATTAGTATTCATTAATCTGGCTCTAAATAGCTTGGAAAAGGTTGTAGAACACGTGCTATGATGAATAATAGATCATCATTGTCACCACCAAAGCCTTGTCCCAAGTATTTGGGCTCAGAAACAACAACAACAAATACAAGAATCATGCTTTATAAAGATCAAATACATGCATCTGCTCACTTTCAGCTAGAGTCTTGACACGTTTCTTCGAGCACAGTGCTCCATACTCTACTAGAACAATGACATCCTTGCACATTTACTTCCTCTCTCTCTCTCTCTCTAATGACAAGATGAAAATATACACAGAAAACTAGACAGGGGGGAACAAATTCCCAATAGTAGAGGCTAAGCAACTAGCATCCTCTCTAGTGTCTTATCTAGGGCTCTAATTTTGTTAGATACACAACCTATATCCTACATCTCAGTTCCACATTCCTGCATACGGACTTTATCTCCCATCATGTCTCGCTCATATACCTATCTTCGGTGGCATTCATTTACGCAAACTAACAGAGTTCAATTGTAATGTCCACCCAGGAGGTGATGAATGGCTGGAGTTTGTTGCAATTTAATGCATTATCACCCGCATCTCTATATGTAGTGATGGCTTGATGGGCCTTGACTTTTTCAACATGTAGTTGCAGCAGATTTGTTTCCAGTAGCTTAAAGGATTTGGATTTGGTTGTTTGTTAATTGTTCTAACCACACATCATCAGGACTTCCAGAGAAGGATTCAGTTTGACTCATGCTTCCGACTCTTGAAAAATCTTGCAGCTCCATGAATGTCCCGCACGGGCAATAGTTGGGCTGCTAAAGGAAGCTTTACGGCTGCTTCGGCCTGGAGGCACAATTGCGTTGACAGATAACTCAGTAAGCTCATTTCTGACATATATATATATATATATATATATATATATATATATATATATATATATATATATATATATATATATATATATATATATATATTGTAGGAAAGTCCTTACTCTAGCATAGCCATTCAATTTAACTTTTTTCAATTTTCCTTATTGCAGCCAAAATCGAAGATCCTTCAGGTAGTCCCTGTTTCCTCACATCTTTTGTTGGTGAATCATCTAAAACTCTTTACTGGCGGATAGATTTGTAGAGGGCTTCAGATAATATTACTTTCTTTTTGCACACATGAATATACATAAATTCATGCGTGCATATAGATACATATACCCATGGCCATGACATGTGTATATGTACCATGGCATGATCATTTGTACCTCATATGGGACCATAGGGGCGACTTAAAAGGAGATCTCAACTCATGCTCTAGATGCATGAAAGTCTTTTTACAAATTGATTGTGTGGATCTCATGACTCACATGAAATGTTTTTTTAATCTTGGCATATCAGTATCTTGGGTTGGACTAATGTGAAACGTTGCAAGTGTTACTGTCAGAGGGTTATGCAGAAAGTAAACAATTTATATTTTCTTTTTTTTTTTTACTATGATCTTTGAAGATAAAGCCCATTCTATTACAAGAGATTTTGCTCTGCTAAACACCTCGGGAAACTGCCTGCAGCCGATTTTGAAACATCGATTCTTCCTATCTATACAATGTATATCTGTACCCACCCTAATTGCTAAATACACTCACCCACTCAAATTCTCTTAAAGATGCTATAAAGAATAAAAGGCCTGCGATGTAAGAAGGCCATGATCAAAAGGACTTTTTGTTTACCATATTTAAAGAGCCATGTGAATATCATTTCCTTGAAAAAACATCAAAGTAACACATTCTCCCTAAAAAAGACATGATCCTCGAACATGGTTGTTGAAACAACCCAAGCACCTCTCCAACAAAATCCTTTTTGACATATGAATTGACTTAAAAAGAATATTTGATGCATTGATAGGAAGTTGCATCAGATAATCTATTCATGTGGATCTGGAAACCGAAACATAGACTAATATAGATCTCTGTTTAATTTGTTTTGTAGGAGCTGTCTCCTGTATTATTTACTTTGATGAAGAGCACAGAACCTTTTCTTGATGAATACTACATGCTGGATCTCGAGCAGGCCATGAGAGAAGCTGGATTTGTGACCGTTTGCACAAATTTGACGGACCCCAGACACAGAACTGTGACAGGGATGGTGCCCCTATCACCTTAGCATCCTACTAGAACCCTGTATGATATGTTTAATATACGAAAATCAGATAATACTCTGTTTGGGAATCAATGGTTCAGCTAGCCAACGAACCAGCTGAGTCAACTCATATCAGCATCAAAATGAGCCGGTTTTGGTATAGCTAATGTCACTACAAGACTTATCTGAGTATTTTTGAACACCCCTGAGTTCTGTGCAGGCTTGATGAGTTTTGTATAACTCAGGCATCTTTTGTGAATAACTGAAGATAGATAAGAATGGAATTGGGGATTTAGCACCACCACCTCTAATTTTGAGATTGCACACTTGAGTGTGCTTATTCCTAGCATCTCCACTGTATGCATGGACGATGTCTACGATGATCAGGACTGTTCATCTAGTTGGATGATGTATGGATGGGTTACAATCTAAAAGTCAGAGACAATCTCAGTCAGGCATGAAACAAGTAGTTGAGCAGAAAATGAGCAATAGTCCACCATTAGTGCAACTGTTAAGAAAATTAGAGATAGAATTGTTTATGTAGTAATTTAGATTGACCTTATGATTTGATAGATCAATAGTCAATTTTACACTCAATGTCTTGATTTGGTCATCTAGATGGTTGATTTAATAAGCCTGATAAGGATGGGGATATTGCAATGAATGGCTTAAATGGTAAACTAAAAAAGGTGGAAGGCTGGATGCATCAAGTAAATATTCTAGATCTATGAACAATGTATTGCAGAAAATTACCCTCATATGATCAACGCAAGCAACACAACTACAAAACGAAAGATAAAAAGTAAAAGTCCAAAAGGGCAAATCAAAAGGTAAGAGACATTATTTTTTATACTAATAACAATAAAAATAAGAAAATAAGGCTTATTTCTCTATCCCACTAATCCATTGTAGAAAATCTCTCGTCAAAAAAATCCCTAGAAGATTCTTCACTTTCTAAACATGATCCCTTAATGTAAAAACACACCACATATAGAGTACAAAAGGATAAATATTGGCGCATGGCCTCAATATTTTCTCACTTAAGACTAATTTATCTAATACCACGAAAAACATTAGCATTAACCATTGTCTAAATGTTGTTAATTGCTAAGTGACATCAAGCTCAAGAGAAGTCATGTACGTAGTAAACTTCTCTCTTATATAATTATACTGCAATGGCACTGTACCTTCAGAGATGGCCACTTGAATATAATTATACTGTACATCTTTGTGTTTTGATCTTGTATGACATACTTTATTTTTAGCCAGATGCAAGTTCTTTGGCTATCGCAATAGACACTTTTTTTTTTTTTCATTCTAAGCCAAGTTCACTAAGTCTTTTAACCATGAAGTTTATTTCATAACTTTTATAGTAACTATGCACTTTGCCTCAGTGGTAGATAAAGTAATCGTTGATTGTAACATCGATTTCTAACTAATCAGACCACCTGCAAGAGTGAATACATAGCCCATGGTAAGCATTCTGTAGTCTAAATCACTTGCAAAATCAGCATCCACATATCCAATGGCATGTCTTTTTTGTTATTGTTCTTGACAGATACTACCCATGACACTTTTGAGTGTTCTTCAAGTAGTGTAGAATCCATTTCACAGCCTAAATTTGTGTTTTTCCTAAATTTTCCATATGCTTACTCATTGCACTAACTGCCTATGAAATATTTGGTTGTGCATACCATAGAATATATCATGCTACCAACTACATTAGAGCATGGAACCTATTACGTGTAATCTTTCTCATCGTTTGTAATAGGTAAATGAGTTGCTAAAAGCTTGAAATGAGCAGTAAAGTGAATAACCAACAATCTGTAATATTTAATACCGGTTGCATAATTGAGAAAGATATACTTCTTTGTCATTGTTTCAAATTTATCAATATTCACATGAATACATGTAAGATACCCAAATATATGCAAACCAAAGTAGAAGGTTGACTAGACCATACCTCTATATGCAAACCAAAGTAGAAGGTTGACTAGACCATACCTCTTCTAGAGTTTTCAACTCTACTGACAAACTAGCTAATTTATTAATAAGGAAACATGTTATATTCACTAATTTTACCAAAAATTTAGTCGATAGACCAGCATTGCTTAACATATTACATATTCTTTGGAAGTGTCTTATTCATCCATTTTGCTACACTATTTTGTCGTTAGTGTGTTTGGTGCAGCAAAGTTTACAAAATTTTGTGAACTCGGCTGACTTGAATTCTCCACCATTATTCTTCCTCAAGTACTTTACCTTCCTATCTGTTTGCTTTTCAAGGTTTTTCAACACTTGGAAGTGATAAATAATTCAAACTTGTGCTTTAAAGTGTAAACCTATACTTTCTTAAAGTAATCATTGATGAAGGAAACAAAGGGCTTTAGGACTATATATCTGAGTGTACATAATCCAAAACACCATTGATGCAATGAACTATGATTTTGAAACTCACTCCACGCTCCTTTTAAAAAACACAATGCTCACAAAAGTCAAACTTACAAAACTTTATGCCCTTTAGCAAGTTTCTCTTATAAAACTCTAATAAATTGCACTCACTTATGAATCCAAATGCATATGCCACAAAAGTGTCTAGTTTGCATCACATGATGTTATCATTGTTGCACCTGAAACTTTACTTCCCATAAGCTTAAACGAGTTACCAACTTCCATTCCTTTCATACAATGACAACCCTTCTGTAACTTTCATGACATGATTTTTTTATTACCTTGCAACCATTGGAGTTGGGCGCACCAAAAAATATCAATTTTTCTTCAAATTTGAAATGTGTCACACTTCTATCAAAGTTCTGATACTACCATCAAATATTTTAATTCTTAATAATCCAAATTCTAACAGTCATTTCCACCAATAAATGGATTGTAAGTGGCAGGACACATGATAGGAACAACTAGAATCAAGAATTCACGTGCCCCAAAAATTATCATCACTAGGTTGTCAGTAAAACAACAACAACAACAACAAAATAAAAAATAAAAATAAACAAACAAACCCTCTACACTCATTGCATCTGGATGTGTTTCTTTTTCTCTCTGAGTTTATTACAATCCTTCATGTGTCATATTTTATCTTTTCAGAAAAAGATATTACGTTTTTCTTTCAAGACGTAGACTGACTCAAAACCTGTGACTCAATTTCTAAATTGTTTTTTGTAGATCTACCTTAGCCACCAAACCTCCAGTATGCCTTATCCTCTTTATCAACTATCACATCAATATTCAAAATGTGACAAATAATTTTGTTTATTCATTGACATACATACCTTCTAATTTTGTTTATTCATGGACATGCATACCTTCTTTCATCTTCAAGGTATATAATAAATACTTTAAATACATATTGTTAATTAAGAACTTCATCATGTAAATACTTTCCAGCTTTAAAGCTTCCCGTCTGCTAGACAAGTATACTGTACCATCAAGCCTTCAAGTCTAAATCTTCCCACATCTTCCTTTCCAAGTTAAAATTATTATTCTCATGGAATTTATCCAACTTAAACTTTGCATTCGACATCTTTGAAGCCACTACGGGGTTAGTGTCCATGTTCCTCCATCCGTCCCTAACCCAAAGAATAAGAAGGCATGGCATACGGTTCAGTTCCGTGGAAGATCAAGTTGGTGAGCCATCACAATTAGAATGAGAGGTTCACCACCACATCATTGCAAGGGTAGCTTGCTCAATTCGCAGATTGGTCCAACTCATAATTCACTTTTGACATGACTCGCTTAAATTTTGTATATGCCCATACTATGATTCCATTGTTTCGATAGATCCTGGGCAATAAAAAACCTATGAATGTCAAGACCTGAGGCGAAGACGATGAGCCCAAGGGATTGCTAATCGTAACCGTATCAACTAAAAGACCACAAATCAACCAAAAATAATCCAAAGTTCTAGGACCAGTTGTTGCAGAATGCCATCCTCACCTGTTCGATGCAAAACCATAAAAAGAAATATCCAAATAATAAACCCAAAGGCTAAATCATATAAATTTACATCATTTGGCAACACACCTCATCCATGGAGCAACTCCACAGATTTTTCTTCATTAAAATAACAGAAAACCAAATCTTACCTCTCCCCCACTATGCCACTGCACAAGAAATCTCTCACTCGTAAATTACTAACAAGATTCCTGGAAGATTGCACAAGCTCACAAAAATGCAATAGTTACTACACAAAACCCACCATTGTCATTGTCATTGAGAACCATGAAAAAACATCCCAAATCCAATACAAGACCATCCCCAACAACCTGCAAAACAACTAGTTTAAAAGATAACACTGGTCTGAATAATAGCACCACTACCAGACACATTTACTAGCTTTAATAAAGAAAAGAAAGAAAAGCCTTCAAGATTTTCACATTTTCTTCACTCATCCATTGAAGAAGCTGTAGTACACCTTATCTCAATCAACTTCCTCCATCTTACTCTCCTCATTGCCTTCCTCCTCCAAAGCTGGCATGTCAGCATCCTCTGCTCCAGCTTCCTCATCTTCATCAATACTCAAACCCAGCTTCAACATCCTGTGGATCCTTCCTGCAAAGGTGTTCGGATCATCCAAGCTGAATCCTGAAGTCAGCAGCGCAGTCTCAAAGAGCAACATCACAAGATCTTTTACAGACTTGTCATTCTTGTCGGCCTCCGCCCGCTTCCTCAGCTCCTCCATAATGCCATTGTCAGGGTTGATCTCCATCGTCTTCTTGCTCGACATGTAGGAGCTCATGCTGCTGTCCCTCAGGGCTTGCGCCTTCATAATCCTCTCCATGTTTGCCGTCCAGCCATACTCTCCTGTCACCAAACAGCAAGGGGAGTCGACAATCCTCTCAGACACAACCACCTTCTCAACCTTGTCTCCCAAGATCTCCTTCATGGTCTTGCAGAGGACCTCAAAGGCAGCCTTCTTCTCTTCCTTTTTCTTCTTCTCTTCCTCCGACTCTTCCTCAAGCTTCAAGCCTTCCTTGGTGGCTGAGACAAGCTTCTTCCCATCGTACTCCTTTAGCTGCCCAACTGCGTATTCATCAATGGCATCGACCATGAAGAGAACCTCGTACCCTTTCCTCTTCAGCCGCTCCAGGAACGGAGAGTTCTCAACAGCTTTCTTGCTTTCACCGGTGATGTAGAAGATGTCTTTCTGTCCCTCCTTCATTCTTGTCACATAGTCCTTCAGGCTCGTCATCTCCTCGCCACTCTTTGTGGAGTGGTATCGGAGCAAGTCCGCCAGCTTTGCCCTGTTCTGGCTGTCCTCATGGATGCCCAACTTCAGATTCTTTGAGAAAGCTTCATAGAACTTGGCATAGTCCTCTTTGTTCTCGGAAATCTCGGTAAACATCTCAATGCATTTCTTCACGAGATTCTTTCGGATTACCTTAAGAATCTTGTTCTGCTGCAGCATTTCTCGAGAGATGTTGAGTGGGAGATCATCAGAGTCAACAACGCCCTTCACAAATCCAAGATACTCGGGAATGAGCTCCTCACAGTTGTCCATGATGAACACCCTCCGAACATAGAGCTTGATGTTGTTCATCTTCTTCCTCGTGTCAAAGAGATCAAATGGGGCCCTCTTTGGCACAAAGAGAATTGCCTTGAATTCAAGCTGGCCCTCCACAGAGAAGTGCTTGACAGCAAGGTGCTCTTCCCAGTCATTGGTCAAGCTCTTGTAGAAGGAGGCGTACTCATCCTTGGTGATCTCCTCCGGTTTGCGCAGCCAGATGGGCTTCTGTTTGTTGATCAGAGCCCATTCATGGGAGACCTCCTTCACCTTCTTCTTCTTGGATTTGGTCTCCTTTTCCTCGTCAACTTCTTCAACATCACCTTCCTCTTCCTTCTTGGTCTCCTCATCCTCATCATCACTAACCTCCTTCTCTGTCGTCTTCTCAGTCCAAAGATAAATAGGGTAGCTGATGAATTCAGAGTGCTTCTTCACAAGATCCTTCAATCTCCTCTCCTCCAAGTACTCAAGCTGGTCTTCCTTCAGATAGAGGGTGATCTTTGTACCTCTACCAAGCTGCTCACCATTCACATCCCTGGTGACAGTGAAGGAACCACCCGCTTGCGACTCCCAGATGTACTGCTCATCATCATTGTGCTTGGTGGTGACGATAACTTTCTCGGCAACAAGGTAGGCTGAGTAGAATCCAACACCAAACTGACCAATCATGCTCACATCAGCTCCTGCCTGCAATGCCTCCATGAATTCTTTCGTCCCAGACCTAGCAATTGTTCCCAAATTGTTCACCAGATCTGCAAATCCCAAACAACCATTACACGTTTCATTCAATTGCCAGCTCAAATTTCAGACATAAAACAAAGACCAACAGAGCAATCGTATAATCTTGTTTGGGGGCAAATCCAGTGTATATTACAGACTGAATACACTTCTTTCAAGTTCTTCGTAATGAAAGCATAAATAAACAAAAGAAATTAGTAAACAGAGAAGATTCAGATTGAAATTGATCTAAAACTGGAATCAATTGAAGATTTCAATACCAAATTGAAATCAAATTACAAAAACTCAATTAAAATC
The DNA here is from genome assembly GCA_037074715.1 of Magnolia kwangsiensis. Lineage (NCBI taxonomy): Eukaryota > Viridiplantae > Streptophyta > Magnoliopsida > Magnoliales > Magnoliaceae > Magnolia > Magnolia kwangsiensis. The sequence goes on along the minus strand of CM073576.1, from coordinate 143,790,152 downwards.
CTAACTATTAAATTCACTTATCTAAGTTGGACCCAAATCATTTCTTGCAGTAAAAAATTCAAGTTAGGTAGTTTGATTTGAATAAATTGCCTATAATTAGAAGAGAGCAGCTAGAAAAAAAGCTGACTATCAATCGGAACGAGTTCAAGGCCATCATTCAAAACCAGGCCGAGTTGACTCAGCTCTGGCACTCATGGAGTCAGATCACATCATGCAACGAGTGTCATTTAACGCCTCTGATTCAGCCGAGTCACTAACTCATCCGAGTCAGTTAAATCCGGCCCGACCGAGTCGGGTTCGACTCGGACGAGTTGATCGGAATCAGTGAGACCCGATCCGGCTCGACACCACGAGTCACACCCCCCCTCCCTAGGGCCTGTCAGGCCGTTTCAGACCCGAATCGGCCAAGCATCGACTCGACTCAGGGCAAAACGAGTCCATCCGATTAGCCGAGTCTTTCAACCATGTTGTACGATCCAATCACAAAACAAAACCCACAAGAACCGGCAGGTAATGTACTAGCTCGAAGTAGAAGTCAATGAAATCAGGCCCGACCGGTTTATCTGTGGAAAATAACGAATCGTTCATCGCGTCATACCTGCTTTGGTCATGCCTATCCCACTGTCGATGATGGAGAGGGTCTTGTTGACCTTATCAGGGACGATCCGGATGAAGAGTTCGGGCTGGGCATCGAGCTTGCTCTTATCGGTGAGGCTCTCGAACCGGATCTTGTCCAGCGCGTCGGACGAGTTGCTAATGAGCTCCCGAAGGAATATCTCCTTATTGCTGTAGAACGTGTTGATGATAAGGCTCAGGAGCTGGTTGATCTCCGCCTGGAAGGCGAAGGTCTCTGCGTTTTCCATCTGCACATCCGCCATTGCCGTACTGAGTAGAAAACAGAAGAGATCGAGATCGAAAAAGAGAGAAAACTAGGGTTTTCAAAGTTGCAGAGAGAACAAGAACCGGAATTTTGGGGCTTTTTCTCGTTTCTGTTGGAGAGAAAAAAGGTAGAGATGGTATTTATAGGATTTCCTTCTCGAGCGAACGGGGAATCTCGCGGCTTCTGGAGACTTCCGTTGCTTCCGGAATTTTCTGCCGTTTTACCCCGCGCGTAAAACGGCAAAGCTTGTGGGGCCCACTATGTTGTATATGTAAAATCCAATCCGTCTATCAGGTTTTATTGTCGATTCTAGAATCGTAGGAAAAAAATCAGCATGATTCATTAATCAATCGAGCCACACCAAATCGAACAATGGGAATGGGATGCCAAACTTAGGTCATCAAATCCGCTAATCAGGTGGGGTCCACCAGGATGAAGTGAAAATACCGAACTCAGCCTAATTTCTATATCATGTGGGCCTATCCATATGAATTTAGAGGTTTTAGGAGTACTTTGACATTGTTACCATTGGTGTGACCCATCATATTTATTTACCGGGCTAGGTATGTACGGTTTAAATCACGGTCCTCACTTGATGGACGGAGTGGATTTACATGTGAAAGATTGTGGACCTCACACAGCTTGGGTGTTTTACGCAGCTACGTTAAACAGGTGGTGTAGATGATTCCCGACCTAACCGCGGGCTTTGCCGTTTGCTTTTTCTGTCTTTTTTTTTTTTTCATATCCAGAAGCTTCGTTTAGTTGGCGGGATCGAGAATGTTCCTGAGAGTGGAGGAACTGTAAGGTACTCGGTTCGATGGGTTTTGTACGTCGTACGCGGGTTTTCAATTTTAACATGTGGAGCCGTTCTATCGTAATCTGGACCGTTGTTCTGTTGCATCCCATCGCCGATTAGCGGTGAACATTGTTGGAAGATCATTTCAATGTGGATCTTTGTGGAATTTCTGTTCTTATTAGTCCACGAATAGAGATATTTGATGGTTTATTTACGAGATTTTCTTGTACGTGGCCCATACACAGTAGGAGTGAGTGACCAGTGGTCCTGATTACTTATGAGTGGGCCCACTTGTGAGAATTGAGGCATGTATGTATAGCGCCAAATGGGGAACGGATTGGCTACTACCTCTGTGGGCCCTGTCATGATGTATGTGTTTCATCCATTCCGTTCATCCATTTTTACAGATCATTTTAATGCTGAATGAAAAAATTTATAGGGATCTAAATCTTAGTTGGGCCACACCACAGGACAAAAATAATAAATGGATATTCACAATTAAAATCCTCCTAAGGGCCGCTGTACTGTTTATTTGACATCCAATCTGTTGATTTGGTCATAAAGACGCAGATAAAGGGAAACAATAAATATCATCTTTATACAAAACTTTCATGGCCCCCAAAGCGTTTTTAATGGTCAAATTTCATTCAAAACTGTTTCCTATAATGTGGTCCACTTGAGATAGAGATATATTTCATTTTTTTAATTATATCATAAAATGATATATAAAAATATATGGACGGCGTGGATGACACACATACATCATGGTGAGCCCCACATAGCGCCGACCAGCAGCCAATGGCTGTTGTCAGGGGGAGTAGCCAATCCGTTCCCCGCCAAATGTCGGGTCGCGCATGCATGCAACGAGAAGTTGCGGGAATATCTGAAGGATTTGTTATGGAGGACCTTTCCAGGCAACTCGAATTGGATCCGCCAAAGCGGGCGCGTTGAGTAGCGAAACTTACTGATGAAGTAACGTCACCTAAGTTCCGTGATGTATGTTTTGTATCTTGGCCGTCCATCTATTCGGAGAAATCATTTTACGGCAAGATTCAAACCGTGGGGACAGTGACGCCCACCGTTAAAATCTTCTAAAGGTCATAGAGGTTTTAGATCAAGCTGATATTCGTGTTTTCCTTTCTTTTATCTATCGTGTCACTTTTAACTTTTGAGTAGGTTGTATTTCAAATAAATATTATGGGTTCCTTGGGATTGTTGTATTTCAAATAAATATTATGGGGTCCTTAGGATAGTTTCAACGGTGGGAACCACTCTCTCCACTGTTTTTTTGTGGTGGGTCCACTACAAACTTTTATTTGCCTCATTCTTTGACTCATGCCTTAAAATGATATCTCAAATTGGATAGACAATGTGGATACAACACATACATCGAAGTGGGGCCCACAGAACTTGGTGACGTCACTTCAGTAGCGAGTCTCGCAACTCAACCTGTCAGTAGCTAATCCGCGTCCTGCAAAAGCACTCCCACGTGAAATCAAAGATCGCGTGCGTGAGAGTTTGGATTTTGGTGAATTTTTTGCCAAACATGTGCGTTCTTTAATGATGAGAGGTGTACACGAGACGAACGGAGTCGACTCGGCTTAGCCACTAGTTGACCCCGGCTCGAACTTGGCTTGGCTCAGTCTTTGAGCCGAACTGGCTAGCTCAACTTGTCTCGGCTCGATTCAGTCAGCAGATCAGGCCGATTCGAACCGATTTCACCTCTGCAACATTTTGACAAACACGTGAACTGTACCTTCAAATGCTCATCGTATGTAAAACAGTAGCAAAAATTTTATATGTATTTCTTCAAACACCTTGTAGGCAACATCAAAATCAAGAAAAAAAAGATATTTATTTCATATACGTACCTTCCTTGTCACCAGTCGATACTTTGTTGAGTCATTTCATTGAATACTTGGTAAGCAATATCAATATCAAAGTAACCGAGTCACCGAATTGGTTCGTTCCAAGTCCGATTCGAGCTGGGGTTCGATCCGAGTTGAGCTTGAGCAAGCTTGAACTTAGTACGAAATTTTTTCAAGCTAAAAAAAATCAGCTTGAACTCAGTTTCAAACCGAGTTAAATCGAGCTTTTTTGAGTCAAGTTGAGCGAGTTAACTGAGCTAACTTGGTTTGTGTACAGCCCTAATGATAACATATGAATCAAATCAAATCTTGCTTTTAGTTGGTGAGCTTGTGCTTCTAGCAGCAGCACTCTGACCTGATTTACTTGGTTTGGGAAGTTCTATATATTGCGTCAAAAGCCTAGATATTTGCAACGGAGAACTGCAGTAGCTACTCTCCATTTTCAAATGTGGCATGTATGATCGAGATTGAGTTATTTATCTGGTGGAGCCCACCATCTATGAGCTATCTCGGAAACTTGGGCCAGTCCAATTATCAGGTGGACTATGCATGCATGGGAAAAAGGATAGTTCAAAAGATTAATAGTCCACATTTGATGTATGCATATGGCTTATCGATGAGCTGACCATCTTGATTTTTGTGCCACAACACATGGATTATGCCCTACTCACAAGTAATTGTGGCAGGGGAATCTTTAACGAGTTTTTGCATTTGGAAATTAGCAAATATCTTGTTCTAGATTGATATGGTGTTCTTTGTTAGATCTGTACCACGGAATTGTCAAATTATCTATACATCAATAATGGAGATTCAATGATATAACCTTAAAGCATACCTGATTGGAAAAATATTTCTGATGTATCGATATCGTCGACAGGAATCTTAATCTTCCACACCTCACACCCTTAGGAGAACCTTCAATGAGACTAGGATTTTCTCGCTTGTATTGATAAGAGGACCAAGACATCTATTTATAGGAAAGAGAGCTAGAAGCTTACCCATCACACTTCTCACCTTTAGGGTCTCCACACGGTAGGTTTCCATATCCAGCTTAATAACCGTGTATAGGGATCGTGGTTCAAGCGTCTGGCCCCAAACCTATTCACAATGATCACAACCGAAGTGGGGCCCACTAAATCGCTCAATCTGAATAATCCAACGGTTATATATGAACCGATGATTATGTGTGGCCCACCTGATAGGAGTCTTACATTCTCTCGCTTGGGCTACATTGATCTCCGAAAGAAAAAAAAACATTTTAATTTATTTATAAAAAATAATTTTGTAAAATACGTTTGCTTTTGAAAGTTCTTAATGGGCGCCCTGAATTTCAAAACAACACCGTTGGATAATTATGAGCAACGCTTGTCAGATCTGGTCCATCAAGACTATGGATATTGAATCATGGTAGTAACACAACATTTATACATCTCGAAGTGTGACGAATCACTGTCACGAATACCAATAGCATCAACGACATGGATTAAGGATATGGGGTGTGGTATGAAGATTACACGTTTAATATGATCACACGTGACTATCTTCAAGTGGTCCATCTAAACGTGTTGTTGGGGATTTTGACATACGGAATCACACGGATCTAGATCTAGGATAGCAATCCAATAGTACCAAGCACACAAGAGAACACAAAGAACACCCAGATTTAATGTGAAAAACCCTTGCGGGAAAAAGCCACGGCACAAAGCGACAGATCTCCACTATGAAAACAAAAATTACAAAGAGAGAGGACTTACCCTATTCGAACAACATCGAATCTCACCCTTGCTACACCCTTTAATTTCTCTGGAACCCTTTTAAAAAGCTTTCTCATACCTTAAAAAAGCCCTAGGAACACCTATTTATAGCTTAGGCAACTTTCCTTCCGTATCTCAGTTGTGAAAGGACTCAAATCCGTAGTTTCACGCAAAATCGCGGAATAAACTGCGTAACCTACGACTAGTCGTAGCTCTCCTACAACTAGTCCTAGACCAGGAAAAAAAATAACACAACTCGCTGGACTTCGAGTCGTGCCAGGGCTCGAACCCACGACCGGTTGAGCGCCTCCCACGACCGGTCGAGCAACATGAACACTTGAAGATTGAAGGCTTCTCCTCAACAATCTCCACCAAGTCTTCATTCTTCAACCGTGTAACTAAGTGACCTCTTCTCTTATTTTTGTATCTCATTATAGCTCATTGTGCACACTCCGTCCTTCTTTTCCGCCATCGCCAAGCCCAGAGAAGTTTCACAGACAAAGATCCATGTGCTCAACCACCTTTGCTCCTATCTTCTCAAAAAGAAAAATGTAATCTTCTTACCATCTCACCGCTACCCAATATTACTTATCGGGGTACTTGCTCACAACACTGATAGCCTATGAAATAACTGATCTAATCCATACCATGACATACACTGCCCAGCGCATTCGAATAAGGCTCATGAGATATCCTGCTTTTCCTCATCTGTTTTGGGACAAATCCTGAGGAAAACTTGAGGAGAGATGCGTAGGGAACGCTCTCGAGCTTTACCTGGCCCATCACATCCTGGATCAATACATACATACAAGGTACTCCTCCTGTGATTACCAAAGCTACTCCTCCTTCAGTATCAACGCCGAGAATCATCTTTGCAACCCTCTGATCCTTCATTCTCAATGTTCCAATTGACCGAGTCTTCAATACATTGATTTCAGACATGTCATAATTGGCGATCCACACGTCATCAACATACAATACCTGACCCACCATGAAGGAATCAAACCACTGCTTAGGCGAAGGCCGAACAATGATTTCCTGCAAAGTCTTTTCTCAGCCCCTTTCACTTCGAACTGCCCTGATTGCTTCATGTAGATCTGCTCTTCACTTTCCCTTACAGAAGTGCAGACTTCACATCCTTCCTTCCAGCTCAAGATCACATTAGCCAACCAGCGCCAATCACTGATCTAATAGACACCTGTTATACCATCGGTGCAAATATCTCTGAGAAGGATGTGGATCTGATAGACATCTGCTATACCGTCGGCGCCAATTACATTAGGATGTATTGCGTGAGCATCCCCTCTTACGCTGAGCTGATTCACATGTCTATGCGGGCGGAGCAGGATGTGGATCGACTTACGCGATCTCGTGGCCCTATGGTTCCTAGGTCACGACCAGAGTTGCAGGACAGGCCCTTTACGGGCAAGAGGCCTCGCGTCGACCCTCCTCCTAGGGCTACAGCGCCAGTGTTACTGATGAGGCGCCCTGATCTATCATGTACTTACTGTGGGAGAGCGGGTCACGCAATGCAGAGCTGTTTCACTCGGATGAGAGACAGTGGGTTCTCACTGCCGCAGAAGATCGACCGTCCACGCCCACAGGCTATATCGGCACCGCCTTTATGGTTGGCTCCTGCGCACCCTTCCTTTAGACCTCCCACATCTCAGTTCAGGCCGCCTCCACGGCCTATGATACCGCGGCCGAACCGGTCACAGCAGGCTCGAGTTCATGCTTTGAAAGCTGAGGCAGCCGAGACAGACACTACTCAGCCTTTGGCCTTTGAGGTCACCGCCCACATCGGAGGTACTCCTATACTTGTGATGGTGGATACTAGGTCCACGCTTTCTTTGATATCGCGTTCAATAGTCAGGCGTCTTGGACTACCGACTATTCGTATGGATGGAGTGCGAGTCCTTTCAGCTCACGGAGATTTTTTGATGCCACCCTGATGTGTGAGGGTTGCTTGATGGATTTAGGAGGCAGGACCATGTCTATTGATCTTGTCGTCGACCCTTCTCTCGTTCATCTCGATATCATTCTTGGCATGGATTGGCTGACTGCAGCGAGGGCCGAGATTGGCTGCGAGACTCGTAAGGTGACGATATACAAGCCAAATGGCACGCCTCTTACATTTTCAGTGCGGGTAAATCTTCCCTTCCGCATATTCAGCTACGCTACTTTACTACGGGACGCTGGTGCCCAGACACTTGAGCATACGCCAGTCGTCCGTGATTTTAGGGATCTGTTTAGGAAGATCTCTGGTTTGCCTCCTCAGCGAGAGATTGATTTTACTATCGATCTGGTACTTGGTTCCAGGCCCGTCTCACTGCCGACATATCGCATGGCACCGTGTGAGATGGAGGAGTTGAGGACGCAGATTGATGATCTGTTGGAGCTTGGTCTTATTCGACCCAGTGTGTCTCCTTGGGGAGCACCAGTTTTGTTTGTGAAGAAGAAGGATGGTTCGATGCGATTGTGTATTGATTATCGCAGGCTGAACCAGGTCATGGTGAAGAATAGGTACCCTTTACCCAGGATCAATGACTTGTTTGATCAGTTGAGAGGGGCACAGTACTTCTCGAAGATTGATCTTCAGTCAGGATATCATCAGTTACGCATCAGAGATGAGGACGTGCAGAAGACAGCATTTAGGACCAGCTTTGGCCACTACGAGTTCCTTGTGATGTCGTTCGGTCTCACGAACGCAACAGCCGTGTTCATGAATCTGATGAAAAGGGTATTTCGGCCTTTCCTCTATCGATTCGTCATGGTGTTCATCGATGACATTTTGGTATACTCCAGGAGTCGAGAGGAGCATAAGGAGCACTTGCGCTTGGTCCTGGATACACTCAGACAGCATCAGTTGTTCACACAGTACAAGAAATGCGACTTCTGGAAGCAGAAAGTGAAGTTCTTGGGACACGTGGTGTCCAAGGATGGGATGACAGTTGACCTGTCTAAGGTAGCTGCAGTTCAGGACCGGGAGCAGCCTGGTTCTATCACTGAGGTGAGGAGTTTCATGAGTCTTACTGGCTACTATCGACGCTTCATTTAGGATTTCTCGAAGATCGCCAGACCTCTATCTCAGTTGACACGGAAGGATGTGAAGTTCGTCTGGAATGACAAGGCGGAGTCAGCTTTTCAGGAGCTGAAGGATAGGCTCACATCCGCCTCTGTGCTAGTATTGCCAGAGCAAGGGGTTAAATACACTATATATACCGACGCGTCTAGCGTTGGTTTGGGTTGTGTCCTCCTACAGAAGGACAGGGTAATTCGTATGCCTCGAGATAATTAAGAAAGCACGAGGAGAATTACCCTACACACGACCTTGAGTTGGCAGCCGTCATATTCGCACTGAGACTTTGGAGACATTACCTCTATGGAGAGGAGTTTGAGCTCTTTTGTAATCACAAGAGCCTCAAGTATATATTCACGTAGCGAGACTTAAATATGAGGCAGCGGCGATGGATGGAGACTTTGAAGGACTTCAAGTTCAAAGTCTCTTACCATCCTGGCAAGGCGAACCTTGTGGCTAACGCGTTGAGCCGCAAGAAGGCGACAGAGTTTGCGGCTCCGCTGATGGTTGTTGAGTGGGATATGGTTGAGTTTTTGCGAGACTTTGAGCAAAAACTCACTGTGGAAGAGCCCTTCGAGTTTATCGCACATGTGCAGGTGCGATCTCAGATCGATGACAGAGTCATCGAGGCGCAGTAGGATGATGCGCGTCTTACTGAGCTTCGAGAGCAGGCCAGTGATGATGCAGATGTCAAGTGACGAGTTGGTACGGATGGGGGCTTACGTTATTGTGGCCGCCTATGCGTTCCAGACATTCCCGACTTGAGACGAGAGATTCTCGAGGCTGCGCACTGTACCAGACTTGCGATGCATCCGGGCAATACGAAGATGTATTGTGACGTGAGGAGGACTTATTGGTGGGAAGGTATGAAAACTCACATCGCAGAGTTCGTGTTCCGTTGTCTCACTTGCCAGCAGGTGAAGGCAGAGCATCGCCGACCTCCTAGTCTCCTTCAGCCTATGCCGATCGTTGAGTGGAAGTGGGACTTCATTTCCATGGATTTTATTTCAGGGCTGCCGAAGACAAGGAAGGGACATTATTCTATTTGGGTGATCGTCGACCGTCTGACGAAGTCGGCGCACTTCCTATCGATCAGAGTTGCGAGCTCTGCAGAGAGTTAGCCAGACTGTATATCAGAGAGATCGTGCGTCTGCATGGAGTTCCGTTGGAGATCGTGTCTGACAGAGACACGTGTTTCACTTCTATTTTCTGGACTCGTATTCAGGAGGCTATGGGTGTGAAGTTAAAGTTTAGTACTGCCTTCCACCCACAGACTGACGGACAGACAGAGCGGGTGAACCAGATCTTAGAGGACATGTTGCGGGCTTGCGCATTGGACTTCAAGGACAGTTGGGATGATTGTCTTTCATATACGGAGTTCGAGTACAATAACAGTTACCAGGCGAGTATCGGTATGACACCTTACGAGGCGTTGTATGGGTGACCTTGTCGAGCACCGCATTGCTGGGCAGAGTTTGGTGAGCATAGATTGATCGGCCCAGAGTTAGTGCAGGCGATGTCGGAGAAGATTGACATCATTAGACGCCGGCTTCTCACAGCGCAGAGTAGACAGAAGAGTTATGCCGATACGAGACGGCGGCCACTAGAGTTCACGATTGGGGATCACGTCTTTTTGTTAGTTTTCCCTATGAAGGGAGTCCTTCGGTTCGGGAAGAAGGGGAAGCTGGCACCGCGATTCATTGGTTCATTCCAGATCTTCGATCGCGTGGGTGCAGTGGCTTATCGTCTAGCTTTACCTATGCCGCTCGTGAGCGTTCACAACGTATTTCATGTTTCTATGCTGAAGAAATACGTTTCTGATCCTTCCCATATCATCAGATGGAAGCAGGTGCATTAGGAGAGGATGTTACATATATCCTGCGACCGACGCGTATACTAGACAGGAAGGAGCAGGTACTGCATAGCAAGGTCATCCCCCTTGTGAAGGTATTGTGGACGCATCACTCTGAGGAAGAGGCTACCTGGGAGACAGAAGCTGAGATCAGAAAGAACTATCCACAGCTTCTTGAGGAGTACGAAAAGGTACAAATTTCGAAGATAAAATTTTTATTAAGGGGGGTAGATTGTAATGCCTTGGAAAAATCCGTACTTAGACTCGAGTACCAACTCAATCAGAAATCACGTAGGATTAATTCCTTTAGAAAATAAGCGTAAGTTAGCTAGCGCAACGCTAGAGTAGCTACGAAATTATCCCTGAACACTTTAAATACGTTCTACAAGACCCAAAACTTGTAGAACCAATGACGCTATAATATCCTAAAACCTCGAATCAAACTCTAAACCGGTTTGTTCTCAGGAACCTTCTGAAACTTTGTATTGGATCTAGACCGCGCGTCGAAAGTCCGATACTTACAATCTTAGACCATTATGACCGCTTAGCTGGACTTGACAATCATTTTGAAAATCAAACCCAACCGACGTTCAGAGGCTATTTCATTGAGCCCGGAGTGAAGAGAGTGAGAATAGGGTTAGATTTGGAAATTTTAATCCAAATCTGGCATGTGACTTGGCGCGTTATTATTAAGTGTTCTGACCGTCAGAATTCAGCCAAATTACACCCTCAGATCAGAAAAAATTTCTCTTTCATATCATGAGACTTGTAGACCTGATCTAGGTGGGATGACCGCTGAACTAAAACTGGACCGCCACGTGCGATCTATGAACTCTGCCGGACTGAAAACTAGGTGTGAGCAACATCCAGTGACCATGAGCTTAAGTCCGACCGCGTTCGGCTAGGGGACCTCCCGAACTACTCTTTTGGACCAGAAAAGCCCCGATTTGGTTATACCTCAAGTAAACATTGTTTCCAAGCCTAATTTGAGAATGTTTTAGGCTATAAAAGGGCCTTAAACCCTCACATTTCTCACCCATCCGAATTTGCTAGAAACCCTAGCTAGAGAGAGAGAAAAAGTGAGAGTTTGTGAGAGAGTGTGGGAGTGATCTTCCTGCCACCTGCACTAGCTGTTGCACGTGCTTAAGCAACGCATCTTAATCACTTTCCCGGTGATTCCGCCGTATTTCTAGGTAAGGAAAAATTCTAAACACTTGCTGATTTGGAGTTTCCTTCAATCTATTAGTGATGTAGCTTATGTTAGGTCGCCTGTTCGCCGTAGACAAAGCGTATACGCTCCGTTCGAAACGACACACATTTAGGATAAAAGGTGAGGATTTTAGACGCTTTGATTAGCTGATTTCAACGCTTTCAATATCGTTTAATAGTAGATTATCGACGGCAACGCCGTTTAACATGTACAACATGCTGTCTGTTTTCTGTTTCGTAAACGTACGGGAAATATGAGATTTATGGCATTTTAGTCATTTGTAGGAAATACAGTTTACATCCATATTTTGCTGAATTGTTTGTCATGGCTATTTGTCACATTAGCATATTAGGAATGCGTGCATAATTGGTTTGGCGAAGAGATTCGCCCAAAGGCGCACTTTGAGTCGACATACACTATGTAAACTTAAGTGTGTAGACTAAGTGTTTGTATGAATGTTTGTATTAGTATGTATTGAGTATATGGTGTTATGAAATAGTTTTGAGATTGAATTCTCAAGTAATATGCTGATGTAAATGATTTCCATCATGTTGGCAATATGTAGAGATTACATTGTATGTATGAAATGCATGTGTTGAATGAATTGCTTAAGTTGTATGTTATAACATGTGATAACATGCTTGTATTGTTGTATTGCATTTCAATTACTCTCACATGATTATTGATGTTGATTTACAAATGTTTGGGACTATGCTTAGTCCAGGCAGTCGGTAACAGAGTAAATTCGTGGTTGGCTTCTATTGGCCACGAAGGATGCGTTGATGAACGCGAGTCGTGTTTTGAGTTGGCGGCAGTGGTTAGGCCACGTGAATTGTTTTACGCACTTCATGTCGTTCAACTTGCGATGCGCTCGTACTAGTCGAGCACGTCAAGTAACCCGACTGGCCGTTGTATGTTCACCCTGTATGAGTCATAACTGCTTGAACCTAGGGTATTGAACTTACCATTGAAAACCCCGTCAACTATAGTACCTTGACCTTAAAGACTCATGAGCCGGGCATAGTGGTATGGGACACCATGGTTGAGCTGTCGGCCTACGCCGGGGCTACAAACCTCCCCGTAGTGACCTGTGAGCACCTATGACTCGTGATCAGATTATGGTGGTATGAGACACTATATTCTTGTTGTCGACCTACACTGATCAGGTGACGAGCCCTTTGTAGTGACCGCGAGCGTATTCCGAGTCTACGGGAGGCGACGACCCTTCCGTAGCGACAAGAGTACACTAGGCCTGTATTGATAAGGTGATGGGGAAGCGGTGCAACGAATGCGAGCAACAGCCCTGGCAGCCCTTGCAGCGGCCTACAAATGTAACATCGTATGTGATTTCTAGGAGTGACGACCCTAGACAGGATCTGTGTTGGGATTGATATAAGGGAAGTATCTTAGTTTTCCAATACTGCTGTATGAAAAGGAATAATAACAACTTGGTAATCATATCCACATCACATTGCATGTGCCTGAAAAATGTGGAGCACTGAGCGATACGCAAGCATACCGCGGACGCAGATGGTGCCGTATGAGGGAGAATGTCGGTGAGGGCATCCATCATGTCATGTCATATTGCATTAACAACAGTATTTAAGAATGTTTGATTTATTGCTTTACTATTATCGCATGATTGATTTGAGAACATGTTAATCTCTGCTCTATTATTTCACTGAGTTGATCACTCACTCCCACGTTACGGGATGGTGTTTGCAACACCCACCAGATCCTGTCTTAGATGCAGGTAAGGCGGCGATTTAGGAGGAAGAGCCAGATTACGATGAGGACCAGGACGAGTTCTCATATATGCAGTTTCACGACGGCTTTGCGTAGGTGACCTGGATCGGTGGAACTTCATAGTTGGACCTTATGACATTTTAATTTTTATTTATTTACATGTATATGAGACTCAGAGATGTATTCATACTTTGTAGACACTTGAGATTTATTTTCTTTTCCATACAGTGATATATATAGTCTTCAGTCTTTCGCTTGCGTTTTATCACTGAATCTGGAGTGTGAATTGCAGTTTTGGTATAATCTTACTTATGTGAATGCTCTAACTCAGTCAACTTTAAATCATATTCATTCTTATTACATAAGTGATGGTCTGGAACTCGGGAGTCGGGTTATACACGACCCCCGATTTTCAGGGTGTTACAGGTTAACAGGCTAATCATCTTAATCTTCCATAACTCAAAATTATTTTTTCGTGAGTACTTCTCAATCTCATACTTAGTGCTCACCATTATTACTAATCCCTCAGATTTAGATCTGTGCCCCAACGATAGCTCTGATACCACCTGTTGGGGATTTTGACCTGCGGAATCACACAGATCTAGATCTAGGATAGCAATCCAATGGCACCAAGAACACAAGAGAACACAGCGGACACCCATATTTAACGTGGAAAACCCTAGCGGGAAAAAACCACGGCACAAAGTGACAGATCTCCACTATGAAAACAGAAATTACAAAGAGAGAGGACTTACCTGATTCGAACAACCTCGAATCTCACCCTTGCTACACCCTTTAATTTCCCTGAAACCCTTTTAGAAAGCTTTCCCATACTCTAAAAAAGCCCTAGGAATACCTATTTATATTCTAGGCAACTTCCCTTTCGTATCCCAGTTGCGAAATGACTCAAATCCGCAGTTTCACATAAAAACACGGAACAAACTGCGTAACCTACAACTAGTCATAGCTCTCCTATGACTGGTCGTAGACCACCTACGACTAGTCGTAGTTCACCTACGACTAGTCCTAGACCGGGAAAAAAATAGCACAACTCGCTGGACTTCGAGTCGTGCCAGGGCTCGAACCTACGACCGGTCAAGCGCATCCCATGACCAGTCGTGGCTCCTCCACGACCGGTCGAGCAACATGAACACTTGAAGATTGAAGGTTTCTCCTCAACATGTGTCATCAAGACACAAGCCAAAGTCTTACTTACTTAAAACTGAAAGTGCACACTAAAAGAAAAGCAAGATATAAATTGAATAACAAAATCATCAATGTATATAAAAAAGATCTCTAAAATGACTATACATAATCGGATCAAAACTGAAAACTCGCATTACTCAAATACATCATTGGGATTTACAACTCCCATAGACGTCACACGTTCCTTAAAGAGCCTAATAGGAAGGCCTTTAGTGAGAGGATCCGCTATCATGTACCCCGTGTCAATGAGTTCTACAAACACTTGACGATTCTAAAATCTCTCATTTATAACAAGATACTTAATGCCAATATGATTTGACCTCGATGAATGCTTTTTGTTGTTGGAGAAATTAATTGTAGCTGAACTATCACAATAGATTTTCAATAGTTTCGGAATCATCTGTACAACCCGCAAACCAGAGAAAAAACTCTGAAGCCAGATCACCTGACTCATGGCTTCATGACAAGCTATATAATCTGCTTCCATGGTAAAAGATGTCGTAATAAACTATTTTATGCTCTTCCATGATACAGCTCTACCACCCATCATGAATACATAGCCTGAGGTGGACTTCTTGCTATTGAGACAGCCCGTAAAATTGATTTGCATCTATATATCCAACTAGCTCCAAAGGTTGGATCTCATGTACGTGAGTATGAAGTCCTTTGTCTTTTACAGGTAGCGTAATACTTTCTTAACAGCTATCCAATGGGTTATTCCTGAATTGCTAAGGTACCTGCCCAACATTCCAACTACAAAAGCAATATCCGAATGTTGTAGACACTGAAAATTGGTGCCCACGCTGATTTGTGTGTTGTATTTTTGGTGGTGGAGGTGATGAGGCTAATTTGTGGATGTTGGAGTCATCACTAGCTAATAATCTCAAAATCCCACGGTCAGCTAGAACCGCAGAATATGTAAGGTTGGAGAAATCCGAAGACTCTCCTACCTTAGATTGACTCCTGGTCTGTGATCCGAGATTCTGAGTAAGGGACCTCGGTTACAAAAAGTGAAGGTGTTAGGCACCCTCTCTACCTGAATGTACGGTCTTTACTTAGTGTGGTAAGGAAATCTCAAGGGATGGATGCTATGGTCAGGATAAGACTAGGTACACACGAATTTTTGATGTAGCCAGATCCGAAATTTTGGCAAGTTACAGAGCATACGTTCGGGAATGTGTCTAGAAAGTGAATGTAATGATGCTTATGCCAAAAGGTGAAGAAAAATGGACTAGATTGCTAGGAATTTCTGATGTGACAGGATCTGATGTACGGCAAGTCACAGAGCATACGATCACTAGAGATCTAGAGAAGCAAGGGAGTTTGAAGGGAATATATGTCATGATAAATGCTTGTATGTAAAATGAATGGATCTTTGGCTTGATCTTGAGTAGGCTAAGACATGGATCGAACCATGACCAATCCGGATAAGGCTTATAGGTTGGACAAGGTTGAGAGGAAGGCTAGAAGGTAGGCTTGGGAGCTCCTTCCCACCTTCACTCTCTTTCTCTCTTTCTCTCCCCTGGATGAGTAGTGGCTCTCTTAGTTGTTGAGGCTTGTTGGAATGAGAAGAGGAGAAGGCTAAATCCAGGAGAAAGTTGACTTTTAGATGCTAGGACAGCTGTCCACACGCGGGCCGCGAGCAGCGACATTTAAAGTATCGTAGGCGGTAGTCAGACTACTGTCCGGGCTTCGTTCGAGCCGGGCTTGCTCGTGCGGGCTTTGTACGTTATGTTGGTTCACCTGATGGTCTTCTTCTGGGGTTTGCGGCTCAGATAGGTAGGTTTAGGCTTGGGTAAAGGGGGTCCTGGTTGGGGTATAGGGTAAAGACGGGGTTGTATGTGAATTTGGATAATTTAGATTATGGTTTCTGGTTGCAGGTTAGAATTTTAGAATTTGGAATCAGGGCTTTAGGTTTTAAGCTGGGACTTCGGGCTTAGTTTTAGGGTATGATCATGATTCTTGGACTATCTTAGCCTTCTCAAGATGTAGCCTGGGTGGGTTGTCTATAGATGTGTACAGACCTGAGCATACATGATGCTCCCTACTACTGACGCATATGGAATATCTTTCATTTTGTCCTTTTCTAGGTTATATTTAGGACACTGAAATTAGCCAAATCTGTCACCTTTTACAATAGGTGATTAGCCAGAAGCACAACCTTGCATGCTAAACCTTTTGAGAACCTTATCAATATAGGCCATCAACAATAAGCCAAGCAGTCTACGTGATTTATCCCGGCTAATCGGAATGCTGATGACAAATGATGCGTCACCAAGATCTTTCATCTCAAAGTTTTGAAATAGAATTTCTTAGTCTCACACAACAGTCTAATATCACTACTGGCTAATAAAATGTCATCAACATATAAGACTAAAATAATAAACTTACTCCCACTGACTTTCACATATATACACTTATCCGCGGTGTTTTCAATGAAACTATATGAAGAAACAAATTCATGAAACTTGAGGTACCACTGTCGTGGTGCCTGTTTCGATCCATAAATGGACTTCTTAAGCTTGCAGACCAGATGTTTTAAACCTTTGGCTTTGAAACCTTCTGGTTGCAACATATATACATTCTCACTAAAGTCTCTACAGAGAAACGTAGTTTTCATATCCATTTGATGCAACTCTAAATCCATTTAAGCCACAAGAGTCATAATGATCCTAAAAGAGTTTTTCTTGGACATAAGTGAGAAAGTCTCCTTAAATTCAATGCTCTCAAGTTGATTGAAACCCTTTACAACTAGTTTGGATTTATACCTCTCGATATTGTCTTTAAAGTCTCGTTTGGTTTTGAATACCCAGTTATAACCAATTGACCTAATCCCTTTAGGTAATTCAAAAAGGTCTCAGACTTTGTTATCCTTCATGAATTTCAATTCATCTTTCATGGCATCGAACCAATGAGAATAATTCGCACTTTGTTCAACTTGTAAAAAAGATACAGGATCTTTTTCAGCCCTAATGTTAAAGTCGTGCTCCTGCAGATAGACGATGTAGTCATCTAGAATCGCATATCTTGTCTATCTATGTGGTCATCTTAAAGGCTCATTATTTTGAATTGGGTTTTATGTTTCTTTATTAGTGGGTTGTATTTGAGGCTCTACATGGTCATCCATAGGGATCTCAGTGTTCGCTGTTGGACGGATGACTACGCTACTTTAAATGATTGTGGTGGGAACCACAATCCACTCTTCCTCAAACTCAATGTTTCTTAAGTTTGTGTTCGTATTATCTACAGTATTCTCAATAAACCTAGCATTCGCAGTCTCAATGACTCTCATGAAATAGGATGGACAATAGAATCTAAATCATTTGGATCTTTCTGTGTATCCATTAAAGAAGCAACTATCCATTCTAACATCAAGTTTTCTTTCATTCGGGTTTATGGTTTGGCTCTTGCAGGACAACCCCATAAATAAAAGTATCATAAACTAGGCTTTCACCCTATCCACAATTCATATGGAGTTTTCATTATAACTTTACCAGGGACTCTATTTAGGATATGCACAATTGTTTTCAATGCATCACCACACAGATTTTAGTAACGTTAAATTATTAATCATAGACCACATCATGTCCTTTAGGGTGCAATTACACATTTTTGTTATACCATTATGCTCTACAGTATGGTATACTGGGCAACGATGCCATAATCTTGTAAGTAGCTAACGAATAGCCCTAGATTACGCCCAAATTCATCATACCTTCCATTGTACTCGCCACCATGGTCGAATCTGACGATTTTGATATTTCTATCGAGTTGATTCTTGACTTCAGCCTTGTATATCTTAAATGTATCTAGGACATCTGATTTGTCGTTAATAAGGTATAAGTACCCATAACGAGAGTAGTCATCTATGAAAGTGATAAAATACTTTTGCCCATTCCAAGATGCTGAAGGGAACGGTCCATAGATGTTTATATAAATCACTTACAAAAGTCATATGCTCCTAGTGGCACCCTTTTTCCTAGTTCTAGTCTGTTTACTTTTAATACAATCTATGCAGACCCCAAAGTCTAAGAAGTCTAGAGAGTGAAGAATTCATTCACGTAAAGCCTTTCCAATCTTTCACAAGAGATATGGCCTAATCATCTATGCCATAACATGGAGAAATTTTCACAATCTGGCCTTCGTTTTAAGCTTTTAGTGTTTTTATGTGATGAGTTAATGTTGTAGACATGTGAAACATCCAAATCTAGCTAATAAAAGTTATTAACTAAAGTGTCAGAACTAATCATAACTGAATCATAAGAAATACTTAATTTTTTATTTTTAAATTTAAACTCATAACCAAATTTGTCTAAATAGAAAATGGAAACCAAATTATGCCTTATTTTATACATGTTTGTGTTGCAAGGTGAATCTGAGAACTTTGATTGAAAAGAATTCTTTTTTTTTGTTAGCTTGTTAATACACACCCATATCAGTACACACACTCCATGTTAGCCACCCCCACTAGGATCGATACCAAGACCTTAAGTGTTGAAACGAGGTATCTCCACTCAGTCTGTCAGTTGAGCTATGAATTTGGGTGTTGAAAAGAATATTAAAAAGCATGGATTTAATGCTCAAAAATTACCAAGGCAAGGGATGGATCTTTAGAGACTAAGATTGAAGAATGCGCATGCCAAAGATCTAAGAAAATCAAGTGGGAAATGAAGATAATAAAAGATTTAAAGTGAAGAAAAAGAATCCTGAAATTGTCCTGAAAAAGCATATTTTAAATCCCTGGGTCATTTTGTGGCATTGTGCAGAGTGAAGTCTATTTTAGAAAACTACGTAGACTGAAGTATATTTTAACAAACTGTGTAAATTTGAGGTGATTTCTAGAGTTTTCTAACTAAGTGCGAAAGTTGGAGTTCCACAACCATAAATAGGACTCCCTACAATACTCAAAGACATCTTTTAAGGTTTAAGGAGTGGAGCAAAAGGGTAGAGAAGCCATCGCCAAGAGTTTTTCTTATTTTTCCTTAGTTGTTTTCAAGTTTTTCTTAAGAGGCTTTGGTCCAATCATGTCTATGATTGGCTAAACCTCTTAGCTAGGGCTAAGGGGTGAAGCTTGTAGCGTAATGGGATGTTTCTTTTACTTTGATTCATGTTTATGATGAACCTTCTTTAATTCTAGTTTGATTTTAAAGGAATACTTTCAGTTTTTAATAGTTTATTGTTATTCAAATTACAGTAATTAAATCTGTAATAGTTTTGAGTATTTTCTTTTCATGTTTTTAATATTGTGGGATTGGTAAATCCTGTTGTTGGTGGTTTGGTGATGGAATCCCTTCCAATTATCACAATTCTCCTCCATTGAGAATTAGGTTGAGGAAAGTTTAGATTTAATCTTAATTATTATATCTTCCAATTGGATAAGATAGGACTCTAATTTCAATTGTGGTACTTGAATCAAGTAAGAGGGTTCCTTGATCACTGCAAGTGGATCCTTGGAAACCCTAGTTCATACCTTTAAATTCATTAGTTGCAATTACTCTATTGACAATTACTCTCTCAAATACTTCAGAATTAATTTCACATATTCTTCTAGTTCTAATTCTAGTTAATTTCAGAAATGTACAAGATCAATCCATGTGGATTCGACCTCAGCCTTATTAAGATTATTACTACATTGCGACCCTACACTTGGCATTGTGAACAAGTTTTTGGCGCCATTATTGGGGATCGACGCTTGCATTTTCTACATTCGATTAGTTTTTGAATTAGGTTAAGATTAAGATTTATTTACTTTCAATTTTTAGGTTAGGATTCTTTTTAATTTATTTTTAGAAACTAACTTTTCTTTCTATTTCCAAATTTAGAAACTTTTCTAAATTTTTTTTAGAAACTAACTTTTCTTTCTATTTTCAAATTTAGAAACTTTCTTAATTTGTTTTTAGAAACTAATTTATTTTTAGAATTAACTTTTTATTTTGTTTTTAGGATTTTTTCTGATTTATTTAAACTAACATTATTTTCTATTTTGTAGGATCCTAACATAGAACTCTTCAAACCGGTAAACTTCTCTTTTACTTACTTTCCATATTACTATAGGATTTTTCTTTTATTCTATTTTAGGATTATATTCAGAATTAGAGTTTCTCCATGTATATGCAAGAGTGGGAACGTTAGTATGCTGAGCTAGTTAAAAAAAGTTTAAGATATTGTGAAGGGCTATCAGATGATTATGTTAGAAAATAACATGTCTCAAAATTTTTCTAAAACCATCATCAAGAACCGACCAGAATGTAACGCTCCACCAATTAAGAAATTCTTACATTATTATATGCGGAAGAATAATTACACTCTACGGATTAAGAAAATAGTACGTGAATGTTGGAGTCATCGTGATTATGAAAGTGAAGACTATTATCTCTCATTAGACAAAAAGAAAACAAGGCGTGATTATATTATGAGTGATAATATGTACTAACAACCATCAAACTCTCCCACCTATGACCCGTATAACTATGATCAGTGGAAACATCAACATTAGAGAGGAACCACCAATTGATTTTAATGACTACTTCCTTGGATTCTTTACCTATGAGATTGAACAAGAAATAATCCAAGAGAAGCCAATTCATAAATACATAGCTGCTTAAGAATAGTTCAACGAATATGTCACACAAGCACTCGTTGCGATTAGAACATCATGCGAATCACTCATATCTTCAATACAAAGAGTTCAGTCACACCTTAATGAAGAGGAAGAGGCTAGGTTATCCCAGTCTCGACCTAATAAAAAAATAATATGAGGAAAGTAATGCTAACTCGCTTGTGAAGAGTACTAAAATTGAGAATGATGAGTTAGATTGTTTTAATGGGAATACGGTTCAATTTCTCAAAGAGTCGATCTCAATGACTGTCCAAGGAAATGATCAAGAGACATGGGTATCTGGATCCTCACTCGTGCTCAAGTGGTAGACTCTCTAGGAGTTTCAACACCCGGTCAAGGGTTTAAGTATCCACAGGTGGTGAAATTCCACTAGCGTGAGTGTGTGGGGTGTGTGTGCATGTGAAAAAAAAAGACACATGGGTATCTTTCAAATATAATGATACTGACACGCTTCACTCACATAATACACTTGGCTTCAATGAAAAGGAAGAGGCTAGTTTATTCAAACCTCAACCCAACCTAGAAACAGAATGTGAGGAAAGCGATCTCATCCCACTTATGAACTGTAGTACTGAATTAGAAGATGATGAGTATTGGGATGACAATCATGAGTTTACAGCCCAAATTCCCCTAGAATCGATCTCAAGTTTGGCCTACGTAAATGATCATGAGCTATAGGAAGTTTTCGACTATAATGATCTACTCCACCCATCTGACATGTCTGATTTACATATGGAGGATGAGCCTCTTTTAATCAACTCTTCTAAGTCTTTTGAGACATGTTTAAACCACTCCCCTGATTTAGATTATAATATGACTAGGGAGATGGACGACTTGCTCAATATGACTTTAGCATTTGAAACCACCCAGTTGAGACCACCATCTGAGCTGTCAACCCTTGACGCTGCAATGTTTCTACTGAGCAGTATCAATTAACAGATTCTTCACATCAATGCGCCTACTGATCCACAGTCTGTTTATGCAGGGCAAGGTGAGATGTATCTAGTGAAAATTGACTCTCACTAAGGTGAAGAGCAAGAGAGCATGTTTCCTGCTATTCTCCGAGAAAATGAAGGAATCATTAGGCATATCATCACAGACCTCAGTGTGGAAAATAAGCCCCTCTCAACTGACTCTCTCAACTCTCTAGAAGATTGCTTGGCATATTTTGTAGATTTAAATGACCTCATAATAAAATAAATAATGAATGTTGTAGAATAATGCCTCGGTAGTTGTTATTGACCAAGAGTACCCTTACTCTGAATAACCTCCTTCCACATATCCTGAATGTTTACCATTAAAGGAGGAGAAGCTAAAATTAAACCTAAGTTTGAAACTTTGGAATGTGTTAAGGTTACATAACCTATTGAGAATTTTTCTGAATTTCATTTACTTGTAATCTCTAATTCACTATATTGCTCTAACTTTGAAATTTTGTCTATCACTGGTGATTCATATATACTTTGGATACCTCAGGCAATTCATCGACGATTTTTTGCTGAGGCTCATAAATTTCTCTAGAAAATCATGCTACAGGGCATCCAAGCCTATTGTAAAAATGCCTTTTGGATGATCTTGTTAAGAAACCTACTGAGAAAATTATCAAGATACTAGCAAGAGAGGGAACATTGCGCCATGACTAAGTAGTTTTTCCCTATTTTACTAATTAGGTTTATTGCTTTCAAAGAATTTAGGCTTAAGATAGTTTGGTTTTCGCCGTTTAGGATAGTTTTCTTTTTGTCATTCAGGATAGTTTGTTTTTTACTGTTTATGAAATTTTTCTTTCTGATGGTTTAATTCTTGTGCTAACCCATTTACACATCGAGATATTTTTTTAAAAAAAATTCAGAATTCCTTCTTCAGGTACTACCTTTCCACCACTTTCCTTTTCTTTTCGTTGCCTCATATTTTTTACATTGAGGACAGTGTAGATTTTAGATTGGGGGTATAGATTAGGCAGGCTAATCAATTGTTTTCTTAGTCTTTGGGCAAAATTGTGAAAATTTGAGAATTTTTTTAAAAATTTTTACAAATTTAAGTGATCTCGAAGTTAATTCATGAATTAGAATTACAAGATACTTAATATTGATGCCTTATGTCTCTTGGATTTTAGTCATTGGGAGATCTCAAAATTAAGTTAAGCATTGATCCTCAATTAGAAGTTTAAACATTGATTGAGTCATGATTTCACATGTTAATCCAGCTTACACATTAAAATGTCAGTTTGATATTGAATTGTTAACTTGATGATTATTAAGCATGGAAGGAACTGACCTAGGAAATTTGTCCATCATGTTCAATGGGAAGAATTGAAAAAAAAAAATGAAAATATTCAGCTAAAAAATAGTTGTCGTCGAAAAGGGTTACTTATTGAAAATCAATATTGAAAAGATTGAACATAGCGTGAAAGCCATCGATGGAAAAATCAAAAGCTAAAAAAAAAAGAACTAAAAGATGAACTATAAGGCAAGTTTTGGTTTAGTTTTTGGTTGTCCTGAATGCTCTTTTAATTATCAATCCTATCATAAAAGTGATGAATTAAACCTTTGGAACTCAATGTTTGGAATTGTTCTAATTGGAGGATTAATACTTTTAACTTGATTATGTAATTTAACGAGTACTAGAGTTTAGGAGAAGGTAGTGTACAACATTGATGTATTTTAGAATTTTATTATCTGAATTATTTTTTTAAATCACTTGAGCTTATAGAAACTATCATGTGGTTTTCGAAGTATTTTTCACATACTTTACTTGGGACTAGCAAAATGTTGGCTGAGGAGTGTGTTGAGACTCAAATATTGCATATTTTTTCCTATTTATATCTTGGTTTTATGAGAATGATAATGTTTAATGGGTGTATTTTATACATGTTTGTGTTGCAAGGTTAATCTAAGAGCTTGGATTAAAAAGAATCTTAAAAGCATGGATTTAATACTCAAGAATCACCAAGACAAGGGATAGATCTTAGTAAACCAAGATTGAAGAATTCACATGCCAAAGATTTAAGAAAAATAACTAAGGAATGAACAGAATCAAAGATTCGTAATGAAGAAAAGGAATCCTGAAATTGTCCTGAAAAAACATATTCTGAAACTCTGGGTCATTTTGTGAAATTGAGCAAAGTCAAGTCTATTTTGAAAAATTACGTGGAGTGAAGTCTATTTTAATAAATATGTAAATTTGAAGTGGTTTCTACAGTTTTTCAACCAGGTACGAAAGTTAGAGTTTCACAACTATAAATAAGACTCCCTAGGACGCTTCAAGGCATTTTATAGGGTTTAAGGAGTAGAGCAAAAGGGTGGAGAAGCCATCACTAAGAGTTTTTCTTCTTCCTTAGTTGTTTTCATGTTTTTCTTAATAGACTTTAGTCCAATGATGTCTATAGTTGGCTAAACCTCTTAGTTAGGGTTAAGGTACGAAGCTTGTAGCATGATGAGATATTTCTTTTACTTTAATTCATATTTCTGATGAACTTTCTTTAATTCTGGTTTGATCTCAAATGAATACTTTCAGTTTTTAATGGTTTATTGTGATTCAAATTACAGTAAATCTGTAATAGCTTTGGGTATATTCTTTTTATGTTTTTGAGATTGTGGGATTGGTAAATTGTATTGTTGGTCATTGTCTCATGGGCATGGTTTGGTAATAGAATCCCTTCCAATTATCTCAATTCTCATCTATTGAGAATTAGGTCAAGGAAAGATCAAATTCGATCTTAATTGTTATATCTTCCAATTGGATAGGATAAGACTCCAATTCCAATTGTGGTACTTAAATCAAGTAAGAGGGCTCACTGATCACTGCAAGTGAATCCTTGGAAACCCTAGTTCTCACCTTTAAATTCATTAGTTGTAATTACTCTATTCACAATTACTCTCTCAAATACAAGGCAATCGCCACCGCCTCTAGACTTTCACACAACTGAAACCCTAGCTGTGGACAGCTCTCACTGCGACTAGACTGCAGCCCTAACATTAGGATTGGCCAGCTATCATCTTCCTGAGCGTCGACAGCAGCCCTAACACCAAGAAAACAACAGGTGCGGCAAGAAGCTATGGCTGTCGGCAATCAGAAATGGAGAAGCAGAACAGAGGATACATCCCCGCTGGCTTAGTTTGATCCCCAATCATATCCATTCACAGTAATGGTTGTTGTTGATCCTGGCCGAGTTTTTTTTTTTTTTTTTTTTGAAACTATGCTCGCTGGAATCCATTGCTGCTCTGTTCGAAAATCCCACCGTTGATTTGATCGAAGGTCGCCTGTATCAATGGCCATCCAGGTCTAACCCACAGATGTAGTTGTTGCCGCTGAAGCTGATGGCCATGGTTGCCGAAAACAATGGGGTTTTAACCCTCGATCCCATGGCTACGGATGGTACATGTCCTTCCATTCACTCATGTCTACCAGCGCTTGAAACAGGGCTCTTGATTGTGCGTGGTACGACGACCATGGCATGGCTGCCCTATAACCATCATCTTCATAGCCAGCACACACTGGTTTCACCAGCGACTAACAAAAGGAAATGAGTGCTCGAATCTACATGATCGATGCATAGTCCCAAGCTATGGCTAGACCATTCCGTTTTCTCAGAATGTGGATGCTTCACGACACACTTCAGCAGGTGATCAAGGTGGCCTAGGCAGGAGAATGCTTGAGTCAACCCATGATTAACGTACAGCTCAAATAGAAGAAAATGAAACAGATGTTAAAGGTGTGGAATAAAGAGGTATGTGACAATGTGTTCCATCATATTAAAATGGCAAAAGAGGAGCTAATGGACATAGAGAATATAATGCAGAATTCTCTGAGTGGGGACTTGCTCCAAGAAAGCTCGACAACTAGGTAGCGTCTAGCTCAATTAGAACTTATGGAAGAGGTCTTATAGAAACAAAAAGTGAGAAACTCCTGTTTGGAGGAAGGAGACAAAAATACCAAGTTTTTTCATGCTTCGGCTAGCAAGAAAATCAGGCGCTCGGTAATTACCTCAATCAAGGATTCATAAGGGAATATTACCTCAGGCTAAGAGGCTATCAAATCAGCAGTGGATAACTTCTTTGAAGAGTTATTCAAGGTGGAACCCACCTCCCAATTGAATGACTTTTCACTGGCCATCCCTCGGTTGTTATTCCAACAAGACAACAACGCCCTCCTTGATCCACCCTCCTTAACAGAAATCCATGCTGCAGTTTATGCCATCCCCAAGGACGGGGCACCAGGCCCAGGCAATTTTTCTGGTGCCTTTTTCTCGGATTGCTAGTAGATTGTGGGGAAAGACATCCACGAAGCAACGAAATTCCTATTCGAAGGAGGTGATTTCCCAAGAGCTTTTTCCTCATTCCTGATTTGCTTAATCCCCAAATCTCCCTCAGCAGCAAAATTTTTTGACTATCGACCTATGCAACGTAGTCTACAAGGTCTTCTAAAGTTGATATCTGTCGAGCAAGGAGCTTTTGTACAGGGGAGATCGATCACCGAGAACATTGCGCTGGCCCAAGAGGTGGTACGCGAGATAGATAAGAAGGTTTGAGGGGGCAACATTGTTCTCAAATTGGATATGGAGAAAGCCTACAATGGGGTAGATTGGAACTTACTCAAATAGGTGTTGCTCAAGTTTTCTTTCAGCGACAGATGCGTTGGTCTCATAGAAAAATGTTGGGGGAATAATTGGTTTTTAGTCCTCATTAACGGAGAGGCAGCGGGGTTCTTCAAATCCTCGAGAGGTCTTCGGCAGAGAGACCCATTGTCCAGTGGGCTGTTTATCCTGGTGGCAGAAGCTTTCTCTAGGAGCTTCAAACAACTAGTAGTTAGACGTTGGTGTCAGCCCTTCAAGCTTCATCTTGGGTGCCCGCTAATCACGTATAACGCCCTGAATTTTTCAATACTCAAGCATCGAAAGTTCTTGAGCATTACTATAAGATTTAACATAATATATACGTGTGTACGATACTAATCCAATTATCCTAGCCTTATATCCTCACCCTGACATAAACCTAACCATTGGGAATGATCTCCATTCATAGTTCAAGCAATCTGATTGTTGATTTCAAGACAAGACCCTTCATCGAGTGATTCAACGTATGCACCTTCCCTTTAGTGAATTAGCGAATAACTAATTATCCGTAATATTTTACATGAAAGTTCATTTATAAGAATTGTTCGAAAAGGTGTATAAAACCATGCAGAACCATTAGATTTTACAAAACTCTCAGATCAGTAATAATCATGAGAATGTCATTAACCTATACCACTGAATTCTAGATCACATGGTTCCCACAATCCCTTTAATTTGAAATTTTACACCATACCTAATTATCATAAATTAACTATACATGTCACATTTCAGCCCTTAGATCATGATAAACTAGCTACTTAGCCTCTACATCTGTCTGTATACTTATTATATCAAGATTCTGATCCGTTCATCTTGTTCACCCCATATGAATATTCTTAACCCACCATTATAATTGCAATCTGAGGAACTTACATATGTGAGCAAGTTACTCAAATCTAACGGTATATATGTCCTATCTCCAATTACTCCAGAAACCCACTTTATGACCATCCATTTACAAAACTGACCGTACATCCATTGACATACATGGTCAGGGTGCTAACTATCAAGTTTTCTTATTTTTAGCAAGTCATCTAACTATCCTTCATGTTTGGATCTGCCAAACGAGTTACATGAACATTGGAGTAAACTTATTATTATGAAGATCTTAGGTTATAAGATCAAACCACCTGGTAACTCGTCAGTTAGGTGAGTACAAACGTTATTTTGAAATTTTAAAGCATATAAACCATTAAAAGAACATCTTAGTCATCCTCGAGAGATCAAGACTCAATTTTGGGTGACGGAAAGAGCATGAAAAATAAAGACCACCCGTCAAATCTCATCACATTTGGATGGTGGGGTTGTGAGTTATGGATGGCGGAAGTTTGGACAAAAAAATGGTAGAATAGTAAATAAGGTGGTACCATTGTTGGATGAGAACTTCAATTTAAGTTTCAATGGTGAATGGTGGTGATACTCGATCGGACCATTTAGCCCACCTGATTAATGGAATTATTTTATTTTTAACCTTGTGCCCTAGATTAGCATAACAAATCAGATAGACGGAGCAGATCCTCGAAGAAAAAATTTATGTGGGCCCAAACCAATACCACAACGAATCACGTAAGGTAATTTCCGTAACGTTTAAGAGTTGGGAAGCACCCACTTACCACATGTGTTGTGGCCCACCAAAGACTTGGATTTACCCCATCTTTTGGTCCATGGCCCAAAACGACCCTCTCATGCTAATGGAGGGAGTGAATTTTTCTATAAGTCACCATAGTGGACCCCACTGAATCATACAAACCGAACCCGTAAACACAACCCGTGAATCTCTGAAAAAGGAGAGTCACTCCCTGTTTTCTCTCTACCATTCGCAACGTGATCGGACGGCATCCATTGGGAGAGGTTGTGGTCCACCATCATGATCATCCTGGATGATCTAAACCATTCTTTGTGGCTGTAGGACAAAACTAACTAAACCCTAGTTTTCTCCACATGATTTCAAGCGGTCACACATGCACAGTTTTGGGCACAAACAACCAGGGTGTGAACGAACAACATGCAATTGATTTAGAAAGGGCCACCACTTCAGCCCAGCACTACATCTTAGCCGTCTAAACTCCTTCCAAGATAATTCTGAATTCTCCCACATCGGTAGAAAAGAAGCAAAAGAAGCGATGGAATGTGGCATCCGCCGTTTCCCACGGAAATAAAACCACAACCTGCAGAAGCCGTCATCCCAAGAAACCTCCGCAAGATAAGGGCCAGTGATGTTAGAGTTTGCCCATTTCAAGATCCAAAACGCTCAAACAGTAACCCATCTTGATCCAGATTGATCTGAGGTAGAAAGAAAAAGAAGTCTAAGAAAACTGCTAGCTGAAAACAACAATACAACGGCCTTTTTCTTGATGAGCCCGTCCGCTTTTCTTGCTACGCAAAGACGCTGCATAAGTAGTTTTTGCAAGAAGATTCTAGAGTTCCTTAGGCCTATAAAAGCTTCTCTCGTCCGATGGTGGGAAAGAAAGAAAGAAAGAAAGAAAGAAAGAAAAGAAAAGAAAAGAAAAAAGAAAAAAGAAAAAGAGAAACCCAAAGAAAGGAGGGCAAGAAGTGGAGCATCAATCTGCTGGATTGCTGCTTAGGATAAGTCCAAGGTTCAACTAAACATCTTTTCTCTCCCTTTCCTCCTCTTTTCTCTACTATTTCTATCCCTTCGTAGCAATGGATGTGGGATCTAAATCACATCTCCCATAAAGACCTGTTTAGGATATAATAGCAAACTAAACACTAATCCTAATCAATCCAGGACAAGAGGGCAGATTCTGATCTTAAGATTACTCTAAGCCTCTTTTTTTTATTAAAAAAAAAAAGAAAAAAAGAAGAAGATTTCATTCATATCTACAACAAAGATACAAAGGGTGAGCATTCTGGCGCACACGGGCTAACAAAAGGATGCCCGAACCGCCTATCGTGTGGCTATACAATGAAAGAAATGAAAAGGAAAAAGAATTAGGATTCCCTTAGCGCACCTATGCCCACTTTGTCGAGAAAAAAAAGGCCCCTAATCAGCCTACGGAGAGTGTCCATCATGTTTGCCCAAAAGGATTCTTGATTGGCCGCTTCCAAGTGAGCGAGGCCGTCCGTCGACCCATTGGTTTTACGGGGAATAAGAGAAATGAGAAAATTTCCTTTATTTTGAAGATTTTTTTATTCTCGATATCCAGTAATCCCATTTCCAATGAAGGTGCGAGCAGCCCTTAAATGCTTCCACTATAAAGGAGGAGTCTAATTTAATGAGCACATCATGCAGCCCCCGTTCTATGCTGAATTGCATCGCATCGTGCAGGACCCGAAGTTCCGCTCTGTTATTTGAGGCATGACCATAGCCAAGGTAGAAAGCAAAAACCAGATCTCCATTGGCATTTCTGCAAATGCCGCCACCGTCGGACGGGCCGAGGTTTCTAAATGCAGCCCCATCAACATTTAATTTTACCTTGCCCATCGGCGGTCTGGACCATTTAACGAGCTGACGGGATCAAGACAAGAGAGGACTATGAGAGAATCCGAGGCGGAGGGCTAACGGATTCAGAGCCTGCGAGCCTTGGAGAAGCTTCACAATACATCATTTGACCTTTCCAATGACCTTGTTGCTAACAGGTCTTGTCTCATCATACCTAGCTCAGTTCCTCTCTTTCCAGATCTCCCATATGATGAGGCATGGAGTAATGCGGCAAAGAAGAGAAGGTTCACTACCGATCAAACAAACTCGATGTGAGGGTTTTATCCTTTAAGCTTACATTAATTTAAATTTAAGTTGTTATATTTATCTTACTTTTTACATGCCTTCATGTTACTATGAATCCTCCCTACAATTATATGTTTTACCATTAATTATTTACCCTTTAAGATAATAGTGTAATGTTGATTATGAATGATATTTATGAATTTATGTGGGGCGATGGATATAAGTTTTGCCCTTGCCTTTATCAATTTGTCGAGTTTGTTATTATCACACTCTTTATATTTGAGTTGGCCATTTTTATTTGTCTATTTGTTGAGTTAGTCATTGCTACTCTTCTTTTATTGAGTTAACTTTTGTTACTCTCTCCTCTTTATTACATTGGCCATTGCCACTTTTATCTTTACTGAGTTGGCTATTGTCACTCTTCTCTTTATGTTATTGGCCTTGTGCTATCTATTTTTAAAGGGCTTGGGCATGTGTCTTGATATTCCTGAACTCTCATGATTCAATGGATTTTCCTTTTTGGTGCAAGTACTATGTTGGGAATCTCCCTTATAGAGATCGAATAAATATCGTGGACGTAATGCGTTTTTGGTAGTAGCTCTGGGTGACACATAATTTCATGTTTCATGGGTGATAGTGCACAAATTGGTGTATATAAATCGTTATACATGTTACATCAATTCGTTTCTTTTTAGGGGTTGGATGTCGCAATTAGTCACTCCAATCCGAGTTGCGTGTTCACCCAGTCATGTGTTGTGTTTGTCTTGAGATAACCACATAAATTCATGTTAAACATGGGACACGCAGATGAATCTCTGTAGTATGGGATGCAGGGCGAGCTGAATAACTCTAATTATATTCCACATTGTGGTAATTGCTAAGTGTGATAAATCATATATACTTTTTTAGGCATACATCTCATGTAGATTGCTTGTATATATTGATACCTCTTGTAGTTGTGGAGTACGGGACATATCAGAACCTTTACATTGCTTTTATAAATCTCTTGAATTACTGTAAATCTTAAAGGATCATAACCATCGCTATGAGTAGGGTATTGACCCTCTCCTAACCGTACATATAATGAAAGTGATGTACGGCTTGAAGACCTAGAGGATCATCTCCCTATAGAAGACTATACTAAAAGAATAAGAAGATAGTTTTATTATTTAGTTTTATACTTTCGTTGTGAACTCAATTAATGTAATAAGCTTCCATTGAGAAAGCATTTTATTATTTATTGAATTTTTTTTACTCTGATGAGATAATAAATACAATTGATTTTATTCTTGTGAATGTTACCTTCATGAATGTAATTGGATGTGATCCAAATAAAAAAAATAGGGTGCGTTTTCCAAAGCATCCAGTTTATACATTATTAACATCCATTTTTCTCGGGCATGAGTATAAACTCTGGCTATGAAATTTCAGGATGTTACATCATGCATCTCCTGTTTGCGGATGACACCCTGTTATTCCGGAAGGAGACTCGTGCTTTGCTCCTAGCAGTCAAGAATTTCCTCTCATCCTTCTAAGCAGCTATAGGCCAAAAAATCAACAGTAGTAAGAGATGCTTTCTCTGCTCCGATAAACTACTGACAGGTAAGATCAGGTCCATTGAGCATCTGCTAGGAATTGTCAAATCTATATCAGGGGTTCGATACCTGGGAGTGCCATTAATTAGGGGTAGAGTGAAACAAGCGGATTTCCAGTTTCTCCTTGACAAAGTGGACAGAAGAGTCGGTGTAGTTAAAATGCAAGGCATCTATCTTAAGCCGGTAAAGAGACTCTAATAAGACATG
The DNA here is from genome assembly GCA_037074715.1 of Magnolia kwangsiensis. NCBI lineage: Eukaryota > Viridiplantae > Streptophyta > Magnoliopsida > Magnoliales > Magnoliaceae > Magnolia > Magnolia kwangsiensis. Next base: position 143,758,041 of record CM073576.1, on the reverse strand, counting down.
TGTTGGGAAGTATTCCGCTTCATGTCATGGCAACAGTCCAGGACACGGGGCAGGTGATTTCTAAGCTGGAGTGGAGCTTTACACACTTCTTTTGGGGATGGGCTGAGGGCAAGTGGAAATTTCATTAGATCGTTTGAAAGAAAATCTATAGGCTCGTTGGTGAAGGTGGGCTGGGAATTAGAAAGCTAAAAGATGTTGTGGCAACCCTTTGTTTAAAGATGGTGTGGAACGTAAAATTTAGTGATAATAAAGGCCCTTGGGTGGTTCTTATGAGAGCTAAACACCACAATGATCTGGAGACTGACTCGGGTAGAATGTTTATCCACGCCTCCCCTGTCTGTAAAAAAATCAGAGCATTATGATTACTTCCCTCCAAGTGCAGAGGTTCGTAAGTAGTATCTCGTGAATACAGAGTCGATCCCACGGGGAGATGAATCGTGAGAAGGAAAAAAAATCAAATGCAAAACAAACTAAGTAATAAAAACTAAACTGATGATTTGATTTTGGAATTTTTGAATGGATGTAATTCAACCGAATAAAATAACACCCAAGCTTCAAAGTTCCACACATAGGTTAATGTTTCAAAATCATGATGACTTGGATAACACAACTACGATCTTAGCATTATGGTCAGCCTAGTCGAAAAATAAGATGGTTTAAATATTTTAAAAAGTGATATAAAATATTAAAAAATCATGGATCTACATCATTGACATATATTCTCAAGTATTAATGATTTTAAGTATTCAATATATATAGGATAATCTGATTGAGAACCTCTCCTATCTAGAAAATCTGGTTGATATAGGCTAAGCCTATCCATCAATATGGATCTCATATGATGGAAACATATGAATCTCACAAGAGGATAAAAAATAAAACCAAAATAATAGACAACATGCATACACTATTCTTCTCATCATTAAAACAATCAATCATCATAATCTTAAAGAAATATTAAACTCATGTGCTTTCCTTCTAACTTGGGCTAGAAGGAACTTAGAAAAACATAATTAAATTACAGAAATAAAAAGCAATAAGAAAGAAAAAAATACAAATAAAAAAAATCTAAAATAAAAAATAACTTATAAAGCTTTAATAAAACTAAAAACTCTTTAAAAATTTTAAATTTTGCTTTGGGATGCCTTAAATGATGTTTAGGAATGCCCTAAGAAGCCTTATTTATAAGTAGGGAACTCGAATTTTCGTACAAAGTTGAAAACCCTAAAAATTACCTCAAATATACGTATTTTTTTAAAATAAACTTCTCGCTGCTTAGTTCATTTAAAACAAACTTCTTGTGCACAGTTTCTAAAAATAAACTTCACAGCTTCAAAATACATTTTTTCAGGACGATTTTAGGATTTTTCACTTCAAATCGTCGATTCTCTTCATTCGTCACTTGGTTTTCTTAGATCTTTGACATGTGAATGCTTCAATCTTGGTCTCCTAAGATCCATCATTTTTCTTGATAAATCTTGAGCATCAAATCCATGCTTTTTAGTACCCTTTTTCAATCTAAGCACTTAAATTCACCTTGCAACACATGCATGAGTAAAATAGAATATTAAGATGATTTATGTTCATAAAACTAAGAGTTAAATAGAAAAAATTATACAATATTTGAGTCTCAACATGTTACTGCCCAAGCTAGCTAGTAGATAACATGCAGTGGCATGTGAGGCAAGGGGATCAGTATTTGTGGAAGGTAAACTAGACAAGGTGGGGCCCCCTCCAGCAATTAGTCATCAATCTAGTCTCGTACTCGTTACTGACATTGAAGGTCAAAGACTTTCTGGGAGCAGCAGGTCTGCTCCCCCCATCCTCAGTATACTCTTTCTTGTCCCAGGAAGTCCTGAATTTCATCTTTCATGGCGGGATAGCCACGTCAAAGGACAGAGCAGCGTGCTTTTGGACTCACAATTCCTCTAGCTTATTCTCTCTTAAGTCAGCCTGAAATCTGAGCAGGAGGTGGTCGAACTGGATTTGGCATGGGAAGATGCCACCGAAGATAGCCATTTTTCTTTGGAGATTGCTGCAGGGAACTGTCTCGGTGGACGACAGAGTGTATACTAAAGGGATATCTCTAGTCTTTAGTTGTGTTTTCTATGAAGAAGGGCCAAATCGTCGTCCTACGATAGAATCTCTATCGCACCTCTTCCTCTATGGGGTAACAGGCGACGAAGCTATGGGAACATTTTGGTAAGATTTTTGGGATCTCCCTCCTGCAGCACCAGTTGATTGAAGGGAGAATGAAATAATGGTGGAATGCATCGGTGCCGGGAAGTATTCCTTTCCCCATCTGCAGGCTCCTTCCCAACCTGATCCTCTGGGAAACCTGGCATGCCAGAAATGAAGCTAGATTTGATCAAAAACCCATAAAAGCTATGGTCTCTATTGCCCGCATCAAATGGTGGGTTAAGACGTTGCTCGATGGCAAGACGATGAACAGCCCCCTCCGAGATCAAATTATGGAAGGGCTGGGGTTATTGGTTCCTCCCCTGTAAAGGTATCGGATAGAGATAATCAAATGGGCAAAGCCGGTAAAGGATTGGGTCAAGTTAAATGTTGATGGTTCAACAAGAGGAAACTCGGGTATGTCAGGAGGTGGTGGAATATACAAAGGGAACTTTATATTCACTTTCTCAACAAGTTATAGAGTGGGTTCCAATAATAGAGCCGAACTCCATGCGATTTATGACAGTCTCATTTTGTGTTTGGACAATGGGCTAGATAAGATTGAGGTTGAATTCGATTCGAAGGTTGTGGTTGACCTCCTATCTAAGAAGTCAACCACACCTTGGTAGTGGAGACCGTAGGTTTCCAGGATCGATAAATTGAAGCAGAGAGGGGCATTTTCTTTTAGACTTATTCAGAGGGAAGGCAATAGACCAACAAACAGGATGGCCTGCAGGGGGAGTGAGAGCCAATCCTTCTCCTTTTTCAACCAATTGAATGGCCTTCCAATGGAAGTTTAGGTGCTAATTTTCTTAAATAAAGTAGGGTTGTGTTCTATAAGGTCATATCCTATGGGACCTTAGGGAGGTTTGTACATTGGTGGCCATTTTCAGCTGTCCAATACGATAGGCGCCCCCTTGGTTTTTTGCTACTGGGGGTAGCCCAAAATGTCTAGCAGGTTGTATAACATTTTCCATATAATGGAATTCAAGTGGTTATGGTTATAAAAATAAATAAATAAAAATAATAAAAAATCTCTAATACCAAATGTTAGATCTGTACTGCAGAATTGTCGAATCGTCTATACATCAATAATGGAGATTCAATGCTATAACCTAAAAGTATACCTGATTGAGAAAACATTACCGATGCCTCGATGTCACCGACAAGAATCTTGATCTTCCGCACCTCACAGTACCCTTAGGAGAACCTTTAATGGGACTAGGATTTTCTCGCTTATATTGGTGAGGGGACCAAGACATCTATTTATAGGGAAGAGGGCTAGAAGCTTACTCATCACACTTCTCACATCTAGAGTCTCCACACCATAGGGTTCCATATCCAGCTTAATAACTGTGTATAACGACTATGGTTCAAGCGTCCCATTCCAAACCTATTTACAATGATCACAACTGAAGTGGGGTTTACTGAATCTCTCAATCTGAATAATCCAATGGTTAGATCTGAACCGATGATCATGTATGGCCCACCTGATAGGAGTCTTACATTCTTGGCTCTCAATCGTAGGTTAAGACCTTATGCCAGATTATATCTTCATTATTTTGAGCAGGTTCATCTAGGAAACACCCCTCACAATTTACATGAAGGCGACTTTGAGAGCTTAGTTCATAGGATAGAAGGGTTTTCAGGTTCAGATATTTTTGTTTATGTAAGTGGGAAGTCTTCACTATAGATGTTTCAACATTTCTCAAGGATGGTATGATGCATTTCCCAATTGTGATAGGTTGAGAATCACAATTACGTGTCTTTTCCATAACAGGTTAAGGATGTTCTTTTTGAACTTGTTCGCAAAACCTAAGATGCCATGTTCTTCATAAAGACCTCCAATGGCATGTGGATGTCGTGCGGAGCAAATGTAGAAGTGAGGAAAAAATCCAACAAAAGATAATAACATATGCCTAATTTCATATTTTTCTTCTATAATTTCAAGTTTTGACTACACCATACATTAAAAGCGATGTTCCCATTCAACATCAGTAGGTATATTTCTTTATTGTGCAAAATGCTAATAGTGTAAAGAGGCTCCCGGCCATTCATTAGGCTGGGCCCAACGTAAAACTCATTGGATGGACCACACATTTACATCGAATATGGACTATTGGTTGTTTTCTTCTAACCATCCATTTCTTTTGTTCATGTGTGGCCCACCTAATGAGTAGACTAGCCCCTTTTTTTCATCCAACTTGTTCATGGCATGTGGCCTGGTTACAGTGAAGATCTTCATCAATCTATTGGTCATTGTTATGATCTTTGAAATACTTGTTATGATTTATCTCAAGAAGTTAAAGATTTATAGTGTGTTATGCAAAACTCTGATAAAATGAAATGGCTCAGATGGACCCAAAACAAGATCTTCAAAGTCACGGGCTATGTTTAGTTCCAATTACAATCACCTTATCAGTTACTAATGAGATTGGAGCTAATTTTTTGAAATCTATGTTTGTAGGAATTTCACAATTTAGGAATTGATTGTTGCAATTTAACCAAACACAATGACATTTAGCATAAATTTAATTATTGTATCAACATTCTTCTTAAGATTGCTTTTATATGAAGTTGGATATCATATATAAATTTATCCCTGTTTGGGAGGGTCTACCAAGATTACCAGGTGCAACGTATCCATGTGGTTGACGGATATAAATTTCTTCTTCAATATCGCCATTAAGAAAAGTCATTTTTACATCTAATTGTTTTAAGTGCATATCCTCTATAGCCACAATGCTTAGAACTGATCTGATAGTCGAAATCTTAACAACAGGAGAAGATTTTAGTATAGTTGATACTTGCCTTTTGATGAAAACCTTTCACAACCAACTTGGCCTTAAATCACTTCGTACCATCATGCTCTTCCTTCAATCGGTAAACTCACTTATTATGCAAAGCTACATTTTTCTTATGTAACTGGACCAAGTCTCATGTCTTATTTGATATCAGAGAATTCATCTCATTATCCATAGACTACTCCAACTTGTTCCTAGTGTCAACATACAAAGACTCTTCATAACATTCCGATACATCATTATCAGTCAACAATAAATAATGCAGAGAAGGAGAATAACGGATAATGAGTTTAGTAACCTTAGATGATCTCCTCACCAGAATAAGAGTCCGAGGTTTTACGTGTAAATTTTCATCTTGGGCCCTAGAACGTCCTTATCATGTATCTCATCAAGTTAGACAAACTCAATATGCTCAAATTTCTCTTTTTTCTATTCCAAATTATAATTATGTATAACAGTTTCATTAAATACCACATCTTTGCTCTTAATGATTTTACGATTTTCAGCATCCTAAAATCGATGACCAAAATCATTAAGACCATATCCAATGAATGTGCACCTTTTGGATTTATGATAAAGCTTGATTCTATTTTCATAATCAATATGAACATAAGAGATACAATGAAATACCTTTAAATGTGGCAAGTTTAATTATATATTTTTCAGTGCATGCTTCCTCTGACAATCCATCATCCAAAGTTGTCACACCCTAAAATTCAGAAACTGAATACAATGACTCTAATCTCGAGTTTCAAGATGTGAACTAAGTTTTATCCATTCTAATCATCACATTCTCATTCATCAACAATATCGATATTAAAAGAAAGCATGAAAAAGAGGCAAACGATAACACAAAGGTTTACGTGGTTTCCTTTTAATATGTCTACGAATTTATACCAATCCATTATGCTCAAAGGCAAAACAGGAAGAAGAAACTCTCAATACAATAATGACTCTCTCTCTCTTATAATAGAATAAATATTACCCTAAATAAACTAGAGTTTACATTTTAAAAAAATCATAAAATTATCCCTTGGATTGGGGACATGCCCCCTAACCCCAAGCAAGGGGATGCTACCTCCTTGCGACCCTAGCAAGTGCAAAGCTCGACCAACCAAAGTGCTGGTTGGATGAATTAATAATAGTATCCATTGGATGATTAGGCTCCATAGATCCTAATACCAAAGATAAATTTATCTTTGCAATTCGGGTGGATTAGCCAGGTTGAGGATCAACTTGAGCTTGACAGACCTAAAGAGTACCCAATTTCCACCGGAGGTGCCTAACCCGAACTCAATCCGAAGTCGTCTGCACCCAACCTTAAACTGGCGCAATCCAACCTGACCTAAATACATGTGACCATTTCCAACCTGACCTAACCAGACCCGAATTTGCTCAACCAAATCAAACCCTACTTGAAATTGGACAGAGTTTTCCAATCCAAACCCGATTAGAGGATCTTGATCACGACCCGATCGGAACTCAAGTAGGGTCAGTTGGATTCGGTTTTACCCATACCCGGTAGCGACTTTCCCTCTCCCCCATCTCACTTATCCTCGCTCTCCCCACGTAAGACGCGCGCATGTAATAGACTACATAAGACGAACGTGCAATCCTACAACCTCCCATCCATACAACATGATCTCCACGTTTGCAGGCAAAGAGTCGTCGTGGAGAGGAAGTAGGGTTTTCTCCTCTCTAGAAAAGAAGAAGCCATGCAAGGGGTGGAGAAGATAGTCATTGTAGCTAAAATGTCCATTTCCATTGTAAGAAGGAGAAGTTCTAATCTGGATAAGGTGCCTAAAGAAGGAGGTCTGTATAATATCCTCCTCCGACGGTCGCTCCCCATCCCACCCCTCCTCCTGCTGCTGATGCTCGTTTTCGTCTGGTGTTCATCTACTCTCGTATCAGTTTCGTTCTTCCATGTGTGCATCTCATCTCGAAAGCTCGACTTGTATTGCATCTCCACTGGAACACGGCCTGAATTCAGTGAAGTCGCATTGCGCAGCAACAACCATAACAACAACAACAGCCAAAACTCCAATGGTGGTGACAACAATACCAATGATGCTGCCATCGTGATAACCGACAACAACACCAACACCAACAACAACAATAGCAGCGAAGACAACAATGACAACAGTGGTGGTGACAACAGTACCAATGATGCTGCCACCGCGATAACCGACAACAACAACAATAGCAGCAAAGACAACAATGACAATATTGGTGGTGACAACAATAGCGACGGAAACAACAACAACAGTGGCAATAGTGACGAGAGTGGTTACACCACCACCAACGTCACGAACACCGCCGCAGCCATCACCAACAATAACAACGACGATGACAAGAACAACAATAAAAATGGCAAGACCAGCGACATTGATTTTGAAGAAGTGGTCATGAACAACCACAACAACAAAAACATCAGTGATGCCAGGAAAGCGGAGCTAGCAAATGCTGTCAAGGTAGTCAAAGAACAGATGCGAGCACTCCGTTCGTCTTCTAGGCTCGAAAGAATTAGAACTCTTTCGAATCTAACAATGACATGCGATGGAAGGGGGATCTTCGTCTATGATCTGCCCCCCAAATTCAATAGAGACCTGGTAAACCAATGCGGCGACATGCTTCCATGGACGAATTTCTGCAAGTATTTAACCAATGATGCAATGGGCGAGCCCATTCCAGAGCTTGGCAATGGTTGGTATCAGACCCACCAGTACTCGCTCGAGCCAATCTTCCATTCAAGGGTCTTGAAGCACCCATGTAGGGTTTACAATGCAAGTGATGCTAAGCTCTTCTACGTACCCTTCTATGGTGGACTACACATCCTCAGGTGGCATTTCAACAATGCCTCCATTGAAATCAAAGATGGGCTCGGGCTCGATTTGATCAGATGGTTGGAGGCGCAGCCGACATGGGCTCGGCGGACCGGCATCGATCACGCATTTGTATTGGGGAAGATCTCTTGGGATTTCAGAAGGAAGAACAAGGACTCTTGGGGCAACAATTTCTTAGAAATCAACCAAATGCAAAACCCAATTAAGCTCTTGATCGAACGGCAGCCATGGTCCTTTAACGACGTCGGGATTCCGCATCCGACCCACTTCCACCCATGCTCCGACGACGATATTGCTGCATGGCAATTGAAGATCACACGGTCAGATCGTAAGAACCTCATTAGCTTTGCAGGTGGGGCAAGGCCAGAGGCGATAGAGAACATAAGATCAGTACTGATAAAGCAGTGTAAATCTAGCGACGGGTACTGCCGGTTTCTCGACTGCAATTCGAACAAGTGTGAAAAGTCCATGTCAGTCATTGAGCTGTTTATGGAATCGGAGTTCTGTTTACAGCCGCCCGGAGATAGCCCGACAAGAAAGTCGGTGTTTGATTCTTTGGTGTCAGGTTGTATTCCGGTGCTTTTTGATCCGTTTACAGCATACTACCAATACCCGTGGCATTTGCCGGAGGATTATCGGCGGTATTCAATCTTTGTAGATCAGGAAGAGGTGAGGAAGATGAAGGTGAATGTGGTGGAGAGGCTGAAGATGGTTTCTTTGAAGGAGAGAGAGGAGATGAGGAGATATATCGTGTATGAACTCATGCCGGGTTTGGTTTACAGCAATTCGGATTCGGGTATTTTGAAATTTGCAGATGCTTTTACCATCTCTATTGATAATTTGATCGATCATGTGAGCCGAAGAATATCCTAACTATAGTTTTTTTTTTATATAAAATTTTCTGAAATATAAATATGTAGAAGAAGAAGAGAAGAATGTTTTCTTTTTTTCTTTTTCTTTTTTTCTTTTTATTTTTTTAATTTTTTTTTCTGAAATATAAATATGTAGAAGAAGAAGAGAAGATTGTTTTTCTTTAATTTCTTTCTTTTTTATTATTTTATATTTTTTTCTAAAATATAAATATGTAGAAGAAGAAGAAAACGAATGTGATATTTTAATGTGTTTGTGGTTATATTGTGATTTGTTTTTGACCCAGTAAGGCCCACTTGCTGAGATGGTCTGATTATCAGAACCGTTTGTTGTGGATAATATGTTTTTAGTGGAGCACTGAAGGATGATTCTGACCATTGATTATATGTAGATGAATGAAGAACGTTAAAACGAAATATTTCAGTGGCTTACATTAAGCTTCAAGACCAACGGTCAGGATCATCCATGATGCATGATCACTCGATATTAGCCCATTTATAGTGGTACCGTGAAGATGGACGGTTCCAACCGTCAGACGATATTTCCATGGGTAGACTAAAGACTAGAGAGACGTGATTTCCACGTCCATGCACGTACTGTTTTTTTCAATGCTTTTTGTCGAGTCATATGCGTTTTGGAGGCATTATAGGGTCGTGACGAGAAAAGTACGCTGGCATCCGTTTCCTGAAGAATGCGAAGTATACGTGTGGGACACGTGTATGATGATCCGAACCAGGCATCATTTACGCTCAGCCGTTGATTAGACTCAAACCAAATTTAGTTATGATTGGACTATATTAACCATTTAATAAATTGGTTTTTCTTCGCTAAATTGGAGCCGTTGCTGATTTTGTCTTTTACTGTAAGCTAAAATTCGAGGGATGAAATCTCCCAAAGGTTGGACGGTCCCGATGTTCAGAAAAAGGGCATAGATTGAACGGCTAAGATCTTTCAATCTAGAAGAACTCCTGATCGTTCCACATTGATGGTAGACCATCGGATCAATGGTTTCGATTTACAGAACATTGCCCCATCATCAGAATTTTTTCGTATCCCATGGCATACAACCCTGCTACTCTTGCAAAGGCCTGTTTGCTTTTTTGGTTCAACTCCAGTTTCCTTGTAAATGGGTGGTAATTATTCACCTAGGAAACCGTGGCTGCTTACTTTTTTTTACTTCAATATTCAAAATTTTATGAAGTAAATGTGAGCCTATCCGGATGTGGTGAATTATGGGCATGAGCCAACAAATGAGGCAGATTCAAAGCTCAAATAGTCCACAAAAAATAGTGAAAGTCGAACACCTACTGTTGAGAACTTCTTAGGGCCTTTAGAATTTTTGGATCAAGCTGATATTTGTGTTTTCCTCTTATCCAGGTCCGTGCGGCCTAATAATTCAGTTAGATGACGTTAATAAATCTTAATGTGAGTCCAACGAAGAAAACAACTTTTAACTGTGGATGAATTCAGACCTATCTTTCCTTTTATGTGGGCCATTTGTAAGTTGGATCTGCTCCATTTTTGGCTCATGCTCCAAAATGTTATGATAAAACATATGGATGACACAGATGTATCATATACATTATAGTGGGGGCACATATTTAAGTCCACACTTTTGAACCAATTTTTCAAGTGAATTACTCACCCATTTCATATCAGGTGAAAAGAAGTAATAATTACTTATTTACCAGGGATTTAGATGTATCATGGAAAATCAAACTGGCTTGCACCTGATAAGTCTGCTAAAATTCCTATTTGTGTTGTCTTTTGAGTTTTGTAACATCTGTTAACCATGTGTGATAGACTTGAGCTTTTAGGAAATTTGTATGTGTAACAAAGATGTTGTCATTGATCGAGGGAATTGAGCTTTTAGGACATTTACATGTGTAACAAAGATGATATTGTTGATCAAGGTGCCTTCAATTTAGTGAAATTCAGGATCTTCAATTGATCGACAGCTTGCTCAATTGATCAAGAAAATCCTAAATAATCAGTTTATTCTTTGGATAGTTTTAGACATGTTCGATCGATGGAACATTAGGGCTCAATTGATTGAGATAATTCGAAAAAATCAAGTTAGGTCTCTAGATACTTTTGGATGTTTGATCAAATCAAGCATGTGGTGTCGATCAATCGAATGCCATCAATCGATGGCATGCACAACTTCTACGTAATTGTGTGGTTTATATAAATCTTGTTATATGCAGGATTAGGATATCCTAATGTTGTCTTAGAGAGAACTATGGTTTTGAGAAGATGAATTCATCTTTGGATATAAGAGTTTCGAATTTGTGATTAGTTGTCCATCTCTCGGTATTCTCTATTCATAGTGAATTGTTTGTCACTTGGTACTATAATTTTTTTCCACAAGGGTTTTTTCATATAAAATCATTATGTTGTCTGTGATTGCTCGAATTTATGTTTCTCTATTTCGTGTTTAATTCATTATAAGGTTGTTTCCGCACCTAACGTGTGTCTATTGCACACAACAAGTGATATCAAAGCGTAGGCTTTATGTTGGGGTTATTAGATTGAATCGGAGACATAGGATCGAATGGATCGAATGTGACATTCGAGACGAAGAAGTTCACAGGTAAAAATAAATTTGAATTATAAAAGTGGAAGATGAAAGCCCTCCTAATTCAGCAAGGGGTATCGTAAGTGCTCCTTGGCAAAACAAAACGTCTTAAAACTATGAAGGAAGAGCATTGAAATTACTCAGAGTGGAGGGCAATTATCGTAATTCAATTATTCTTGGCTGATAATGTCCTTTATAATGTTATTTCTAAGATGATTAACGTAGGCTTATAAGCGAGGTCGAAGAACCTCTACATGACGAAGTCGCTCTCCAATCGCCTATATCTAAAGACACAGTTATATACTATATAGATTGTGGAAGGGTCGGATCTCTCTGAACATATCAGCACCTTCAACAAACTAATTTGTAAACTGACAAGCGTGGAGGTGAAGATCGATGAAAAAGACAAAGCCTTAATGTTGTTGACGTTTGAGAATCTGGTGGATACTTTGTACCATGATAGGGATACCTTAGACCTCGATACTATTATCTTTATCCTTCAGTCGAAGTAGTGGAGAAGGAATAACGGTGAGGAAGGTAATTATGCAGGGGCACTAGTTAGGAGGAGGAGACTGTCTAAACAAGAGAAAGGTAAGTCACGATCGAGGTCCGAGTCGATGGACAAAGGGAAGTTAAGGTACTGGAATTGTGGTAGGACAAGACATGAGGAACTGTACAAATCTCGAAACCCGAAAAGATAATAATTCAAACAATTCACCAAAAGAAGCCAATTCGGTGGAATCCGATAAGGAGATGAGTGACTGCGGTGTATTTTTTTATCTCCATGGTCGAACACTTATATAAGGAGTGAATTTTAGATACGGGGGCTTCGTATCACGTGTACTAATCGAAGTTGGTTCTCCGTATACAATAAGTATGATGGTAGTCTAGTTCTTATAGGCAATAATCATGCACGTAAGATGATTGGAATTGGACGTGAGGCGCGTTCCAAACATGAAAAAGAATCTGATTTCTCTAAGAGCTTTTGAGGCACTAGAATGCAAATTTATTGAGTATGAAGGCGTTGTAAAAGTTTCAAAGGGGACACTCACAATTATGAAGGCGCAGAAGAGTGTAAACTATGACAGGTTGATCGGGAGTACTATATCGGGTGGAGTTGCAGTGTCTATAGTGAAATCCACATTAACACGTGTGTGGTATGCATGCCTGGGCCACCTGAGCAAGTGCGGTATAAAGGTACTACTCGATCATTGTTTAATTTCTGCTTTTAAAATTTTTGATTTGAATGTATGTGAGCATTGCATATACGATAAATAGTCAAGATCATCATTTAAAACCAGAAAATATAATAGTAAATGAACACTAGATTATATGCATTCTGATGTGTTGGGGTCATCGACAGTTGTTTTTAGAGGAGTGTCGTCATTTTTTGTAAGATTCATTAACGACTTCTCTAAAAATATATTGGTTTATTTTCTAAAACATATACTCAATGTATTTTTCACTTTTGAGTCATGAAAGATTATGGTTAAAAAATAATCACGGCGAAATTGAAAGTTCTAATAATCGATAACGGTAGAGAGTTATTTCAAAAGAATTTAATCAATTTTGCAATAATAATGAGATCGTGAGGCATAACACAGTTAAGTATATATCAGAGTAGAATGGTGTGGCAGAGCGTATGAATCAGACTCTTTTGAAAAGAGCATGAAGTATGCTAAGTAACGATGGGTTAGACAATGAGCTATGGGTTGAGGCTGTCAATACAACTTGCTGTTTAGTGAATCATTACATGTCTACACCGATTGATTGCAAAATTTCTAATGAAATATAGAGCGGTCATGAAATTGACTACTCGAGGCTGCATGCATTTAGTTGTGATGTTTACTTTCATGTACTGTTTTTTAAGAAAGATAAATTAGACCAATTATGGAAAAGTGTATCTTTGTCGGCTATGATGATGGGTGTGAAAGGATGGCTGTCTAATCGGCTCACCTGAAAAATCATAATTAGTTGGGATATCAAGGTCGATGAGAGTTCTTTGTTTAGTAAGGATGAACATAAGAAAATGGAAAAATTGATTGTGATTGATGTTGAAATCAAAAAGGTTGAGACACTTGAAGAAGCTGAGCCACAGGAATAGGTACAAGAGGAAGTGCAGCCGCCACCTGTCAGGAGAAATCCCATAATTTTCCACTGAGATACAAAGATGACTTAAACATTGTATTCACCCTCGTTATGGGTAAGGGAGACACGTCTACTTTTCAGGAGGTTCTTAATGACATATATGCAAGGAAGATGGTAGTGATGTAGGATAAGATGGATTCTTTGTACAAATTTGAGACATATGAGTTGGTGGATCTTCCCGTTAGGCAAAAGCGATTGAATGTAAGTGGATCTTCCGTAAGAAACTGGATAGGTACAAGGAGAGCTATTATGCCAAAACAATGGGGAAAATACGACACAAAAATGCTTGCTTTTACGATGGACACCACCATCACAAAAAATCTTGTCAACCAACAGAATATCATCGAAAATTTTGACGACGGATCATGTCCATCGTAATAGCAAGGAAAAGTACAATACAATTCTTTTCAATGGACCAGTATCCATCGCAGTTTGTTATCTTGCGATAGATGATATCCGTTGCAAAATATATAAAAAAAAAAAAATTTGATGGATTTTCTTTCATCATAACTTCGTCCAACTTTCCACATTTTAACATTTAGCGGCGATTGTTTCTCCATTATGCAACGGATCATAGCCCGTCGCAAATCTTGCCAAATTTTTTAGGCTCAAACCTCGTTAGTCTTGAAAAGTATAAATATTTCCATAGGTCCAGGTCGAATCTGGTCAAGTCAACTCAGTAACTCGAGTCAAGTAGACTCAAAAACTAATAGAATAGTGTTTTAAAAGTATGCAACAGCTATAGCAAAGACAAATCCAGCAATAGATGTTTGATGTATTCTAGCAAACCTCAGTACTGCATTGATCCACTTCAAATATACAAGTAGGGAAGGAAATGGGCTGGGCTATAGTCCAGCCCGGCCCAACCCAGTCTGTGAGCTGGGCACCGGCTATGCTGATTTTTAGTGGTAAATCCAATGACTAAAATAACCCATACCAAGCCTCACCAACACATCCGGTTCAAGCTTATAAGCCTGAAAGCAGCCCACTAGGCTAAGCCCAAACTCAAGCTGGGGCTAGAATTGTGCGGAAGGTTAACCGCCTGTCAACGGGCTCAGTCGATATCTGCCCAAGCCTAGCCCATAAAGAAACCTAGGCCTGAGCCAAGCCCTTGCCCATGAGGTTGCCTACTTTTGTGCAGCATCTTGACCGTTCATTAAGTGTGCCCTGTCATGCATGATATATGAACAAAATGCCCTTTAAATCCTAAACAGGCCGGGCTGAGCCAGGCTCGGGCAACTCTTTTAAACAAAGCTTGAGCTTGCCCAGTTAATAAACGGGCTTAAAGTTTAGGCCTGCCTCAGCCCTTGGACCTAGAATTCCAGCCCAAGCCCATCCCGAATGGGCCAGGGTCTGAGCCTGAAGGCCCGCCAGCTTATTGACACACCTATTGATAATATTAGTTTTGTATAAACATAGATAATACATCCCCACCTATGAATGGGCCCCCCGGATCAACGGTTAGGATCACTAAACCGTGGGTCCCACTTCTATGGATCGCACCATACAGGTCCCAGTGCATCTCATTCTGTGGTACCATCTAACGTGCATTTATCTGTTGAGGTGCAGATCTCACACGTGTGACGTGGCAATTGTGGGAAACACGTGGGAGATCTAAGCAGCTCGTCATGTGGGACATTGTCAACATGATCTGTCCCAAAAAATCAGATCCACTCATCAACTGAAAGAACGCCATTCGATTTTTTTGTCCGCCCATTTTCCTAGCCAGATCTCAGAGTGGGCCCCAGCTGATGAATGGTCTGGATCTGGCCAACACGAGCAATACTGGGGACAGTAGGACATTAATGGCTACTCTTGCGAGTACATACGGGCATTGATTGGCTCTTTGTGATGTTAATGTGGAGAACTGATCACGTGCAGGCAAAGTACGACAGCATGGTACCGCACTATCGTTTTCCTTAACATGACACCTGTGTAGGAAATCAGTACCATTAAAGATATAGGCCCCACATCAAAGATTTTCTGATGAAAATATCAGGACGTTCAGATAATTGGTTGGGCCACAATGTTCGTATCAACGAGTAATCGACTGTTTGACTCAACATGCATATGTGGCCCAGATCAGTCTGATTTTTCATAAATTTCCCAGTCAGGGTGGGTACTGGCATTTTCAGGGTATGGATTTCTTACACGTGTTATGCTAGTATAAATATGGTTTGAAATCCGGCAGAGTCAAGTTGGTTTTTTGAGAACTTTGAGCTAAGTTTGGGCTTTTGACATTAATCTGATCAAATTGGCTCAGTGATTCTGTTATTGGTTATTTTTATATTAATGCTGCTCACTAACTGTTAGATGAAATAAAGCAATGGAGTCTTCTCTTGAGTGCATGCACTCCCACGGGGATCGGGTTGTAGTGAGGAGTAAATAAATACGAAACAAATCACCAAAAATAATAATAATATTATTATTATTATTATGAAACTATCCTCATATATTCTTGTTATTGTTTTGCATTTTTATACTAGCATAAAAATACTCATTATGATTTTAATATTACCCACCAATGTTAGATAAAATACTCATATATTGTTGTTGCTGTTTTGCATTTTTGAAAAATTCAAGATACATCCTATAGATTCAAAAAAATGTTACATAGGTATAAATTCATCTTGAACCAAGCTACTAACGAATCAATCTGAGCTGGTTAGCTTGAATTGGCTCAATCTACTAACAAATCGAGCTGAGCTGGTCAGCTTCAACTAGCCCAACCTGGTGATGATAATTTTTGGGGCACATCATTTCAAGGATGGGTACAGATTAGATGTTACTTAAGGGCATGTTTGGGCAGTGGGATTAGAAGGGATTAGGTGGGATGTGATTAATAAACATAATTATTATCTATGGTCAAGATTGTCCCCTATTATCATGAGATAACATTAATTTCATGCTTTGTGAGTAATACGATGGTACATTGAATGGATATACCCACCATCATTTGAAATTAATAAGAATAACACGTGTTATATCTAAATTATTCATTTGTTTTGTAACCTCATTTTATGACATGGGCATAAAAGTGAGGTAGATCCAAAACTTATGTGGCCGTAAAGAAGTTTTCAATCCCCGTTGCTTTCTATGGCGGAGTCTACTTGAGCTTTAGATTTACCTGAATTTTTAGCTTATGCTCTAAAATAATCTTAAAAAATGGGTGGACAATGTGGATATAGCCCACACATCATGATGGGACCTACACAACTTGCAAAAATGGAGTGAAATTGGCACGGGACTAATGTAATTCCATCTAATCTAATTCCAAGCTTTTCCATTCTGACCAAACATGAAGTAGAATTAGAAAAGATGAATCCCATCCCACCTAATCCCTTCTAATCCCACTGCCCAAACACACCCTAAGCTTAGTAGGTGTTACAATTACCTTATGGCCCACCTTGATCATATGTTGTATATGAGTGTCCTTATGTTTTTACAGCTCTTTTAAGGACCATGTCCCAAAAATTAAGCATATCCAAATCTCAAGTAGACCATACCACAAGAAACAGTGATGGTTGATTTTTAACCATTAAAAACTATCCAAGCCCCGCTGTAAGCAGATCTGTAATACTTATTTGCAATACAACCCTGGTTTCATCAGATCCGCTCTTGTTTGAGTACGTACAACTATAAAACATGCTTTTGGGTGAGGTCCATCGAATGTGTGGGTCCCACGTCCCCTCTGATTAGAAGGCAGCTGAGCTAAAAGTAGATCCAAGCGTTCACTTCGCACAAGTGGGAGAAGTGGGACCCCACCTTATCATCGATCCAAGCAGTTGATATTATGGGGCCAGAAATCCTCTAGAATGAACGACTCATAGCCCTTTAATAGGTGGCAATAAATAGACGGTTAAAGAGAAAATGCAGCAACAGTTCAGCAATCCGAGCAGTTGACATTAGAAGCGTCACTGTGAATAGCCCATAAACCAAAAATCCCCAGATTTGGTGAATAAAAAGACCCTTCAAACGGCAGCATTGAATGGACGGTTAACATAGGAATGCAGCAACAGATCACAGTCGACCAGTAAAAGGCACAAATATTATACAGCTATGATCATTCAATCAAACTGGATTTTTACCCTATACGCTACCCATGTTGAGGCCTGGCCCATCAACGGTTGGGATCTTTGAATCATAGGATCCACTTGTCCAACTTAAAATCTGAAGGACACGGGTTTACCAGTACAGCTCAGTAGCAAACGAACTGTTTCTCGCAGGTTTTCGTTTTGAGAAAAAAGTACCCCTACTTTCAGCTACTTAGCTGAAAAGTAGAGTATTTTGGTCCTCAGAAAAAAATTAGTTCTGTATATGCTTTCTTTCTGTTTTTCTTTAATATTTACCTACAGTTAAAAACTCACGTTATAAAAATAAATTTTTAGGTATAAAAAAAGAATTTTAAATAAAAATATATATGATTTTTAAAGTAAAGCATTTGGAAAAAAAATAAAAATATTTTCATCTTTATTAATTTATCGAAACAAACAAGGGTTTAATTTGATAAGTTAAGTCTAGCTCGGATCAAATAAAAAATAATGGGCATCTGCTGTGATCATTTTCGCTTTCATGTTTCCAAGGACATATTTCAGTGATCTAAACCGTTAATATTTTTTCTATAGCATCAGATGAGAAAATTCTGAAAAAATAATGCTAAGTTATAATATTTCATTCCATTGATCACTGAACCATCATATAACAGTATCTCTATGGGCCATCGATCGAAGGTTATAATTTTCCAATCTCAATTATTTTCCATATGGCCCACTTTAAATATGAGGACCATAAAATAAACGGTTTAGATAACCGAATCATGGACCCACATGTGCAAAATTCTGTGCGTGAGCAAACAGTACATTTACTGTTGAGCAGGACCGTATAATTCTCTACACGGTACTCCGCTTCCGAGCCAGAATTGCAGTGTCGTAGAGCCAATAGTACCGGAGTTTGGTAGACCTATCTTTCCATACTCCACATAATTCAGCTGCAGATGGCTGGGGAATGATCAATTGAGACCATCCATCTAGTGGGGTTTATTAAAGATGGCCCATCTTTTCGAAAACAATTTTATGAGGACTATCCTAGCCGTTGCTTTTCTTCAACATCCAAACTTCAATTTTGACCGTTAAGCTTTATGCTTCCTACCTTTGCTTTGAATAAAACCGATCAGACAGATAAAATCAACTAATCTGTAAGCATTTCAAATTACATGCCATCCATAGTAGTTAAAACTAGATGGATGGTTTAGATTGTTCTTATCACCCTTCTATTCTACTTAATAGTACCGCACACATAGATGGCTCCGAACATATAACATACTATCTCGTTTGTAACAACAAAAACGCTTGCTTGACTGTAGCTGACGTGGACGGAAGGACTTCATTTGGATGAGATCCACCCCGTCCATCAGATGATCCACCTTGTATCTGGAGCGAGAAACAGAAACCATGCCGATTCAAAGCTTAAATGGGCTACACGACGGGAAACAGTAGAGTTGGCAAGTCCCACCATTAAAAGTGTCCAAAATGCTGCAAGGGGTCCAAAATGTTTTTTTTATATAACATCCAATCCACTTATCTAGCGTTAAACTTCATTATAAATGTAATACCCAAATATAATTGCATTTATAGAATAATCTGGGCCACACCATTTGAATTTATAGGTTCTAGTAATGATTTTACACCGTTCCATATGATATTCTTTATTTAAGTATTAAATTGAAATTATTTTTAGTATCAATGGTTATATTTAATCGCTCCACCTGATGGACGGAGTGGATCTGATGGATATTTGTTACACGTGGCGTTCAGTTAACGCATGTCAGGTCCGCCGCGTGGATTTGCGATTCATGCTTCGCAGCTCTTTGTCTTTTTGCCTGTAGGAAACGCCCATATGTCAGGGATGCTTCTCTTGCCTGCCGCTTCGATCTAAAGCGTGACGGTCCCGCACGTATGCACGATTATGGAAATGGTCATATCGGGCGCCGTATCTTCAAGCGCTAAAATTACCAACCCCGTGAAGGTAACAAAAAGGCTTACACGTGCAAAATCCGCATCGTCCATCAGATAGATGCATTCTTTTAGATTCTCTATCCCAAAAAAGTCCGTGTCTAGTTTCAATTAACTAGAAAAAAACATATATTTAATATTAGCCGTCAATTTATTCATATATATGGGGCCAATGGGATAGAAAACCAAATTATAGATTCATAAAGTTTACTTTTTACGGAATCAACGTCCCAGATCTTGAATTTAGTGTCTAATACAGCACGTGTGATGCGTTTGCGTTTCGAGCTTGAAGATTAAGCGGCTGGAATTAACATTCCTCAAGAAGGGTACAGACAAACAGTAGCTACCATTAATATCGTCACGTGGCGTACATGCTCTACCAACAACCGCAGGTCCCACATACCTTTCTCGACGTGTCATTCTCCCATTGGACAAGAGCGAATAAAACCGCCTCGGACGTGATCGCTAAACATCGAGCAACTAACCAAGCATCCAACGCTCCGCAACCGATCCCAACGGCACTTTCTCCTGCCGACCTGCTCGTGCTTTACCCACTCCCGTACGGCCCTGGAACGCAGAGCCTCCTCTCACTCTCTTTCTGCTTTGCTTTTATTTTCCCTCTTTTCATTTTCGAGAAGAGAAGAAGCCTCGGAATCTCCATTGCATTTGCATTTCTAGGGTTTTTATCCCTTTCCGAGCATTTCTCCGAAATGTCTAGGAACAGATCCATCTCCGAAAAATCGCTGCTTTTCGAGATTTCTCCAGGTACTGTTCTCTCGATCTGACCCGATCATGCTGCATTCCGCTCGATTTTCAGTAATTTTTGAAGTTCGATTTCATGGACTTCGCATGTAAGAATCTGAATTTTGGATTTCGCATTTTTTGTAGAAATTTCTGTGAATTGAATACGGCGATAATAGGTCGAAAGCAGAGTAATGTCGGAATCTACCGTTTATCCACAGCGAGTTCTGTTTGGCGAGGAGAATGTAGATGAAGAGCTTGCGGTGCTCCCGCGTCGTACGAAAGTCGTGGTGACTGGCAATAATCGGACTCGGTCGGTTTTGGTCGGGCTCCATGGAGTGGTGAAGAAGGCCGTTGGGCTCGGCGGGTGGCATTGGCTGGTAAAAGATCGATTTCCTTTTCTTACGGTGTTTGGTGATGTAGCTTGAGTTTTGTGATGTTGTGGGATTTGGATTCTGAGAGAGGAGAGTTTCTTCGGTTTCAGGTGTTAACGAATGGCGATGAGGTGAAAGTTCAGAGGAATGCACTTAGTGTGATTGAAGTGCCGACGGGAGATGAAGATGGTGATGAGTGGGAGGATTTCTCCTACAGTGGGTCGGATTTGGGGTCGAGGAGTACTCCTCGAAGAACACTGGTATTTTCTTTTTCTCTTTTGTTCTGTTCTTGTTTTTTGTTTGAAACTTGGCTTGCTACTCAAAATGGTAATTATATGATCCTTGAACTTATGGTTCCCACTGTTTATGGACCATGAACTGTAATCTCACCCATTGAAAGATCCTCGGTTTCAGCATTTGGCATTTTTAGCTCTTGAATGTGGACTATTACTGTCTCTTTGTAAACTTTCTTCTGTTTGCAGTCCATGGTCAAGGGTTAGGATTGTGCCGTCTGGGGGTTTTTGGTTTTATCAATGGTGGGTTATGTTAGATCAGCTGTCTAGATGACAACTGAAATGGACTCGGTGCCTGAGGACACCATCTACATCCTACGTCCGAGGATCATATAATTCCTTGATTAAGAATACACTACTATGGGATGTGCTTAAATCTTTTCAAATTAAAAGGAAATTGTGTGGCAGACTGCGGATTTGAGGAAATTGGAGACAGCCTCACTATGGAAATACTGGAGGCATTTCAAACTTGTGAGTTATTCTGTTACATAGGGTGTTTCTTTTCTTTTCTTTTCTTGTCTTTCTTGTCTTTCTTTTCTTTCTGAAGTGCATTATCCTCATCTCTTCTGGTACAAGTGATTGAATGCAGAAAAGAGAAAATATCTATCAGTCAATGGCTTGGTTCATGGAATTTGTTGATGCAGAAATCTGATCAGCCTTCCTTGGCTCGTGAACCTGCACAAAGAACAAACAAAGAAGACCTTGGCTCCTGCCGGGGACCCTCCGTTGCCTAAGTCAAGAATCTGGGTCTAGTTGAGTGTCAAGGGTTTAGGGCTAGAAATTGTGCGTACGTCTCACCCTTGGGGATGTTCTCATTTATAGGCGGGGAGAGGCGGTGGCGTAGAGGGCGTTCGTCCCTGTTTTGTTGGGGACAGAATCCTAGTAAGATTCTGAGTTTATGCGCAATAGATCCTTCTAGATTCTCAGCTACGATATCGAGGAGAACTGTGTCGGAGATGGTTCCTGCGATCTTCAACGCGAATCGCAGGCTGACTAGATGTTGGTGAGGTCGGGCTCGACCGACTTGAGGTGGTCTGGCCTGGTTCTCTTAAGGTCACGTCATTATTGGGGGAGGCGAGCCTAGTCGACCCCAGGTGGGTGATCTCTTTCAGATGGTCCCCTGGCCTGCTGAGGTCGGGCTTGGCATATTCACTGAGGTCAGACTTAGCCTAACGTTGGGGTCGAGCTCGACCTCGACCTGATGCTGAGAGGTCGAGCTTTCTTCCTAGTTGGCCGAGAGGCGAGTGTTGGACCACTGGGTCACGCCTGTTGTTGTTAGAATACTTGACCTGGCCTGTTGACGGTAGGTCAATATATTTTCCCCATAACAGAATTCATGAGCCATAACATCCAAATATTGATTCCAGACATGGGATGGGAGATACAGCTCAATGTTCTCAGAAGCTAGGGCATGGATGCGAACATGTGTATCCTCTCCAACATGTCAATTTCATGAGAAATTTTTAGGAATAAGAAATCTAATGCACTAGAATCTGGTTAAACTGTCCCTGCAAGTATCTATATGCTTTTGATATTGATATCCATAATTCAGCATCATATTTGGTTTTTTGTCCAATGCAGATGATGCAAACATGTGTATCCTGTCCAACATGTCAATTCATGAGAAATCATTAGGAATAAGAAACCTACTACACCAGGATATGATTAAAGTGTTCCTAAAAGTATCTATATGCTTTTGGTACTAGCATCTTTAATTCAGCATCCTATCATGTTTTTTGATAGATACGCTACTTGTGTAGAGTATGAGGATTTGTAGTTCGTATAACTGTTGAAACCCTGCATACATTGCAGAATGTCCGATTGTTTGAATATGGTAGATGTTTTGTTTTACTAATTGCATTGTGAATTGGTAATAAGGATGAAGTGAACTACCGGAACTACCATCCATCAAAGGAGCAATTGCTTGAAGCTGTGGAAAGGCATTTTGTGTCCCAGGTAACTCTCATAATTTTCTTTAGTTTATATGTATTCTTTGTGTCAATTACTCTTTGCAAAGTTTTGGCCATTAATTCTTCTTTATTTGGATACTGTTCTGCTTGTGCTATTTCGATTTTATCAGTTGGAACCCTTTGTCCTCTAAGCTCTTGGCTTATTCCTATGGTTTTCTGATGCCCATTTCCTCCTACGTGTGCACCTGTTGTATGAATCTTCCTATGAAGCTCTCTCTCACTCTCTCTCTAAACATTTGAAGTGCCTCCCATGCTTTTATATAATTATTAGATACCAATGGAGGTAATTGTTGATAAAAGTCCTATTCTTAGGATTTATGGATGTCACTTAGCATTGAAATATCCAACACAAGACCATGCTTACTCAACTTTATATTTCCATCTTTTGCTTTTATAAAGCAATTAGATGAATTTCAGGTGATAGCGGATTTTTTGCATGCTGCAAAGCGCTTGAAGCAATTGCATGGACTCTCTGGTTAGGAAGAAAAGCTGGATTGGTTGGTTGTCTGTGCCACTGACTTGACATGGAGGGATAGAAGCCTTATGTATAGTTTAATGCTTGATGACTTCTAACATAATAAGAAGGTCAGCTTTTTATAGTGTCTCTAGCTCCTGTAGTTGGTCCAGGTACAGTGAAGTTGGGTTTAGTAAGCTTTCCAATTTTAGGCAATGCTAGGATTTTTCTTTCAGATGTACTTGGTAGATGTAATTTTATATGTGTATATGTAAAGATGAACTCTGTACAAATTGTTCTATTTAAGGTTTCCAGAGTAATCAGTCTACTTCGATCAGTTGTGATCCAGTGATACTGTATGCAGTTTTTGCTTACCAGCCTTTGTTGCTCTTACCTTGTCATTTGTATGCATTTGAAGAGGACTGGTTTTAGGATTTTGATTTGGCAGGGCTGAATAAAACAGCCCTGTTTTAGGATTTCGATTTGTGAGGGCTGAATGGCAGCCCTGTCCTGAATTGGAAGAGAACACTGCATCACTAGTGGTGTGATTCAAAGACACCATATGCATACTGTGCTTTGCAGCCTTTGTTTTTCTGCAAGAATGGTGCATGGCTAATTGGTTTTATCCGTTTCAGTTGCTTTTTCGTCTCATTCTTCCTTACTGGGTCTTTAAGGTCCTGATGACAGATCTAACTGGAGCTGCAAATAGTTTTTGAACATCTCATCTCAATAGAACCCCTCCTAATCTTCTCATTGGCACCAAATATTTGAGGTAGCATTTCAGTGGGCAATTTTTTGGATATTAAATACTACCTTAATTAGATACAAAATGGCTTTTTGGATTTCTTTACAAACTGGGTCATTGGTACTTTGTGACTGTATTTTGGATTTGTGGAAAATGGGATTCAATGGAGGAAGAAAACTGATTTCCTCTGATGTGACAGTTCCACTTGTTTGCAAAAGCCAGAAGGGGTGTGGAAGTAGGTTTTTATTTGGTCAGATTTCCTTAGAAAAGGATCATTTTCATTTCCCTTTTTGAGTGACTAACTCTCACTTTTTGACCATTAAACATTCCACATTTGTATGCTAGAAAAAATACGTTATGTAATTATATAATATGAGGATTATTTTCTATAGATTTCCTTTTCCCTAGTTTATCTCTTCCATAGTTTCCTGTGATGTGACATTTTCCTTTCCTCATCTACTTTTTTTTTTTTTTCTCACTAGTGAAAACAGGCCCTTAAAGTGTTCAGGAGTGACTTGAGTAATTACTTGGAGCAATTAATTTGCAATCATTGCCAGTGATACAGTGAAGTGATTAGTTTACTTTACTAGAAAGAGTAGACTGGCAAGTGCTAGATAGGCACTTATCTGTGATTTGCATACACCTTGTTAATTAGAGGCTGTCCATCATTTTGGTAAAAAAAAAAAAAGTTATTGTGATGGTTATTCATCCATCACATATTTTTCCTTTTGCCAATATCATCTGATTGTGCCATACCTAATCATTTGATCAGCTCTCCATTACCTTGCATCCGCTACTTCCTCCAGTGCTAATGTCACATCTGTTGCTAGAAATAATTTGCATTCCTTCGAAAGCCCATTGGATGCCAGTTCTAAACCATCTATCTCTGGCCCGTTTCAAGAAGTGAACATATGATAATGTCAATAAGGTGATTCTTTGGCTGAAATTAAAATCCATGCCTGAAAAAGTCTATTTCATTTGTTTTTCCAGAACAAATTGTTTCCTTAGTGTTGCAAATAGCTCCTACACAGGTTCCGGTGGCAATCATCAGTGTGATCTGCCATTTAGGACTTCCTATTCTAATTTTCTGCTTCCATAACATTCACACAAAGCATATATGAGTTGATTTCTATTAAAATGGATTCTCATTGCCCTCAGTGTTGTCACTGATGAAGCTCTGTTGTCACTGATGAAGCTCCAAAATCGACTAAATCAACTGCTAGTACACTACAGTGTAGACTCCAATTCTTTTATTATTTTTTAAGAGAGACTGTGAAAATTTTATCAACAAACAAAAGAGAAAAGAAAGGAGAGGAAAAGGATGATGAGAGATCAACCAACTTCCACTTCAATTACAAAGCAGCAGCAAAGGACACCCAAAACAGCATAGACTCCATATTTACATGAAAGAAATTATATAATTGTAATAGTTGTTTCAAACCAGATAGTTGTCATCAGTTCAGCCCTTGAGGACCAGTTGTATCAGCCTATCTTCTACTTGGCAGCAGAACTTGGTTTCTTTAACCTTTTCTTTGTTGCAGAATTCTCATCCCTTCCATGAAAGACATCTAGCATTAAACAGTTTGAGTGACCTCTCTCTCTCTCTACATATTTGATGAAAGGAAGATGACTCTCTCTCTCTCTCTCTTTCTCTCCTCTCTCTCTCTACATATTTGATGAAAGGAAGATGATTCTCTCTCTCTCTCTACATAGTTGATGAAAGGAAGATGATATGAAAGAAGGGAACATATGGAGGAGCCACCTATTCCAGAAAGAGAAAAGTATCTTTAGAAACAAAAGTATGTGTACCTGTTTATTGATAAATATACAAGCTAGATAAATGCACCCCATGGAGTTTCCTTTCCAAAGGTGGAAGATTGTAAATGCATTGATTCCACAATATCCAAGAATGGTTTTTTCCTCTGATCCTTTTGTATGTGGATAACTGGATCTTAAGGCTTGTACATCTTAATCAATTGTTTATTGCTCTGCAACAGTGAAAGCTGGTTCTTAGCTGTTTTCTCTCTTCATAGGGCAGATTATTTTAAAATTTTCCCAATGAAAGTCATAATGTATGTTGCTCATCTTAACATGTATAGAAGATTTTATTGGCATTACTTATATAAAACATTGTTGTTCAAGAATTGATCTGAATAAACCAATATTGGCCCATGTACGCAACGATTTTTGCTGTCACTGATCTAGTTTAATTGGTATCCACTTTGTTGGAGGATTAATAAAATGTGCCTTTGATAGAAAAACTTGACAAGGAAGCCCCTTCACTATCATTCTAAGGTTACAGGTTCTTCATGCCCTGCTCATTTGATTTGAGATCTTGGATAGCATGATCTCTTCAGTGATATGTAGAATCTGAGAAGCGATGATGTTGGAGAAGCTAATTTGATTTAATGACCCACCTCACATTATAATAGTGTTGAGGATCATATGAAGTATAACAATTCCCCCAAACAATACAATAAGTGGTCTAGTTTTGTAGTCTTCAGACTTGGTAGGGACTACCCTTCTTGTTAATTCGCAATTGGCCATCCATTCATTCAGTTCATGGTGTCCCATCATTTGAGGGTTGAATTCCTTTATTTCTTTCCATAGATGGGAAACATCTAGGGACCCTGCTAACTAGACACTTTCATGTGCAGACAACCCATTTCACATTGAAGGTCCCATGTTAAAACATGAAATTAGAGCTGGATCCATCCAACAGATGTTTCCCACTGAAGTAGACAACTAGTCTTCATGTGTAGACAACCCATTTTGCATGGGAGGGTCCCAAAAGGACGTGTGTGGAGGTAGTAAGAAAAGACTTGTTCGTTTATGCTCCAACTGAACTTATGGCCCTTGATAGAGTGGAATAGTGGAAGAAGCTACATGCAGCCAACCCCAATTAAATGAGATATGGCCTAGATGATGCGAGGGTCCCACATTACAACATGAAATTGGAGCTAGATTCATACAACAGACATTCTTGTTTCCCTCCAAAGTAGAGTATGGTCTGTAGACTAAGCATTTTGCATGAGAGGGTCCCACATTACACCATGAAATTAGTGCTAGACCCATCTAACAGCCATTCTTGTTTCCCAATGAAGCACCTGAAAAATTAGGGCAATGTGTGCATTTTGACTGGAGATATTTAAGATGAAATAAAGACCACGTTCTACTACGTGGGTGATTGAGGTGCCTAACACCTTGCTCACACAATCCAAAGCCCAATCCAGATTTCTCGTTTGTAGATCATGTGACCAGAGCTATTTTCAAGCCCAAAGATGTTTTTGAAATCTAATCTCTGGGTATCTTTCTTTTAATCTTTAGGAACATTCAGTAATGACTCCTAAAGCCCCCATAGGATTGGTTCCTCCGAGGATCAATCTGTTCCACCCATGATGTAGTCATTGGCCAGACTGGATTCACATCTCACAGCAACTCTATCAGTGAAGGAATGAACCCAACATAAAAGGTTCAAGATAGTGTCATCTTCCCAGTTGTATCGCGTGTGTATTCTTGCATCTCTTTTGAATTTAGATTGGTTTTAACATCACCTCCCTTTTTTTGTGTGCTTTCTCGCTATTCTGTGTAGGTGCTTTACAGACATCTTTGGAGGTTTGATTACCCAAGATTTTGGAGTTGATCTGGATTGGAAGATTGAAGTGGGACCACCCTCCACTAACACCTCCATATTTTGAAAATCATACACATATTTGCTTGATTAATTTGAGTGAAAAGAGACGCAGTGTTTTAAAATCCCAATGGAATCTCCATCATCATTTTTTTGCAATAATTGGCTTTATGACTAAAAAATAATTTTTTTTTAGAGTAATTGAATTGTTAAAAAAATACTTTAAATTTTTTCTTTTAAAAAAATATGTATGCCACCCAAATCAGTGGATCTCTTTCTAAAAAACCAAACATGTATTTAGCAAGAGATCTAGAAAAATAATTATTAGAAGTTATAGCATCCCTTTCGAACAAGCTAAACATGTATTTAGCAAGAAATCTAGGAAAAAAAAAACAATTTTTATAAACCATGTTTCAAGAAATCTAGAAAAAAAATCACATTTTTCGCATGATCTATAGTTTCAAGAAAAAAAATTCTGTAGATCTACAAACACATGATTAAGAATCAAACCATGTAAGAAAATAGGATCATTCACCTTAGATTTTGAAACATGGAAAAATCACAATTAAAAAAATGATCTTCCAAGCTTGATTAGCACGATATGAGGCAGTCTTTTTTGGGACTTGAAAGTAAAAAATGAATTTTAGGGGGTCATAAACCCTAAATTAAGCCCAACAAAAAGAAAAGAAAACTGGATGCCCTGCGTATGAGGCAGTCTTTTTTGGGACTTGGAAGTAAAAAATGAATTTTAGGGGGTCATAAACCCTAAATTAAGCCCAACAAAAAGAAAAGAAAACTATTTTATTTACATGTCCGAGTCAGATGCCCTGCGTATCTGATTGACTACACTTGTCCACTCACATCAATTTGGATGAGTCAGTTCTTACTTGGTCCCATTCAGGTGCTCTGACTCTGTACGGGGGAAAGGATGGCGTGTCATATTGTCACCCCTGCGTATCTGATTGACTGCACTTGTCCACTCACATCAATTTGGATGAGTCAGTTCTTACTTGGTCCCATTCAGGTGCTCTGACTCTGTATGGGGGAAAGGATGGCGTGTCATATGGTCACCTACTGGAGCTGGTACGTATTGGGCAATATGTATCAGTTTTGCATGATATTTTAATCCTTGGCGATCAATATTTCATACTAGACAATATATTGTTCCTGGTTAAAACAAATGACAATATGCATAAGGAAGAAAGAAAGTTGGGAAACAGGATTAGATGCCGTAGATATGTTTGCTACCGAGAAGCTTCATGCAAATGGTCAGATTATTGTCTGTTGAAGCCCCACATCTGATCTTAGCACAGAAAAGAGTGACCTTGCAATGATTGCCTGGTTTTGAGAGTTTAAACAGAATGGTTGCATGGCTAGATTGTGGTATGGTTCGTGTGAGTTTATGGAAATCAGCTGGGGGTTATTGGATTTGGTAATTTCCTTGGGGAGCTTCTAATGCAATGGGTGAAGATGGGAGAAGAGGAGCAAGGTTGAAAGTATGATCCTAAAAGCAAAAGGGCCAAGCTTACTGGTATGGTACAGTTGGTGTGAGCTATGGAGATAAGAAGGTGTGGTTATTGCCTATGGTAATTTCCTAAGGGAGCTTCTAATGCTATGTGTGAAGATGCAAGAAAGGGAAGCAATGCTAAAAGTATGATCCTAAAAGCAAAAAGGCAAAAGAATAATGGTGTGGGGTAGGGCTCAAGATTGATCTTTGCAGTGTTGTTTTATAAAGAAAATGAACACAGAGAAAAGGGGTACCTACAAGTATGGGAGAGCTTGGTGTCTAAGTTTGGTCCCGTTTAGTAGATATGGACTATTGGGACCCCAAGATTTCTCTTTGATTAGTTCCAAGTTGGTGGTATGGCATATCTAGGTAATTTCCCAAGGGTGCTTCTAATTCTATATTTGAATATGAGAGAAGGGAAGCAAGGCTAAAAGTATTTTCCTAAAAGCAAAAAGGCCACACTAGTGGTGTGGGGCAAGGTCTAAGATTGAGCTTGTGAGAGAAAAAGCCAAGTCCAAAGTAATCTTCTTCAAGGTGGTGTTTTATAAAGAAAATGAACAAAAGAGAGGGGGTACATACAATATGGGAGTGGCTGGGGGTCCCAACTTTAGTCTCCTATTGGTATTTGGTACATAGGACCCTAGGGACCAAGGTGTCTCCTCCATTAGCGCATGCCGCATGGTAGTAACATGGCACGTATGTGTTTTGAGTTGAGTGCATGGAGAAGCTGCAAGGGTGATGTATGGTTTCCATTTGTTTAGATTTTCCAATGTGAGCTATGTCCTTTTCTTCTTCTTTTTTGTTGTACAAATAGGTGATTGTATAGTAAAAGGTGTTAGTGTAGGGAGCTACATTGTGGAAACATGTTCTAGTATCCCATTGAAATAGCTAAATATATACAAACGACATTATGCGTAGAGTATGTAATATGATCTAGAATACCCTGATGTCAGTGTGTCTATCCTAACACACACACACACACATCAAACTCAAGGTGCTCTTGAGGAGTAGCTTGAGTTTGAAAGGCAAGAAAGAAAGAAGCTTCAATCATAGTCTCAAGAGGCAGAGACAATGATTAGATCTCCAGCACCTAAAGATGATCATAGAGATGATGTCTAAGCAACAACAAGCAGTGACATGTAGCTTCGAAATGCCATGAACAATAACAAATGCTAAATGAGAAATTCAGATAACAAGATGTGAATGACTGCAAACTTCTGGCAACAAACATTAGTAGGAGTCAAATGCTGATGACAAATGCATTCAGATTGATGATCAATAGCGATAGATGGCAGACTTGAGAGCCAACAGAGGCAAGCAATTAGCAGTAAACATAAAATTTGATCCAAAGATAGGCAATCATATCCAAATATAGACGTTGCAATCCGGAAATTTAGTCGGATTGTTTCTCTTCCACAGCGATATGGGCGCCTCCATGCAGGAGGGACCTGTCGAATAGGGAGCTGGAAGATTTCATTAGTTTGTTGGGTTGGTTGCAGGCCATCCAATGTCCAATAGGGGGGGAAGACTCGATGGTGTGAGGTGTTCACAGTTTGGGCCGGTTGTTGGTCAGGTCCTTCTATAGGATGTTCTGGATGAGTGGAACGGTTGATGGTTGGGATTATGCTTTTCATTTCTGGTTCTATGGTGCATTTCCTAAGGTTGACGGCCCTTCACTTGGCTAGTGAGCGGGAACAAGGTCTTGACTAACTATTGATAACCTCCAAAAGAAGTCTCTGATTATCGCCAATATCTATTCCTTATGCATGCAAGCAGAGGAGTTTGTCGACCATCTGTTTATCCATTGTCCCTTGCAAGGTTTGGACGTACTTCCTTGCTATATTCATGCTAATGTGGGGGAGCTTTTATGGGCCTGGCATGGAGGAGTGGGAAAGAAATACAAGGTAATCTGGCATCTTGTCCTCCTGGCTCTGTGGTGGATTATTTGGGTTTAAAGAAATAGTCACTGTTTTTTGGAATAAATCATGATCTGAGGAGATGGAGGGTGGCTATGATCAGTGTTTGAAGAATCAGTATCACTACAAGTTTCTCTGGCCGGGGATTTGGGAACAATATCGATATTTCTAATAATATCATCAATTTCCGAAAATGCGGGGAAACATCGGAAAAACGTTGGAATTTTTTAGTGGAACTTTAGGAGATGCTAAAACACATATTTGCATATTTAGGAGTCAAAAATTTACAAAAGAATGCATACATAGTAAGTTTCCATTTAATGGGGCCTAAAAGTATGTGCTATCATAAGAAATCAATCCAATAGTAACAAAACAATCACTTAAATCTCATTAAACCAATTAGCAAGCAAACAAACATGCATAATGTATTATACATCCATGCATAAATAAGCGTATAAACATAATACACTTGCATGATGATCCAACCACCCACCCATCGATCCATCTAACGAACCATCCCATCCATCCATCCATCTAACGAACCATCCCATCCATCCCATCCGTCAATGCATCCAAACATTTTTTAATAAACAGATTTTTGGCAATACTGTTACATTGGCGATATTATAGAAATATTGCTGATACACTGACGATACAAGTGACACTTGGAATTTATACAATAAAAAAAAATTGGCAATACATTGGCGGTATATGCGGCATCAATAATTTACACAGTCAAAAATATTGGCGATATAGATACATTGGCGATAATGCCCGAAATTTCTAGTACCACCAGTGTTATTGGTATCACCGAGCTGGAGATATGGATAATATCTTGGATATTATCATAATATCAGGGATACTCTAAACAATGGGTGTGATAGATTGCGCTTCTCTTTAAAAGATGTGGTTGATTTTGATCCTCTCTTTTTTTGGGTTGTAATTTTTTAGGGTAACCTTTATATTCTTTTCTTGTTTAGCTTTTGCTTGCAGGTCTTTTAATAAAATCTTCGTTGCCCTTCCAAAAAAAAAAAAATAATGAAAGAAAGAAAGATAGGAATGCAGAAACAGGTTTACAAATTGAAGCTACCAACTACTTTAGATGCACAACAGTTTTTATTTGCAGATTCGGTAATCCAAAAGTAGGCAGATATCAGATCATGGTTGAAATGCCAGACTGCGGAGAAGAAATAGGTCTGGCAAGAAGGACAGAGCGCAACAACAGGTCCGGTTAGAAAAGGCCCGGCACATTAACAGGTCTGGTTAGAAGGCCCATCTCGGTGGAACAGAGGACTGGTTTGGTCAGAAAGTCAGAATAAGAAAGGAAAAGGGTAGGTAAAAAATAGGTGGTGGTGTGTGATTGGTTCATAAATAGCATTAAGTTAGATCAATCTTTGCACCAGCAACTACACAAATGATTGATGATCAATGATGGAATAGTCACTTTGTATTTAGTAGGAATAAGGATGTAATTCACATGTATATTTTCTCTCTTGGGCTGCTCTACTGGTAGTTTTTTACATTTTTCCTTTCACTTGTAGCATGGACTCCTAATCCGAAAGCAAGTTCTACTGAATGTTTTACAAGGTCTTGTAGAAATGTTGAGTGGAAGCTGCTCTGGGGCATGCGATAGGGTCAAAATGAGATATTGGCCTTGTTATTTGTGCCAAGTAGTTACCTCGATATTTTAGCATGTACATTTTGGGGTTGAGGCATGCTTGGTGTCGATGGGAAGCAACATTTTAAAACCCAGACTGGACCTCAACATGTTTCTTTTGGTGGCTTGGTCCAAACTCGTCCAATTACAGAGTGGCAATGTGATTGGTTTGATCTGTGACATCTATATAACTAAATAAAATGACAACATATAAGCAACTAAATGCATCTAGCATAGTTGGTAGTTTGTTGGGTTCTATACCTTTTCTCACATAATGGTTTGAACCAAAACACACTTCTAGGTGATCCAACTGATTTCTGTCCCTGGTTCAGGCTCAAATCGGTCCAAACCGGGTCTGAAAACGTGGTTGCAAAGCTTGCGCTATAGACTACCCGATGGTATTCAAATTACAAGGTCCAGGACCTAACTTAATTGTGGTGTCCTAATATAGGGCTTGGATGGGACATTTGGACTTTGGGCTTAACCCAGGGTTCAATGAATTGAGTAACAATTAGTATGACAGGATTTCTTCCGAGATTCAATCAAAATTGTTAGCTCACTCCGTAGGTGGGAAACAAGATTTTCTATTGGATGGATCCACTGTAGAATTCATGTCAAACCGCGGGGCCCTCCCATGCAAAATGGAGTGTCTGCATCATGCGATAGCTCTCAGACAGATTGCAACATACATATTATCATGCTGCTAGAGAAAGATTCTAAGAGAAGAAAAAGCTGGCTGCTTCTAGTGAAGAATCAGGGACCAAAATCATGTTCCTTGACGAGGTTGTGTTACACCATTCAATTGATGGCTAGAAGTTTCGAAATACTTTTTGTAGACTTCACCAAAGGCAAAAGTTAAATCTTTTCAAAGCACTCTTAGGCTGATCTTAGTTGTGCCGAAGGGGCATTGAGAATGCCTTTCTTTTTGGAGATTTGAAAAACAACATTGACCAGCCACCGGGTTATGTTAAAAGCTGCATCATGGTTACCATCATAAGTTTAGAAAATTGACACAGTTGAATGACCACCGTTTAATTGTTTAATTGACTCGAATGCTTGGTCATGGATGAGCTTTGTAAATATAGCTTAATTCATTTTACAATATCTGTTTTTCTTTTCCATAGGCATGGAAATGGACTTGAATCTTGTACTCAACTTCATTGAATTTTTTAATTGGTGAGTTTTTTCCATCTTCTGTTAGAATTGGGGCTTATGTCAACTTAACCTGAAATCTGATTGAGAAAAGTTTCAAGTTGATTCAACAAAGCTTAAAACAATGTTGAGATTGGTATGGTTGGAATATTGATTTTTGTTTCTTTTCCTTTTCTTTTTCCTGCATGGTTATTAGTTAAGCATTCAAATTGTCATCAGTTATCTGTTATGCGCGATGATCTTATTTGATTAGACGTGATACAATGAGATTGCAAGTAGGTTGTCTAAACTGACGAGAGGCAGTCTGAGAGTCTTAGCTGGTGAACAAAAGGGATTACCCCTTCATTGCTTCCATGATATGTGCTTTGACTTGATAAATGATGCAGTGTTGTGGCATGGAGAAAAATTAAATTTTTTAGTTTGTTGGGTTCCCTGTATGTGTAATTGTCAGTTGTTGTGTCCGACCATCTGTTTGCTTACCATGATCAGATTCTAGATATTTTTTAGTGGATTAATGATATGATCAGACCTGTCCATGATATGTGCTTGACTTGATAAATGATGCAGCTTTGTGGCATGGAGAATAAATAATTTTTTTGTTTGTTGGGTCCCCTGTATGAGTAATTGTCAGTTGTTTACCGTGATCAGATTCTATATATTTTTTAGTGGACTAATGATAAGATCAGACCTGTCCAAGGGGACCTTTTGTGCATGTACAGCCATTCATCCTCCATGCCCACTTGGCAAGAGATGGTTAAGTGCTT
Organism: Magnolia kwangsiensis; assembly: GCA_037074715.1. Classification (NCBI taxonomy): domain Eukaryota; kingdom Viridiplantae; phylum Streptophyta; class Magnoliopsida; order Magnoliales; family Magnoliaceae; genus Magnolia; species Magnolia kwangsiensis. Next base: position 143,723,405 of record CM073576.1, on the reverse strand, counting down.
CCAAAGGTGACGGAGTTTTCATCCTGGCTGTGTCAACATTTTACGACATATTTATCTGTTATATTCTTAATCTCTGCATGCTTTTAGATTCTGTTTGGATAGTCAACTGCCTTAATCCTGATCTTGTAGAGCCCACTTGTAATGTCAGATTCGCCATTGACAGAAGTTGAGAGTTCCCTGCTTAGTCGTAATTATGTAGTTGTAATTACAAAAGCAAGTTTTGGCAAATCTGACATGGAGCCCATATCCCAGTTTTTGCGCCGTCCTGTCCGGATGGAAACTCGTATGGGTTCTGATAATGCTGAAGTTTGTATGGAAGCTGGGAAGTCTAGAAATATTTGAGCTCCAAGCTGATGTAGCTACTTGTCAAGAATCATTTATAAGATGGCATTCACCATTATAATTGGGTGTTTTTTTTTTTTTTTTTTTTTAAAAAAAGAAAATAATAAGAATCTGAATTCTTAAAGCTCTGCACTGATTGGCAGACCTGGTTTTTTGCATAAATTCAGAAGTGTCATGACTTACGCGAGGGAGACTTCACCTTCACCGCTAACAGTTTTTTGCATAAATTTTAAAGGGCTGGGATTCAACTATGTACCACAGTTCAGGGCCACTCATCAGGTAGAGTGCACTGTGAACATGACATATACACCATAAAAACAAAGACAAAAACAAAAAATAAAAATAAAAATAAAAAATCAGGGCAGCATACTCACTAGTGAGCCACACGTCTGCATTTGAGTATGGACTGTTGGACTATCTCTTTTCTTTTTCTTTTTTTCCTTTTTTTTTTCCTTTGAATGGGCCGTTTTTCTCATATAGGTTTTACTGCCTAATTAGCAGTTTATTATTATTTTTTTGTCAATGGCGTGCGTTCCCTGTATCTTAACGCCTGTTTTGCCTGTTTTGCCCCCTCACATGAAGGTACCCCCATTTTGAAATCTCCAGCTGGAATATGCTATTGCATAGCTTCTGGAGAATCAATTTGATTAGATGGCTAAGCAGATGTTGTAGTCATAGGATTGCCAGCTTGTGTTGCCCCATTGAGCCCCACATGCTGAGTGGTCCATCGTCATTGTTTTGAGTTCTATGATGTATGGCCACTGTAAAAAGATCTTTCAGTGCCCATATTTAAGAAATTGAAGGTCAATATCATCATTGAACCGTGGATTTATGGGACCATGGATAGTACTGAAAGATGGGTGGTTTAAATTATCGTACCATCTCAGCATGTGGGCCCCAATGAGGAGTCACCACAGAGGCAGAATGAACTCTTTAAAACCTGGGCCTGCCCAGGAACTTGATTCGTTGAACATCCAAAGATCCCTGAGGTAACTGAAGACAGACCCAGATTGTACAGAAGCATCTAAGTAGGATTATAGGATTCAGGATCGAGGTACTTGAGGTCTCAGTTCTGAAAAAAGTGGGCCCATGGTTATATGATCCAAACCCTTGGTTTGTTGCATCTATAGTGGATTGATTATGCTTCCAAAAGAACATGGATTAGACTATCATAGCCTTCAGATATTGTGCCTTTTTCAGTTGAACATGGATTGCTGCTGCATTTCCCTTTTAATCATCTATTTGTAGGCCACAAACTGTACGGATAGGATTGTTCTATTGAAGAGATTTAGGGTTATGTACTTCCATATAGGGTCACCACAGAGCAATGGTCTGGATCATTTAATCATGGATGAACTTATTAAAAACCCAAAAGCGGGGTATTATGTTAAAAAAGGGTTGAGGGAGGATCCTGTAATTTCTCACTTGTGAGAGAGGAGCGCAAGTTAAATTGTTAGTAAATCCATGATTCTGAGCTGCTCTATCTACGCCATAAGTGAGGACCTGCCTTAAGTGGGCTCCATTGTAGATGGACCAAAGTGCAAATAAATAAATAAATACCTCTAATGGGATGATCTTAAACGTTCAGCCAGTGGACCTATCGCATTGAGTGCTTTTACAGAACCATTTTTGTTTAGATTGGAAGTTATTTTCTCCTTTCTTTCCAACTAAATAAATACATATCCATATATAGGACTCCTCTAATAACTCTCGTACGTTTGGATTTTATCTAAGTCAATATAGATTTATATCCAACAACTCTTCTATCAGAACTTAAGACTCTTTAAGGTAATAATTCTCCTAACAGTAATAGGACTATTTAAGGTGAATAAAGATCTGTATAGAATTCTTATTCAACAACTCTCTTAACATAGCACGAATTCTATTTAAAGAATCTTTCCATATTCAGAGAATTAACAGATGGCATTAGGCATTAAAAAGAAAAATCATGAGAAGGAGAATGAGAGGAAAGAGAGGGAGCGGAGAAACTTACCTTGGAATTGTTAGAGATTGGAGATGTTGGAGCCTCTCCTCTCCAGCAGCTTTGTTTGGAAGTTGGAAAAAAAAAAAAAAAAACTTAACCGATAGAGATAAGCTACCTTGCCTAAAAGTTACTTATTTAAACCCATTTTATTTTTATATGAAATGACCATTTTGCCCTTGTTTGGATGAAATGACAAAAATGCCCTCACACCCACCTTCTCAACTGGATGACACCTTTGAGCAGTCCTTCGTGGGGAGCGAATAAGCAGCACATGCATTGAAGAGATGAGCCAAGCTACATGTGAGCCTAGTAATAAGAGGGTCCCACTATGTGAACATGCTCTCTCATGGAATCTACGCCATTGTAATTTTGGGTTACATCTATCCAGGTTGCATATTAGGATTGTTGGGAGACTTTTTTTTTTTTTTTTGTAAATCTTGTCCATGGATATCTGCCTTCTCCCTTATTGTAATAAAAAAAATTGGACAAACCCTGTCCATTTTTATTTATTTATTATTTTATTTTATTTTTTGTGTTAGCTTGTGAGTACACACCAACTGTCAGGACATGCACTGTTAGCCACCCCCACTAGGGATCGATACCAAGACCTCAAGTGTCGAAACTAGGGACAAACCCTGTCCAATTGATACCTCTGTCACAAGTAAATGTTCTATTCCAATGCTACAAAGCTTATGGAACATGCAAGAAGGATAAATATTGGATACGGTGGCTGTATATGACACATGATACGCAGGCACTTCGAAATAGTACATGTATGCAATTCACCGATACAGGCACATTCATCAATGCTCGGATCTTGAATCCCATGGCATCCGACAGTTTCCAATATGTTTTTAGCTACGCCAAGAAAAGAAGCTGTGACTAAGAGTTCAAATCCATACTACTAAACAAGTGGATAGAAGTGAAAAATATTCTCAAAAGACAAATATATGTGACTGGGAGGTTAGGATTGTTTAACCAAAGCAACATCAGTGGTTTTCACATTATCGTTTGTTTAATTTGGCTTAATAATTCTCCATATGTAGTAATTAATGTGTCAAAAAAAGAGGATAAAATGAACTATCTTTTGATGGAGATTTTCTCCTCATTGGTGAAATCAATGAAATCGAATGGGTTTCGATATCATCGATAATTGCAGGATTTTTCAATCTTGGTCGATGGACTGTTTTTTTGTCCTGTCGATATCATCGAAAGACTTTCAGATGATATCGAGGCTGTTATTGACATACCTTCGATGACAGTGATAATTGTTGAAATTTTCATCCCTGGTTGCTAGACAGTTTTCATCCTATCTCGATATCATCGAGATACCTTCAGATGATATCGACGCTGTCATCGAGAGGGCTTCGATATGATCGAAGAGTTCCACAGATGTGATTGTGGAAATGCAGATTTTGCGAATTTTGTTTCCTATTTGGATTCTACCTCTTTCTATTCTTTTATAAAGGGGTGTATCCAGGATTGGTGTGTATTCTAGAGTATTCTAGGGTTTCCTAAAACTTTACAAGGGTTTGCAAAAGGGTGAGAGAAAGAGAGAGAGGAAGCTTGTGGAAGGGAGGTTATGCTCGTAAAGGTAATCTACCATATTTCAGTGCTTCCATGTCCTCGTGATCGGTGAGATCTCTCCGTTTTCTTCTTTTGTTCTCTTACTGTTTATCCGCTCCTACGAGTGATGAAGGTTTGATCCAAGCGGTGTGTGCTTGTGATCGGTTGTAACATTCTGCTTTATAGTAGACTGTTGATCTGGACGAGGTCCTGTGGTTTGTACCTCTTTGAGGATTTTTCACGTAAAAATCTCTGGTGTTGTGTGATTGATACTTTGATTTACTTAATTTCTTTTATTATCCCATAATTCTGGTTTGTTCTGAAGGGCTAGATCCTAAGGTTTTGTATAAGGCCCCCAACATCTTTCTACCTAAGGATTACTATATGTACTACTTAGTCTTCTTAGATAATGTTATGTTAATGTGTGAAAGGTCACATCTTCAAGATTTAAGAAAGTACAATTTATTCTCGTACACAAAGTGACTATGGTATTATTGAAAACAAATATTGACTAATCAAAATGACTATAATTCATTAGAAAGGTAGTCAAATGATATTCCTAACAAACTTAGGGCCTATTTGGCTCGGTGGATTAAGAGGGATTAGGGGAGATGGGATGGTAAAATCTCGGGATATGCCAAATGAGCCAAACAGACCCGATGAACTTGTCCCGGGATATAGCAAACTCATGGATCTTAAGCCAATCCATTGACATCACCATCATTACCTTAAAATTAATCCTATCCCTCCTAATCCCATTTATTCGTGCCTGGGGCGTGTTTGGTTGGATGGATTGAAAAAGATTGGAAGGGAAAATCCCGGGATATACCAGGCGTGCTAAACAAACTTGGTGAACTTGTCCCGGGATATAGCAATCCCATGGATCTTAAACCAATCCACTGACACCACCATCATTATCTTAAAATCCATCCCATCCCTCCTAATCCCATGGGATCCGTCTGGCCAAATAAGCCCTTAGGTTTTCTTCAATCCAAGTTATGATGAGGAATATCAAATCCATTTATTAAAACCATAAATTATCGAGCGGTCAAAGCTGTAAAAACTCTGACCACTATTTAGATTAGTCAAACGAGATCCAATTGAAGTGATTTTCAATTTCATTGAAAAACTTATGAGGCGACATTTCTAATAAGCCTAATATTAAATTGTAAACAACTGATTTAATATACTAAACAAGATCCAATTTCATTGAAAAGCTTATGAGGCGACATTTCTAATAAGCCTAAGATCATTGAAAATGGACAATCGGTCAAATTGTAAATAACTGATTTAATATACTAAACGGTTGTACTTTCGATACTTAAAACATAGTTCGATCGAAGTGATCCTATTCTTATTAGGAAGCTTATTTAATTATCTTTCCAATGAAACTAGCATTACTAAAAACAGACGGATAACAAATAAAATACAAGCATTTAAATAACATGTTAAAAAAACTAATTATGACATTTCTATTGTTTATATATTTATATACATATAATAAAAATGTAATCGTTACTTCTATAAATAAATATATAAAAAAGTTATCATTACGTTTTAACTTTTATATATTATATATTAGAATATTTAGTAAGATTATATAAAGCGTGTGTGTGTGTATAATATCTTATGATTAAAATTGTAAGACCCGTATCCTAAACCGTATCGTTTGGTAGACTTCCGCGGTCTTCCCAATCGAATCCCAGTAACCTCGACCCTTAACCGGCATTTGCGCACGACCCTAATTCACACGCCATTAACCCGAGTCGACTCAATCCGGGACTTCTACCCTAGCGACCGCGTCATCGCCGCAATTCCGGTGCTGCGTCTCGCGCACCGAGGCGATACTCAGGCCAGGAGATGTGGGCCCGCGTTCAGTTCGAGGAAACGCCACACGTTGCAAATACCGAGAGAATCTCAACAATATGTCAAATCAATCAAGTACATGTCATATTACCCAAAAAGCAACCCAAAGTCAACTCACTCTTACAAACTCATCCCTTACATGTCAAGTACACATCACCCATCACTCACACCCATCTCTCTCTCTCTCTCTCTACATCTCATCATCTCTCTCCCTTCCCCATTTCCATGCAAGCAACGTCCAAGGCATGAGAGCTCCATGTGAGAGCTTTGTGTGGCCCACTTCTTACCTCCCATCTCCACCATCCAACCGTCCAATCTTCATAATTCTCCGTTAAAGTCGAAGCCGAGGAGCTTAGCTTGCCATTAATCTAAGAAGAAGTGAAAAAGGTGGGTGCTTCTTTTTCTCTCTCTTCTCCCTATCATTTTGTGTGATGATGTGGCTGTATGACCGCCTGGATGGACCCCACCTTGATGTATGCCTTATCCATACCATCCGGCCAAATTGGTGGCCCACCTGGATAGGGCCCACCCCTCCTTAGCACGTCAATAGGTGGGACCCACCTTGCATATGTGTTGTACCCGCACCATCCACCATTTTGTAGCCCACCTGAGCAGGGCCCACCTTACACGCGTGGAGTGCCCAAACCGTCCAGCGTCCCCTGGACGCTGGATGTTAAACTGAAAACACAGATATTAGCTTGATTCAAAACTTTTGGAAAGGCCACTCATGCAGGCCCCACCTTGGTATATGTTTTTGATCCAAACCGTCCATCCCCTTTCTTACCTCATTTTAGGCGTTGAGCCGAAATTTGAAGTCAATCTGAATCTTTAGTAGGTCACACTAGTGAAAACAGGAAAATTTTACTGTCAAAATTGTTACGGATTGCTGTGATGTTTCTATGCCTCAAATATATTAAATATTGATCTTGTTGGGTATGTCATGAGGCTGGGAATTGAACTGACGGACTAGATCGTTCGGACGCGGACCCCACTTATGAAAACTACCGTTTATTTATTTATTTAAAAAAAAAGGGGGCTGACGTTGCCTGCTGCAGCGTCCAGAGGATGCTGACAGCAGCAGCGTCCTGCTGTTTGTAGAAAATGGGCAAGGAGAATGGCCCCACCTCAGCTCCCCATCGTGATGCATGTGGAGCATCCACACCGTCCATTTCATAGGACCTTATGGCAGTGGGCCACCCTCCAAATTTCATCCGTATAAGTGGCTCAGGTGGCCCACATCATAAGAAAAATGGTGATTGAATGGCTTCCATTGAAACTCATTTTTGGGTTTATAGAAGTTTTGAATTAATATGAAATTTGTTTTTCCCCTTCAAACAGGTACGTGTGAACTTATGAACGTTTGGATGGATAGTAGACATTAGGGTGGGCCCCACGTGGGACCCACAGTGATGCACGTGTTTTACTCCCACCGTTCAGGCGGACGGTGGAGCCCACCCAGATGTATTTATCATATATCTACACTGTCCATATACACGAAGGTGGGACCCTGTGATATATGGGTCTTACCCACACCGTCCAAACGTGGACCCCACCAGATGATGTAAGTGTGACATCCAAACCGTCTATCCATTTGATAAAAAAAGAAGCAGATTCAACCCTCTAGTGGGCCACGTACGTGGACCCCACCCAATGTATGCACCATTCATCAGGCTGTCCGTCAGTGCACCTGGACGCTGGGTTTATTCAACATTTTATTTTATTTTAATATAATATTACGGTGGGCCCTGATGTACATGGGACACACCTCATATGAGAGCAGATTGGCTGCTGTAACTTACACCAGTTATGGGGCTGATGTTATGACGTCAGCAGGCCCATGGGACCCACCTCAATGCATGTGATCCATAGCCACGTTGTCTGTCCATTTGATGCAAGTGGGACCCACCCACAAGTGCTGCACGTGTGGGGTGGGGCTCACCTTGATGATGTGTATACCATCCAAACATGGTGGACATGGGAGCCCACCATGATGTTTGCGTTTCATGCATGCTGCCACCGTGATGCATTAGTTTCACCGACGCCGTCCAGACCTCTGGACGGTGCTGGCTCGGTTGGTTGGTGCCAGACCACCGTGATGCATGTGTCTGCACACCATGTCATTCATCTGTTTTACCAATGGGACCCATCCCTGATGTACCTAACCATGTGGGGCCATGTGATGTGTGGGATTCATCCCAGCCGTCCGTCTAACAAACTGGAATGGTGGACCCCCCCTCGTCAGGAAGCTCCGACCCATAAGGAGGTATATGTTATACTTAAACCGTCTATCCATTTGGAGTTATGGCCCACCCCACACGTGTGACACGTGTGGGGGTGGGACCCACCTTAATGTATTTGTTCCAAATCCTCATCGTCCAGAGATCTCTGGACGGTGCAGTGGGAACCGCCTTCATATATGTGGTGTGGGGCGCGCCATAATGTATATGTTTTATATCTAAAACCATCCATCCATTGGACGTCAGCGTGTGGGGCTCACCATTTATTAATGTATGTGCATCCAACCACCCATCTGTTTTGCCATGTGGGACAGACTTTGATGTACACATTACATCCAAACCATTCATCCATCTATGGAAACCCACTGCGATGATCCACACCACTCATCTGTGTGAGCCTGACCATGAGGTACGTGTATCGTACATGTCGTCTAGCAGTTGAGCAAGTGCTGACGGTGTTGTCTAATGTTCGGATGGTGTCGATTTTCATGGATAATATTTGAACAGATCTGGTTTACCAGGACAATGTTTGGACAGTGCTGATCATCATACATGGGCCATGCGTGTAGTGATACACATGTTATACATACAACTATTGAAATGATTTTTGGTGTGGCCTATATGTTGAGGCCCACCTTGATATATTGGTGGCCGTCCATGAGGCCCGCCTTGATGTATTTATAGACAATCCATGAGGCCCACCTCGATAAATTTATAGCCCGTCCATGTGGCCTAACAAGATGTATTCGAGGCCCGTGGGCAAGGCTCAATATGAAATATTTAAGGCCCGTAGGTTGAGACCCATTGTGATATATTTAAGGCCCATGTGACGCAGCCCATTGTGAAGTATAAGACCCTTGTGTAAGGCCCATTATGATTGTATAAGGCCCATTAGGAGTATATGTAGCTCATTATATTGTGTACAAGGCCTTTGTGTGAGACCATGAGCCCACTATATGTTCGGCCCAATGTGGACCACTACTTGGGAGTGATGTTGGTTAAATGGCCACATTGATGGGCAATGATGGTTGAATGCCCACATTGTGACCTTCCCTTAGGCCTTGATAGTTCCATTCTCATTACCACTTGTGGGTTAACCCTAATCAGTGGGCCCCATTCATCATACATGGATGGATCCGTGTTATCGAATTTGATATAACCACGGTCGAGGGCCGATCTTTATATTATGGTTGATCGTCTGTTCATCTATGGACCTCGCCTTGCTTATGTGCTAATTGTCAGTGCCAATGATCATGGCCGATTGCTGATTATCGATCGAGGCCGATTACTGATTCTGATTTGTCGTGACCGACTGCCGATTATCGATCGAGGCCGATTACTGATTCTGATTTGTCGTGACCGATTGCCCATTATCGATCGAGGCTGATTGCCGATTCTGATTTGTCGTGACCGATTGCCAATTATCGATCGAGGCCGATTACTGATTCTGATTTGTCGTGACCGATTTCCTATTATCGATCGAGGCCGATTGCCGATTATCGGTCGAGGTCGATTACCGATTCTGATTTTTCGTGGCCGATTCCAATTACTGAGGCCTACTCCGATTCCGACTTCGATTGTCAAGGTCGATTGCCGAGACCTATATGATGTACTTGCAACCCGTAGTTAAAGCCCATTATGATACGTATTAGGCCCGTGAGTAGGGCCCACCTGTTGTGTACATGTAACCCTTGAGTAAGGCTCATTGTGTTTTATATTAGGCCCTTATGTGAAGCCGTGGGCCCATTATTTGTTTGACTCTATGTGGGCCATTTCTTGGGGGCAATGTTGGTTAGATGTCCACATTGTCGAGGTCGATTGTGGATACCGATTATGAGTATCTGACTGCATAGCATCATAATCCATGCCCATACGCATCATCTGCATGTCTGTTATGAGATATGATTGACCATTGCATATGTCATAGTGTTGGTTGTTATGAGACTTCCTGATAGGCGGAGATTGTCTCACATGAGCGCACGGTTTGCGTAGGATTGATGCATGACTGGATTGTATGACTCATGCATCTTGCATTGTGTGTTGTGACTACTGTATGCCCTAGCGACATCAGGGTCGTAGCCTCCACAGGCATATTATGGATGGGCAGATGGGACACCGAAAATTTGTTCTACATGAGGTGCTATAAATATCCCTGGGTGAAAGTCCCTAAACCCTCTTGGTTCCAGAGGTTGCTCCAACGTCTAGACCGAGTGGGTAGATGAGCGTTGAGTGCCGATTACCAGATGGTTACACTCTCCACTATGTCGTGGTCGGTTGGAAGGGGGTGCGGCCTTACCCGCCCGAGAGTAGGGGGCAATGCTAGGCTGAGTCTAACCAGCTCGAGGAATGGGTCCGCTATCGACGAGTCGAGTCCGATATTGGCAGACGGATAGTGAGGTCTCTTCCACTTACCTTACTGCGCGTGATGTGGCGGCGATCTGGTTTAGAGTGTAATAGACCCTGATGATTTCCCAGAGAGGAACCGTACTGATATGTGAACTTATTGAGTAGAAGTTGCATGCTCATTCATTCATTCATTCACCATCCACTCGGGCTGGTGGTGCGCAACTAATTGATGTGTACCTTCGTTATGGAAAGGATTTCGGTTGGGCGCGCGACTAACCTGAGATCAGGAGTTTACCATGATGAGTCTGACTATCCAAATTTAGGTATGAGACTGGTTTGGATAGAAGTCACTTGTGGTGGACCCCATAGCTTGCGATACTACATACTATCATCCCGGCTTCACACTCCAGCATGGTTATTTCATTCGCATCGCATATTGCATTACATCCGCAGGCGTATGACATCTTGGGTTGCTATTTCTGCACTTATATGGCCTAGACAGATTTAGCAGGATTTGTATATTGCATTGCATTCTCGGCATCCGATATTTGGCTCTTTATGACTCCTTATTGCATAGCTGTTTTATATTGCGTATTCTGATATTGATTGACTTATAGATTTGTTCATACTTCCGCTTACTCTGTTATCGTATGATTTATATTTTGTTAGTATTTCTGCTTATTCAGACATTGTATGGTTTGTGGATTACTAGTTTTCCGGTATTGTATGATTGGGGCATTGTATTGAATACTTGGTACTTATCTTCTGCACACACTTACACCACCCTCTAAGCTTTCTATAAGCTTATGCACGATAGATGCGTGCAGATGATGTTACGCTGCAGCAGTGTTGAGCTTGGAGCGTGCGGTGGTCTTCTGGAGCTTGAATTTCTATTTATGTATTTTTCATTCGGTATTGTATTCAAATGATTACATTAGTGGATATGTGATGATGATGTTGCCTTTGTGATTTAGGTAAATCTTGTGGTTATACTTATTACAATTTAAATGAAAAAATAATAATAATAATAACAAAAAAAAAATCCTCCTTGTAGGATCCCAGGATCGGAATCTGGCATATGCATGCTAGGAGCCGAGAATGGGGTACCACGGAAGTTGTCGGCACCGGATTCGGCAATCGGAATTCCTATGAATCCGATTTTCGAGTTTGGGGCGTGACAAAAATGATGGGCGCTCTTAATGTAATCCAACTAACAACGGTCGTTTGCAGCAAATTACGACTGCCAATGCCTATATAAGGTGCTTGTAATCAAACAAAAGAAAAATATACCACTAGAAAAAAAAGTGAGACATGGAAAGAGTCAAATACAAAGAAACAAATAACATAAAGAGAGATTGAAAAATATAGAGAAGATCCAAGGATTGGAATTCACAAAGACGTGCTACTCGAGATACCTTAGAGATTTTGAACATGCCAACATGCTATCCGACATAGGGGACAAAAAAAATTAAAAAAATCATTAAGTCATTGAAGCTAATAGTTCGTCTACCTCTTTTTTTTTTTTCCAAAATATGGAAATATCATTGATAAGGAAAATTCTTACAAGCTGGGGGCTCTGGCAAAAATAAGGCTCGAGTCTCCCCAGATTTACAAAGCATTCACATGCGGGCTGCCCCAGACCAAAAGGGACTCGCATATCATATCTATAGATAAACAAAAAATTTAACAAATGCTAACTGCACCTAAACCCGTCCTATCCAGAACCAACTCCCCATGCGAGAGATAAGGAAGGTCAGATACAATCAGGAAAATCTGATTCTACTGATATGAACTACCCTAGCAGACCAGACTGTCTGCTAGCATGTTGGCCTCTCTTGGGGTGTGCTTGATTGCAATGGTAGATGTGGCTCAGATGGTTTTGAACCGGTTTTTCCAATAAAACACAGTCCACGAAATATCACCTGCTCGAGAGAAAAGGTCTACCACAGCTAGCGAGTCACTTTCCACCTCGACATTGGAAAAGCCTTTGTCCTTCTACATTCCAAGTGCATCAACTACATTTATATTTCCTTTTATCTCATTTTGCATTATTCTCTCTATTTTTTTTTTCTTATTTTATTTGTCTGCGTAGGATCTCAAGTACCGCGAAGCAAGACTAATTGATACTTCATCTTATTTACTATAATTTTATTTTATTTGTCTGGTTAGTACTATTTAGCTCCACAAAGTAAAGTTAGTATATATTTCATTTCACTCATTATATTTTTATATTATTTGTCTACCCAATGTTATTTGAATATGATACGTAAAGCTAGATAATTTCTTTCTAATTATTTTCACATGTTTGACCCTTATGGGTTATGTGAAACATAACTAAATATAAAAATACTGAAATTTTATTAAATTCTTCAAAACCGTAAAATCTCGTAAAGCAGAGATTGACACCCTGGGAAGAAAAAAGATGCCTAATTCATTACTTTTCCATTATTGAGTCCCATTAGAAATTGGATCGCAAACCAACCACAGGAGTAACTGAGTAGGGAATTGTGATATTCCCTCACCCGTAAGTGATTCTACTAGTTTTAGCTGGCTATATATTTTGAGTTTTATCTGGTTAGTGACACTAACCACTACCAACAAATGCATTTTTACACTTGAGTTAATACTATACTTCGTCAAGACTAACGAATCAATATCAACGCTAAGGAAGCAAGAGGACACCGCCTCACTCATGCGTGGGAGGCGTCATATGCTCGTGAGAAGTCTTTAATGGTCAATTATCACTGATTTATGTATCATGGTCAACCGAGACTTGGATATGCTTAATTTTTTAGATAATGTCCTGGATGGGGTTTCAAAACAGATGGATAGCGTGGATATAATGCACGCACATCATGGTGGGCCCTACGGTCAGATATCGCACCCACCTCGGTGGATCCGGAATCCACCGAAGCCGGGCTCTACATCAAGGTAGGACACACGGTCAGGGCCGCACCGTGTTGGGTGAGGCCGGGCCGCACCTAATCCGCTCCCTTCGGGCCTGTTTGATTTTCCACCGGAATGGTAAATACTTGGAAATGGAAAATGAGTAATAATTATTTCCTCTGTATTTACAAGCACCTGATTTTACTTTACTGCTTACTTTTTTGACATGAAAATTGAAAATATTACAAAATATTATGGGTCCCACTGTGATTCGTTTCTCTTATCCATACCGTTCATCCATTATGCCTTTTTAATTTATAGTATGAGCAAAAAAATGAAGTACATCCAAAACTCAAGTGGACCACACCATATGAAAACAGGAATCAAATACTTACCGTTAAAATTTTTGTGAAGCTACTGTTTCTTTTGGTGTGGGTCACCTGAGTGTTGGATTATCCTCATTTTTTGGCTCATGCCTCAAAATATTGTGTTAAAACATATGGACGGATTTGATATATCATATACATTATCTTATGGTTCAAAAATTTTAAATAGCTATTTGAACCGGTTCCAATGCAAAAGTTTCCCAAGAAATGGGTTGGAAATCAAACACGCCCATGCGTATCATCCATCCCGCTCCGACAGAGTATCTAGGTGCCTCTTCGAGGAATCTCTTTCTAAAGAAGCAGAAGGTTCTGAAAGCAAGAGAGAGTGGCTGCTGCTTCAGATGGAGCTCCCCACCCTCTCGGCTTGTAACGCCCGATATATCGTCCCGTATCCATTTCGCCCGAAACGCTCCGAATCAGACTCTTACAGACTCCGAATCTCAACAAAGCCCCATACCTTCTTCTCTATTCCGATAACGAAACGTTACAAGGCAACATCGCCTGCAACATCGAACTGCATTGGGCAGATGAGAAGCAGCGAAGGAGGCCGTTACGATACCAACAAGAAAATCAAAGACAAGGGCTGGATCCATTTCGTCGGCGTAGGAGGCTGCGGTCTTTCTGCTCTCGCAATGCTCGCTCTCCGACAAGTACGTGCTCTTTTTGAAAGAAAATTCAGTTACATTGCGATAGAAATGAATAAAAACCCTGTTTGGATCCCAGTCTCAAATCGCTTTTCTTTTCTTTTTCATGTAGTCGATAGGAAAGGTTGGTTTCTGTTGGAGGAGGCTTTTTGGTTGGCTGGGAAGGGAACCAACGGTCCAGATTGGTTTAAAGTATCATCCAACATACGCCTGATACGTACCGATATCTTCCATGAATCATACAACTGTATCGATCTAGAGCAGTATCACCAAAACCAACTTTTAATCCTTGATCTTAAGATTGAGCGGCCTGATTTTGTGGACATGGAGTGATGATGGTAGGACTGACCTCATGAACCGTTCGGATCACATGGATTATTTCTAATTTGGCATGTGGAAATGATCTCAGGGGAACTGGTGAAAACTCATTGTTTTAGGGATTTATTATTATCATTATTTATTTTTTATATATTAAATTTCAAAGCAGGACAAGTACTGGAATGGCGCCACCTTGAGTGCACTTTTTGAAATGGGATGGAGAAAAAATCATTTATGGCTGGCATCTAAACAGGCCCTTAACTAATCCCTTTTTTATTTTGTAGAAACTATGATGTGTTGGGTTGTTTGGGGCATTTTAGGATTCATGAAAAATAAATGGAGGCAACAGTATTTCCTGGAAGGCTTCCATGAAACTATGGGAAAGAGAATGGCGTTTCTGCTGTTTGTTTTTCAACAAGATTTTCCATGAAATCGGGGTCCATTTTCAAATTTGCTGTTTGGTAAAGATTATTTTCTCTCTCTCTGTCCTTTTTTTTTGCCCCTTCTCATAGTCTGGTAAAAGATTGTTATCCATGAGAAATTTACTTGGTAGTTGCTGCTGCCATGTGCCACATTCACACATGTGGGTACTTGAAGATGGACATTGGCAAATGTGGCACATAGGCACACATGCGCTTGAAGCTGGATGGTGGCATATGTGGGGACTTGAAGATAAATGGAGGGAAATAGCCATGTGCCACGTTTGGGGCTGCTTGAAGATGGATGGTGGCACATGTGGCATGTGAGGGCTGCTCGAAGATGGATGTTGGCACACGTGGGGTGCTTGAAGATGGCCGGTGGCACATTTGCACTCATGCAGCGCTTGATGATAGATGATGGTACATTAGCACATGTGGCATGTGCAGTACTTGGATGGTGTCCCATGTTGCAATTTGGTGCACATGGTATATGGGAAACCTTCTTTCCTAAGAGTGTGGGAAACATTATTTTTCTTAGGGGGGATGTGAGAAAATAGATGATCCATTTTCCAAGAAATAGTTTTGCCATGGGAAAACACCTTTCGTGTTAAAAAAGGGTAGAATCTGTTGATTTTAATGTCATCAAGCCTCGCCTGTGATACTAATGGTGAAATACACATGTTTGTATGTACGTAATTATATTTATGTGTTCATTCAATGGAAGTTCCCTAGTTATGAAATGTTGAATGTTTATATTTATCTCAGGGCTTTGAGGTTAGCGGGTCGGATATTGTATGGAGCAGCTTTATGGACGGGTTACAGAAAGCCGGGGCACAACTATATGTGTGTCACTCATCATCAAATATACGAAGGAACAATGGATCAACTCTTCCTACTGCAGTTGTTGTTTCCAGTGCCATTCCTCCAGACAATGAGGAAATTTTGCATGCAAAATCTGCTGGCATACCTGTGTTTGTATCCCTCTCAATTATCATTTTCTTGAAGAGCAAATATATCATGCTATACCATTATAACACGACATTTGAAATGAAAACATGTCTACTGTAGCATTAAGGGATTGTATTTTTTGCATGCACACAGTGGAAATGGAAGTAAGAACTGAAATGTTTGTGATGTGGACAATGGTACCATATTCTTGTGACACATTCTTTCCTTTCTTTCATATGATTTGAGATTTGTATAAAAGGTTTTGGTTTCTACTAGTCTTGAGCCTATCTATCTTAGCATTGCACCTTGAAAGGCAAGCTGCTTTCAATTTTTGAGAATGAAGTAGGACTCAAAAATGGCTTTTGAACTTTCTCATTTTATCTGGTTTTCTCTTGATTTTCCAACAGATGCATCAAAATCATGGTAAGATTTTGTTTATGTTTATTGGTGTCTAGAGGCATTTGATCATGACATTTCTTATGATCAATTAGGCCTCAATGTTCCTTGCCAACTTCAAGGCTTTCATCAGGATAACCCCCAACCCCCCTTCTGTTTTTTTGCCCATTTCACAACCAAACTTTCGTATTCTTTGAATTATTAAATTACCCGTTGGTTAAAGGTTGATGTGTGTGCATGTGGCTCGGTGACGCCGATTAATAGGACTCAAACTCAAATTTTAGTGTTTGCTAGAAAAGGGAGAAAAACCTGCATGCATTCCTGACCATTTATATTAATCAGAAATAGGATTTTAGTTGTTCATTTTGCGCTTAAGATAGCGGAAGAATGGTGCTAATAAAGAATTACTTGTGGTGTAGAGCGAAGACATTCATTAGGCTCATCTATGGTATTGGATAACAATATAAAAAAAGAGTTTTTATTCATGTTGGAATTGTATTTCATTATTTCTTTTGATACCCTATTTTGAATTTTATGGGGAGAGGCAAGAGGGTGATTGGTTACCGGCTGACTACAAGGTGGGGTTGAGAATTGACAGGATAGGGGACGCTTTAGGGATGGAGTCTGGGAAGGAAGAGAGAATGGTTAGTGGATTCAGGTTGAAAGGAAGAGGAAGAAGTCAGAAGGGAGGCAGAGGGGAGCCTTACTAGAGGTTTGATGTTGTTCATCGAGAACTTCTTGGACAGGTGGTCAGAAACGCAACTCGTGCGGGAGTTTGGGAAGGTGTTGGAAGTGGTTTCCCCTCAGTCAAAGGGCCACATCCACGATTTTGTGTTTGTGAGGATGGAGGGGAAGGAGGACTTGAAGAGGGCGATTCAGGCATTGAACATGAGCCAATTTGGGGAAAGGAGGTTGTTTGTAAAAAGGGTAAGTATAGGCTGGAGGTTGTCTTTAGCCTAGCGGTGCAGAGGGAGGAAGAAGCAAGGGAGTAGGAAGAGGAGGCAAAGAAGGACATTGCAAGGGTTGTGCAGTTCAAAGGGACAAGGGAGAAGAGCCAAGGAGGCGGTCGTACATTCAACAAGGTGGTTACTAGAAAGGCTTAATGGGAGAGGGCTTGAAGGAGGCAATGACCTCGAACCAGGAGGCGGGGTTGATATGGTGGAGTTGGGAAGCCGACGAGCCAATGATCAACCTCGCTCCGAGGCTCTTGACTATGCTTGGCAGGCATTTCAGTGGTGCTTGGTGGCGGTGACCATTCCCTAGATGAAGTGGGTGACTGGCTCAAGAGCAACTACGGGGTGGAGCGAGGGGACAGGGTGTTGAAGTACCTCAATGAGTCGGAGGTTATGTTCTCCCTCAGGCCTCATATGAATTTGGAAACGATCATTCTCGTAGGGAGTGTGCTAAGGGACAACTTGGTGGCTGGTGTATGCAAGTGGGAGGATTGCTTGACGTTTGGCTGGGAGGTCTAGTACCTACTTTGAGGACTGCCTCTGCAGTCATGGGTTCACGAGATGTTTGTGGAAGTGGGGGCTTGCCTGGGGGAGGTGGAAGCCATCAATCTTCTTTCAGAAGACCACTCGGAGCTGCAAGTTGCGAGAATCTGTGTGAGATGGAAAAAGTCTTCGCCAGCCGTGGAGAAAGTGAAGGTGGTGGTCGAAGAAGTGAAGGTGTTAGCGAAAATCTAGAGAGAGCCTCGCAATAGAAGTTTCCCATGGTTGGTTGTGGGGGAAGAGGGAGATTTCTGACCAACGACGAAGAATTAAGAGAAGGGAGTAGGGAAGGAGGGTGAAGGTGCATAGATCAGGAGGTCCGGTAGACCACCAAATTCTACAAGGGACATGTGCAACGCCTAAAGGTTTGGGTCGGTGGTAGGTGGCAATGTGGCATCAATAGAGGGAAGGACTACTCTCTTGTTAGGAGATGGCACGATCCCTGTGGCCTAGGAGGTGGACTTGTGTCCAAGGGAGCTGGGAGGCGGTGGGTCATTAATGAAGCTTGGGACACGTGGTTTAATCGGCATTAATAAGAGCCAGTTGAGGTTGGCTACGAGTGACACCTCACCATCGTTTGACATAGATTGCGTTGTGGGAAGGATTGTGGTAGAGTCGGGCAACGAAGAATTAATGACCTATAGGATACGTTGCTCGTCCTCTGATAGCATGTGGCATGAGGCGAGGGATAGTGACATGTGTGCAAGTGCTTTGAAAGCTGGCGTGAGAGGGCCTTAGGAATCGACACGTGGCTCGAGGGCGGAGGTTGAAGGGGTTGCTGAATAATCTCACATGCTGAGGTTGAAGCATGTCCCTTCATTGGCACGCACACTGGTCCTTTTTAGTAGGGTCACTTGTGAGGAGGGCCTGAGTTCAAATGGGGCATTTCACTTACACCAGAGATAGAGCGAAGAGCATAGAAGATTGAAGATGTTACTCATGCCTATGTGGTCTCTTCCCAACAAGGTTGATTTAGGTTTGTCACCATTCCTATCTTTGGACAATAATTTTCTCCTATAAAGGGAACCTGGGGCGTTGGTTCTAGTCGATCACGAGGGGGCTTCGGATGGTGATATTCAAAGCGGAGGATATTTGGAGCTAATGGAGCTCCCTAGTGTAGAGGAGGAGGTAGCCAGTGTTTTAAATAACGTCCCTACATAGTGTGAGTAAATAGCACATTTCTCATGTTGTGTACGCTATACATGCAGTAGCGTACGCTACAAGTTCGTAGTGTGTAGCATATGTAGCTTACGCTATAGCCTACAACATATTGCATGTTTTATTATAAAAAAATCTTTTTATGTTAGTTTAGTTGCTGATGTAAAATGGTGGTGACCAATCTTTCTCACACGTGGCAATGATTTAGAAGTATCCAAACCATCCAAATAATAGGTCCTATTGTTGATGAAGAATATCTGTTCATAATATCCATATCAGATAGTTTTAACCATCTATACAAGGGCCTACACGTGTATGGTTGAAGATTTATGAGTTTTCTAAATGGTGTGAAACTCACAAAGTCATACTTACTCAAATGTTAAAAAAAGGGTTTTGAACGAGGGTTGCAAAAGCCCTCTTTCGAATGCCCTAATACCATCGACGACAAGCCTTCTTTTCACCAAACTTCCTATCTTCGATTCTCTAGATCCAAGGAACCGTTAGAGACAAAACTTTAGGGCATTGATCGGCCCTGTGAGAAGGTCCTAACTCTGAAGTTTTATGGGCATTGGAGCCCAAACAAAGGAGAACCTTGAGATTCCCTATTTGAAGTGCGTACGGTGGTGGAGCTGAAGGTTTGCGTTTTTTGATTGATTTAAAGTTAAATACAGGTATTTCTTTTAGTCTTTATCTCAGTTAATAACTTTTATTTTATTGTGATTGAATTCTAATTGATTTAAAGTGCCTTTTGATTTTATTTTCCATTTTTTTTTTCACTTTTGGGGGTCGGTGCTATGAAATATTGTAGAATAAAAGCTTATTCTACAACCATTTGTGTAGTGTGTACTGGTTTTCTGTCTAGTGTAGTGTGCACCGTCCATATGATGATGGTGGTTGTCTTGTTTTTTTATTTATTTTTATTTTTTATGTTATGGCTGTCTATTGTTTTCTCTGGTTGATCGAATCATCATGAGGGTCATCGCAACAGTTGGTTTAAATTAAATATTAATAGATTGGCTTTTGATGCATGATAATTAATAACTTGTTTTGAACATGCTTTTATATGAAAAAGGAAGCATTTTTAGGCATTTAAAAAAAATGTTGTTTTTTTATATTTATTATTACTATTTATCAATTTTCCTATTATTTTAATTAAAAAATGGAGGTATCGTGTAGCTTACGCTATATGCTATAGAGGGTTGAACACTACGCAATATGCTATGCACACTGGAGTTAGCTTTGGAGGTTATCCCATTGTGACGTTTCTAGATAGTGTGACAGAGGATAAACAGATCGCAAGGAATACTTCTTTGCCTCTCGAGCCTATTCGAGGAGATAGGGAGTTGATAGCCTTGGCAAAAATGAAGTAGTGGATCTGGGAAGCCCTGGGCCCTGGGGTATGTTAAAAGGTTGATGGGGGTCATTTTTGGGAAGAAGATTATGTAACTTTGTTCCACCCTCTAAAGGAAATGGGAATTCAGAAAGGCTAGGAGATGAATTAGAAGGGGAGTTTTCAAGTCTTCAAATGGGAAAAGAGAACTCAAAGGTCTTGAGTGCTCTGTCAATTATGAGGCAGGAACCTTACCAAAGAGTGGGGAGAAGGGGAGGAGGAGCAAAAATGGTGATTGATGAAGATTCTGAGTTGGAACTTGAGGGTCAAAGGCTACCCCTTAAACGTGCCTAAATTAGAGATCTGTGTAAGAGTTATAAGGTGCAGTTGGTGGCCCTTCAGTTAACTAAATTGGGTTCATTGAATCATCAGATTATGAATGAGATTTGGAGGGGAACATGAAGGATTGGGTTGCTAAGGATGTAGTGGGGTCATTAGGTGGCACAATAGTGAGTTGGGACTCCAGCGTGTGGATGGAAGAGGATTGGTTGTGCAATGACTTTTCCATTTCGGTTCTTCTTTGAGATCCGTCCTCTGGATTCGTTGGGTTTTCATCACAGTCTATAGGCCAAACTCCCTGAACCGACGCATTAGCGTTTGGGAAGACCTAGATGCCACTGTCAGTAAGTGGGGGCTGTCATGGTGCATGGAGGGGATTTAGTCACATTCTCATTTGAGATATCTTCAGAAGGGTAGATAACTCAAAAGTATGCCAGAGTTCTCGAACTAGGTGCAACAAAATGAGTTGATCGATCTTTTGATGGGCGATGTCAAACTCACATGGTCCAATGAGCATGATAGAGTCACCAGGTCAAAGCTTGATCTTCTTCTTCTTCTTCTTTTTGTCACCATCAGATTAGGTGAAAAAGTTTCCCTTATTCACCCAAAGTGATCTCCTTAAGCCTGTGTCAGATCATTGCCCAATCATCTTAGAGGTGTTAGGGGATGATTGGGGTCCTAGGTCGTTCAGGTTTGAGCTATTGTAGTTGGAAGTGGAGGGCTTTGTTGATATGGTTAAGGAATGGTGGGCTTCTTTCTTAGTGGATGGTCACCTGGGTTGTATCATATTCTAGAAGCTGAAACTTCTTAAAGGCAAACTTATAAGAAGGAAAAAGGAGGTGCTTGGCAAATGGTAATAGGAGCTAGGCTGCATCCTCAACGAAATGCATCTGATAGACATTGAGGAAGGGTCGGAGGAGGAAGAAAAGGTAAGGAGGGAGGCCCTTTCTCTTGAATACAAAAACCAGCTAAAAGAAAAGCAGATTAAATGGAAGCAACGTTTAAGAGCAACATGGTCAAGGAAGGGGACAAAACACAAAGTTCTTTCATGGGCTAGCTAGTGCGAGGGCAATTATCAGTAAGATCCATAATGTGGTAGTGTACGGGGTCAGGTTGGCGAGAAAATATGAAGTTTGCGATTCCATTATCTTCTTCTACAAGAAGTTTTTGTCTAGCGAAGGGAGAGCAAGACGTAGGTTGGACAATCTATTTCTGAGGAAGAAGCAGATTCTTTGGAGAGGCTGGTGATCGACAATGAGATAAAGGCAGCGTTTAAGAGCAACATGGTCAAGGAAGGGGACAAAACGCAAAGTTCTTTCATGGGCTAGCTAGTGCGAGGGCAATGATCAATAAGATCCATAATGTGGTGGTGGACGGGGTTAGGTTGGCGAGAAAATATGAAGTTTGCGATTCCATTATCTTCTTCTACAAGAAGTTTTTGTCTAACAAAGGGAGAGCAAGAAGTAGGTTGGACAATCTATTTCTGAGGAAGAAGCGGATTCTCTGGAGAGGCCAATGATCGACGATGAGATAAAGGCGGCGGTGGGTGAGTTGGGGAGAAACAAGGCGTCAGGGTTGGACGGCTTTCCCTTGGCATTCTTCCAAGTAATTTGGTAGTTGGTTAGAAAAGAAGTGCTCACATCATGTTCAAATTCTTCGAAAACTGCTTGCTTTGAGTCGAGTTCGGCACCTCTTTCATAGCCCTAATTCCAAAGAAAGAGGGAGCATATTGCCTGTGGGATTTGAGGCCCGTCAGTTTGATTGGTGTCCTACATAAATTTTTAGCAAAGGTGCTAACCACAAGGTTCAAGTTGATCCTTGGACAAGTTATCTCAAAAGTCCAAGTTGCATTTGTTGAATGCAGGTAGATTCTGGACAATGCTCTAGTCGCACACAAGGAAGGGAAGAGCGACATCATGTGTGTTGAATCTATTGATTCTCACCTGTCACTACATGGAAGGGAAGAACGACATTATGTGTAAGCTTGATCTCGGAAAGGCGTATGATCATGTGGAACTGATTATATATATATATATATATATATATATATATATATATATATATATATATATATATTTAAATTTAAATATTACATGTTATGTCATTGGGTGTGGAGAGAAGTGGAGGAGATGGATTTGGATGTGTGCCAGCTCGGCCAAGGTCTCCAATCCTGTCAATGGGTCACCGAAAGGGTTTTTCAAGTCATCAAGAGGGCTTAGACTAGAGCATCTACTATCCCCATTTTTTATTTTTTTTTGTCGTGGCAGTGGAAGCTATTAGCAGAATGATGTGCAAAGGAGCAATGTCAAGGCTTATGAGCAGGTTCAAGGGGGTTAAAGGAAACTTTTTTGTCTCCCACCTTCAACATGCGGATGACATAATCCTTTTCTACAATGTTGAGTCAAAGGTGGACAAGCTGAGGAAGATCCCATGGTGCTTTGAAGGGATTTCTGAGGAAGAAGCGGATTCTCTGGAGAGGCCAATGATCGATGATGAGATAAAGGCGGCGGTGGGTGAGTTGGGGAGAAACAAGGCGTCAGGGTTGGACGGCTTTCCCTTGGCATTCTTCCAAGTAATTTGGTAGTTGGTTAGAAAAGAAGTGCTCACATCATGTTTGAATTCTTCGAAAACTGCTTGCTTTGAGTCGAGTTCGGCACCTCTTTCATAGCCCTAATTCCAAAGAAAGAGGGAGCATATTGCCTGTGGGATTTGAGGCCCGTCAGTTTGATTGGTGTCCTACATAAATTTTTAGCAAAGGTGCTAACCACAAGGTTCAAGTTGATCCTTGGGCAAGTTATCTCAAAAGTCCAAGTTGCATTTGTTGAAGGCAGGTAGATTCTGGACAATGCTCTAGTCGCACACAAGGAAGGGAAGAGCGACATCATGTGTGTTGAATCTATTGATTCTCACCTGTCACTACATGGAAGGGAAGAACGACATTATGTGTAAGCTTGATCTCGGAAAGGCGTATGATCATGTGGAACTGATTATATATATATATATATATATATATATATATATATATATATATATATATATATATATATATATATATATATATTTAAATTTAAATATTACATGTTATGTCATTGGGTGTGGAGAGAAGTGGAGGAGATGGATTTGGGTGTGTGCCAGCTCGGCCAAGGTCTCCAATCCTGTCAATGGGTCACCGAAAGGGTTTTTCAAGTCATCAAGAGGGCTTAGACTAGAGCATCTACTATCCCCATTTTTTATTTTTTTTTGTCGTGGCAGTGGAAGCTATTAGCAGAATGATGTGCAAAGGAGCAATGTCAAGGCTTATGAGCAGGTTCAAGGGGGTTAAAGGAAACTTTTTTGTCTCCCACCTTCAACATGCGGATGACATAATCCTTTTCTACAATGTTGAGTCAAAGGTGGACAAGCTGAGGAAGATCCCATGGTGCTTTGAAGGGATTTCTGAGGAAGAAGCGGATTCTCTGGAGAGGCCAATGATCGACGATGAGATAAAGGCGGCGGTGGGTGAGTTGGGGAGAAACAAGGCGTCAGGGTTGGACGGCTTTCCCTTGGCATTCTTCCAAGTAATTTGGTAGTTGGTTAGAAAAGAAGTGCTCACATCATGTTTGAATTCTTCGAAAACTGCTTGCTTTGAGTCGAGTTCGGCACCTCTTTCATAGCCCTAATTCCAAAGAAAGAGGGAGCATATTGCCTGTGGGATTTGAGGCCCGTCAGTTTGATTGGTGTCCTACATAAATTTTTAGCAAAGGTGCTAACCACAAGGTTCAAGTTGATCCTTGGGCAAGTTATCTCAAAAGTCCAAGTTGCATTTGTTGAAGGCAGGTAGATTCTGGACAATGCTCTAGTCGCACACAAGGAAGGGAAGAGCGACATCATGTGTGTTGAATCTATTGATTCTCACCTGTCACTACATGGAAGGGAAGAACGACATTATGTGTAAGCTTGATCTCGGAAAGGCGTATGATCATGTGGAACTGATTATATATATATATATATATTTAAATTTAAATATTACATGTTATGTCATTGGGTGTGGAGAGAAGTGGAGGAGATGGATTTGGATGTGTGCCAGCTCGGCCAAGGTCTCCAATCCTGTCAATGGGTCACCGAAAGGGTTTTTCAAGTCATCAAGAGGGCTTAGACTAGAGCATCTACTATCTCCATTTTTTATTTTTTTTTGTCGTGGCAGTGGAAGCTATTAGCAGAATGATGTGCAAAGGAGCAATGTCAAGGCTTATGAGCAGGTTCAAGGGGGTTAAAGGAAACTTTTTTGTCTCCCACCTTCAACATGCGGATGACATAATCCTTTTCTACAATGTTGAGTCAAAGGTGGACAAGCTGAGGAAGATCCCATGGTGCTTTGAAGGGATTTCAGGTTTAAATGTGAATGTCAAAAAGAGTAAAATGCTAGGTATTGGTATTCCTAAGGAGGTTAAAAAGCTAGTGGAGGTGTTTGGTTGTATGGCTAGTTTGTTTCTTTCTTCTTACTTGGGCCTCCCGCTTTGCATTGGAAAGCCCGTGAAGCATCTATGAGATAAGGATCATTGAGAAAGTTGAGAGGAAATTCTTAGCTTGGAAGCGCGGGCACCTTTCCATAGAGGGAAGACTTATCTTAATGAAAGTGACGCTTTCAAATCTCTCACTCTACTTCTTATCCCTATTTAAATGCTTGAAAAGTGTTTTGAAGAAGTTGGTGAGCCTCACACATGATTTCTTATGGAACATGGCGGAGAAGAAACAACCTCATGAGGTGGGATGAAGTGTGTAGACTGATGAAGGATGGGGATGCAGGTATTAGGAAGTTGGAAGTAATGAATTTGGAGCTTTTGGGCAATGGGCATTGGAGGTTCAGTTCGGAGGATGGGAGTCTTTGGAAGGAAATGGTAGCTATAGTAAGTATGGTTTGAATGAAAGGGGTTGGTAGACCAAGATATCTTCCTTATATAGGGCGACAGGGGTGCGGAACGTTATCTCGAGCACGTGAGGGAAAGATTCGAGGAGGGGGTGGGGTTCTTTGTAGGGGAGGGGAGAAGGGTTATGTTCTGTAAGGATGTGGTTCGGCAAGAGGAGGTTGTGTGAAGAATTCCTGAGGTTGGTGAGCTTGTCCTTGGATGTGGAAGTCCCTATCTATCTTTGCTATTTGGTCTCAAGACTCGGGGTGTCCTCGACCCCTCATTTTTTAGGAAGAGGAGGAAGAGTTCATTATCTTATCTAGGAGGCTATCGGCATTTTGCTCTCTTTGGATCTGGACTCATTGGTGTGGCTCAAAGAAAAATCTGGGAATTTCTTTGTCTGTTCCTTCTACAGGTTGCTCGCTGAGCTTTCGTCTCGTGGGGAAGGCTAGCATGCGTTTGCCCTTTGGTCCTATGGGGCCCCTTCCAAGGTTGGAATTTTGGCGTGGTTGGTGGGGTGGAAAAAATGTATTAACAGTTGATAACCTTCAGAAGAGTTGAGTGGTGATTTTCAACATATGCTCGCTATGCTAGTTGGATGAATCGGTCGATCATCCGAGAAGGTGTGGGAAAGAGTAATGGGTCTTTTTGGGGTGCGCATGGGTGCTGCTGAAGTCTATTGAGGATCTCCTCTAATTGTGTCATGGGGGTGGGGGTGGCATGAGAGGAAAGAGGTTGTGGAGGATGGCTCTTTTGGCCGGCTTGTGGGCCTTATGGGGGGAAAGAAACAACTGGTGCTTCTTGCGGGAATGCATCAGGAGTTTTAAGGAGGGTTAATATAGATGTTATGGAATGGGCTTCTATCTCAATCGGTCTTGATGACTATGATCTTTCTTGTAATCCTTGGGCTGTGATTCTTCGGCCTTTGGTCCCTTTTTAATAGAATCGTCATCTTTCAAGAAAAAAAAAAAGAAGCTTTGCATTGGATAGCAATGTAAAAAAGAGAATTTATTCATGTTAGACAGCCTATTTTGTGAATATGGTGTCCTGGAAGTACAAGTCTCCAATATATGTTGAACTTGCATAGTCCTCTTAGCTAAAGTGCAAACAATTTTTCATATATATATATATATAGAGGCATGCTCACCTACGCACGTGCGCACCTTTGCACACGTGTCATGGGTGTCAAATCTGAACGGTCCATAAGATGCGGAATACCATGAAACCTTAGGGGGTGAATTTTCACCCTGATCTAAGATTCTGGTGGGCCATAGCAAAGAGAAATTCAAATCAAGGGAAGAAACTGTTTGCATTTTTCATGGCCCACCGAAGTTTTGGATCAAAGTAAAAATTCGTACCGGGGGGTTTCATGAGGTTCTGCTTCATATGGACTGTTCAGATTTTCGAGACTCATCAGATATGATGAGTTCTCAAAAAAGTTCGTATGTAGTACGTACGAACTGGTTCGCAGATGAGTGTTTCCGTGTGTACACACACGCACACACATTTTTAGCATTTCTCCAATTCTTCTGTTGTTAATAATACCCTATTCTTTTCTATATATTATACCATTTCTGAACTTTTTCTTGAAATGCCAGAGCTTATCCTTTCAAGGATAATCCAATCTAAATTACCTGACTGGGTTCGGTTCTCAACTTATTGTCTATTGTGTTACCATTTGTCCTCATTTTAGGTGTGGGGTCAATGCAATTGATGTGTTGCTTCTGATTGCATGTAGTTATTTGGTTGTTTCGACTAATTGCTTGTCATAATTCAGATACAAGAGAGATCAGTGGTTGCGTGAGATCACAGAGCAGTATACTGTAATTGCTATTAGTGGAACACATGGTATGATTTACCTGCTCTCTAAGTTGTATGCTCTAATCAGTGACTTTCCTGACCCTGAAATTGATGTCTGTTTCTTATTCATGTTGTTTATACCCATTATATTAACAGTACCATGATCATGATTGATAAATGCAGGGAAAAGTACGACAGCTAGTATGCTTGCATATGTTTTGAATGCAATGGGTGATAACGTTACTGCTGTAGTTGGGGCACACGTGCCACAGGTATATTTGTGTTAACTTCGCAATTCGGTAATGTGAATATTATTTATTTGTATCAACTTTGCAATGCAAATGTGAGTACTTTTATTTAGGTTTACTATTTCAATAATTAACAGTTACCCAATGGTTCTCTACTTTTTTTAAAGGGTAATTTTTTAATTTATTAAAAGAGAAACAACATAATAGTACAACAGGAACAGCTTAAGAGCTGCAACAAAAGCTCAAAGGGATCTTTCCCCAGCAAACAACCAAACAGCCCTAATGGAACAGCTAAAACTGCTAACACCCCGCTTCCTGGCTTTTGAAATTGAAAATCTGCATCTGTTGTCTGGACACCCCTGATGTCGCCTGAAAGTCCCTGCTTTTGTTCGCCTCTTTCCCCACATTCTGGAAAGAAAACTGTAGGCCTCGTGGAGATCTAAAGCTTCCAAGACCAGGCTAGAGACTCTCCACGGACAGTCCCCGATCTCATCCCACCTGATCACATTTTTCGGATTGCCTTCCACCACTGCTGGGTTGAAGTTATTAGCCACCATTAGCTTGACCTCTTGAAGCAAAGCAGCAGTTTCCACAAAGCTGGAGTCATGGATACCAGTAGGACCCAAAAACTCTAATAGGGTATATGCCCATAATGATCTTTTATGCAGGCTCCCGAACAAGCACCAACCGTAATTAGCTTTAAATGGTCCAGGTGGAGGAGGATTCCATGCATGACTGGGCTTTAGCCACCATAGGATACCATTGGAGAATTTTCTTCCTGCCCATCTGGAACAAAGTGCAGGGAATGGAATGGTGCAGGTCTCTAGTCCTGCCCTGCTCCGATCAATTAAGGCTCTGAAAATTCTGATCACTATCTTATTCACATGGAGCCTTCCTCTGAGCACTCTCCTATTCTTCTCCAACCAAATCCCCTAAACGGTTGCCAAGCAAGCCATCCTCCACATGCAAAGGAGAACCAACCAACTACCAAAACTGCAACAGAGACAGTGATGGGGATAAGCCCCTTAAAGTTTACAGCAGGAGAGAGAAAACTAATGAAAATGATGTGGGCCCCATGGATGAAGACAGGCCCACAGGCTTTAAGAATTATAGTTGTAGGCCCAAGAAAGCCCATGGCTGTCCAAAAGACACATAGATTGAGCCCATAATTCAATATGTTCTATAGAAGGTTCATATCTTTGTTTTCATTTAAGAATTCTCTAAGAAGTCCAACAGTCTTTGTTCTAGAAAGATGTTCTTAGGAAATTGCTGTCATTTATTAGTTCTCTTTGGGACTAAAGCTTTATTTTTCGTAAGTTATTAATTCTCCTTGAAACTAGAGTGTCTTCTAGATTGCTCAAGTCATTGAGTTAATGTAGGTAAGTTCTATTGACTCTATAAAAGGGGGAAACCATCGCATTGTAATTGAATGAATAGTTTTGTTAATGGTGTGACTCCATTAAAATCTTTTAGGTGAGACTCCTAGAAAATCTTAGTTAAGCTCTAAGGTATATCCCCCACTCTTTGTCCTCTCTCTCTCTCTCTCTCTCTCTCTCTCTCTCTTCTATGCTTATTGTTTCCCTGCTCAGTCTTACTATTCATATGTTAGGGCTCATTTGGGAGCTTGTAAATGGAGGTAAATGGGAAATGGAATTAGAAATAAATGAATTGGGAGTAAATGGCTCCCTTAGTTGTGTTTGGATGGGAGCAAATGAAATGTATTTGAAATCCAAATATTCTGTTTGAATGGAAGTATATGGGGTGAATTGGAATGTAATGGACTTTTTCAATATATTCATAGGAACATGTGATATCTCAAATCAAGTTTAATATCTCAAATTAGTGTACATAAGTTATATTTAACAGGATGATTGTAATAAGCCCATTGAAATATATAATTTAGCCAAAAACGAAAAAAATTTGAGCCTCAGGTGGGCCACTAAAGTAAGGATCACAAACAAGCAACTTGCCAACGCTTTTTAACCGTCCATTTAGATGACCAACCTGTCAACGGTTCGTTTCATTCTATTGGTGTGATTTTAGTGATATTGCCAGTAATTGATTTGTTTCCGAGTATCATTAGCATGCTATGTGTATGGCGGACATGTGCGTAGCGGCACCTTTGTTTACACATGCAACTCTCCATGGGAGCTCAAAAAGTCATTTCATCCCATTTACTTCCAAATCCTCTCTCCTAGAGAGGATTTCATTCACATGCCCATTTACTCCCATTTCATTTTATTTCCATGCATTTACGTCCATCCAAACATACCTCAAATACCATTACCTCCATTTACTCCCAATTCCCCCCATTTAGCTCCATTTACTCTCATCCAAATAACCCTTAACTTTCAAGCTCTAAAACCTTCTCCATAAATCTGCCCTTATTACCCCTTAAAGTCTTTCATCCTTTATCATCTCCAACAGTCCCTCTTTAACCCTATTCAGCTATAACAGTCCTCTTCGGGTGCACATCAGTGGAGGGCATTCAATCCTCCTATTAAGAGGTTTGTCCTACATCGATAGCTGAAGCCTGGCACCATACCAGTGCATCCATCATTTGAGAAATTTCACGTCATAGGAGAACTATGTTGCCATGAGCTTCGGAAACCATTCTGAAGGTCTTGGAGCAACTCCAACCTAGTTAGGAGAATTGTTAGCTGTCCAACAGTTGCAACAAGAGGCAATTGATAAGATCAATAATGGGCTTGATGAAATAATGACCTTTCTAAAAAGGTCTCATGCGAATATGAACCAAGATAATGACGGTGATGATGGCAATGAGTCTCAACATTGAGCTATATGTTCACCATGGATCGCCGCCCGTGAAACATGAGGAACTCATCTTATGGGAAATAAAAAAGGAGAGTCATGGTGGGTGACTTCTACATGGGCCTAGGCATAGAGAGGCCTGGGAAATGCACAGCAACAGAAGGTGTGACCAAGAAAGTACACCTTGATGTTGCTGATTTTTTTGGTAAACTTAACCCAACGGCTTTCCTTGATTGGCTCATGTCTATGGACGATTACTTCGATTGGTATTCCATGCCCAAAGAGAAGACAGTCCGCTTTGTGAAGGCAAAATTGAAAGGGCAGCACATTTATGGTGGCTTGGTATTGATCTGGCCAACTACCCATTGATACATGGGATGAAATGAAGATAAAGATGAGAGCACTGCGTATAGGCTGATTATGAGCAAACCTTGTATGCCAAGATGTTCCAACTAAGACAAGGTTCTAAGTCAGTGGAAGAGTACACGAGTTCCAAGAATTGACCATTTGGAACCGAGTTTTAGGAAATGAAGCTCAGTTAGCTGCTCGTCACAAATCTGGACTCCATATGGAGATACAGCTTGAGATGATGGCCACTTTCACTTGGATGTTGGATGAAGTTCATCATTTGCACTTAAAATTGAAGAAACCATTAGGTTTCGGTCATCTAGGCATCCGGGAAGTCAAGCCAAGGGGTCTTCCAACAACTGACCCACAAGTAACCCTCTACAGGGTAACAACTCCAACACTTTTAACCATTCAAACAGCAGGAGTAGCAACCAGCGGGTTTCCGATAATAGTGAGTGGGATATTAATAAGTGCAAGGTGCCTATGGAAGATGGTGCAAAACAGCCCAGTAAAACTCCATTGTGTTACAAATATGTAGGTCATGATCATTTTGCCATCGTATGCCCAAACAAGAGCCTGCACTTTTGCACAGAGGAACCGGAAGCTGAACATGAACCGGAACTGGTAAAGGAACATGTGGAAGAACAACCTGAAGATGGAGTGGATTATTGTGGAGGCATGCATGAGGGCCTTAGCCTTGTGATGTGAACCTTATTAACTACAAAATCAGAAGGGGAAGATTGGTGGCGTACCAACATCTTTCACACATGGGTTTCATACAAGGGAAGACTTTGCATCATGATTATCGACGGGGGGCAGCAGTATGAACGTGGCACCTCTGGAGCTTGTTGAGATGCTTGGATTGGAAAAAGAGAAGCACCCATGAGCATATCGGGTAGCATGGGTAAATGATACTTCTATTATGTTAAATCACCGCTGCTTGGTTACTTGCTTGATCAGTAAGGACTTTGGAAATTCTGTTTGGTGTGATGTTTTACCTATAAAAGTTGGCCATATTTTGCTTGGGAGACTTGGCTTTATTTATTTATTATTATTATTTTTAAAAATATCGTAGGTACAACATGATGGGTACGGGAAATCTACACTCTGATGCATAATGGGTGCAAGAAATCCTCGTACCCATTAAGGATCTTCCACCTTCTAAGCAATCGGAAGAAGAACAACTAGCAAATGGTCTCACTATGCATGAATTCATGGAGGAAAGGAAGGACAATGATATAGTCTTTTGCTTTTGTGACATGTGAACTGCCCAAATCAAAGGAAAATAGAAGGAATGCCCATCGGAAGTCAAGAACATCCGTTTTTATTTTGCTGACTTAGTACATGAAGAGTTGCCCAATGAGCTCCCTGCCATGTGTGATATACAACATGCTATCGATTTGGTTCAAGTGTAACCACGCCCAATTTGCCTTCCCACCGCATGAATTTGACAGAGCATGCCAAGCTCGATAGGTAGGTGGATGAACTACTTGCAGAGGGTTCATTTGGGAGAGGCTAAGCCCTTGTGGAGTTCTTGTGGAGTTCCTACTCTATTCACTCTTAAGAAGGACGAGACGTGGAGCATGTGTGTGGATTGATGCAGGACATTGAAATTAAATGTGATATGCAAGATTTCAGGCTTAAGATCACGTTAGTTCATAAACAATTACACAAATTTCATATCCCACATGAAAGTCCAAACATTCAATTCAGGGGAATTTATGCGGGTCCAGGCCTACACATGATAGGGCTGGATCAATAAAAATTATAAACCAAACGACACTCAAAGATAAGAAATAATCACCCACACATGCATAGTAATCAGCCCTTAATCCAAGGGATTCAGAAATTCCAATTCGGGGAACCCTAGGGTGAGAAAAGAGGCAAATAAATTAATGATAATGCGATCTAGGGTTAGGGTTTATGAAAAACTGGTATGAAAGGGTAAAATAAGAAGAAAACCTGAACCGAAAGACACTTCCAACGCGTGGACAGCAACAACGGCCCAAACGCTCGTGCGTATGATTACGGCCGCACATGTGTGGGGCCCACTATTCAGAAAAAGGCCACCTTGGCCCTGGTCGGTCAGGGATGGACTCCAAAACCCCCAAATATCAGCTCGATCTGATGTACGGTTTGTGTGTGGCGCTCCGCCGAAGTTTCAGCTCGCTGGCGGGTCGAAATCTAAAAATCTGCTGTAATGAAGAAATTTGATGTAACAAAAAGTACGAATTCGAAGTATGGATGATGGTGAAAGATGGAAAAGAAGATGATGGAGGATGGGGGTGAATCAGGGTTGATGTGGCTTCGCACCACGGTAGTTAACCCTTCGATGAAGGGAGGGCTTCGCACCTAATTAGGCTTCACAACTCAGAGAGTAGGAAAACGCAGAATTTTTATTAATCTTCAATCAATGAAAAGAACTACAAGAGGTGCCTATTTATAGGAAAAATCATATACCCAAAACTCGCACAATGTGCGTAACCTATTACTTGGTGGTGAAGTAAACTAAAATTAAAACCAAATAAAGAAATCCAAAGCGTTCACGATGTTCTAAATAATAACAATAAGTAAAACCTAAAATATGATATCAATCCGAGAAGTGGGCCACGATCATGAGATCCCATGATGGGCTTTTCTTGACTATCGGGCCCACCCTTTTGAACCAAAAGTTATCTTCTAACTAAGAGGCCCTCCTTGGACATCGCCATTGAGCCAGATCGATGATGGGGCCCTCCTTTTGCTTACGTACATGCGTAGGGGGGGTGGTGTGTATGCGCGTGTGCACATGTTGTCCCCATCATGGAAAGTAGAGCTATCAACAAAATAACTGTCAACTATCGGTTTCCGATACCGAGACTTGGACGATATTCTGGACATGATGGCAAGAGTAGTGATTTTCTCAAAAGATCGATTTGAGAAGCGGATACCATCAAATACGTATCCACTCGGGAGATGAATGGAAAGCAGCCTTCAAGATCAAGGATGGAATATATGAGGGGTTAGTCATGCCCTTTGGACTTATCAATGCCCCCAACACATTCATGCAGGGTATGATGCAGTATTGTATCATTGGGAAATTTGTCATAGTATATTTCGACTAACCAATTTTCATTTCTCAGCTATACTTCTCATATGTTACTAATCAGACCTTCAACCCTTAATTTTCAAGTTCTAAAGCTTTTCCATAAATCTGCCCTTATCACCCCTTTTAGCCCTTCATTCCACCCATCCTTTACTACCTCCAACTATTATTCTTTAATCCTCTTATGCTATAACAGTCCTCTTTGGGTGCCAAATCAGTGGAGGGTGTCAGTCCTCATATTAAGAGGTTTGTACTACATCAGACAGGCATTTCCCAATTCAGCCCAAATTTCTGCAACACCTGGACCAAATGTCCCATGCGATGGGGCAGGAAATGAACTAATGGTTCACTGATTCTTTATCTAAATAGTACATGACACATCTGTTGGCCATCGTCATGTCCCTCCTTTTCAAACTGTCCACTGTCAGGATTTTCCCCAAGCATGCCATCCACGTAAATGCTCTTAATTTTAAAGGGACAGCAACTCTCCAGAAAGAGCAAATGGAGCCACGCTGGAGCTGAAGATTTGATTGGGGAGCTGCCTGATGTTCAGGAGCCGGATGATTAGGCTCAAGAGAGGTCGATCCAGGGTGCGCAAGGATTCATCTGGAATCACTTTTTGGTTGTGTGAATGGATGTCCATAAAAATATGCATATTTTCTTTCGAAATGAAAATTTAAATAAATATAAGGCGTGGCACCCATAACCCATGACCTTGCTGAATATTTAACAGAAAAGGGCGGCAGATAAGCTTCAACAGAAAAGTAGCGATCACTCAATGGTTCTATACTTCTCTTTAGGTGATCCAGTACTTCCTGTGTTCAGTTGTTTGTCTTGTAGCATATGGATAATGAAGTTTACGTTCATAACTGTAGTACACGTGTTTTAATGATATTGAAAATACTTGCAGCACTTGTTATAAACATCAATTTCGGTAGTGATTGTCAACCATTTTGATCATATTGCTTCATGGTTTCTTGTTTGTCAATCCCTCTAAATTTTCAATTCAAGGACCTACCGTCTGCATAATTAACTTTTTTGAGTCTATCCTGGCAACTTGTGAATGATCAAAGCATTTATTTCTTTCAGTTTCAAGGAGGAAATGTTATCTCAGGGTTTGGTAACAATTTTGTATTAGAGGTATGTCTCTCATATGATTTTCTTTTCGGAAGGATTCTATCATCTGGTTTACATGGAGTTGACTTTCTAGGAAGTAGATTTTACTGCTGAACTTTTTTTGTCTACATTAGTCTGAGGAAGAATCTTTTTTGAAAACCTTGCT
The DNA here is from genome assembly GCA_037074715.1 of Magnolia kwangsiensis. Taxonomy (NCBI): domain Eukaryota; kingdom Viridiplantae; phylum Streptophyta; class Magnoliopsida; order Magnoliales; family Magnoliaceae; genus Magnolia; species Magnolia kwangsiensis. The sequence continues at coordinate 143,688,326 of CM073576.1, read as the reverse complement.
TTTGTTTTCATGAGTTTTCCATAGCCCACACGCGCCTCTGTGAGCCAAATGCACACACCTGGTAAGCTGGAACATTCGTGGGACATCTCAGCCATGCATCAGGTGGGCCTGCATTTTTTATGAAGCGGCACAGAATTCAGGCTAGTGCTACATTTACAGAAGCAATGGATGATTCAAAAAAGTTGCCAAAGGCCCACATTTAACAAACACATGGCCCACCTGTTGAATGAACTGGCCTGATTATTTGGCAAGGTCATCTAGTTGGTGGGGCTTACTTGATGCACTGACCTGATATTGCTGCTGGCGGCCATATTCGTAAGTGTGCGTGGCCTGCAGGTGTATATAACCTCTTTTAGTTATATGGCCAGTCTTATTCTCATATCTGTAAAGGACTTGTTCTCCTTCTATTATAGACAAGAACAGCTAGATAAATTCGAGCAATTACTTGCTAACAAGTCAAAAAACTGTTTTGTCCAATCTCTCTCCTCTGAAGAAGTGTCAATCTTATTCATTACGTTTTGGTGATTGTTAATATTCCTTCCACAGCAGGCAAACATGTTGCTGCAGTTATACTTATGTTCCTTGCATGGCAGGCTGATGAGTATGATGGTTGTTTCCTTGGATTGTCACCTTATGTTGCCGTAGTAACTAATGTAGAGTGGGAACACGTTGATGTCTTTCCAGATGAGGTTTGTTATTGATGGATTTTCCATATGGACTGTATCACGTTATTGATGCTGAAACCACTAAAAGAATATCTTTCTTTTTTTCTTTTTTTATAAATTTTTTACGCTGATTAGGAGGCAGTCAGAAACATATTCAGGAAGTTTCTGCAACAAATCAGGGTGCACGGACATCTCATTTTATGTGGAGATAGGTATACATTTCTTGGTCTCTATAGCAAACTTCATCACGTTGGGTAGCGTTAAGAGTACCCCAAATTGACTTTTGGTTAGCCATAGGTGCTTTGGTGGAGTGACTTCCTTTTGAACTGACCATGTGTGAAAATGAAATGGAATTGGCGGGTTATCATTTTTACCCTTTTCTGCCCCTGAAATAATATTTCCTTCAATTTAATTGCTTACTTGAAACAAACGAAGTGCTTTGATGAAAAAGCATTCTGCTAGCAGCGGCATCCCAGGAACTTCCAATCATACACTTAGTGAATGTTTCGACGCACTTACTCAAACGAGAGTTTCTGAAAGGATGTTTAAGCCTGCTTTTTTAGTCAACTCAGCGAAAGCCAATCTGATTGGTTTTTTCTGAGTCGGCATTTTAGCACCTATTTTGTCGAGTGGAAGATGAGATGGGGGTTAGCAAAGTGCATCGAAGTGCACATGATATTCTTCCGTTTGGATCAAGACGCCGTCCAGGCCTCAAACACAAGGGTGCATTCGAAGGCCATTACGAGCCACAATCATGCTTCTCTAGGATATGTTTGATAATGAGATGGTCATATTGTGATTTGCCTTCAAAGAAATTTTAGTCTCGAATGGCCTTGAATTGTCTGAGTAAACTGCATTACAAGCTTGCATGTTACTCTAACAAGCATGTATTGAACGTAATTTTGATGGAATCTGCACATAAGATTCAAATAGATTCAATGCTTAGAACTCCATAAGAAAATTCATATTTTTTCACCCCAGTATGGTGAACTTACATTTTGGTTGCTGTAGTTGCATTATTAAGTCCTGCATTGTCCTGTCATCTGTGGGAATCAATACTCCAGAGTTTTGTACTGTAGAGTTCCATCATGGTGTTATTCCTTGGGCTCCATGCCTTCTAAAACCCGTGATTAGGTTAAAATTCAAAGCCTGGGATAATATGGAAACTGCATCTTTCATGCACTGCCTGTAATTTAGATGTAGGACCAGATTAAATAACTTTGAATCTATTCATGAACATAGGATCTATCATCTCAGGAGCTTTGCTAAGCTGGCCCCAATGTGTGCGCAAGGCAAACCATCTATACCCCACTGCATAGGGCTATCAATGGGCCGGGCTCGGGCCAGGCAAAATTGAAATTTTGAATAGGCCCAGCCCGAACAGTTCAAAATCCGGGCCAAAGCCAACTCAGGCCAAGCCCTTTGACAACCCTACCACTGCAGATGACAGTGTCACCATAGAGGTGCAATATCCAATCCATCCATCAAGTTGGCCAGACCATTTATATGTTGTCCCCCAAATATAAATCTGGTCTAGTCAGCAGGTGGGCCATGGTATTAGAAACTATTGACAGGCTGGACAACCTCAGCCAAGTTTTTCTCAGCCGAACATTTGTTTCATAACCTATGACCTGCCTATCTAGTGTACTGACCTGATTCTTCAGCCTGGCACCTAGGTAGTGGTACCTTTGACAGATTGGCTATTGTACCTATGTGGTGGCACACATTTGGTGTGTACATGAGATGCCCTATACACATTTGAGAGGCTTAATGAAGCCCTCTTCTTAGTTTCTAATGCAACGACTAATTGGAAGGTGCGTTCCAGTGCAGGAGCATATAGTTTGCTAACTCACTCAAAGAATGGAAATGTATCCAACAATGGGCCATTGATGCTTCGTTCTAAAACGTCCACTACTGGGTACAAAATAACAACTTATGGGACTTCGACTCAAAATGACTGGTGTGCAACCTCAATTGTTACAAATTTGCAAGGTGGTACTGATTATGTATTGGTGAGCTCCCTTCTGTCTGTCGCTACAAATTCAACTTTCCCATAGATGGTTCGGAAGTCGTCTTTACAGTTTTCATTGAGAAGGGGGTCATTTACATTTGTACGCACAGGCATACACTCATGTAAGAAGAAAATTGTAGGAAAACATCAGCAGCCAGAAAACAAACTCTTTTTGAATTTGTGTAGCATTTATGCAAATAAAGATTGTAGCAATGATGAAAGCAATATAAAATAAATGATGTGTACAATGATAAGATGAGAACAAGATCTCGATTCTTTGTGGTTGAGCCTGTAGTTCAGGATAACACTCATTCATGGTCACAACCTTGAGGTCTCAGGTTCAATTATAGCTTACTGCTGAAAATTATTCCAAGGGCCTCGGCCTGTTTGGATAGTGGGGAAAAGAAAAGAAAACTTTAATGATTTTCCAAGGATGGTTTCCCAAGATTTTCCATGAGCATGGATTCCCATTTATTCCATTATGAGGGTCTTGTTTGGATGACAAGTTAAAAGCGAAATAAAGCTCTCATAATCATGACCTTCAATATTCTGCATGATTGAATATGGTGTTTGGGTTATGATTGCTTTTTGAAATCCAATGTTTCCTTTGCTATCCAAACATAATGAAACGTCCCATCGTGAAAACTCATTCATTTTCTTTTCTTTTCTTTCCCACTATCCAAAGACACCCTTAATAGAATTATTCACACTAATCAGTATATTTTCAGCTTCTCACACTAAAAGAGGAATATACTTTGACGAAAGGATGTTAACAGCTGGATATAATGTATGAATGTGTTTCGTCACGACCTCTCAGGCTTGAACTTTCTTAAATGTTGAATATTGATTTATGCAACCAGTTTTTTTTTTTTTTTTTTTTTTCCTGCTTTAAGGAACTAAACTTGTTAAAAGAGAAAATATTGACACAACACATTTATTCCCAGTTCTGTTTTGGGTCACTATTCATGGTTTAGTGTTAGACATTGTGTTTCAACTCTGAGGTCATGGGTTCGAGAACCTATGTAGTGTGTGTGTATTCACCTTTCAATAAAAAAAATTTGTGGTGGTATTATAACATAATGTGCATGGCTTGCATGTTCAGTGCATAAAGCATCTATTATAGAATTACCAATTCTGAAGTAATTATTGCCTGCCAGTGTCACAGGGGAAGTCCAGTGGCTGTTATCAGCCTCCAACTACCAGGAGTTCATAATGTTCTCAACTCATTAGCGGTGAGTGTGGTCATTATCCCAACTTCCACGGTTTCTGTTTTGCATTGTAGGTGTATTGACTAAAACATATTGACACAACTTGAAGCTTGCAAATGTGTAATTGTATCAGTGTGTCGGAGGAAGATACTACATGATTTCAACATATTTACATCTAATTATTGCAGCCATCTTCATCTTCACTTGATCTAATCTTTGCACAGAAATTATTAGGTCCATGGTTCACTCTCTCTCTCTCTCTCTCTCTCATGAAACCGATTAAACCTGTTACAGAGGAAGATCAATTTTTCTTTTGTGGATGAAAACTTGTTTGGATAAGAAATCTTCAAACTTTAAACCACAAATGGGAAGCCATAGCCAGAGAAGATGGAAAAACTCGTTGCCTGGAGCAGAACCTTGAACACGATCAAGCAATCTACTCTAAAACTGACCACTATGTACAAAGCACAGCTGGTATCAAGTCTCATGTATTCTGGGATTCATCAGTTTAAGGAAACAAATAAGATTTTAGTTATGTATTAGTGATTATAAGTTATAAAGATCATATCTTTATTATGATTTTCTTTCGTTACAAAGAAGTAATTTTTTGTGGAAGACTTGAGTAAATGAAGGAATTATCTCAAGTAACAGATAAAGATGGAAATTTTCGACTGAGAGAAAAATTAGCTATTTTACCCAATTATTTTGCATCCTAGCTAAGGTCTTAGGATGAAATCTTAGTTCAAAGGAATTTGATTCCCTTGGAATTCCCATTTTTCACTAAGTCAGCCAAGCGGGTCCCCATTTGATTCTTTTAGAAGAGATCCAAGTGCTGCGTCATGCTGGTGTCTATTCTTTGGTGTGTGTGGGCGGAAAGGAATAAATGCTGCTTCGGAAATATAAGCAACTCAACTTCTGGTGTTGTTTATAGGGTTAACTTGTGTTCGAGGGATTGGTTGCCTTAATGGCTGTTGTAATTTTCCATTTCTGGTAGTTCCTATTGTATTTCTTTTCCTTTTCTCTTTTTTCCATTTGTTTTGGCTTTTTGGCCTTGAATAAATCTGTATCTTTCAAAAAAAAAAAAGAAGAAAAAAGCCAGACAAATGTATCCCCATGTACATTCATCACTCTATTTCTAGCATTCTACAGTCCTCTACCTAAGCCTCTACGAACTTTCCTTAGAAGTGACCCTGTTGGTCAAGGGCCAGCTATAAAAATGTTCATGTCATGAACATGCCCAGGTTGTTCTAGTTAAAATTATTAGTAGTTCACTATCAGCCGACTCTTGATCCTAGCACATCTGCAAGTCACATCAAAGCATAGAACTGGTGGAGACATGTGAAACTGGTAGCCCTGTACATGAATCTTCTAGGCTTCTCCCTTCACAAGGATCCTAGTTCTCAGACAAGTTTAGGTACAGAAAGATCCATACCCTGCGATGGTGGTATGCTCTGGCACATATCGACGTTACATGGAGCTTCGCAAATGTGCCTCTAGCAGTCAGTCTTCCAACACTTGATGCTTCTCATCCTGAGGAGATGTGCCTCACATGAATGCATCTGTACATTTCAATGTGCTTTATCCTTGAAATAAATAGTGAAATCTGCATGCTAATATTGATCATTTAACCTTGAGCCACATCAACTTAAATGACTACTTTCTTATTACCCTTTGACTTCTGGTTCCATGTTGCAGGTTATTGCTACAGTTGCAGCTCTAGTTGGTGACAATAATCTAACTTATGAAATGATCAACCGCACAAGGTTACACTTGAAAAAATTCGTTGGTGTTTCTAGAAGATTTGAGAAGATTGGTAAGATTCATGGATGCCAAATATATGATGACTATGCTCACCATCCAACAGAGATTCGTGCAGTTCTTCAAGCAGCCCGGCAAAAATTTCCATTCCCAGCTTTATGGGTGGTCTTTCAACCCCATACTTTCAGGTCCTTGCAAACTAGTTGTGCTTCAGGTCCTTGCAAACTAGTTGTGCTATCCCAAAACTGTGGTTGCAGCCAAGGTTTGAAATGGTTGTGTTATGTAATGTATCGTCCACCACCAACACCATTACGTATCGCCACTGTTTCAGGCCAATACGGAGCCGATGCACCTGCATCGTTCATGGGCAATACTTCAAACCTTGGTTGCAGCAGAACTCTGCATTATCATGATGAAAATAATTTGTCCTAATCTGCTTTATTTCTAACTGATGTATTTTGCAGCCGTCTAGCAGCATTGATGAAGGATTTTGCTGCTGCCTTTGGTGATGCAGATCACGTAATAGTTACAGAGGTACTTCAAGGCCCTTACCTGATTTACCACAACTTCGAAGAATTGAACAAGGATAGATTATTTACCAATTAGAAGATCAAAACAAACAAGACTGCCTCACATTGATCCCCTGGCAGTAGAAAAGAAAATAAAGTAACAGGAAGATTGATAAATATGTGGAATCATGCTAAGGGCCTGGTGGAATCCAAAAGGTAGTTTTGGAAAGGAAAACATCATGTCGGAGGAACCACAACATTAGATGCTGGAAGAATTGCCCTCCTAGGCTAAAATCGTTTCGTGAGAAACTAAAAGAAAATAACTTTGTTTGATCATTCAGATGATCATTTATTCATTGTCTCAAATGTATGCTTGTATCCCATTTATTGTGGCGCAAGATCCCACCTAGAATAATCTTTTAAAAAAATCTAGAATGCTCTATGCTTGTTTCCTATTCATCCACACATCACCTGCCTATCTCTACTCAATCTCACCTTCAAAGTGTGTTTAAATAAGGAAACTAAAATAATCTTTCTGGAATTCTATAGACTGGAACGTATGATCTATTGGACTGTACAATTTGTACAAATCAAAAGGGTCTTATGGTTTGCATATAGGCCTTATAAAGCTCTATGGTTGGACTAGTGAGACCAATAGTCCAACCGGTAAAGCCATCTGATTGGATCTTTGGCACCACAGTTCAACTGGACAACTGACTAGTCCAGATAGGTCATCCAGGGCTTGAATTGGTCCAATATTACCATTAGGAACCTTGCTCTGATCCAGATGGTTGATCAGGTCAATCTGGATCTTCGATATGGTCCAGATCTTCAATACGGATATTGAATAGTACATATCTTCAATTTGGGTGGCTGGAAAAAGCCTGTTCAGTATTTTGGACCCTTGGATGGGCCTGATCTGGGCCCATTCTCCAATCCAATGGCCTGATTTTCGATCAAGCAGTAATGGGACCACTCTTGGTCTCTCATTGGATGGTTGGATGATCCGGCATCATAAACTCTTTTCCATTTTCTAGTAGGTACTGGTTCACTAACATTTGTTTGCATTGTGATTCCAGATTTATGCTGCTAGAGAAACAAATGTTTGGAATGTTAATGGAAGAGACCTAGCGACTTGTATCAGTGGCCCATCATCAGAATACATCCCTAGACTGGTATAAAAATAATTTTCTCATCTTCCAAGCATCATATTCTCAAATTTCATAGATCCAACCACATCCCCAGTGATACGTAAACTACTGAGCCTATTGAAACTCAATGGATATAAGAATTTGCAAAGCGTTTAAGCATCCATTCTTGTACTAATTGTATAATAGGTCATTTCTATATCCATTTGCATGTTTGAATATTTTAGTGTGTCTCATATGTTTGCCAATCACATATGTTGTTAGGGGGACGTGGTAGACAAGCTGGTGCTCGAGATATCCAAAGAGAGTGATCGAGAAATGCTTGTCTTGACACTAGGTGCAGGTATTTGAGTATCATGTTTAGACTGTATATGTTAGTAGAGATTTCTAAGCATCAACTCTCCATGCATAGCAGTGCATGTCAATGCAAGTGTCAACCTTGCATATGTGTGGGGCATCCAAGTTGTGCATCATGTGGGTCCCATCATGTAGAAGTCCTGGCCCAAAATTCAAGCTGATCAACTCATCAGGTGGGAATCACATTCAAAGTACATATTTGCACCACTGGATGAATGTATCAGCCAATTCCTATCGTAGGTGGTCGACATGGTGGTGCCCCTTGACACCCACATATGCCAGGTTGGCCTTTTATGTACATGTTCTGGTGTGTGTGGGATTTATAAAAAGTCTATGTTAATGTACTTCTCACTGCGCACAGATTCTCAAACAGAAAAGCCAAGTTCCTGAATTTCATGCCATCAAACATATGGGACTGGTACTGATGTTGCTGTCCTATCATTTCTGTATTCAGGAGATATAACCACTCTAGGTCCAAAAGTACTCAGCAAATTGCAACAGATCCAAATATTCATCTGAATCCACTCACCCTCTTAACTACAAGCGCTGTTCCTGACTGTTAGATCGTTTACCATAATTCGGCAACTTGACTAGTTGGATGTTTGGCTCTGCAGAAGATTACTAGCTTCAAAGGGAGAAATTCATTTGGGGCAGAACTGTGAAGGGTGTAGGAAAACAGTAGGAAACCATTGTATCCGGGTGAATCATGATGGCAAAAAGACTGATGGTTTCTGTTTATGAGTATATAACTCGACGGAGAAATGGTTCAATTTGCTGGTTAAGATGGGGTGGAGGATAGACACTACTTGTATTTGATTTTCTGGTTAAGGCGGGATGGAAGATGGGCATTACTTGATAGGAATTTACTTTGGAGCAAGGTCGGAGTAGCTGGGCGTGTCAGGATGATTTGTATGAGGACCAACAAATATGAAATGTATGATCTTCTGTCAGAGAATGTATAGTATGCCTCCAAAAGCGAAATGTTGGGAATCCATATCAACAAAGACAGTCTTACTCATTTGGCAAAGGTATTTTGGGTGCAAGAGAGGATCCTTCCTGTCAGTTTATCTCGGTTTACCCCTTTGTATTGGTAAACCGGCAAAGCATCTCTGGGACACAGTTATTGAAAGAATCAAGAGAATTTTATCCACCTGGAGATGTAACTATCTTTCCTTGGAAGGCAGGCTGACTCTTATCAAAGCAACTTTCTCCAACATGCCGCTATATTTTTTTCCCTCTTAGAATGTTCGAAGGCCACTCAGATAAGCTTGAGAAAATGAGAAGAGACTTCCTATGGAAAAGGGAATGAGGAAAGCGGAAAATTTCATTTACTCAAATGGGACGAAGTCTGCAAGCCAATCAACGAAGGTGGTGCTAGTCTAAAACAGTTACATCATATGAATACTACTCTCCTTGGAAATGGCATTGGTGATTTGGAACTGAAGCAAGCAAGTTATGGAGGGAGATCCTCGTTTCCGAATATGGTGTTCAAAAGGATGGATGGATCACGAAAACATCTTCTCTTTATCGTGCCTCAAACTTTTGGAAAGCGATCACATCTACTGAATCATCGTTTTGCAAAGGAATCTCCTTTTTCCCTTGGAAAAGGGAACCATATTCAGTTTTGGATAGACATTTGGTGTGGGGATAGGTCGTTGCAGGACCTCTTTCCAAGATTGGCTTCTCGTGCTCCGGACCAACTCGTTACAGTGGATCACTGCTACTCTATGGGAGGGACAGGTGTCTGGTCTCCCCTTGCTGGTGGAATTTATCAGACAGCGAATTCGATGAGCTCCTCAGTTTGTTAAAATTTCTGAAACCATACGCTCCCCCATACCAAGACGACGATTCAATGGTTTGGAAAATTCATAGCTCTGTGTCTTCCTCAGTGCGCTCATTCTATAGTTTGATCTCCAGCTCGTCATCGCCTTCCTCCTCCTTCCTTCAGTAGCGCTATGGAGCCCCTCCCATAATTGCTGCATTTGTTTGGCTCGTGGGAAGGAAAAGAGTTTTAACTATAGACTACCTGTAAAGGAAATCCCTTGTTCTTCCTAATTTTTGCTTCATGTGCATGACGGATGCGGAATCAATAGATCATCTATTCATTCATTGCCATTGTGCTTTTAAAGTCTGGGAGTACTTCCTCAACCTTTTCCACATGTCCTGGGTGATGCTTGAGTCAGTCGATCAGCTCTTATGGGTTTGGCATGGAGGTGCAGTGAGCAAAGATAGAAGTTCTTTGGCGTCTTGTAGCAATGGGCATATTTTGGCATATTTGGAGGGCCCGCAATAGTCAGTGTTTTCAATACAAGGATATTTCTGTTGCGGAAGTCATTCATTCAGTCGAAGCTGATGTCACTAATTGAGTCATATATGTTAAATCAACTTCGCCTATTGATACCTCCATCTGATTTTCTTTGGCTTCCTCATGTACTCTTTTCCGCCTTTTGGCACGCTTTTAATAAATTTTCAGTTACAAAAAAATGTATAGTATTCTTTGTCCTTCGTCCGTACTCTGTACTAAGTGATGACGTTTCGATCTAGCCATTGATTGATGTTTCCCCATCAAGGAACCATCCCATAAAATTTCCGAGAGTAGGTCTTGGCCATCCAATCTTTGGCTCTCTTTTTTTTTCATTGAATGTGGACAATTGTGTACTTTGTTATCAATCTTCTATTTGCAAGCCACTGCCATGTGCTCATTTCAGGAAACTCATGGCTCAATGATGCCACATTCGCAGGATGAGGATCATGTAATTCCTCCATATTCAAATACGAAAGGGTGGACCAATTAAGGATTGCGAAGCAGACTGTTCTTGATTTTGACTGGCAGCAATGGTGGAATCATGTCCTTCAATCTGGAAGGGGTGCAACTTTGGTGGGTCAGGTTGGGTTGAGGGTTAACCTGAGCCTAGTCCAACTTCAAGATGACCGTACCTGCAAACCGACCCAACCCGAATTCCAACCCCAGGTTCCCAACCCTAATTCCTCTATACTCAACCCTAAACTGACCCAACTTCAAGATGACCCGACCTGCAAACCAACCCAACCCGAATTCCAACCCCAGGTTCCCAACCCTAATTCCTCTATACTCAACCCTAAACTGACCTGACCCAACCAGACCCGAATACATGTATTATTCCCAACCTGACCTGAATTTGCTCAATTGGAACCCAACCTAATTTCAAATCGGATTGGAGTTTTCCAACCTAACCAAACCTGAGGATCCTGACAGCCCGGCCCAACCCGACATGAACTCAGGTTAGGTCAGTCGGATTCAGGTGGATGCAAACCCAAGGTTCGGCCCTTACCGTCTGATGACTAAAAGCTGTGGAGTTTGTCCACAATGAACTGTTGCCAGTTTGAATACTGATACTGTAACTGGGTTCTATTTAGCAGAGACTGCAACTAGACATGGAACCACTAAGTTGAATACATGCAAGTTCAAGACACCAGGCAGAAGCTTTTGTGGCATGGAGGTTTTTATCAAGACCCGGACTTCATTTCAGGCATCCATGCCTTTCTCTGCAAATCCAACTGCAATTTTGAGGTGCGGTGACTCTGCAATTGCAGTACATTATGTTTCTTTATTTAGCAACTTATAAAACAAGTTGATGATCAGATCATGCCTTCATACTTTGCAATACTGTTCACATTTCAACATTTTGTCATTGAAGAAATATCACCTGAAATGTAACTCTCTCTGATTGTCGGTGCATGTGCATGCGCATGCGTACATGTACCTGCATGTTACTGAAGACAGTGCTCACATTTAGATGAACGTTTCTTGCTCAAGAGGTATGCTTGCTTTATCATCATTTACCATATTACTTTTGCGATTTGCTAGGGCAATTTGGGGCACATGTACGAGATCCCAGCCATTTGTCAGCATTGACCCCAAAATCAGGCTGGTCTACTCTTCAGGTGGGCCACGTCTGAAAGAGTGGATGGTTAAAAAAAAGAAAAAAGATATCAACGCCTTTATTGAGCACACATGTGTAGCCAACCTGATGAGTGGACCTTTGATTTTTGGGCATATATGTGTGGTGGTTTGCTGCACCAATGAGTGGTTGGTTCCAACACACCTGTGACACTTCACGCACAGTAAGCCGCCTTGTCTACCAAAACGCTTCAGCATTTTCACTACTTGAAAGGTAGTGTGGTAAAGATTAGTAGAGAAAGATTTTTTTATAGATGAGCAATGGATGTTGGGCTTAAAACCAGTAGCTGTCTGATTCTCATTGCCATTTTCTGTTGCCGTAAGTCACTACCATGCGCCTCATGCTCCCATGTTGTTCCATCTTATACCAATGCTGCCATCCATGTTATGAACAGTAAAACAGTAACTGTTCAATTAGTTTGAAGCTCGATGCTGATATTTGTTGTGAAATGATTTTGGAGAAACAGATCATGTGTCATAATCGGCACATGGTTGATTTTGTATGAATTGATACTACCCATCCATAAACGGTGGGTCGCAATTTCTGTTCCCTTTTGAACTCCATGTCGAAAGTGCCTAGAGATTCTAAATCACAACGATCTACTGTGTACATTTGGGAAACATGGATCTTGATTTGAGTACTTGTTGAATGGATGAACATTCACAGAAATTATTAGGGCCTGTTTGGTAGGAGCCTTAATGACTCTTGTTATCTAGATTAAGAATAATACAATAACCAACAATCATAATATCTAATAAATAATTACGATAAACTAATATGAGATGAACTCATTTTTAGGTGTCTGCCGGGCCCACCATGACACATCTTGATTTATGTGTTAAGTATTAGATAGGGTTGGATTTTGTGAACTTAGGATATGGAGTTCTAGACATCTAGGGCCCGTTTAGAGCAAGGTATTCCATACGGTAATGATTGCCGTAACATTCACTGCCATTACTGTTGCATCTTTTCTTTTTTGAAAGGGAAAAAAAAAAAACCTATTTCAACCCTGTAACGGACCGTTACGGGTTGTATTGGCTGTTATGGGTCAATTTTTCCATTTAGGTTGTTATGACCATGTAACATGTAACGGTTATGACCGTTACCATTTTGTGATACCTTGTTTTGGAATGGCGGAGAATCCCAACTTCATTGGATTTTCTACCCACTAGGATTTGAATTTGAGAAGGGTTGGAATGCTTGGTTCTACCATAACATACTAGGGCCCAAGTGAAACACTTCGGTCAGGGGGCTATTTGAATTGGTTTCAATGAAACAGGTAGGGTTAATCCAATTCGACTCTATCACAGCTATCATGCAAGCAAGCCCTTATTATAGAATAGAGCTTGTTTTATGAGTTCCTGAATGAAGAATCGTTTAGTTCTTGTGATTTAATTAGAATGCTTGAAGAATATCCAAATTTTGATGCCTAATGCCCCATGGATGGTTTGAAATGTATAGGAACCCTTCCTTCTCTGATCAATTTCAGCTCAAATGGTTTGTATGGGATCCCTGCTTCTCGAATTGATTTTCCCCCCTTTTTTTGTGCCCTAAATAGACAAAACTGCATTCCTAGATTGAAGTACCCACATTTTAGGGTCTCTTTATTTTACCACTTTTCATTGGATTCAAATCCTGTTCTTTAGGGGCTGTTTGATTTTTTATTTTTATTGTAGAAATGTGTGGTAAATGGATCATTATTACTCCCTGGGCATGTTTGATTTTTGTGAGTATTTTTGTCTCCAAATAAGTCAAAAAATGATTGACTTAAATTTGTGGGGCGCACCATGATGTATGTGAGATATCTACACTGTTTTTTTACTGGAACATTTTATGGTATGAGCCTAAAAATGAGGCAGATCTAAAGCTCAAGTGGCCCACACAACAAGAGTGGTTGTAAAACTAATGTTGTTCTAATGTTTTTTCCTTACTGGGCCTAGAAGACTGTTTATTTGTCATCTAACCTGTTCATAAGGTCACATGGACATGGGGGCCCTCAAAAAGTTTTTAATGGTAGGCCTTCAATTCCCACAGTTTCCTGATGTGGTCCACTTAAGCTTTAGATCTGCCTCATTTTGGGGCCCATTCCATAAAATCAGCTAGCAGAATGGATGGACGGTGTGGATAAGACACACACACACACACATATATATATCACAGTGGGCCCCACATGAAATTCACATTCCACCTTGATTTTAGCGAACGTCAACTCCCCTGAGAATGGTGTTGGAATTATGGTGGGAAATAATTAATACCTTGCAATTTCTCCTAACAAAAAGGATTGAACTTTACCTGATTAAAGGATTAGATCTGTCAAAAGCGGCCTCCCCTCATCCAACCCACCTGATTGATGGATGGTATCTGTCAAAAGTAGCCCGCCGGATATTTGGCAGATCTGATCCTTCAATCAGGTGGGCCATCCTTCAAAATGTCCAGATCCTTCTCACGTCTCTTTTCCACTGATAGGGTGGGCCGGATGCTGTCAGGAAAAATTGGAAAGTGGTATTAGAGTTATTTTAGTCATTCTCAGGAAAGTCCAGCTTCCCTGACCTGAATACGACAGGAAGTGGTAAAATAATGAGACCCTTCAAAATGTCGTTTTTGGGTAGTTATATCTAATTATGCCAAAAGTAGGTGTCATTTCGTAAAAATCCCAAGAATATATTCCGAGGTTTTAGGATGGTTTTGACTAAGGGTGAAAAGTCGAATGGTTAGGATTGTCTATTGCTGCAGTTTTTGGGCTGTGGCCGTCGTCTACATGGCCCACCACATGGATGGTTGAAATTTGGACCTGTTTGTTTCTTTATACAACATTCTTATATAGAAAATGGACCCCATTTGGCTGGTGACCCAACATCACCAGCAAGCTAGCTAGCTGGCGCCAAAGCTCTGTGGGCCCCACATGATGTATGTGTTTTATCCATTTTGCCAGCTAATTTTAATGCATGAACTTTAAAATGAGGCAGATCCAAAGCTCAAGTAGACCACAATACAAGAAACAGCGGGAATCGAACCCTAGACATTGAAAACTTCTTGTGTTTTCCCTTCATCCAGAGGTTGGATGACAAATAAACATCAACGTGGACCCTAGGTAGGTTTCAACGGTGGACATCATCCTCCCAGTGTTCCCTTTGGTGTGGTCCACTTGAGCTTCGGATGTAATCTCATGCCATAACATGAGCTGGCAAAGTGAACGGATGGCGTGGATAAAACACACACATCATGGTGGGGCCTACAGAGATTTGACAACAGCTGGCTGGTGTTAGGTCCCCAGCCAAACCGCGTCCATAGAAAATGCTCTCTTCTTTTAGAACATGTCACCCACATCAAGGGCTGCTTGTTTAGAGAGGTTTTCGGACGCGGATTGGCTACCCTGACACCGGCCAATGGCTGATGGTCGGTCCTCCGTGGGACCCACTATGATGTATGTGTTTCATCCACGCTGTCCATCTATTTTTACCGATCATTTTACCGTATGGGACCAAAAATGAGATATATCTCAGTCTTAAGTGGACCACATTACATGAAACAGTGTTGAATGAGCATCGACCATTAAAAAACATTTTGTGACCATAAAAGTTTCGGATCAAGATGATTTTTGTTTTTTCCCTTCATCTGAGCCTGTATGACATAATCAAAATATTAGATGTCAAATAAATAGTACAGTGGGCCTTAAGAGGATTTTAATGATGGATATCCAACCACTATTGTTTTCATGTGGTGTGGTCCATCTGAGATTTATATACCTCTCATTTTTGGGATCAAGCCATAAAATGATCTGTAAAAATGGATGAACTGAATGGATGAAACACATACATCATGGTGGGGCCCACAGAGCACCGACCACCAGCCCCGGGGCTGGCGTCAGGGGGGGTAGCCAATCCGTTTCCTTTTCAGAGGCACGCGTCTTTTTCCTTTTCTTTTCTTGTAGGTAGCTGCATGATTTACTCCAGCAGCATACGATGCTTGATTCGCAAGCATTTTAGAAGTTGTACACGTGGCATTCATTTACTCAAACTAAGCCCGTGGAATAATAGTACCCACTCACGGTCCCAAAATTTCATTGGTTGAACAATCCTAACCTCTGATCTGATTTGTGGATACTTTTTGTTGAAAATGGACCGTTGGATGTTATTTTATTTTCAGTCTTAACCGTCCAATGAATGTCCACCAATCCGATAATCAAATCATCAGATAAGGGTGGTTTTTGGATCATGATACATCTAAAATTGAAGCCCTAATTTGGACAGTTTTGAGGTGCACATATGCCACGTATGCAGTTTGTGAGTAATTTCTTAGTGCCTGCGTATCAGGACACTTTGCCAGAGCATCAAGTGTTTCCTCTTTTTTCTTTTTTGTTCAGTGCGTTTCAACTGTACATTGTGAGTTGTGATTGCTACGCAGTGATCTGGTTGTTCATCTAATGGGCCTCCACTTTGGATGGCTCAGATAGCCCAAGAACTCTTACCAATTGGGTGATCCTATGGAACAATGGTCTTTTTTATGTTGAATGTAAACCATTGATATTTTCGGGCATTCAGTTAGGGTTCTCTGACCATTGAAATCTTTGGGCTGTGGCTCATCCTTGGTGGATCCCACTGGATGGATGGTATAGATCACAGTTCGGATAAAATTGGAAGGTTAAGATCGTCCACACTCCAACTGTGGGGACAGCGATCTACAGGTATGCCACGATGCCACTCGAATTCTTTTCTGCTAACCTTGCCTTACGGTTATCAAACTCAAACTGTAGTTAGGCCGTACTGTGTAAACTCTGTGGGACCCATCATGGATGTTTGTGTCTTATCCACGCCGTACATCCGTTTTTCTAGCTCATTTGAATGTACGAATCCAAAATCGAAGCATATCCAAAGTTTAAGTGGGCCACACCACCGGAAACAGTGGGGATAACGAAGTTTCACTGTTGAAATATTCCTAGGGCCCACAGTAATGTTTATTTGTCATCCAACCCGTTCATTAGTTCACACAGACATGATTGAAGGGAATACATAAATATCAGCTTGATCCAGAACCTCTGTGGTCCCCACAAGAAGTTTCTAACTGTAGGTGTTCAATTCACAATGTTTTCTGTGGTGTGGTCCATCTGAGATTTCGATACTATTTAATTTTGGTCTCATGCCCTACAATGAGCTGGTAAAATTAATGGATGGCGTGGATAAGATACATCACGGTGGGCCCCACAAGAATTTACTTACTCAGCACGCAATCCGCTGTCGGCTGAATTCCACGTTCGTAACGCCCATATGCGCACTTCAACACCACCCAGCTAGGTGGTGTTGGGCGCTGTAGGGCTCACCTTGATGCATGTGGCCCCTTAATCCGCTTCCTTTATACACCCACGTCAATGGCTATGATTAATCTCATTAAGGATTTTTATGATACGCCGCTGCATCTTTAGACAATATACACACGTCCTCATTTCCGAAAAGGTGCTCATGGTCCAGTAATCTAGACCGTTAGTATGTTGTATTTCTCTGCATGGACCATGCAGAAAAAGATCTAATCGATGGGGTAACCATAGCCTTTCTATTCGTGGCCCATAGACAGACGGTTGAGAAGAGAGATGCAACAATGGTCGGTAATATAATCTGCCAGTTTGCTAGATTTTTGCGGTATTCTCCATCTACGCTGGGAATGAACAGACCAACGGTCTGGATCATCGAATCATGGGCCCTACTTAAGAAATGAAAACCCATTAATGGTAAATATAGATCACTACGTGCTGTATGAAAGAGCGCGGTGGTTTGCCGGACTACTGAATCATATTGTCCCATTGTTCAGTTGAGTGTACCCACCACAGATGCGCGAAGGACCAAAGAATTTGTGGTCACGCCGAACTACCAAACGGGTGGACCCCATTGCCTTGCCGTTGGAAGCTGTGTGGATCCCACTGAAATGCCCGTGACAAATCCACTCCGTCCATCCGTTTACAAACATCACAGTAAGACAGGAATCCAAAAATGAGGAAGATCCAAAGCTCAAGTGGGCTGCCACAAACTAAAAATCCGGGATTGAATGCTCATCACTAGAAACTTTGAGAGGGCCACAGAAATTTTGTATCAAGATGATATTTTTTCCAACAGTTAATCTGAGTGGTAATGACCCCATGAACGGTTTGGATGGCATATAAACACCATGATCGGCTCCGCGAAGATTTCAACAATGAATTATCACTGTTTCGTGTAGTGTGGCCTACCTATGTTTTTAATCTGCATTATTTTGTATTTCTAACTTATTGTGATGTTTAAAAACTGATAGACGGACTGGATTTATCACAGGTATCTCTGTGGGCCCCACACAGCTTCCGACTACAAGAACTTGGCATGATGTGCGCACTTAATCGAACAAGAGGTTTGCTAGAATGCATTGGAACTTTAGAATTTGCATGTGGGGTCATATATTTCAATGATCCAAACCGTTAAAACGATGGGACTCTACTTAGATAGTTGGAAATTAAAAAACTAGGGCTCATGGATTGGAGTATATCAACCGTTTGTTTAGTTTGTATATGGATCGGTTTCCTTAATCTTTGACGAATCAAAGGTTTAAAATATTTCAGTAATTGAGTGTTTTAGGGCCATTGCATGTCCCATATGATTTGGGCGGTACGAAATGATCCGGATCCGACTGCTAAAGTCTCAAGCATCCGATTGCAAAAGGTCGGTTGCAGAAAAGCATTTTGGACAACGAAATCACGGCTGTAAAGACATTGAGGCCACGTGGGGGCGGGGCGCAAAACCAGACGTGCGTTTAACGCCTAGGTGCGTACTGTAGTTATCTGGATTTTCAATTCCGAAAATGCCCATATTATGGTTTAAATTACCATCCTAGCTTGTAATAGTAGCAAAAATATAAGCGGAGTCTCTTCAGTAGGGAGACCCGTTACTGTCAGGTTCACAGCTAATCCGCTTCCGGCCACATGCACCATTTCCGTGTGAATGGACATCTGAACCGTCCATCGGGTGGGCTCCAAAATCTAGATGAGCTGCCAAAAAAATCAGGCCATCCACTAATGAGCTGAGCAACGTGTACGCGGAATATAGACCATTGAATTCGTAACACAGAGGGTCCACCTGATTGGCCAACCAACCTAGTTTTTATAGCGATTGAGGGCCCACATTATGCACGGCTGGGATGTCCCACACAATGTCAAGTAGGCACGTGTGAAGTTACCGTAAAGGTCAGGAGTGGTATCCATAGATGTAAAACTCCCTGATTTGATTCAAAACTCGTCTGAGTCGACTTGCAAGGTTTTGAGACGAGTTGTTGGGAAACTAGCTTTCAGTCTTATTCGGTGTGGCTTGCCGAGTCAGCTGGATAAAATTCATGGTTATTCTCATAAGTAATTCACTTGTTACTGTGATTTTCAATATCAGTAATTGGCCAACACGGTTATGTTTTAGCCGTATCAAATATAGGTATTGAGGGCCCAGAAGGCTCACTAACTCTAAAAAAAACTGGATGTAGATTGCCTGATGTGTTGATGTCACCGAGTTATGTGTGATCTCACCATGGTGTATGTGTTATATCTAAATATTTTGTCTATTTGGTAAGATAGTTTTATAGCTTGGGCTCAAAAATGAGGCAAATTCAAAACTCGACTAGACCTAACAGCAAAAAGCAATGAAAATTAAATGTCTACAATTGAAAACTTCTTAAGAACATAAGTTTTGGATTAATTTAATATTTGTTTTTTTTTTTTCTCTTCATATAGGTTTGTGTGACCTTATAAACAGGTTATATGACAAATAAACATTATGGTAGGCCCTTGGAAGATTTCAACAGTGGACATCATCCTCTCTATTGTTCCCTATGGTGTGGTCCACTTAAGCTTTGGATCTTTCTTATTTTTTGTGTTATATCTTAAAATAATCTTTCCAAATGGATGGATGGTATGGATATAATACATATATCATAATGGGCCCCATAATATTTGGTAACATCGACACGCCGTGAAGGTAAGTGGCATACCATGCAATCCACTTCAAAAAAAAGAAGAAACAAAAAAGAGGACGATAGCCTATGGCAACTTCTTTCAAAATTTCTCTTCCATTTTTTTTCTTTCATTTCACCGTAGATGAAGTTTAGAAAGTCATTTTAGACAAGATTGTAGCTTATTTGGATATATATATATATATATATATATATATATATATATATATATATATATATATATATATATATATAAAATTCTACTTTTCGAATGTGACAAAAGAAATTTAAGTATTTGTTTTTTCATACAATTAGTTGTGTTTCCTTTAACTAAAATATCTAAACAATTCAAAATTTCATTCTAATATAAAACATTTATAAGTATAACAAATACATAAATTACAACTACATAAATATATAGTGAAAATTAAAATTAATAATAAAACATTAAAGTGCACAATATAATCCATACTAAGCAAATCTTGTTATCTTTGTCTTGGCCTGAAATATATATATATATATATATATATATATATATATATATATATATATATATATATATATATATATATATATATAAGTTTAAAAGTTCATCTGTCATGTGTAACATGTATTTTAAAGCAAGATAGTGGACTATAGAAAAAAATAGAAAGTTGGATTTTTATCCACTTTTTCTTTCCTTTTTTATTTCAATGCAATGGGCATTAATGTATTAAATTATATTCAAGTAAAGCATGCTTGATGTGTATCCCACACTTTAATATTTAGAACCACGGTCTCCCCCACTTTCACAAGAAAGATATTAATACATCATGAAATGGCTTACTTAAAAAAGGGTTAGAGTAACAGGGCCCCTCTGAAAATCTATTCAAGTAGAGTTTTGCAGGTTTACAACCATCGTGGGACACCATTGATGGAGGGAGTGGGCCCTACCTTAATGAATGTATTTTATATCAACGTGGTCCATATATTTTTGCAAGCTGATTTTAAGACATGGCCCAAAATTTAAGTAGATCAAAATCTCAGGTGGACTACGCCGTAGGACACAGTGATGATTGTACACTCATCATTAAAATCTTCCCAAGCCTACTATAAGAAAATGTGTAATGTTTATTTGTCATCCAATCCGATGATAAGGTTAAACAGGACCTGGACCAAGGGAAAATATAAGAATCAGCTCGATCCAAAACTTCTGTGGCCTACAAAAAGTTTTTAATGGTTATTCACACTTTTTATAGTGATGTGGTCCAGCAGAGATTTGTATATACTTAATTGTTGGAATATGCTCATAAAATGAGCTGAGAAAACGGAAGAACGGCGTGGATATACAATACATTCATCAATGTGGGCCTCACACGGCAAGATCATAACACCCACTCAGCTAATCCGCTCCTACGGCCGCCAGTTCGCACATGTGGAAAGGGCATTTGGAGTTACTGAAAGAAGCTCTCAAGTGGGACCCACCGTACCTGGCTAAAAACAAACAAACACGTAATCCCATTCCCTTTAAACCCCTCGCTCGCCCCCCCTCATCCAACATCACTCTCTCTTCGCTTCTCCTTTCTCTCCTCCCTCTATGGAACTCTCCACCCTTCCTCTCCTCATCCTCCTCTTCCTCCACCCCTGGCGCATTTTAGCCACATCCCATTCCTGCAGAAGCACGTGCGGTTCCCTCCCCGTCAAATACCCCCTCGGCACCGGCCCTGGCTGCGGCTCCCCTCGCTTCCAGCCCTCCGTATTCTGCGCACCCAACGACCAGCTCCTCCTCACCACCCACACCGGCTCCTACCCCATCACCTCCATATCCTACGCCACCTCCACCTTAACCATCACCCCTCCCCTCATGTCTACCTGCTCCTCCATGCACGCTTCCCCCAACTTCGGCCTCGATTGGGCCACCCCTTTCCAGGTGGGCCCTTCTATCTTCCTTCTCTTATCCTGCGCCTCCCCTTCTTCCTCTCTCACTTACAAAGGCACCCTTCTCTGCGATCTCTCCAACTCCCACCTCTGCTCATCTCTTTACACGTGTCCCTCCGTCAGCTCCCTCGGCCTGCCCTCGTTCGCCCCTTCAACCTCTTGCTGCGTCTACTCCCCTGCCAATCTCGGGCCCCACATGGATCTCGACGTCCAGGGGCTAAAATGCGCCGGGTATGCGTCGGTTGTGTCTGTGGGGGAATCCCCCACCGATCCGACCCGGTGGGAGTACGGGGTAGCTTTGAAGTTTGGACAGGGTGGGCTGGATAATTACAACTTTGCTACGGCGTGCGACGCGTGCGAGAAGAGCGATGGGGTGTGCGGGTATTCCCCGCCGAGGAATTTCTTCGTCTGTGTTTGCAAGAACGGGGTGAATACCACGTCGGATTGCGTCGGGCAGGTGGTGGTGGATTTTTGGAATGCGGGTCCGGGTTCGGGTTCGGCTCCGAGAGCAAAGTTTTTGAAAGGTAGGAGCCGCTGGATGGGGATATCATGTGGGGCCGACATTGCTGTCCATCGCGCTGTTGTGGATTGGCTGTGGTTCTATAAGATTTCAATGAAATGATGATCCTGGCCGTTGGTTTGTAGAGTTGGATATTTTCCATTGGATGGTTCTTATTTTCACTGTTTCCCATCCACAATGGCGCGCAGGAAACGAGCGGCTATGATCATTTAGCTACCTGTGCATGTGGACCCCACTTGGCACATAGAGATGGCTGGAAAATTTTCTTTTCTACCGTCCATTTTTGTCCCTTGACCAGACTCTGTGGGGCCTATCGTGCTGTATTTCTTCTATCCAAGCCGTCCATCCGTTTTTCCAGCTCATTTTAGTGTATCTGGAAAATTTTGAAATATATCCAAATCTCAAACAGATCACACCAGAAGAAGCAGTGGGGCTAGTGACGTCCACCGTTGAAACTTTTTCTAGGGCCTACCATGCTGTTTATTTGCCATCCAACCTATTCATAAGATCATACAGACCTGGATGGAGTGAAAAAACAAATATTAGCTTGATCCAAAACTTACGTGGGCCCCAATAAGTTTTCAACGGTAGGCGTTCAATCTCCAATGTTTCGTGTGGTGTGGTCCGCGTAAGATTTGGATATGATTCAACGTTAGAAGCATGCATGGAAAAATGGATGGACGGTGTGGATAGAACAATACATTACGGTGGGCCTCACAGAGTCCCGGTCATCAGGGATATGGGTGGTGTTATGGTCACCATCCAATCCGCTTCGTTAAATATGGACACTTAGAACTGTACATTCCATCCTGGTTGTGTATTGTGGCCAAGTCCACGATATCTCACATAAGATGGACGGTTCCGATCATCTGACCATATCTGCATGTGGGCCCAATACGCACATCTTGATTTGATCTGCTACTTGGGTTTTTTTTTTTGCAGGGAGCATTTGGTTGGGCTGGCTGGTGCTGATTTGTTTATGGCTGGAGATATTGAAGAGGTGATTACTGACACGTGTCAAAGATCCAGGCCATCCGTAAAGATGCTTTGGCCGAAATACCTTGAATATAATCTCAAATTCACATTTTCCTAACCGTCCTGCAAGTATCACCCACATAATGACTTGATCAACCTGACCATTGGAATTTCATGTTGGGCCCCACCGAATAAATGGCCCAGATCTCTCACACGCATGCCACGCCAAAACCATCCGGAACCAAACCTGGAATGTGTACTCGCGCGAACCGCTAGACGAAGAAGCAGCAAAGGAAGAATCGATCCTCTCTCGCTGCATTTCCTGGGTGATTCGAGGGTGACAAGATTTAAACGAGAAAGGATGAAATTACAGGAAGCTTCTTCTGGGTCGATATGTAATTTTCGTTGTAGTCGAGGGTTGATTAGAAAAACCGAGTGTGAAAGGATGCCAGTTTTATATTTATTTTTTATTCACCGTAGATTCCAAGATTGTGAGGAGAGGAAGCTCGGGAAGAATCTTTTCTTTCTAGCACTTCTAAAGGCTGCTCCCGCGAGTAGGATTCTCATCCCTACCTCATCACACGTGTCCACCGTGGCAGCCTGGAACTGTAGATCAGGTGGTCCCCACCTAGTATGCGGTCTGCTTCCTTGGGTGGACTAAGGTGTATACTAACGGGGGTTGGAAGAAGCTTTTGATCAACTGTCCGGATTCAAATGTACACGCGTGGCCCACCAGAATAGGAAATTCATGTAATTTGGGGACACAGCACGCTAATGAGCGCTCCGGATCTCGTGCATTCGTATGTAGCCAAGTGGGTTTTGTTCGAATTTGGAGCCGGCAGGTTAGTGGGGCCCATCTAGCTGGACGACCCCTTCACGTAAAGGTACTTACGTAGAAAGGGGTCGGCTGGCAGTGGACCCAACCTAAAGTTTTCTTTGAAAATCCACCGCTACATTCCTTTCGGTAATTCAGGTGACCACACCAAGGAAACCGTTTGGAGGGTGGGTGCGGCCTTTTACTCTATTTCCAACCGTGTGGTCCGCCATAATCACAAATGATAGCCATACACTTAAATTCACACCACACATTTATAATTTGAGTGGATTTTGAAAATACATGAGACTCACCTAAGCCAGACAGCTCCTGCCATTTGGGCCATAGGCTGGCATTCGGCCTCCCCACTCTCAAGCATGAGAGTGCTTCTAGCAGCACATGCTTGTGTGGGCCTGTCTCTACCTGTAGACGAACATTCATGGGTTGCTGCATGCAGATGTTGAGATTCAATACTGTTATATATATATATATATATATATATATATATATATATATATATATATATATATATATATATATATATATATATATATATATATATATATAGGGAAAAGGTACTATGCGCTCGAGCTCACTATAAGCTTATCGTGAGGTCGAGCTGTGTGGGCCCCACCGTGATGTATGTCGACCATCAACACCGTGCATTTGATGGTTCCCCTTTAAATAATGGAATATCCCAAAAATCAGCCGTATAAGGAACTCAGGGGGGCCATACCATCTAAAATCATATGAATACACCGTTAAAACATATAAAAGCACTTTGTGGGGCCCATTATTGTCTTGAATCTACTGAAACTTGGTATGACCCATAATTCTAGTGGGACACACATAATGGATGGTCTGGATTTACAAAACACATCTTGGTGGGACCCAAAAAATGATTATAAATGTTTTAATGGTGTACGGCCCCCTCTCCACTAATGTATGTGGTGTAGCCCACAAAAGTCGCAGATTGAATTGATTTTTGAAGCATAAGTCTACGATGGAATGGCACATCTAACTGATGGAGGAGATGTTCGAAATGTATCACGGTGGGGCCCACAAAGCTCGACCGCCTGGGACTGAGCCGTGAGCTCGAGCGCATAGTACCTTTTCCCATATATATATATATACATATATATATATATATATATATATATATATATATATATATATATATATATATATATATATAGATAAACAAGCTTGTTTGGATTGCATGATTAAAAACATTACATAGGACAACACCCACTCTCTAAACTGTTTTCTTTAATGGTACTCATCTAAATCACGAGTAGGCTTAGTTTTTTGCCTTAAGGTAACTATTAATTTGCCTAGATTTCACATAATTACCAAGGTGGACCGGGTAAAAAATCAATAGTGCGTATCTCTTTCAACCGTTTCCTTTGAAGAATGTTGCACATCTTTATCATGAGTCAACTTGAATTTTGGGCCCCACGCCTAACAAAAGATAACACAACTGTTGGTTGGAATGGATTGTGCATTCACATTACATTGGCACTTATAAAAATTAGGGGTGAATATTTGTTTCACTTGGTGTGGTCTACTTGAATCATTGATGTTGCTGATTTTTAGGCTTTAGGGTTAATATGAGCTGATGCATCTAATGGTTAGAGTAGATTACAAAAAAACATATTAGGGTAGGTCCACCCAAGCCAAGAGCCAACCACCTTTTTGCTTGCATGAAAGTAAACGCCAGCCGCGGTCTCCTACCATCTAGATTTCATTTACTTTTATGTGAGAAAGAAATTATTGGCTCAATTCAGACGACCCCACCTTAATGCGTTTCTGCAATCTATGGCTCAAAAATAGCCACATCAATAATTTAAGTAGGCCACACCAAGGGAAACAGTTACTAGGGGAGGAACACCCATAGTTTTTTTTTTGTTTTTTTGTTTTTTTTTTTTTTTTTCTAAATGGATGCCACCATGATATGTATGCACAACCTACTGTGACTAACAGTTACATAATCCACTATTAATCATAGGGCCCAAAAATGGAGCTCACTTGCGATTCAAGTGCGCAGCACCAAAGGAAGCAGTGGGAGAGAGACGTGCACTGTTAATTTTTATGGGCCCACTATTGTATTTTATTTTAAAATAATATCAAATTTTGATTTTTTAAATTTTCAGTAGTTTCCCTCTACATTTAAATTTTGATATTTTTAAGGTGTGAGTTTTGTTCCACATCAGATTTGACAAAAAAAAATTCTCTTCTTTATAAAATAGGCTTTTTACCTTAGGCTTGAGCCTCATTCAGGGGATATGTGAATTTGGTTTTGTGGGGGGTTATGTCAATAGTTCTAATCTATGCCATTGATCACACATGTGTGCGCACCGAGCCAAGCTGAGTCGTGTCCGCAACGGGACAGGACGGGCTGGGCTAGGCTGGGCTGGGCGCAGGTGCGGGTAAGTGTGAGTGTGAGTGTACTCGCGTGGGTGTATGTGTATGGGTACTCGTGGAATTTTATTTGCAAGAGTGTACTTGCACTCTCGCCTTTTGGTTTTAAACCAGAGAGATGCCTCCTTTCTGGTTGGTCGCACCTGTTGGGTTTAAACCCAATGGACCTAACCCTTTTTAAAGGGTGCTTATGCACTACTTCGAAGTCTATATAACGACTTTCGTTCCAGTATAAAAAATACGAAAATCATTTCCTTTTATAAAACTCTCTCTGATATTCTGTTCTAAGAATTTTTACTGAGTTCATCACTGAATCAACTCAACACTTTCAAATTAAACTGCAAGTGGTTCGAGCCCACATACAGTAAGTGCACCGCTGAGACCAGGTGTAAGACCCGTATCTTAGTCCGTACCGTTCCGTAGACTTCCGTGGTCTTACCGGTCAAATTTCGGCAACCTTCGACCCTTAACCGATATTTACGCGCGACCCTGATTCATATGCCGTCAACCTGTATCGACTCAACCCAAGACCATTACCATAGCGATCGCGCCATCACTGCGGTTCCGATGTCGCGACTTGCGCGCCGAGGCGATACCCTGGTCAAGAGATGTGGGCCAACGTTCGGTGCGAGAAAAACACCGCGCGTTGCTAAACCCAAGAGAATCTTTACGAGGTGTAACATCAATCATATCAATCAATCAATCCCATCACATCACATTCAAGTACACATCACCTTTCACCCATGCCTAAGCAACCACAAAAGTCAACAAAATTCTTACAAAGTTATGCCTTTCTTACACAAAAGGCCACCAAAGTCAAAAAGGTGTCTTACACACCCATCACCACCACATCCATCACCCATCACTCTCTCTCCCTTTATAACTCTTTCTTTCTTTCTCATTTTCAAAAAAATTCAGGCAAGACTCCATACGTATGAGCTCTCCAAGCATTCCCAAGCAACAAAGGTGGCCCACTTTCCTACCCCATCATCTCCCATCCTAGCCATCCATTTCTCATCTCATTCATTGGAATCAAAGCTAAGGCGCTAAGGAACCCATAGGAGCAAGAAGATCGAACGGTGGGTGCTAAATAATAGTAGTTTTTCATGTTTTTAAGATGGGTCAAGTGAGGCCAACTGATCAATAGTTTGGATCTCATTTGGGACCCTAAAATGTGGCCGATGGCCCACTAGGATCATCATGATCATTCCATGATGGGGCCATTCTCCATGGACCCCATCATGATGTTTTCCTTGCATTATAAAGGTCATCTAGACCGTCCATATTGGCGGGGAGAGGATCTCCACCGTTGACTTTCGATTTTGATGAATCCATCTATAGATAGATCCATTGATGTATAATTTCATATAAGAGAGGGCTCATAGTGGCGGAGCCCTCCATCACACACGTGTCCCACTCTCCATCTCTCTCTCTCTCTCTCTCCCTTATTATTTTATTTTATTATTTATTTATTTATTTTATGAGATTACAATAGGGTGGTGTGGCCTATTTGAATGGACCTCACCATGAGGCTTATATTCTATCTAAATCATCAAGTGTGGCCCACTTTGTGTGTGATGTAGTCACACTGTTCTCCATGAGGTGGCCCACCTAATCAGGGCCCACCTCCATGCACTTTTCTTCAACGACCAAACCGTCTAGCATCTGGGACGCTGGACGTCCCTGTAAAAAAGGAAAACACAAATACAAGCTTGGTTCAAAGCTTTGGGGGTGGACCCTTGTGTAGGCCCCACCTTGTTGTATGTATTCAATCCACGCCGTCCATCTCCTTCCCTGGGTCATTTTATGCGTTAAGCCAAGTGTTGGGATTGGTTGAAAGATCTGGTGGGCCATAGCGTCGAAGAGTGCATCCTTACCATTCAAAAGATCTTATTTTATTTTATTTTATTTTCTAAACATAAAAAATACCCTATATTAGACTCGTTGGATCTGTTGCGAGCCAGGGAAGCCAATGGACGGGGTGGATCTACTTGTTGCGGGCCCTAGCTACGAAAAACTCCCAAAAAAATGGGTTTTCTTTATTTTTTTTTAAAATGACAAGAGGCAGTGCCTCTGCCTCTGACACGGCACAGCAGTAGCACGCTGCTGCGTGCAGCAAGCGGCCGGGCAGCGTCCCACGGCCCCTGCCGTGGGCCCCACCATGATGTATATGTCTTATCCACGCCGTTCATGAGGTGGGCCCCCTCCTCAGGTGGGCCCCCTCCAAGTTTCAATCGAATCCAAAACTCAGGTGGCCCACACCACACGAAACAGTGGGACTGAACCTCTGCCTTTGAAACCCAAATTTGGGTCCACAGAAGTTTCGAATCAATCTGAAATTTGCGTTTTCCCTTCATTCAGGTCCGCGTGACCTCCTGAAACGGTTTGGAGGGAAAATTAACATTTCAGTGGGCCCCACCCCCATCCCTAGGTCTACGTGGCCGTATAAACAGGTTGGACGGCAAATAGATATCACGGTGGGTCCCCTTCCCTGACCGTGTGACCTGGTAAACAGGTTGGACTGTAAATAAATATTGTGGTGGGCCCCACGTGGAGCCCACAGTGATGTATGTTTTGCTTCCACCATCCGCTGGACGGTGGAGCCCACCTAATGCATATGTTTTATTCACGCCACCCCCCCCCTGGCTGAATGACAAATAAATATTATAGTGGGCCCCCTGGCCCACACGCTGGATGACAAATGAATATTTCAGTGGGCCTAGGCCCATGCGACCACATGAACAGTTTGGATGGAAATAAACATCATGTTGGGCCCCAGTTTAGATGGAAAATAAACATATTTAAGGCCCATGGGAGTGGACCCATTTGATGTGTTCCAAGGCCCATGGGATTAGGCCCATTTGATGATTTAGGGGCCCATGGGTTAAGGCCCATTGAGATGTACTAGGGCCTATGGGTTGAGGCCCATTTGATGTACATATGGGGCCCAATTGGTGTGACCCATTTGTTACATATAAGACCCATAAAATTAGACCCATTTGATGTAATCTAAGGCACACGGGTTATGACCCATTGCAATGCACATAAGGCCCATTGGTGTGGTCCATTTATATGGCCCATTTGATGAATAAAAGGCCCATATGACATGGCCCATTTTATGTATTTAAGGCCCGATGGGATGTACCTAAGGTCCATTGCAATGTGTGATTCCAACTTGGTTTATGTAAGGATATTCATTACGGACTATGCCTTGGGAGCAATGTTGGTTTGATGTTCATATTGCGAGTGTAATGTTGGTTGGATGTCCACATTACGACTCTCCTTAGGGCCCATTGTTAGGCCCGTACTTGTTATGTATACGTCATCTAGGCCCACCTGCGTTGTATGGATATTTCATTACTTTATAACATGTTTAGTATGATTCCATGACTCATGATCATACGCATCATATGTATGCTTAATATGAGAAGAGGCTGATCATAGGATATGCCTTTGGGTAGATTGTTTATGGGACCCCGATTAGGCGGTGTTGCCCTGCATAAGCGCATGATACGTGCAGGATTTGCTGCATGATTGATAGTATGATTCATACATTTCGCATTGTGTGACATGGTTATTGTACGCCCTAGCAACATCGGGGCCGTAGATTCCACAGACGTATCATGGTTGGCAGGATTGGATACCGAAAATCTTGTTATACATGAGGTGGTATAGATATCCTTGGGCGAAAGTCTCTAAACCCTTATGGTACCAAGAGGTTGCTCCAACGTTTATACCGAGTGGGTAGATGAGCGTTGAGTGTCGATTACCAGATGACTGTGCTCTCCACTGTGTCGTGGTCAGTTGGAAGGGAGTGCAGCCTTACCCACCTGAGAGTAGGGGGCAAAGCTAGACTGAGTTTGACCAGCTCGAGGAATGGGTCCGCTATCGACGAGTCGAGCCCGATATTGGCAGGCGGATAGTGAGGTCTCTTCCACTTACCTTATTGTGCGCGATATGGCGGCGATCTGATTTAGAGTGTACTTGACCCCGGTGATATTTCAGATTTGAGCTGTATTGGTGTGTGAACATAGATGAGGATCTGTATGCTTGAGTTACATTTCACATCGCATGGCCTTGGGATGACCGATATCATTCATGTCTTGCATCGCATAGCTTTGGTATGGCTAATGATTTTTCATGGATCCATTTACATATTTTCCATTTCTCTGATATTGCATGTTCATATTACTACCTTACGTACCCACTTTCACCACCCTCTAAGCTTTCTATAAGCTTATGCACGACCATTGCATGCAGGTGACGTTGGGGCGCAACAGCGCTGAGGCAGGAGTGCTTTGCAGATTATCTTAGAGTTTTGTTCATCATCATTATATTTTCCTTTATGCTCATTGTACTTGTAAAGTTTTTGATCATAATGGAAATGTAATAGAGTTTTTGGTTGATGTTTGTGAGTTATGTCTTTGGTTATGCTTATTACGAATTAAACTGACGTTGAAAATCCTCCTCGTAGCATTCCAGGATCAAAACATGGCGAATGGGCGCTAGGAGCCGAGAATAGGGTTCTACGGAGGTTGTCGGTGCCGGATTCGGCGATCGAAAATTTTATGAGCCGGGTTTCCGAGTTTGGGGCGTGACACCGGGTCATAGTCGTTGTATCCTGGAGGTCGATTGCTTTAGAAACCTATTTCACTTGGGATGCTGTCCAAGGGGAGCAAATTCGATTTCAAGCCGAGTGACTCAGTCACGCCTCGACTCAATTCAATAAGTTCTTCTTTCTCAAAAATTTTATTTTCATTTTTAGTTCTCGATTTTAATAGTTTATTGAATTCAACCAAATATTCCAACACCCACTGTGATGATTATATGAAATCCACACAAACCATTGAATGTCACACAAAAATTTAGGCATAGGCCTGAAAAGACAAGCCCATTCGTGTTTCAAGTAAGCTACGTTAAGGAACAGTTTGGAGGGTGGGCTTGGCCTTGTGCACTATTTCTAATATTGTGGTTCACCTTAATGACTTATTTTTTAGCCATAAATTGAAACTGAGTCATACACCTAACTATAAAAGTGGATTTCATAAAAACATCACATTAGGCTCCCTGTCAGGCCCTTAACTAAGTAATTAACATTATGTAACAATCAAGTGCATAACCCAATCTCTAGGGTTAAAGCCTAACCCCACCCTTCAAATTGTTTCCCTTAGTGTGGCCCACTTGAATTATGGATGGGACTGAGGTTTAAAATTGGGTAACATACCTAATGATGGGAGTGGATTTCAAACATTACATTAAGCCCATTGCTGGTGATCCATTTCTACCTAAATGGCTTTACACAAAGGGTTGGTTGACTCAAATGAACTTCACCATCATGTATTTTTTATTTTCACTCCTACCATCGGGTGTATGACCCAATTTTAGTCATTAAATTAAAAAATCATGCATGTTTACACCCATTTTTTATGTCCTAATGTGGACTAATTGGAAGATGTTATGTTGAGACACTACATGTTTGGCATATGCAGAATTCATACTCACACTGAAAAGATTTGCTCATGATCTTCTTTCGGCGTTACATTTTCTATCATTAATGCAATGGTACAGACTTTTATTGGGCCCCTTAAGCAAATGAATCATCACATGCCATGTGGCCATGATTAGCATGCTCATTAAATGAGGCAACGTGCCTAGCACGTCTTTAAAAGACCTGCTGAACGAGCGCATCCCATCCCACTATCGGATATGATCTCATCCGTGAGGCCATCTCTCACAATCCTTTTCAAATGAGAGATTTTCTCATAGATATTCAGAAAACCAACAACGATCTTGAAGATCCTAAAGATCAAGAGCTCGAATTAAAATCCAAGCCAACCTTGATGCGGTGTCAGGCCCGGACACTAAAGGGATGGCTAAACCTCTATCAGGTCTCGTTCTTTACGATAATCAGAATCAAGAGAATAGGAAATCTGGTTCGTCCAAATGACAAATCAGTTTCATGGGTCAAATCATTCTAATACTCTATATTATCACCTTAGATATGGTTAAATGTAGGAAGTAGTTTGATCCGAACTGTTCAACACCTCTGATGTAGAGCGGGTCACGGACAGTTTCATGGCCAAGATGGATCAGAAAAGGCCCGGTCGACGACTGAAGTGATCCGGACCGTCAGACCTTAGATCGGGTATATCTCACAATCCGGAATGAGTTATTGGGTGTAAAATATATGATTTTGGGGTAGAACGAGCTACTTTAGCCAACCAACCCTGTTATGCCAAGTTGCGCAACCCGGATTTGCTAAATACCCCTGGATTGATGGTCGTTTTCCTGTTTTAATTTCATTTTTACTATAAATAGTAAGTTTTAGTTTGATTATAACTCTTCATCCATCGGGCTTTAGGAGTTGCGTCGAACGTGAAAAGAGCTTAGAATAATTATGAGACCTGTTTGGTGAAGCCAAATAGGACACTTACTATTTTTGGCCAAAAACCTTGCGCACTAGTAGACATCATGATCGTCTATAAATAGTAAGTTTACTATTTATAGTAAGTTGCAAATTCTAAGAGTTTTAGTTATAGTTTGATTTTAATTTCTTTCCCATTGCTTGGTACCCCTATTTAAAGGGTTGTGAACTCGTTTTTATTCATTAATTAATCAATTTTGAATTTATTAGAATTATTTCTATTTTCTGTGTTCCTTCCTCGTGGATTCGAGAAGTCTCTATAAGAAGTCCAGAGAAGCTCCGTGGATTTGGAGTAGTTATCCTCATCATGTTCATCCCTACGCCAACCTCGAAGTGGACGAGGTAGGCCACCAAGAAGCATCGAATAGCCATGTTCGATAGAGATCAACCTTTGAGCTCCCTGAACCTTGGCATGGTTGTCTTCATCAGATGAACTTTGACATTCCTAGTCATATATTCTTTAATAGGCCACAAACATTTCTGCAAAGGATCAACTACAGAAAAATATTCGAGAAGCTAGTGAATCCTGAGTCCTTTGTTTCCAAGGCAAGTCTTGGTTTACTAAGAAAAAGATTGCATACCCTAAAAGTGTACATGAAAGATCCAAAAGCCCATTGATGGGCTCTCACCACCTTGAAAAATATATAAAAGGAGCACAAGAAGAAGAGCTCAAAGCTCCACACCAAACACACCTATCTACTTTTACGTTTACCTTACTTCATGTCTATCTTACTTTTCTTAGTGTAGTTTGCTACTGTCCAACGGCTCCTGTTGCAATACATCTATCCTAGGAGTAAGTTAAATATCTACCACCTTAAGTTGCCATATCACCATGTTCATTTGAGTTCTGATTCAGTTGTTTATACCCCGATCATATCCTACTAACTACCTGCCTTGGTCATCTATTCCAATGGGAGCATCGGGTACTTATTTTGTTTCTCACTTTTATTTATATATGGTTGTAAATCACAACGGTTGTAATAGGGCCAACATACTAATAAAATCGACAGTGTTTAGTCTAGTTTATTTTCATTTTTTAGTGTAAATCTCCCATTCTGATTGAGAAATACCACACTAAAGCATAGGTGTAATAAAAAGTCTTTCAGCCGGTCGATCCTGCATTTGCCGACACAGGGCAAAAAGAACTCATCCGTGAGGATTAACCCCTACCCTTGCACAAATCACCCAAGTACAGAGTGCATCAATTAGTGTTCAAGAGGACCAGAATCCCGATCCAATCTCCAATCTGTCCATCTCGGCGTAGGGCACCAACAATTCAGTTAAGCAAAGAAAACCTTGAGTCAAGTAGACTCTAACACGCCTGCACAATCATACACACGTACAACCGATCTACACCCTCAGTCAAACGAGCGGTTCCAACTAACTGAATTGAGGGCAACAAAGCCCATTCGTGATTCATTTGAACCACACAAGAGGGCGATACTCACCCTCCAAACTGCTTCCCTTGGTGTGGCTCACTGTAATCACAAATGGGCCTATATTTTAGGCTCAAGCCTAAATTTGCGACATCTAATGATTTTACTGGATTTTACATTATTCTTGTGAAAAATCAACCTACACATTCATCTCTCAAGTGTATCCTTTAATTAGCACGGCCCACCTGATGACACGCCAGCCTAATTTGTTTTTGTTTACCCTGGACCTGACATGGGATGGAACATGTAATTGCTGGAATAGATTTCATGAACACAACGGTGGGGCCGTCAGAAATCAAGGGTTGGCGCTTTCGTCCCAACTATTTTCCTTGTATGGCTTAGGGATTTGGCTGATTTTTTTAACATTAGTTATTGAAATTAGGTCACGCACCTGATGGTCAGAGTGGATTTCAAAAACACTCCACCGTAGGGGTCTACTGATTGAACGGTCTCGATCCATTTCCAACGTTCACCAATCAACGGCTTGCAGGGTGTATGCCATTTTATTGAATGGCACTCGGTGCACGTGGAATAGTCGATACGATCGAATTTATGGTAACATAAGCAGGACTGTTCAGTACCACCGACTAGGCTTTTTAACCGTTGCCTTTGAGCCATCCTTGATACTCTGACGGAATATAATAGTTCATGCACATGCACTCAGAAACTACACACGTGGTATTCAGCAACTCAAATCAAAGCGTCGGTATTGGGAAGAACACACTGTAGATAGGCCTCCTAACCTTTGCTTGATGGACGTTTGCTTGTTTCATTCAGGCCATTGGTACGTTATCATTTTTAGCCATCCATTGGGGGTCCACCAATCGGCAAGCCAACACATCGGTTAACAGTAATTAATAGTCAGTTTATGATACACCTAAGGTGGGGCCCACTACTTTAACTGTTTGATTTGATTTAAATTTGTGCCCTGACACAGTGATCATGAGGCACAATGGATGAACGACTTGGATTCTACACACAGATCACAGGTGGGTCCCACACAGCTCAAAAGTATGGTAGTTAGATTGGACGCGGATTGCCTGTGCCCAAGTTCCTGTAGTCGAAAGCTGTGTGGGACCCACATAGATGCCCATGACAAATCCACTCCGTCCACGAGTTTTGAAAGAAGACACATGACAGGATTCTAAAAGTTAGGCAGATTCAAGACTTATGTGGGCCACACCACAATAAACAGTAGGGATTGAACGCCCACCTTTGGAAACTTTGTGGGGCCACGGAAGTTTTGTATGAGGATGATATTTGTGTCTACAGTCTATCTGAGTGGTAATAACCATATGAACGGTTTGTATAGCATATAAACACCATGGTCAGCTCCAGAAAGGTTGTAACGGTAGACATTTCAATTCCCACTTTTTCATTTGGTGTGGTCCACATGAGTTTTTGATCCACATGATTTTTATTTCTCTGTCCAATTATGGTCTTGTAAAACTGATGAACGGACTGGATTTTTCAAGGTCATCACTGTAGGCCCCACAGCTTCCGACTACAGGAACTTCATGTGCCGGCTCACAGGCAATCCGTGTCTATTTAATAAAATCACATCTGCTCGAGCCAGATTGATTAAGCTTCCATCACATGGCCCACTTATATTAATCCTGCACGCCTGGTGCACTTTAGTATGTCCGCCCATCCCTAAATAAGCTTGCTTTCCGGCTTTTAATTTGTCTAATGTGGTGTGGTCCACCTGAGATCTGATTTTCCCTCATTTTTGGACTTCTTTGCTAAAATGATGGGGGGAAATGGATGGACAGCGTGGATAAAGCACATACATCATGGTGGGTCCCATAGAGATTTGACATCAGCTAGCTGGCTGATGTGGGGGTCACTAGCCAAACCGCGTCCCTATTTGGTAACTAATCTGTACATGTGGGGCCATGATCGATTTATCCCAGCCGTTGATCTGAAGATATTAAATCATTTCCTGATACTATCCCAAAAACTAAAACCTCAAAAATAAAAATCTCTCAAGAAATTTCAGAGAACGAGAACAGTAACAGATATGTACTCCAAGCAATTCGACCATAGCCATTGATTGGAGGACTTTTACCCTGCTTATCAATGGTTGCACCTTTTTGATTTTGTAACCGTCAAACTGAAATCCTTTAAAATCATCCAGCCATTGGATGAAACACCCGAAAGGATGTGGTATTTTTCTCAGCACCCATCCATGGCAGGGGCTAACAAACGAACGGTCCAGATCCCATACATATGAGCCGCGTGTACCACATCAAATGAGCCGAAATTGCTCGAAGTTGTTGAGAAGTTGATGGAGCGACCTCACATGGAATCCATACTTCCTGTAGGAAGAGCTTTTAGAAATTTACCACTGTACGACCCATTTTTGGCCCATTTACGCGTTGAAGACCACCGCTTTTAACCTCACCAGAATAAGTCCCAGCTGTACGGACGACTTGCCAAATATCGAAAATGCCCCTAATGTTTCAGTTTTATGAAAAAGCTTGGGCTCCCTACGGCCATAGAGTATAACGTAGTTTTGTTCGATACGGATTATAACCGTAGCCACAGCCATAGTGCTATACACATTTTTCTCTCGCTTTTTAAATTTTTTTTAAATTTTTATTTTCTACATGAAAAACTTTATTCTACCTACATTTTCTCTAATACATATTTATATAAATATATATAAGCATATTAAAAAAAAATTCTCTTTTTTTTTTTCATTTCTTTCTCTATTCATTTAACAAGAATATCTTTTAAACCAAAATTAGTTACTTGACATACCACATATAATTTTGGGGTAAGAGAAGCTATTTTAGCCAACCAACCTGGTTATTTTCTAAGATTTCATCAGGTCGATGGTTGAAAATCCATTTCATTCACTTTACGGTTAATTTCAATCAGTTCGCAGTCAATTTCATTCACTTCGCGGTCAACTCAATTCATTTCACGGTCAATTCCCTTCACTTCACGGTCATTTCCATACATTTCACCGTCATTTCCCTACACTTCACGGTCATTTTCATGCATTTCACTATCAATCTCGACGATTCCGTTTTGATTCATGGTCATTTCCATGCATTTCATGGTCAATTCCCTTCACTTCACGGTCATTTTCATGCATTTCATGGTCAATTCCCTTCACTTCACGGTCATTTTCATGCATTTCACGGTCAATTCGCTTCACTGTCATTTCCATGCATTTCACGGTCATTTCCCTTCACTTCACGGTCATTTACATGTATTTCACAGTCAATCCCGGCGATTCCATTTCATTTCACGGTCATTTCCCTTTACTTCACGGTCATTTCCATGCATTTCACGGTCAATCCCAGCGATTCTATTTCATTTCACGGTCATTTCTATGCATTTCTCAGCAATTCCCGAGACCTCAACCCGAGCCCAACCCAAGTTTTATCGGGTTGGTGTTTGTATGGCCCAACCCCAAGTTAGGTCCTTACTCTTGCTCAGGTGGTAGACTTTTAGGAGTTTCAACACCAAGTCAAGGGTTCGAGTACCCATTGGTGATGAAATTCCACTAAGGCATGAGTGTGTGAGGTGTGTGTGCGTGCGTTAAAAAAATTTAAAAAAAAAAACCCAAGACCAAACCCGATACATCCTGCCCAAGCCCAATCCAATGTCGGGTCGATCACAGGTTAGTCGAGTTGAACCTGACCAACTTTCAGCCCTAAAATCATATATAATACGTCAAGTAACTAATTTTGGTTGAGAAGATATTCTTGTTATATGAATAAAGAAAGAAATGAAAAAAAAAAAAGAGATGATTTTTTTTTATATGCTCATATATACATATTTATATAAATATGCATTAGAGAAAAAAGAAAAGGTAGAATAAAATTCTCCATGTAAAATAAATAAATATATATAGGTAGAATGAAATGCATGAAAATGACCGTGAAATGAAACGGAATCACCGAGATTGACCGTGAAATGCATGGAAAGACCATGAAGTGAAGGGAAATGACCGTGAAATGCATGGAAATTAATGATCGTGAAATGAAACGACATGGCCGGGATTGACCATGAAATGCATGGAAATAACTGTGAAGTGAAGTGAATTGACCATGAAATGAATGGAAATGACTGTGAAGTGAAGGGAATTGACCGTGAAATGCATGGAAATGACCCTGAATCAAAACGGAATCGCCGGGATTGACCATGAAATGCATGAAAAATGACAATGAAGTGAAGCGAATTGACCGTAAAATGCAAGGAAATGACCGTAAAACAAAATAGAATCGTCGGGATTGACCATGAAATGCATGGAAATGATCGTGAAGTAAAGCGAATTGACCATGAAATGCATGGAAATGACCGTAAAGTGAAGCGAATTGACCGTGAAATGCATGAAAATGACCGTGAAGTGAAGGAAATTGACCGTGAAATGCATGGAAATGACAGTGAATCAACACGGAATCGCTGGGAATGACCGTGAAATGCATGAAAATAACCGTGAAGTGAAGCGAATTGACCGTAAAATGCATGGAAATGACCATGAAGTGAAGCGAATTGACCGTGAAATGCATGGAAATGATCGTGAATCAAAACGGAATCACCGAGATTGACCATGAAATGCATGGAAATGACTGTGAAGTGAACTGAATTGACTGTGAAATGCATGGAAATGACCATGAAGTGAAGGGAATTGACCTTGAAATGCATGGAAATGACCGTGAATCAACACAGAATCGTCGGGTTTGACCGTGAAATGAATGGAAATGATTGTGAATCAAAACGAAATCGTCAGGATTGACCGTCAAATGTATGAAAATGACCTTGAAGTGAAGTGAATTGATCGTGAAATGTATGGAAATGACCATGAAGTGAAGAAAATTGACCGTGAAATGCATGCAAATGACCGTGAATCAAAACAGAATCGCTGGGATTGACCGTGAAATGCATGAAAATGGCCATGAAGTGTAGGGAAATGACCGTGATATGCATAAAATGACCGTGAAGTGAAGGGAATTGACCGTGAAATGCATGGAAATAACCGCGAATCAAAACAGAATCACCGAGATTTATCGTGAAATGCATGGAATTGATCACAAAGTAAATGAAATGAATGAAATTAACTTCTAAGTGAATGAAATGGATTTTCGACCATCGATCTCATGGAATCTTGGAAAATAACTAGGTTAGTTGGTTAAAGTAGCTTCTCCTACCCCAAAATCATATAGGGTACATCAAGTAACTAATTTTAATTTAGAAGATATTCTTGTTAAATGAATAAAGAAATAAATGAAAAAAAGGAGAGAAAAAATTTTTATATGCTTATATATATATATATATATATATATATATATATATGTGTGTGTGTGTGTGTGTGTGTGTGTGTGTTAGAGAAAATTATAAGTAGAATAAAGTTCTTCATGTATAAAATAATAATAATAATAATAATAATAAAAGCACAGACTGTGTTGATGGTAGTCTGTTTATGGCTACGCTTATAATCCGTAGCTATAGGGGCCGCCATATGAGCGTGGCCCCGCTGGATAGGATAACAACTGGTGCGGGGGCTGCTAGTTCGACGAGCCCACCCCGGATAGTCTATGGCTATAGATTATGGTATATATAGCTGTTGCTATAAGCCGTAGCTATAAGTCTAACAGTACCTTACGACATTATCATTCTACTTTGAACGTCTACCGTTGAAACCCTTTTAAGGGTTACATAAGTTTTGGATTATTATGAAATTTATTTTCTTGTTCATTCAGGTCTTTGTGACCTTATGAATAAATTGGATGGAAAATAAATGTTATGGTGGGCCCTACAAAAGTCTCAATGGTGACTATCAATTTTCTGCTACTCTTTGTGGTGTGGTCTAGTTGATCTTCGGATATGATTTTTTTTAGTTTTTATTTTTGATAATGCTCCGGAATGATCTCAAAATATGGATGAACGTGTCGGATATAATAAATACATAACTGTTAGGCAATGTAACTTTGATTTCTTTTGAACCGTTCGTACAACTCGGAGTTCGAAGAGCGTAAGTGCTCGTCTTCGAACACTAGCCGATCCGCTTGAAGGAAAAAGTAGGGGCATTTTCGACCTTTGGGAAGGCATCCGTACAACCGGGGCTTATTCGGGTAAGGTAAAATGAGGTGGGCTTTAACGGGTAAATGGGCCATAAATGGGTCTGATAAATTTCTCAAGAGTTTTTAGTGGGGTGAGGAACTCTGATACTCTGGTGGAGTGTGATCGATGATACGCATGCACTTACTAGTAAATTGCACACTTGGCATATAAGTAACTCAAATTAAAACGTCCAAATTTTTATTTCAATCTTGATGTGTCTTGAAAAAATAAGAGTCACCTTTATTTGATTTTACGACCATCGATTATTGGACACTTTCACTGGACGGTTAAAATGAAAAATATCCAATGGTCATGTTTAAACAAACAAGCGTCCACGTACGAATCAGAGGTTAGTATTGTGAAAAAGGAATTTTACATTTTCCGATTGTAACTTGGCAATGGCGGGTCCCGCAATTTATCCAGTTTAATTTGATTTAATGTATGCCACGTGTATCATTCAAAGTGCCTGCGTATCAAGCGTCATACGCAGGCTGAGAATCAAATAACTCCCCCCTCTTTGGGTACCTACGCAACGAAGTCATGATCTTTGCGTGCTAGTCACTTCCACGAGAAATGCTTACACGCTCGAGTGCACTCTCGCCTTACACATGGAAACCACATAAACCTGTGCGAGATCCAAACCGTTCATTAGAAAATCTCTATATATCATATGCCACGTGTAAAATATCATGAATATCCAATCGTTGGGTGAACCAGAAACTATATAAATTTTTTGCCGTTCGTGGCACGTGTACCTTTATTCCCAACTGAGGTGAGTGCACTTGAAGTCTCCTATATAAAGAAGAACTTCATGGAAAGAAATATGAAATAATAGAAGAATAGCAAAAATGGCAAGAGCTGCATGGGTTTGCATGAATTTCCTTGTTTTACTCTACATGGGTTCGTTGGCGGTGAACCAGTACTAGCTGGCTTCATGGTCCACGGCAATGAACCAGCACCACGGATCGGCAGTGGTGAAATAGTACCGGCCATCGGCGAACCACTTCCACCCGGCTCGGTGGCGGACAGCAATGAACTAGTACTGATCGGCAGCAGTGAAACGGTATCGGTCATCAGGGGTCCACTCGTCACAGCTGGTCTGGTGATCGACAGCAATGAACCAGTACAGATCGGTAGCAGTGAAACAGCACCGGTCGTCGGTGGCCCACCAGTCCCAGCTAGCTTAGTCATCGATGGCAGTGAACCAGTATTGATTGGTAGCAGTGAAACAGTACCGGTCG
Organism: Magnolia kwangsiensis; assembly: GCA_037074715.1. Lineage (NCBI taxonomy): Eukaryota > Viridiplantae > Streptophyta > Magnoliopsida > Magnoliales > Magnoliaceae > Magnolia > Magnolia kwangsiensis. Next base: position 143,646,950 of record CM073576.1, on the reverse strand, counting down.
CCGGTGAACCAATGCCCGCCTCACTTGGTAGTTGACGGCAATGAACTAGGGCCCATCGACAATAATTTGTTCATCCCTGTTATCATCATTCCTCGTGAGAACCAGTCATAATAGGTTATGTGTGATTTGTACATATTCGCATGGTACATTCGAAGATTTACAGATATGTACAGAGGTAATTTCTTGATAATAACATGAGTGTATCAAATGGTGTCATGTCATTATTTGAGTGACCGATGAAGAAATAATTGTAAAATTAATTATTTCACAGATGGTAAAAGAAGAAATAGAGGAAGATAATTAGTGCTGAGCAATTATGGTAACCACAAGAAGGATCTAGAGGGTCAAATCAAGGCTATAAATAGCAAAGGAATTCAATAAGAAAAATTATCTCATATCAATCTAATCAAATCAAATCTACCTTTTGATTATTCTTTCAATTATTAATCAATTTACATTATATAGTGTAATTCTTTACTTTTTTCGTCAAGTAAATTACATTCCATAGGGTAATTCTTTATTATCAACTTGTTGTTTACATTCCGTAATATAATTCGTAGCATTAATCAAGTAGTTGGTAATCTTAGTCGTAATTTGAATCTACACTCATACATTAGATTCAGTTCTTCACTTGGAGATGTATTTTGTAGCTCTCTCGCAATCGACGGTAAGAATCCCTTTCTCATTTTACTTCTGTATTGAAAAAGTCCTTTTGTACGCAAGGCAAAGGTACACATCAGAGGACGAACCCCACCATTTGAATATTGTCTGATCTTGTTTATACATCGAGCGAGTGACTGAATAAGCAATCGATCTCATCAGATCTTGATCATATATACTATTTGTCTGCCTATCTTAATGCTTGGGGTAATTGTTGATCAGTTTGAATTGAGCCACAATTTCAATTCTAACACACCCACACACATACAACCAAAAACATCCATGCAAATATGTCTGTTAAGGCTTTATATGTATAAATAAAGAATAATTGAAGATTTTAATGTTGTTAATGTAGTCATTTGCATGGGATTATTTGAATATACTTTTGTAAGTTATTTCCTCCTTTTATATCCATACTAACAAATGGGATTAGCTTTTGAACATTCTTTCCCTAGTAATAATTTTCCAAGGGTGTCGAACATTAAAATTCTACTCTATATGAAATACATTTTAACTAAAGTTAAGGATGTTTTGGCAATTTCTTTTTCACACACCGCACTATATGGGCACTTAGCATATGACCTCATTGCTGAAACATAATTTGTCTACCATTGATCCATGGAGTTGGACCAAATATTTTAGGAATGTGTGACTATAATTCAGATCCTCTGCTTGTTACAATCGGGAGAATTTTGTTTGTTGCAATCTAATTGGGTCATATCATCACTGTTGCATTTAATGTAGCCGTGTCACCAATGTTGGATGAATCACGATCAAGAAAACAGGAGTCTCCTGCTTGTGGTAAGCAGAGGATCTAGATTTGTGTGACTATTGTCCATCAGATGGCTCAGATTTCAGCGGCAAAAGCTAAACAAGGGATACCCCAAAAAAGCCTCCTACCCCAAGTTCCTCTCTTTTGAAACTTTAGGGGGACCGCTTCGTGGATTTCTCTCCCCCTCCTCTCTCCATGTGCATTGCTCGAGCCCCACCTCATAGTAATTGTAAAAAAATACATCTCTCCACCATTTCTATGCCATGGTTTTATAAACATCATGAATGGGTGGTATAAAGGCACCCCATTTTTGTATGGAACACAATATCTACATGTAGCTATCTCTAATATATAACAAGGGTGGAATTTGCATGCAATTAGTTTTTCATATTGTTAAAGCTATACATCATCAAGGACATGCATGGTAAAGGTTTTAAACTTAAAATTTTTTAAAGCAACTAATTTCTCACCATGACTGAACTATGCATTATTAAAGAGCATGTGCATTAAAGTAAAAGAAATGGCATTAATTTACATAACTAAGGTGAAGCCATGTGCTTCCATCTAATTATACATGCTCTCCGATATGTTAGATTCTTTTGAGACTTCGTTATTTTGAAAATGTTCTTGATTCATCATGCGTGCCACGCACTTACGCACAACCATCAACTTTGGTAATAGCTTGATGCGTCATCATGATTCCTTTAAGGTGATGTCACCATTCAAGGCTCTCATGTACATGAAGCTGAAGCTAACTGATGTCAATTTATAAATCTAAGAGACCAGCCAAACAATGACCTTCTTTAATTAATGTAATCTGGCTCAATTCCAAATATAGTATGATTCACCAGTTGAAGCCACGTTGATAAATAGTATAATCCATTCTAATATTTAGGATTCAAATTAAAGGATAGTTATACATTCATACCTTCAAAGAACCACTCCAAAAAAGTTCGATCTAGCCAAAAATATAGTTAATATTAACCATTCATAGGATAATAAAACTTTATCCAATATAGATGGTCAGATTTTTTTTTAAATTTTTAATTCAAAACCGATAAATCCAACTTAAACAAATTGACCATACTTAATCTGGTCTCTGTAAACATTTCTCTAACCACCAATTAATATTAGCCCTTGATGTATAAGGGCCCAAAAACTTGGGCCTAAAAATAGTTGATAAACATTTATAACTTGCATGATTAAATCTCTTTCATTAACCAAATAAATATGTACATGCCTTGATATTCATGGGAGCAAATATCCATCATATATATCTGATAAAGATGCACAATAGTTATACCACATGTCCAAAGGTATATATATATATATATATATATATATATATATATATATATATATATATATATATATATATAGAGAGAGAGAGAGAGAGAGAGAGAGAGAGAGAGAGAGAGAGAGAGAGAGAGTCATGCTCACGTGCGCACATTTGCATACGTGTCATGGGCGTCTAATCCGAATGGTCCATGTGATGTGGAATCCCATGAAACCCAAGGGACAAATTTTTACTAATCTAAAATTTTGGTGGGCTATAGTAAGGAGAAATGCAAATCAAGAGAGGTAACTATTTTCATTTTTCATGGCCCACCAAAGTTTTATATCAAAGTAAAAATTAGGCATGGGAGCTTTGATGAGGTTTTGCTTCGCATGGACTATTCAGATTTCGGACTCACACCACGTATGATGAGTTCTCAAAAAAGTTCACGGGAGTTTCCTGTGACTCCAAAATCTGAATGATACATGTTATGTAGAACCCCATGAAACCCTAGGGCCCAACTTATACTTTGATCCAAAACTTGGTGGGCCATGGAAAAAGAAAATATTTTCCTGTCTTGATTTGCATCTCTCTTTGCTATGGCCCACCAGAGTTTTAGATCAATGTGAAAATTAGTCCCATGCGGATGCAGTTTGAAGTTTCATGGGATGCCGCATCATACGGACTGTTTAAATTAGACTCCCATGACACGTGTGAAAAGGTGCACAAGTGCATATCTCTCTCTCTCTCTCTCTCTCTCTCTCTCTCTCTCTCTCTCTCTCTCTCTCTCTCTCTCTCTCTCTCTCTCTCTCTCTCTCTCTCTCTCTCTCTCTCTCTCTCTCTCTCTCTCTCTATATATATATATATATATATATATATATATATATAAAGTGGGTCCATGCATCCCATTGTTCCAAGTGGTGCACTAGCTGATATCTGTGTTTTCCCTTCATCCAGTCTTTTTAGTCTTTTGTGAGGTAGTCAACATGTTAGATGACAAATAAACATTACAGTGGGCCTAGGAAGTTTTTAATGGTGGGCGTTGAATTACCAATCTTTTCTGGTGGTGTCCACCTTAAATTTGGATCTGCCTCGTTCATGCCTTAAAATAATGATCCAAAATTTATGATCGGTTTGGATAAAACATATACATGATTGTGGGTCCCACTGATCGTACAGTAGCCACGGTTCCACTGGCATGTCAATATGCAATCTGCATCCCTTGCAAATAACATAGGGAAGGGACCTTTACTCAAATTCAAATAATCCAACGGTCAAAAGAGGTTTGACCAATCTGGGCCATTGATAAGTGAAATTCTTACAAACCCAAGTTGATTGATTAGTGTAGGCCCACTTAACGAAAATTGTTAGATACCCAAGCTGAATGATCCATCTAGACCCACTTAATGAAATTCTTACAGATCTAAGCTGATTGATCCATGTAGGCCCACTTAATAGAAATTCTTACAGACCCAAACCTCTTGATTCATGTAGGCCCACTTAATGGAAATTCCTAATTAAATACCCAAGCTAATTGATCCGTGCAGACCCATTAATCCATGTAGCCCACTTAATGGAAATTCTTACTGATCCAAGCCAAAATGATGCATGTAGGCCCACTTAATGGAAAGTCAGTAACTCAAGCCTATTGATCCATGTAGGCCCACTTAATTGAAGTTCTTACACACCCAAGCCAAATGATTCATGTGGGTCCACTTAATCATCCAATCTGGGCCATTGTTTTTAAACTATGTTATTATAGACAACAGAAATGTTTCCTTTGGAGGAGCATAACAAGCTCCAAGAGGGTCAGATTGATAGATAGTGAGATTACCCAAAAGAGTATCTTGGCAGGTCGCTATTTCATTCTTTTAAAAGGAAAACCAGGTCGCTGCTATTTCACTCGCGCACATGTGAGAATTTAGAACACGTATGTGATTCTAGAGCCGACTCATTGTGCCATCCATACCATGGTTGGATCATGTCCAAAAACTAGTCTGGTAAGACGAGAGCTGGGCATTGAGTTGAGTTGGGAGTTGGACCAAGTTACGGTCGACCCGGCTGATCTGGTTTTGAAATAGGCTTAACCCAGCTCGGTACTGAGTCCAACATGCTTGACTTGATCCGAGTCCGGGTCTAGCGTGGACAAATCTGGACCAAGTCTGAGCCCGGTCAAAAATACCGAGTCATATATATATATATATATATATATATATATATATATATATATATATAGAGAGAGAGAGAGAGAGAGAGAGAGAGAGAGAGAGAGAGAGAGAGAGAGAGAGAGAGAGAGTTTGGGATTCGGTCGGTGCCGGAGTCGAAATTGGGTGCAGCAGGTAGGATTAAAGATACTTAAAAATTAGGATACACACACTCGACTCAAATCCGAGTCAGGTTGGGTTTCGAATTGAGTTTTGGGTCTAGTTACCGGGTAACTCGAACTGACTCAATTTAATTTCGGATTAAGCAAAGCCCTACTTCGATTTGAACTGACTCATCCATTTGCTTTGAGTTGAGTCAGGTCTGCACCAGTCGAATCAGGTGAGACAAACCTAATTGCTAAACTCAGCGCATTGAATATATACGGTTGAGCATTTTTCAACCAACCCACGTTGATTTCATGTATACGGTCTCATTCAGAGTAGGCCCTTCCCGACAAGCAGCTAGGAGAAACGTGGATTGGCGGGCCCACCACATAAATGACCTGCCCATGTAGTCAAGCTGCTCTGCTCATTCAGTGGGCCATGTGGGGACCCACAAGTAGGCAGAATCTGAACCGTAGGTCAGATTTTGCAGAGACCTGGTTAACTACAGCAGGTTGTACGCTAACTTAGAATGCAGTCCTCTCTTTCCAGCCAACGTGCCCTTTGTCTAAAACATGAAATTCCAAGTGAACAGGGCCCAAATGAAAATCCACATCCATCAACAGGCCACCATGTCAAAATCAAAGGGAACGCGGATTGAGTACTACCCATCGGTCTCTAGCTAGGAACGGACAGAAGTATTAAGGCCGAGGACGTTTTCAGTCCTTTCGTGTACAGGGACGTTTATTGGGAAACGTCTCCAGTCCTTTGGCTCATGCTGTTCTTTTTTTACTTAACGTCTACATCCATACGTACTGTCACGTGTGATGAAGCTGTTTTATATAAGGCTTTTGTACCGTCCATGTTGATGAAAAAAATTTATCGGCACTCTCTCCGCGTCACCCTCTGCGTATCGTTTCTAAAGCCTGCACTGAGAGAAAAGATAAAAGTGACCCTGGCTAAACCGGAAAACCCTCCGATGCCTAAGTCAGGACAAAAGAATCAGGGTTTATTTCGAAAGTAGAAGAGAGCTCAATTTCCCGTACCTGTAGATACGGCACTGTGTGCTATTTATACTTACCTGTGAGGCGGTCTGGGTCCGATAATCTCGGCACGATCAGAGGGATTATAGGATCATGGGGATATTGCCCGCAATCTACTGATTGCGCAGCGTATCTGGTGGATCGTGTGCATTTGCGAGCGAAGTTACCGGCCACGTTTGGTCGTGGCAGTTTTCATGTTTAGCGAACGGGGTATGCGCCTCTGAATACCGACTCAGCTCGGCTCATCCAACCACGAAGTAAAGGACTATTCGGCTCGAACCATCCAACCACGGAATAAAGGACTATTCGGCTCGGACCATCCGACCACGGAGTGAAGTCCAATATCTAGTACCGTCTAATCCGTCCTGTTAGGCCAGTCTCATCGTAGTTGGACTGGCTGGTCATGTCGAGCAGAGGGCAGGTCATCCGGTCGGAATATGAGGACTGTCCCGAGCTGCATCTTGGCCGTGTCGGCTGCTCGGACAGGTTGCATTTAGAAACAGGTCGGAGGAGTCACGCCTCAGCTCTGACTGGCAATCGGACCAGCGTTGTATCATGAGCTCGGATTTCCCATAACAGAAGCCCCCTACTCTTCGAGTTTGCTCGCAGGCTCGGAGAGTAATTACGTAGAAAATCTCCCGCCCTTATTGCCATGATGACGAGTCTTGGATTGCGAGCGCACTGATCGCCTTGGCTGACATGTGGCGACGGTTACGATCCCGAATCTCCTCCAGCCTATGAGAGGCTGCCACGCAGGCCAGAGGAGACGTGTACCTGACGGCTCAGAGTGCCTAGGCGTCGCTTCGCGTATCGAGGTACGCTGCCCGATGTCAGAGCCGTGCGATCGGTTCGGTATCCCACCAATGCAACGCAGCCATGTGTCCTCGGAGATCGGCTCGTGCCGATTCGGCTGCTGCCATTAAGGCTCGCCATTAATGCAGAATCCCTTCACTGCCTATATAAGGCGCTCCGAATTTTCATTTGCTACTTTACATTCTAAATTAGAAGAGTACACCGGAGGAGGCGATTTCCGACGAGGCGATTCCGACCAAATTTGAAGTTTCCGGTAGAAGGCGATTTCCGACAGTCACCCAGTGAGTCTCGCTGATCTTCACCCTTCTTTCTCCCATGTCTTCCGACCTCGAGATGGTTTGCGAATATGCCGATGACTCCGAGCCGGGGAATACTGAAAGTGAGAGTGGGTCCTTCGAAGGCCCTTTTGAGACCATCTCGACTTAGAGGCAAAAAACGTTGAGTTCTAAGATCGAGCAGCTCAGTAAGAAGACAGTCACCCGAGCCCGCCGAGTCGAGACCACTACCACTAACGAAATGTCCACGAATTTGTGCACCGCAGAGGTAGTCCCAGGAGGTTCTGTCATGTCAGAATTTCAGATGGAGTGGATTCGTTCGGAGTTTCAAATCCCTGACTCCGTTCAGATAAGGGCTCCTGGTCCTTTGGACGTTGTTGGCGCTCCTTCCAAGGGAGAGGTAGCCATCTTCCTTTGCGAGCTGCAGTGCGGGGTCCGACTCCCACTACACCCATTCATCAGGAAGGTTACGACCTACCTCGGATTGGCTCCTGGGCAGTTCGCCCCGAATGCATGGAGAGTGATGATTTCTGCCAACATCATCTGAAGACAAGTTGAAAACTCCGAGCTGACCTTAGAGGAACTGATGAGTCCGTACATGGTCAAGCATGACAGCAACGATCCATGGTATTATTTTGTGACTCGGGGGAGCAAGGGGTCGGGGTTGGTGATGCACCTGCCGTCCTCTAATAAGGACTGAAAAAACAAGTGGTTCTGGGCGGCAGGTGAATGGGAGGCACCAGCGGCGGAGCTTAGAACCTCAACGGCTCGAGTTCCGACCCATTTTACAAAATCAGGTCGGACTTCATTTTACAACCGGGTTGCTGCTTTAGTTTTTCCCTGCTTCAGTCGAAGTAAAATTTCTTTTTCCTTTTGCAACTTTTCAAAAGGGGTTGCCGCTCCTCGACTCGGATCAGAAAAACCGCATAGCGAAGGCCAGCGCGCGATCGGAGATGCTCCGTTCCTGAGCTGATCTGATCACCGCAGCCAACCTCCACTGGTCCGGGCTCTGCAAATCCCAGCCTTTGTTTACATCACTCAGTAAGCTGTCCTGATCTCTCCGATGGACTTTCTTTTGATTATTTAGTAGCTGACAACCTTTTCTTTCGCATGCATGGCCAAGGCATCCGGGGCTCGGAAGAGGAAAGCAGTTCCGACCGCGGCGTAGTTGCTAAAAGAAGCCCCCCGAGTGAAGATTACTTGGAAGAAGCCGACTTCCCCTCGCTTGGGGGAATCTTCCACTGCATCGACCTCAGTAGTCCCAGCGCCAGGACCGGTCGGCTCTTCCTCCGTACAGCCGACTCTGGCGCAACCTAGCACTGTCGTGACTCCCTCGGCAGTCTTGCGCCCGGTGGTACGTCCTCCTCCAGGGCTCGTCCGAACGATTGTGGCAGGCACTGTAGTAGTTCCGAGCTCCTTTGCTCCTCGTGTCCCCACCGTCACCGTTCCCCCCACCGCGGAGGCTCCTGCCGCAGCTCCCGATCCCCTCATCACTGTCCCTTCTTCCTCCAAGCGGGAAGCCATGAGAATGGCCGATAATATGACTCCCCCCCCCCCCCGGAGGTCGGGAGAGATACCTGCGTCGAGGGTCAAAACTCGATCGGCAGCAGGGTGGGGAACGAGGGAGCTGAGGCCTCGCCCCAGGCGGGCACGGAGAGAGGCAGCGGCCTTGAGGTCTGAGCAGACCAATCTGCGCCAACAACTTTCGGCCGAGAGGGCCAGGGCGAGGTGACTACAAGGAGTCGTCATCGACTTGGAAGCCAGGGAGCTGCATCTGCAGGATAAGGCGGATAACTTTAAAGTAAGTGGTGATGTAGCGGCCGCCGAGCTGACCCGTGCCAGGGCCCACGCGGACTCTTTGGCCATGGAGACCACTCGGATCAGTGAAGCCCTGAAATGTGCCAAGGCCGGGGCGGTTGAAGAGCGGACCCGAGCTGTGAATCAGCCTATGGAGGTTCTGCGGTCCAAGGACGAGGCCTCCCTGGCCGCAGCGGTTACTGCCGCGGTAGACGACTTCAAGACCTCCAAGGAGAGGGACGCTGAAGCTACGACATTCTACAACCGCGGTTTCGATGCTTGTCTCGAGACAGTATTAGGTTTATACCCAGACCTCGATCTTGACTCTCTCCTGCCAGAGGACCCTGAGGACGCCCCTGCTGAAGTCGTCCGCTCGGACCAAGCCCCCAACGCACAAGCTCCTCCAGCATGAAGACATTCTATCATTTTTATTTTTATCTTTGGACTGTCGACATTAATTTGTGTTGATGTACTTTTTACCCCTCCAAAGAAATTTAATGAGAAACATTCTTTTGAACTTGTCTATTTTTTACTTGCAATATCGTTTTGTGACTGAGCTGACTTCTTTATGGATTTAACCCTTTGTTTATTGCTTAATCCATTTTCGGCCCAAGTTTTAGTTGGGTCCAATCTTTTGGAGTGTTCGGTTCGTTGCTCATCGGGCGAGAGCTTTTTATTGTCGTATGTCGAACCGAATACTTTACTAGAGAGTTGGGTTATGATTAGGCTTTTTCCCTCAAAAGGGATCCCTTGTCGATCTTTGTAAAATTAGGCTCCGAGCCCTTGGGGGTCAGACCATTAGGTCATAGTCGTAGTAACCAAAACAGTTGAGTAAACATCCGAGGCCGAATTGAAATTTTTATTAAGTGCCTTAAAGGCTAGTCGCTCGGAGGCATACGCTTTATTATGAGCCTTGAAGGCTAGTTCCTCACGGGTAGTAGATCTTCAGGTGTTCAGCGTTCCATGGATGAGGGAGCTGGCGGCCTTCGAGGTCTTTCAGGTACGAGCCCGGTTTGGTAGATCTAACCACACGATATGGTCCTTCCCAGTTGGGTCCGAGTGCTCTTGCTCCTGGCTCAGCCGTATTCTGGAAGACCCGTCGGAGGACCAAGTCCCCTGGGCAGAAGCGCCTGACTTTGACCTTAGAATTGTAGAAACGTGTCACCTGCCGATGCCGAGCCGCCGTTCGAATCTTCGAAACATATCTGAGTTCTTCAAGCAAATCCGGATTGGCAGCGATCTGCTCGGAGTTCTGATTTTCTTCGAAGCTCCTAACCCGCTCCGTAGGGAGTCCAATTTCTACTGGCACCATTGCTTCCGAGCCATAGGACAACGAAAATGGGGTTTCACCCGTTGAAGTTTGTGCTGTGGTCCTGTAGGCTCATAGGACGAGGGGGAGCTCCTCGGCCCAGCTTCTCTTTGCTTTTTCGAGCTTTGTCTTGAGGTGGTGCTTGATGATTTTGTTGACTGCTTCAACCTGCCCGTTTGATTGCGGGTGCCGAGGTGATGAATAGGCATTCATGATGCCAAGTCCTTTGCACATACTGAGGAACTTGTCATTATCGAACTGGCGGCCATTGTTAGAGACGATGGTACGTGGGATTCCGAACCGGCAGATGATATTTTTCCACACAAAGTTGATCACTTTCTGCTTGGTGATCTTGACGACTGGCTCGGCCTCAGTCCACTTTGTGAAGTAGTCGACGGCGACTATAACGAACTTGACTTGTCCCTTCCCAGTGGGCAAAGGACCGATGATGTCGATTCCCCATTGGGCGAACGGTCACGGCCCACTCATGGGGGTTATTTCTTCTGCCGGTTGCCTCGGCACGGCGGCAAAACGTTGACACTTGTCACACTTCCGAAAAAACTCCTTAGAGTCTTGCTTAAGAGTCGGCCAGAAATACCCTTGACGAAGTATCTTCATGGCCAAGGCGAGACTACCTGAATGGTTCTTGCAGATTCCCTCGTGAATCTCTCGGATTACGTAGTCGGCCTCATCCGGTCGGAGGCATCTAAGGTAAGGCTGAGAATGCCCCTTCTTGTACAACACTCCGTCCAATATGATGTACCGTGCTATCCTGACTCTGAGACGCCTTGCCTCTAACTTGTCCGAGGAAATTTCGCCGAATGACAGATAATTGAAGATTGGGTCCATCCAACTAGGAATGGACTGGACGGGATTGATTTTCTCTGACTAGTTGATACTTGGGTATTTAACGAACTCGACCGGGATGAAACGCGGGATCTTTCCCTAGGAGGCCGAGGCGAGTCTTGCTAGGGCATCAGCCCAGGAGTTCTCAGATCTGGGGATCTGCCGGATAGTACAGCTCCAAAACTTCTAGATTAATTTCCTCGCTTCTTTGAGGTAAGCGATCATTCTGACTTCTTTAGCTTCGTACTCCGAGGAGATGTGGTTTACCACCAGCTACGAGTCGCACCGGACTTGCAGGGTCTGAACACCTAGGCTCGCTGCCAGCCTGAGTCCAGCTAACAATGCTTCATACTCGGCCTCATTGTTTAAATCTTTGAATCTGAATCTGACTGCGTATTGGATTGTCGCTGAATCAGGGGCGACCAGGACAATCCCGGCTCCTTCCCCTTTAATGTTGGAAGACTCATCAACATAAAGGACCCATCCCGGACCCGATGCTGTCTCTTGGTCGGTCGACGGGACGGGTGGCGTTATCTCAACTTCCTTATTAATCTGTTCCTCACTCGGAGCGGTGAATTCGACGATGAAATCGGCTACCGCTTGACCCTTGATTGCCACTCTAGGCTGGAACTGAATGTCAAACTGTCTAAGCTCCACGGCCCACTTGGTGATCCAACCTGACACTTCAGGTCTCTAGAGGACCTACCTCAGAAGAGAGTCCGCTAGCATGATGATAGAATGGGCCTGGAAGTACGGCCGCAATCTTCTTGCAGAGACGACGAGGCAGAGTGCCAGCTTTTCTAAAGACTGGTATCTCGTCTCTACCGGTATCATGGCTTTACTTACATAGTACACGGGGTACTGCTTGCTTCCTTCTTTGATCAGAGTCGAACTGACAGTTGAAGTCGAGACTTCGAGGTAGAGGAACAGAGGCTCCCCTTCTTCAGGCTTGGACAATAGAGGCGGTGAACCCAAGTACTATTTCAACTGCTGAAAGGCTTGCTCGCACTCTAGCGTCCACTTCACCTTCTTATGGCCCTTCAGCTGCTGGAAGAAGGGAAAACATTTATCTGTAGCCCTGTATATGAAGCGTCCAAGGGCGGCAACTCTTTTCGTGAGACACTGTATCTCCTTAAGAGTCCGAGGCGAGTTCATGTCGAGGAGGGCCTTGATTTTATCTAGGTTGGCCTCAATCCTTCGCTGGCTGACTTGAAAGCCAAGGAACTTCCCTGACTTAACTCCAAACGTACACTTAGAAGGGTTAAGCTTCATCTGATACTCTTGGAGGATGTTAAACGTTTCTTTGAGATCAGCAAGGTGGTCGGAGGCTTTGATACTTTTTACTAGCATGTCATCCACGTACACCTCCATGGTGCCCCCAATCTGCTTGGTGAACATCTGATTCACCAGCCTTTGATATGTTGCCCCAGCGTTTTTCAGGCCGAATGGCATGACCCAGTAACAGTAGAGTCCTCTGTCCGTGACAAAGGTCGTCTTCTGCCTGTCTGGGGGATACATAGCAATCTGATTATACCCGGAATAAGCGTCCAGGAACGAGAGCAGCTCATGCCCGGCTGTGCTGTCCACCAGTTGGTCGATCCGAGGCAACGGAAAGCTATCTTTAGGGCACGCTTTATTCAGATCGGAGTAGTCTACACAGACTCGCCACTTTTCGTTAGATTTTCTGATGAGAACCACATTCGCTATCTAGTCAGGGTAATATACCTCTTCTATGAAGCCCGCATCAAGCAGGACGGAGACCTCCTCGGCAATGGCTTCATATCGTTCGGCGTCAAACGGCCTTCTCCTTTGCTTGACCGGCTTATGATCTGGGTCCACGTTCAACCTGTGAACCAACACGTCAGGAGAGATCCCTGGCATATCCGCATGCGACCATGCGAAGATATCTCGATGCTGCTTCAAGAAGGTTAATAGTTGATTCCTCCGCTCGGGATTCAATGATGACTCGAGCTGGACAGTCTTGCCCGGGTCTGATTCATCGAGGGGGACTTTTTCCAGATCCTCGACTGATAAACTTTTTGGTAGTCCAAGGCGTCCACGACGAGAGCCTGTTTGGCAGCTCTTTCCTAACCGCTATAGCATAACATCTTCGGGCCTCACATTGATCGCCTCGGAGATAGTCGATCCCTCCTTCAGCTGGGAACTTCATCACCAGATGGTAAGTTAAGACGACCGCTCTCATTGCATTGAGGGAGGGTCGGCTCAAGATTACATTGTGGACAGATGGAACATTGACAACTAAAAAGTTCAACAGAAGCGTGACTTGATGTTGTCCTTCTTCCGCTGTTACAGGGAGGGAGATAGCTCCTTCAGAGATTACTCTCTCTCCGAAAAAGCTGTGCAAGGGAGTCTTCACGGGTCGGAGTCGAGACCGTGGAATTCTCATCTTTTCGAATGCCTCGGAATACATAAGATCGGCTGAACTCCCGGTATCGACTAGGATGCGGAACACCTTGTGATTCGCTATGGTCATGGTAACCACTAGCGCGTCATCGTGTGGATGCTGGATCCCGCGTGCATTATCTTCCGTGAAGGTCAGGCTGCACGGAGCGACTTGGAGTTCCTTGCTGGGACGTTCCGTTAGGTAAACGTGATGTTCCGGCTCGAATCTCTAGGAATGGGCTTTTTGAGCCCTGTTTGAATCCCTTCCCCCACCTGAACCCCCGAAGATGGTACGAATTTCAACTGGTTCCTCTAGGGGGTTGTTTGGCTTTTCCTGCGGTTGCTCCTCTCTCTGAGCGGATCTTTCTCTTTTGGTGTAACGACGCAGATGTCCCTTACGGATGAGAGACTCGATCTCGTCTTTCAGGTCCACGCAGTCGTCTGTGTTATGGTCATGATCTCGGTGGAAGAGGCAGAATTTTCGCTTGTCCCGTTGCTCGGGGTCAGCCCTCATGCAGACTGACCAATTAAGTAATCTGTCTCCTCGAATATCTAGCAGAATCTGCTCGGCAGATGTGTTGAGAGGAGTATAGGAACGGAATTTTTCCTCTGGCCTACGGCTCGGTTGACGATCGCGGGGAGCGCGGTCATCGGTCCCTTTACTGTTTGGCTGAGAGTCTTCGTTCCTCGACCTCTTTCCCTTGTTTGTCGAGTCAATGACTTGTATTCCTTTACAGGCATTAGTAAACTCCTCGGCGCTGGTGTACTTTTGAGCCTTCTCCATGAAGTCTGTCAGCATTTTCGGGGGGTTTTTGCCGATGGAGAAGGCGAACTTTCCTTCCTTCAGTCTGCTCAGGATGGCAGCAAGAGTCATCTTGTCATCGTAGTCTTCGACATGCAACGCCTCTTCATTGAAACGGACGATGTAGTCCTTTAACGACTCCTTCGGAGCCTGCTTGATGGTAAGTAGGTGGGTGTTAGGTTTCCGACTTCTCTTACCACTTATAAATTGTGTAAGGAATAACCGGCTTGGTTCTGCGAAGGAGCCCACGGAGTTTGGCTTGAGCTGACGATACCAAATCTGAGCGGATCCTGTGAGTGTGATGGAAAACGCCCTACACATCATTACATCCGTTGCAGTCTGGATCTGCATCCACGATTGATAGGCCTCCAGGTGTTCGGATGGATCCCTGGATCCTGAGTACTGGATGACGGGAGGCATCCGAAACCTCTTCGGCATCACTTCAGCCATGATGGCTGAGGTGAAGGGAGGTTCAGTCTCTTCCATCATCGCTTAGATCGTGGCTATAACTGTCTATTGTTGTTGCTTCTTCTCCAATGTCAGGAACTTGTCTTTCAACTCTGTAAATCGTGCCTCCCATGGGTCCCTATTTTCCGCGACGACCTCTGGGGTATCCTCGCTCTCATGCGTTCTCCCTTCTCTCCTCCGTTCTAACTGATGACGGAGGTCCGTGGGCAGTAGAGCAGATGTAGCAGAATGAACGGTTGTGAAAATTCGAGTAGTGGTATTCCGCGCGGATCCCTTGTCATGCACCGCTGGAGGGTTCTGTCCTAAATGCAGCATCCCTGAATACTGGGGGGCTTCAGGTCTTACACTCCTTGGCGCAGAGCGAGTCTCCACGAACAGTCCCACCGGTTCAAGAACAGGCTGTTCCTGAACCGGACGTGATTCTGGTTCCCTCTCCTGCTTCATCTTGTTGATCTCGTCGCGCAGGGCCTGGATCTTGTTCTGCATGGCGCGGTATTTACCCGACCGGTTACGAGAACGATGAGAAGCTCCTGGTGCGGACTTGGCATGAAGTGTTGATGATGACCAAGCTTGCTTACTTGGTACCGGTTCCACCACTACAGCTTTCTTCTTCCTCGTCATTGCTTAGGTGAATGAGAACCTGACTTCTAGTTTCAGGTTCTCACAGACGGCGTCAAAAAATGTTGATGACAAAATATGGTCGGCCCTCCCTCCACATCACCCTCTGCGTATCGTCCCTAAAGCCTGCACCAAGAGAAAAGGCAAAGGTGACCCTGGCTAAGCCGGAGGACCCTCCGATGCCTAAGTCAAGACAAGGGAATCAGGGTCTATGTCGAAAGTAGCGGAGAGCTCAATTTCATGTACCTGTAGATATGATGCTGTGTGCTATTTATACTTGCATATAAAGCTGTCTGGGTCCGATAATCTCGGCACGATCAGAGGAATTTTAGGATCATGGGGATATTGCCCGTAATCTACTGATTGCGCAGCGTATCTGGTGGATCGTGTGCATCTGCGAGCGAAGTTACCAGCCACGTTTGGTCGTGGCAGTTTCCATGTTTAGCGAACGGGGTATGCGCCTCTGAATACCGACTCGGCTCGGCTCATCTGACCACGGAGTAAAGGACTATTCGGCTTGGACCATCCGACCACGGAGTAAAGGACTATTCGACTCAGACCATCCGACCACGGAGTGAAGCCCAGTATCTAGTACCGCCTGATCCGTCCTGTTAGGCCGGTCTCATCGTAGTTGGCCTAGCTGGTCATGTCGAGCGGAGGGTAGGTCATCCGGTCGGAATATGAGGATTGTCCCAAGCTGCATCTTGGCCGTGTCGGCTGCTCGGACGGGTTGCATTTCGAAACAGGTCGGAGGAGTCACGCCTCAGCTCTGACTGGCGATCGGACCAGCGTTGTCGGACCAGCGTTGTATCATGAGCTCGGATTTTCCATAACAGTCCATATTAAGTTTTATACCAGGGTTATAATTATAACTATTTCATTATTTTCATCCTCCCTGGTATATTTCTTGTGTGGGTGAGAGAGGTAACTCCGTGTCATTGTCCCGTGCAAAATAGGAATATTGTCGAAGATTGTAAACTCTTTTATCTCTTATCTTTTATTTGATTTGATTATTTTGACTTTTATTTAGCCCTTTTTTTTTCTTTTTTTTTTTTTTTTTGTTTTGCCTTATCTATATTGATCACCAGTGTATGTTTTTCCAAAATAATTGGTATTATGTCCAAACATTAAAAAACCTTTTAACACAAGATTAGTGTTAGCGTTTGTTTGACAATTGTGTTTTAAATGGCTGGATTGAATTCTATTATATTTGAAGTATTTAAGTTCAATTATACGTTATTGAAATCAAAAAGTGAAGGAAGGATGCGCAATTGCAATTGAAGGAAAAAAAAGAAAAAAAACTATTGGAATTGAAAGATAGGATATTTGAGGGTAAAAATCAATTACCCATGGTGGACCTTCTTACTTTAGAAGATTCAGTTTTATTCAATATGTTCAATAAGCTAATACAAAAGTTTGTGAGATAAATTACGAAACCTATATGAAGAAAAATCAATGTCAAATAAAATATTTCTCTAACGTTAACTGTACAACTTGAAGATGAAATATGGGTTTCCCTTGCAAGAACACATTAATGGTTTAACACCCTTTTTGGCATATTAGTGGTGGTTGATGTGAAGATCGATGATGAATAAAATATTCCACTTTTGCTCTATTCGAAGCCAGATTTCGTGGAATGGTTTGATTATGAATCTGATCAACAATGGCCCAGATCTCACTATAGAGCTGGCCACGTCACATTGCTTAGTAAAGAGTCTCGCAAAAATAAAAATAAAAATTGCATGAACAATCTATTGGCGACGCTATGATAGTAAGAGAAAGATGTTGCGCAGCACGCCAACAACGCAATGGGCCGGGATCCAATCTCAGGCCTCACCCACAAACGATAAACAGAAAGGAATATAAACTACAAATAGATCAAAGCAATCCAAACAAACCACAAGACAAGATATACGTGGAAAAAATTCCAAACTAGGGTAAAAAATTACGGATGCAAACTTTCACTATGAAGAAACAAAGATTACAAGGCAAAATACTAACCTCTCCCTTGGAAGAATAGAAAACCCTGTGCCCACACCTTTAAAAATATTTTTCAATATTTCTCATTCCTTATAATACCCTAGAAAAACCCTAGGAACCCCTATTTATAGTTTAGGCAACTTCTCTTTCGCATTCCAGTTGCGAAAGGACTCAAATTCGCAGTTTCGTGCAAAATCGTGGAACAAACTGCGTAACCTACGACCGGTCCTAGGCCCCAGAGAAAAAACAACACAACTCGCTGGACTTTGAATCGTGCCAGGGCTCAAACCCACGACCGGTCGAGCGCCTCCCACGACCGGTTGAATACGCCCCACGACCGGTCGTAGACGTCCTACGACTGGTCAAAGGCGGCCCAATTGTGGCTCCACATTCTCAACAATCTTTCACTTGGAGACATATTGTCATAAACCTTCGTCTTCTTTATCCGGAGTGCACCACATCCCCGTCTTCAAGCCTGAAGACCAATCAAAGCTGAACAGAGCTTCAGCTTCTCCCTTGTGACTACCTTGGTCAACGTATCTGCAGGATTCTCACTTGTATGAATCTTCTCCAGAATAATCGATCCATCTTCCAGTAACGAACATATGAAGTGATATCTGATGGCAATATGCTTGGTCCTTGAATGAAATGCTGAATTCTTAGCCAAGTGTATTGCACTCTGACTGTCACTATACAGCTTGTAATCTACTGGCTTCTTACCCAGCTCTTCCATAAAATCTTGCATCCACACCATCTCCTTGTATGCTTCTGTAGCCGCAACATATTCTGCTTCTGTCGTACTGATAGATACTATCTTCTGTAACTGAGAGACCCAACTGACTGCAGCACTGCCCAGAGTAAAGACATAACCTGTAGTGCTTCTTCTGCTGTCGATATCTCCTGCCAAATCTGAATCCACGTAGCCTTGCAGCTTGATTTTCGATCCACCATAACACAACCCTACGTCCTTAGTACCCACAAGGTATCTGAGGATCCACTTCCTAGCTTCCCAATGTTCCTTCCCAGGGTTGTTCATGAGCCTGCTAACAACTCCCACTACTTGAGCAATGTCTGAACTCGTGCTCACCATAGCATACATGAGACTTCCAATCGCTGACGTGTATGGGACTTTGGTCATGTAGTCCCGTTCCTCCTGCATCTTTGCACCTTACTCCTTAGATAGCTTGAAGTGGTTGGCTAATGGAGTGCTAACCGCCTTAGCACCTCCCATATTGAATCGATCAAGTACCTTGGCTATGTACTCTGCCTGTGACAAAATCAGTTTCTTGTTTTCCCTGTCACGCTTTATCCTCATGCCTAGGATTTGTTTTGCAGCTCCTAAATCCTTCATGGTAAATTCTCTAGACAGTTGTCTTTTGAGATCTGAGATGTTCTTCATGCTTGAACCGGCCACAAGCATATCATTAACATACAGAAGAAGAATAATGTACGACATATCAAACTTCTTCAAGTAACAACAGTAGTATGCATGACATCTCCTAAAACCATTTTTCGACATGAAACTATCAAACTTCTTGTACCACTGCCTCAGGGCCTGCTTCAGGCCATATAGACTTTTCTTCAGTCTGCACACCTTGTTCTCATTACCTGGTGCCACGTATCCTGTCGGCTGATGCATATATATTTCTTCTTCAAGATCCTCATGAAGAAAGGCTGTCTTAACATCTAGCTGCTCTAGATGTAAGTTCTTTGTAGCCACTATACTCAAGACCATGCGAATCGTAGACATTTTCACTACCGGTGAAAATATTTCAGTGAAATCGATACTTGCCTTCTGTTGAAACCCTTTTATAACCAGTCTCACCTTGTACCGTTTCGAACCATCATGCTCCTCCTTCAGTCTATAAACTCACTTGTTATGAAGAGCTTTCTTACCCTTAGGTAGAGTGACTAGCTCCCATGTACAATTAGACTCAAGAGAGTCCATCTCCTCATCCATGGCTTGCTCCCACTTAACCCGTGTATCTGACTATAATGCCTCTTCAAAACACTCTGGCTCACCATTATCTGTCAGCAGTAGATAATGTAAGGAGGGTGAGTATCGGACTGTGGGTCTCCTCTCCCGAGTAGACCTCCTCACAACCGGTGTCTGTAGATCTGCCTCATGATGCTCCTATGTATGATCATCCTGTGGCGCTGTAACACCCATGTCCGGTAACTCTTCCAACTCTACGAATTCCTTTTTCTCGGCCTTATTTTCCTGCACACTGTCCTTATGCATCACTTTTTCGTTGAAGACTACGTCCTTACTTTTGATGATTTTCCTATTTTCTGCATCCCAAAACCTGTAGCCAAAATCATCCTGCCCGTAGCCTATAAACGTGCACCTCCTGGACTTCGCATTTAGCTTGTTTCTGTGTTCTGCATCAATGTAAACATATGAAGTGCAACTGAACACTCTGAGATGTGTAAGGTTCACTTCTTTCCCAGTCTATGTTTCTTCTGGTAGCCCACCATCCAATGGTGCTGAGGGACTTCTATTGATAAGACATACGACAGTATTTATAACATCTGCCCAAAAGGTCTTGGGCAACCCTGCATGTAACCTCATGCTCCTGACTCGCTCAAGGATAGTCCTGTTAATGCGCTGAGCCACACTATTCTGCTGTGGTGTCCCTGAAATCATTTTCTGATGTTTGATTCCACTTGCTACACAATACTCCTCAAACCTCTTATCACAATATTCTTCCCTATTATCAGATCTGAGACACTTTACTGTTTTACCTGTCTCGTTTTCTACCATAACTTTTCACTTCTTAAATGCATCAAATACATCAGATTTATGCTTTAAGAAATAAACCCACAGTTTTCTACTAGCATCATTAATAAAGGAAACAAAATAACGTGAGCCACAAAGGGATGATACCTGTGCCGGTCCCCACACGTCAGTGTGTACAAGCTCCAATAGATGCGTCTTTGAAGCGCGTCCTGTCTTCTTAAAGCTTACCCTCTTCTGCTTGTCATATATGCAGTCATCGCAGAATTTCAAGTCAAGAGACTTCAGCCCTGGTAGCTTCCTTTTTGACAACAGCACTTTCATTCCTTTCTCACTCATATGTCCTAACCTCTGATGCCATAACTGCCCATTCACTCCAGTTGATGCGACTGAGAGTGAACCATACGATCCCGAAGTCACGTACAAGGTGCCTTTCTTTTTACCTCGAGATCCACCAAGGTACCTTTTGTGATCTTCCAGGAATCACTGGTGAATGTCGTCACATAACTGGTATCGGCCAACTGCCCCACTGAGATCAGATTCCTTCTCAAACTCGATACATGTCTAACATCCTTCAGTTTCAAAACCGTTCCGTCTTTCTAATTGACGTGAACGTCTCCCTTTCCAACAATACTGTACGGCTCATCATCACCCAGGTAGACTCTCCCAAAGTCACCTGACACATAATCACGTAAAACTTCCTTACATGAAGTGGCATGAAACGAAGTACCCGAGTCTATAATACATGACTCATTCCTTGCATCAAGAGACAAGATCAACGCCTCTGTGTCGCTCTCCTCAGACAGATTCACTGAATCCTTCCCGTCTTAAGAGCCTCCTTCTTGTTTCTTGAGCGCCCTGCAATCACGTTTCATGTGCCCCTTCTTGCCGTAATGCCAACACCCGTCTTTGTCTTTCGGTCTCTTGGACTTCTTCCTCGACTTAGAACGCCCGTGTTTATTGCCTCCTCTGTTCTGCGATCTTCCTCTTCCTTCAACGTTTAGAGCATTCCCTTAATCCCCTGAAACTCCTGATGCCTTTCTTCTAGATTCTTCGCTGAGAATTAGACCGGCCACATCATCAAATTTCAGCGTTGTCGATCCTGAAGAATTGATCACAACAATCACCAAACCATCACAACTGTTTGGCAGACTAGATAAGATTAATAGTGCCTTGACCTCATCCTAAAAAATGATGCCAACGGATTCCAACTGGCTCGTGAATGTATTGAACTTGTTTAGATGTTCAGCCATGCTCACACCATCTGATATCTTCATGTTGAATAGCTGTTTCATAAGATGAATCCCGTTGGATGCTGAGGGCTTTTCATACATGGTGGCTAGGGCTTTCATTAATTCTTTTGTCGTTTTCATCTTGGATATATTAAAGGCGACGCTCTTAGACAAAGAGAGTCGGATCGTTCCTAAAGCCTTTCTATCCAGTAAAAACCATTCATCAGCTGTCACCTTTTCTGGTTTCTTCTCTTTTCCTTCTAGAGGAATATAGAGGTCCTTCTGATACAGATAATCCTCCATCTGCATCTTCCAGAAGGAAAAGTTTGAACCATCAAACTTCTCAATTCTAATTTTTCCATCTTCCGCCATCGCTCCCAATAGAACTAGACCAATAGCTCTGATACCAGTTGTTGCGCAGCACGCCAACAACGCAGTGGGCCGGGATCCAATCTTAGGCCTCACCCACAAATGATAAACAGAAAGGAATATAAACTAGAAACAAATCAAAGTAATCCAAACAAACTATAAGACAAGATATACGTGAAAAAAACTCTAAACTATGGTAAAAAACCATGGATGCAAACTTCCACTATGAAGAAACAAAGATTACAAGGCAAAATACCAACCTCTCCCTTGGAAGAATAGAAAACCCTGAGCCCACACCTTTAGAAATATTTTTTAATATTTCTCATTCCTTAGAATACCCTAGGAACCCCTATTTATAGTTTAGGCAACTTCCCTTCTGCATCCCAGTTGCGAAAGGACTCAAATCGGCAGTTTTGCACAAAATCAAGGAACAAACTGCATAACCTACGACCGGTCCTAGGCCCCGAAAAAAAAAACAGCACAACTCGCTGGACTTTGAATCGTGACAGGGCTCGAACCCACGACCGGTCGAGCGCCTCCCACGACCAATCGTGGCTCCCCCACGACCGGTCGAACATGCCACACGACTGGTCGTAGACGTCCTACGACCGGTCGAAGGCGGCCCAATTGTGGCTCCACATTCTCAACAAAAGATTTACTGAGAAGGGTACCAACGACAAAGATCAAATGAAATTATCTATGTCGAAAGGGCACAAAACAAGTAAGTGTTAAAATTATGGAAAGAATGGTCACTTGTGTAAAAATTTTAAATGCAAGAAAACATATTAGGAAATTTACAAACTTAACTCCTGGGGCTGTAGTATATTCCAAGGGTTAGGCTATTCGCCCATTAAAGCGGTACGTGAGCTGGGTTCAGAACGTCATGAGACGGTTCGTTTCATATCCAATGTGGGCATTAAAACATTGAGAGGACCTTTCCCTAGTACAAGAGGACCATGAAGGCATGATCAAGCATCAAATTCAAAATGCTCCCAGAGAAATCTAGTTGAAAGGGACATTAATTCATCTAAAGACAAGAAAGTGTTGTCTTTAGTAATTCCACGAGAAAATCTAAGCCATCAATGGATCTTAGATACGGGTACTTTATTGCATATGACTCCACACAAAGATTATTTTTACATATATTAATCATTTGATAGCGGCACAAGTTATATGGTTGGTGATTATATGTGTAAAATTGTAGAGATTGAAGATGTTAAAATTATTATGTTTAATGATATCACACGTACAATTTCTGATGTGCGGCACATATCGAACTTGCGGAAGTGTCTTTTGTTATTGAAAAAGTTTGATGAAGATAACTATAAAATTTCTGGTGAAAAGATTTAAATTGAAAATTGTAAAGGGAGTGATGAAGAATAGTTAGTGAACAGTTTATATCATTTTATTAGAGATGTCGTAGTTGGCGATGCTATTGTTACCAATCTCATGACAGACTCTACTACAATCTGGCACAAGTGGTTGGCCCAAATGAGTAGGCAATGACTAAAGATATTTGTTGATAGAAATTTACTTGTTAGTTTAACATATATTAATTTATATTTTTGTAAGGATAGCCTATGTGGAAAGCTTTATAAAGCTTGTTTTCCTTCGTCTACTACAAAAGTAAGGATGTTTTAATTTAATTCATTCTGATACTTAGGGAGGCTTCTATCGAATCTTTAGGAGGTTCGAAGCATTTTATTTCTTTTATATATGATTACTTTAAAAATGTATATATTTATATGTTAAAAAAGAAAAAGTACTGCTTTTACTTATTTAATCAACTTTAAAGCATTAGTTGATGAAGTGTCTAAGAACTGATAATGGAGGAAAATACACTTCGAAATTTTTTAAAGATTTTTTCCGGCAAGCATTACATTGAGAGGTACTAAACAGTCCCTAGTACTCCACATCAGAATCGAGTTGCAGAATGTATGAACTGTGCACTTATGAAATTTACTAGAAACATTTTGAGTTTGGTTAGGCTCGAGTAGTATTTTTGGGCGGAAGCCGTTAATACGACTTGTTACTTAATAAATTTTTCTCATACAATTGCACTAGATTGCAAGATCCCTGAGAATATATGGTATAAAAGACATTAATTATTTGTTCCTTCGTAATTTTTATTGCGACGCTTATGTATGGATTCCCAAGTAGCACATGACTAAACTAGATGTGAAGTCTAGAAAGTGTGTTTTTCTTAACTATGTAAATAGGACAAGGGAGTACAAATTGTGGGACCCTACTACCCACAAGTTAATAATTGGTCAAGATGTGATTTTTACTGAAGATTCGCTATAGGTTGCCGAGCTCAAAGTTTTGAAGAAGAATTGAATTAGAATATTAAAACGCTATTTAAAATCAATTTATTAATTCAGATGATTAGCAAGTTAATGATATTATTAAAGATAGTACAAAAGATAACAGGTGTTGAAACTCAAAGCGATCAAAACCGACCGAAGATAGTTACAAAACTTTATGTTTGGCTCAAAAATTATGTTACAGCTTATACTTATATAATAGAAGAGCACGGACCTTACTCATACCGAGAGACATGTGAATCTGTGGATGCTAGCTAATGTAGAGTGTGCATAAAGGAGAAGATTGAAGCTCTGGATAAGAATAAGACTTGAGAATTAGTTGAATTACCCAAATGATGAAAGACTACTTTGTTGCAAATAGATTTACAAGCTAAAAAAAAGATATTAAAAGGAATGCTGAAAGATACAAAATTCTATTAGTGATAAAATTATATGCTAAAAAATCATCTCCAGTTGTCTATTTGAGTATCACTCGTATTATATTGAGTATGACAGCAGTACTTAACTTGGAACAGTTGGATGTAAAAATCATTTTTTTTTCTACATGGGAATCTTGTTGAATAAATTTATATAACTCAACCCAACGGTTTTATTGAAGAAAAAAAAATAGAAGAATTTAGTTTGTAAGTTGAACAAAAACGTTTTGCGATTTAAAGCATGCACAATATATTCATAAAAGTGGTTTGATTTTTTTTATTGTGAGCTTGAAATTTCAAAGATGTGAGCCAGACTATTGTGCCTATGTTCGTAGTTATAGTAATCGTGACTTTATTATATTATTATTGTATGTGAATGACGTGTTGGTTATATGAACCAATAGAGATATTATTATAACATTAAAAACTCATTTGGCCATAGAATTTGATATGAATGATTTAGGTCTTGTTAATCAGATTCTTGAAAATGATCGTACTTAATATATATATATATAAAGAAAAGTCTAGATAACCCATAAGTTTTTTGTTGAAAGAGTTCAGAGCTGCTTGAACATACAAATTTCTAATTCAGTCAGTACTCCATTGCCTACTACTTGTAGGTTGTCTTCATTTTAGTGTCCTAACACAAAAGTAAAGAAGACATATGTCTCAAGTACCATATTCATTGGAGGTAGGGAGCTATATGTGATCGGGTTTTCCTCCTCAAATCAGAGGAGAGATGGAGCAACGGGTGAAAAATTGGAGTAATTCACCGCGTTGCTCGACCGGTCGTGGGATAGCCACGACTGGTCATGGGAGGCGCTCGACCGGTCGTAAGTTCGAGCCCTGGCACGACTCGAAGTCCAGCGAGTTGTACTGTTTTTTTTGGGGTCTAGGACTAGTCATAGGTGAGCTACGACTAGTCGTAGGTGGTCTACGACCAATCGTGGGAGAGCTACGACTAGTCGTAGGTTACGCAGTTTGTTCCACGATTTTACGCGAAACTGTGGATTTGAGTCCTTTCGCAACAGGGATGCGGAAAGGAGTTTCCTAAAACTATAAAAAGGATTCTCTAGGGTATGAGAAAAATACAAGAGGGTTATCAAAGGTGAGAGAGAAAGAGAAAAGAGAGAGAGGAGCTTGTGGAAGGGAGCCGTCATGTCAGCGCTTCTACGTCCTTATGATCGGTGAGATCTCTCTGTTTTTTTTATTCTCTTATTTTTTATCCTCTTATTTTTTATCCACTCCTGCGTGAGTGACGAAGGTTGTAAACGTTCTACTTAATAGTGGATTGTTGATTTTGACAAGGTCCCGTGGTTTTTACCTCTTTGAGGGTTTTCCACATAAAAATCTCGTGTGGTGTGTGATTGTTGCTTTGATTTATTTCATTGCTATTATTATCCTATAATTCTAGTTTGTTCGGGAGGCTAGATCCTAAGGTTTTGTGCAAGGTCCCCCAGCAAAGTGGTATCAGAGTACTAAGTTCATTGAAAGAGTAGGATCGGTTTGGAATTATGAAAGGTGGCTCATCAAGGATGATCAGCCTTAATGGTTCTAACTGGACCATATGAAAGGCTAAGATGGAGGACTTGCTTTATTGAAGGACCTATATTCTCCAATTTTAGGCATATCAGCAAAATTCAAGGATATGACTAATGATGATTGGAAGAAGTTCGACCGGAAGGCGGTGAGGTTTATTAGACAATGGCTGAATGATTCTGTGTTCCACCATGTGTCTACGAAAACCTCAGCCGCTAGCTATGGCTGAAACTACAAGAATTCTATGAGAGGAAGACAGATGGTAATAAATTTTTTCTGATAAGGCGACTTGTGAATCTCAAGTTCAAGGATGGTGGTTCTGTGGTCGAGCACATGAATGAGGTCAGCAATATAGTAAACCAACTCTCTTCTATGAAGATGGTCCTGGAAGATGAATTGCAGGCTTTACTATTGCTTAGTTCGTTGCCTGATAATTGGGAGACATTAGTAGTGTCTCTAAGTAACTCCGCGCCAGACGGAAAGACATCCATGGAACAGGTTACTAGCTATCTCTTCAATGAAGGGGCAAGGAGGAAGTCTCAGGGGTCTACTCAGCAAGAGACACTTGTGACACAGGAACGGGGGAGAGAAAAGAACAGGAAGGGCGGGAAGGCCCGAGATAAATTAAGAGGTAAGTCGAGTAAAAGAAAAGATTTTGAATGCTGGAATTGTGGCAAGAAGGGCCACTATAAGCATGAATATCGTAAGGCTAAAAATGACAAGAAAGGAAAAAGAAAGGAGAAGGAAGATGAATCTGATTCCACTGCGGTCGCTTCAGATGGCGGCATTGTTATTATTCTTTTAGCAGATCACGATGTATGTCTCACGACTATGAGTCAGGACATCGACTGGGTGATTGACTCAAGAGCTTCTTTTCATGCGACTCCACGCAGGGATTTCTTCACAAGCTACAAGTCAGGTGACTATGGGACCGTGAAGATGGGAAATTCTGGCGTATCGAAGATCGTGAGAGTTGGTGATATTTGTGTGAAGACTGATGTGGGTTGCACGTTGGTTCTCAGGGATGTGAGGCATATCCCAGACCTTCACCTCAACTTGATGTCGACGGGAAGGTTGGATGATGATAGCTATGAAAGCCAGTTTGCTGATGGGCACTGGAAGCTCATCAAGGGTTCGTTGATCGCAGCCAGAGGAAAGAAGTGTTGTACCCTGTACAAGGCAAGTGTCAGTGTATGCAAGGGTGGGTTGAACGCAGCGGAAGATTCAGCTATAGACATGTGGCACAGGCGTCTAGACCACATGAGTGAAAAAGGGCTTCAACTACTAGTAAGGAAGCAGCTCCTTCCAGACGCGACATGTATTCCTCTCAAAACCTGTCTTGATTGTTTATCAGGGAAACAACATAGAGTTTCATTCGTTAAAACTGCTTCTTATGTTAATAAAGTGTATGCATAGATTTGATTTATTCTGATGTGTGTGGTCCTATGAGGACAAAAACCTTGGGTGGGGCATTATATTTTGTTACTTTTATAGATGATGTATCTAGGAGGGTTTGGGCTTATGCTTTAAAGTCCAAGGACGAGGTCTTTGGTGTGTTTAAGTTGTTTCATGCTATGGTCGAGAGAGAGACAGGTAGATCATTGAAGTGCATCCGCACTGATAATGGTGGTGAATACATCGGCGACTTTCATGAGTACTGTAAGTCCCTAGATATATGGCATGAACAGACGGTTCCTAAGACCCCCCAGCATAATGGTGTAGCTGAGCGAATGAATTGCACTATTGTTGAGAGAATCAGATGCATGATATCCCATGCGAAGTTGCCCAAGACGTTTTAGGGAGAAGCAATGCACATGGCGGTGTATCTGACAAACAGGTCTCCATCAGCCTCATTGAATGGAGAAGTACCTGAGAAGGTGTTGACTGGACAAGATCCATCGTACAGTCATCTCAGGGTGTTTGGATGTACGGCATCCATTCACGTACCAAGGGACGAGAGGTCCAAGCTCGATATGAAGATCAGGCAGTGTGTGTTCCTAGGGTATGGTGATGAAAAGTTCGGTTACAGATTGTGGGATCCAACCGAGAAGAAGCTCGTCAGGAGCAGAGATGTGGTTTTCTTTGAAGACCAGTGCATTGAAGACATTGGTAAGCCAGAGAAGAACCAGCCTAGTTCAGGTGAGCTAGAGGACATGGATTCGGTTATTCCTCCCGTGGTTCCTGATGACAGGGGAGTATAGCGAGGTGCAGAGGACGAGGGGGTTCCTACAGAAGATGGACCGGGGGAGCAGCCCCCACTTGATCTACCTGTTGAGCCATAGGTGAGGAGGTCATCTAGGGACAGACAGCCGTCCAAGAGGTACTCGCCGCATGAGTACATTATGCTGACTGATGGGGGAAAGCCAGAAGATTATTCTGAGGCCCTAGCCGATAAACATAAGGAGTAGTTGAAAGCTATGAAAGAGAAGATGAAATCCTTGTATAAGAACCACGCTTATGACATGGTGAAACTGCCTAAGGGCAAGAAAGCTCTGAGCAACAAGTGGGTGTTCAGAAAGAAAGTTGAACAGAAGAATTCACAGACAAGGTTAAATGCCAGACTTGTGGTAAAAGGGTTCGGTCAGAGGAAAGGCATAAACTTCGACGAGATATTCTCACCAGTGGTGAAGATGACATTCATACGGGTGTTGCTTGGGTTGGCGGCTAGCATGGATCTGGAGATAGAGCAGTTGGACGTTAAAACTGCTTTTCTCCATGGTGACATGGAAAAAGAGATCTACATGCACCAACCAGAGGAGTTCGAAGTCAAGGGCAAGGAACATATGGTGTGTAGGATGAGGAAGAGCTTGTATGGGCTGAAACAAGCTCCACGACAATGGTACAAGAAGTTCGATTCGTTCATGTTACAACATCGGTATGACAGAACGGAGTCGGACCATTGTGTGTTCACGTGCAAGTTCTCAGATGGTGATTTCATAGTTCTGCTATTATACGTTGATGATATGCTCATCATGGGAAAAAACATTAAGAAGATCGACAGGCTGAAAGAGGAGTTGGGTAAGTCTTTTGTGATGAAAGACTTGGGCCCGGCTAAACAGATCCTAAGAATGGAGATAATCTGTGACAGAAGTAGCAGGAAGCTTTGGCTTTCACAAGAGCGGTATATTGAGAAAGTCCTAGAGCGGTTCAATATGAATGCAGCGAAGCCGGTCAGTACTCTGTTCACTCTCCAAGTGTAGGGTTGTGATGTAGTAATAAACTCGGTAAGACCGAGGTCGAATCCCAAGGGACTGAAACTTGTAAGTTATCTAAAACTAACTGGAACTAGAACTAGAATGAGATGAATTCTAAATCAAATAGCAATTAAGGAATAATGACGAAATAATTAATTTAAAGCTTAAGAAAATTCAGAGAAAGGAAAACTAGGGATTCAGAGGATCCACTTGTAGGGATCAGGGAGATCTTATGTCTTCTTTAAGAATTATGAAAATTAACTGAACTGTCATTGATCTAATTTTCAAGAGATGAAAGGTATATGAATTAGAATGGATTTCATCACCAAACCATGCCCAGGAGACTATGGCAAACAACAGAATTAAACTAACTACCAACCAATCACATGTATGAAGGTTAAGAAGGGTACCGTCATCCAACCATGCCCAGGAGACGATGGTGAACAACAGGGCTTCCTGGCGTCATAAACATCAAAAGAAAAATAACATACTCAAATCCATTGCAGACCCATTGTAATTTCAGTCACAACAGACCATTAAAGACTAAAAATATGCCAGTAATTAAACTATAATTAAAGTCAATTCAGTTTAAATAAAAAGCACAAGTAACTCACTCCCATCACGCTACAAGCTTCACCTCTTAGCCCTAGCTAAGAGGTTTAGCCGCACATAGGCATGATGAAGCTAAAATCCCTTTAAAAAAAAAACATAAAGGAAAAGAAGAAAAAATAAAGAACAGTTGAAGCCCTCTGTCTCTCTCTTCCACTTCACGTCCTCCTCCAAGCCAGGTCCTAGCCGTGTATCTTTTTAAATAGCCTCTCTCTCCCTTTCCTTTTATATCTGCTGTAGTCGGTGGCCAGAGTCAGCAGGACCGACTCTCTTTACGCATCGGAAGTTGCCAAAAACGGACTGCGTAATCTCTGTTTTTACGCAGCAAACATACTCAACCATCTTGCGTTTGATTTCTTTTTTTTTTTTTGGACAGCTGAACATCTCAGATTCTGTTTGTCTTTAAAGTTATGGTCGTCCCCACCTTCTGCAGCCTGTGAACGGTCCAGATGGACCATCCGATCACGGTGGTGGGCCACGAAGGGCCAGACGTGCGAACGCACGTCCCTGCGTAAATAGGGACTGCGTTCCTTACGCTGTGATGATGGTGGGCCCCCATTCGAGGTTGCCAGAGAAATCCAATTCATCCATTGGCCTCTCCTCAAAATTTTGACCAAAGATGGAAGTTTTGGTCTTCCATTAAAGCGGCCCAGGGAAACAATCCTGTTAAAACAGTAGCTGACGGTCATCTGTTGATTGCTGTAGCGAGCACATTTACATATATAATTGGAAACGGTCAACTAGGGTTTGGCATGATCAAACTCATCTTCATGATAGACGGTCCTGATCATCAATCAGATCCGCACTGGTGGGCCGCTAAGATCATCCGCAATCTCTGTTTCCGGAACAGAGCTCGTGGAGACACCGAGCTGGTGATTGGTGGGACCCATATGTGACATTTTCTGTAAAATCCAGACCATCCGTTGAATTTATCATGAAAAATCGGTTAGAAATGTACGGTTTTGGATCCTTACTGTGGTGTCTCACGGATGTTTATTTAGCGCCATCCAACCTGCGTCGTAGACTACCTGTACGTGTAATATTCGAGAAAGTCTAGTTGAAGATCAGGGCACGGTCGGTTTGATCCCCTGGATGCAATGAACGGTTTGGATCATCGAATAGGATGATGGTTGTGGGGCCCACACAGAAAAAATGGACGGACAGTCTGTCCGCTGTCCTGGCATGAAACGGGTCGGGTCAGCAACGCTGACCGACCTGCTCGGTTTTGGTGCGCGGCGAGTGCACCATCGTTGTGCACTCATTGATGTAATTCAGGCCCCACCTTGATGTATATGCAACATCCGTTCCGTCCATCCATTTTTAAATATCCTTCAAACCGTAGGGACCAATTTTAAAGCATATCAAAATACCAGGTATGCCTAGAATCATGATTCTGAGGGCTGATCTGTCCGTTAGGTCACTTCCAGGGGGATCCAACGGTTGAAATTCGATTTGTACAGTTAATTTATGATATTAAGACCATGTATGAAGTTTTAAGCTGAATGGATGGTTAAAACCATGTGATCTTGCATTTTGAACATCCTACAGGCCACTTGAGCTTCAGTTTCTCAGATTTTTGACTTGTAAATCCGTCAATCTTGGTCCCCTGGGGTCCATCCCTTGCCTTGCTGCCTTCAGATCGTTAAATCTATGCTTTTAGCACCTTTTTCCGTCCATACTCGTAATTACACCTTGCAGCACAAACACGGTTAAAACAGGCCATTAAACAGTATCTTGTTCGTAAATCTAGGCAATAAATGGGGTCTAATATGCAATATTTGACCCTCAACACAACCCCCAACCAGCATCTTGCTAGTCCCGAGCAAGGTATGCGAAAATTAAGTTAAGATTGATATAAGAGATTCTATAAATCCGAGTGATATTTTGAAAAACGAATTACATACGGGAAATCTAAGATTCATGAATGTTGGAAATTATTTCCTCCTGAACTCAAGTACACAGTAAACTTCATAATCAAGTTCAAAGTATTAATTCATAAATTAAAAAAATTCTAAACATTGAGTTTCATGGGTGTATAGTGTAATCTCGGCTCATCGTCATTAAAATTGAATTCATTATTTCATGATAGCATTGGTAACCATAAGAGCATTTAGGACACCTACAACCTAAATAAAATATGCCTCATAGATCATTCTTTCTCTTTCTTTGAACCTTTGATAACTTATAATCATGGATTAATAATTTGATCTTAATTGTGAAATCTAACAGATAACTGAATTCAAGAGTCATACATTACCAACATCACGTATCCTGAAAATCTAAATTAGGGATATCTATCAAAATCACTTCGAATTCACAGGAATTACCAGAAAAATTTAAACATTTTTCACAATTTTTGCTCAAGACTAAGACAATACTGATTCGGTAATCTAATCTCTCACCCCCAACCTGAAATCTACATTGTCCTCAATGTAAAAGAAATGAGCATGCAATGCACATGGGACAACGAAAGTAAATGAGAAGAGATGGAAGAATAGTACCTGAATAACGAATCGAGAGAGATTTTTCAAGAGATCGCTGGGAGAGAGTAGGTTAGTACGAGAGAGAAAGAAAAATAAAAATAACAAAAGAAAAAAATAAAATCCTACCTATACCACTTTCACAGGTGCTCTCGATTGCATTTAGCGTATGCAACAAGCCTTTAAACC
This sequence comes from Magnolia kwangsiensis, assembly GCA_037074715.1. Lineage (NCBI taxonomy): Eukaryota > Viridiplantae > Streptophyta > Magnoliopsida > Magnoliales > Magnoliaceae > Magnolia > Magnolia kwangsiensis. Next base: position 143,614,493 of record CM073576.1, on the reverse strand, counting down.
CCTAGTGGACGAGTTGTAGTCTCGTGAGGGTTTGCAGTAATGTTATCCACAAACATTAAATCGATCATTCCACAAGGTTCCTCTTCCGGCCAATATCTTGATAAGTTTCTCAGTAAGTTCCTCAACAAGATCATCCAAAAGCCTTTTTTACAATAGGCTTAGGTGTCCTGGAGCATGAATTTTCAGAGAAACTTATGTACATCATTAAAAAATTGTCGTTGATTCGCCTGAGGTATCCAAATTATATATAATTCACCTGTGTCAGAAAAAGTTTCAAAGTTAGTATCCCATGGTGAATCAAAGACTACAGATAGATTAAATTGAGAAAAATTTTTAGGAAGTGGTGTAGTCTCAACACATTCTGAAGTATCAGACTTCGGTTCAATTTTCAGCTCCTCCTCCCCTAATGGCAAACATTCAGGATCTGTCGAAGAAGGGACTTCAGAGTAAGGGTTCTCCCGGTCAGTGATGACTGTCGAGATGTTGTCTTGCAAGGCATTTACTGTCTCTTATCATGGGATCATTTGAATCTGCAAGGTGTGCCAAGCAATCATCAAAAGAGTTGGGATATTCAGATGAGAGTGATTTATTTTCTACCTTGGAGCTCGTGATAATCTGTCCATGGAATCCATCATCCTTGAAAGTGGACGGATGTATGTTCTCTTGCTCCAGGCCTGCACGGATAGATTGAGGGTCAGTATGCGAAGCATTGATATGCAGACTCTGTTCATTGATACTACTCAGAACAAGCATTGAATCGTCAACATTTAATAGTTCAGATGGTGGCCTCAACTGGGTGGTTTCAAAATCCAGAGTCATATCGAGTAACTCGTCCATCTCCCGAATCATATCATCATTCAATTCAGGAGAGTGGTCCAAACATATCTCACAAGAGATAGAAGGGTCGGTTGTAAGGAGCTCATCCACTTTTAGATCAGACATGTCCGGTGAGTGAAGTAGCTCATTAAGACCGTTCTCTTCGTGTACTCCTTGATCATTGACCTGGACCAAACTTGGGATGAATTGTAGGGGAACTGTGGCTGCACATTCATGATCATCATTCCAATACTCATCATATTTTGGTTCAGTGCAGTACACACTTGAGATGGAATCACTTTCCTCATATTCTTCATTTAGAAGGGGTTAAGGTTTGCATAAACTAACATCTTCTTCATCATTAAAATCTAGTGTGTCATGTGATTGAAGTGTGTTATCATTATTATATTTGAAAGACAGTCATGTCTCTTCCCCATTCTTTTGAACAGTCATCGAGATCGACTTATCGGTAAATTGGACCGTATGCTCGTTAATGGAATCCAACTCCTCATTCCAAATTTCAGAGTTCTTCAAAGGCGAGTGAGGATCACTTTCCTCGCATTGTATTTCTGGAATGAATCATGGCTGGGATGACCGAGCCTCCTCTATCCTATCAAGGCGTGAATTGAGTCCTTCCATTGCTTTTCTGAATTTCGCAAACCACTCCATGTTATGTTGAATTGAATTTTCCTGGATCATTTCTAGTTGAATCTTAAAGGTAGAGGGTCCAAGAGAATAATCACTTGAAATAAGTGCTTCCAAAGTTTTTATACTTTCTTCACAATGGGCCAAGTGATGCTGAAATGAATCCTCTTGGATCGTTTCTGGTTGGATCGCAATGTTAGGGTATCCAAGAGGATAATCCTTATAACATGTTGTTGGTTCATCTTCATAGCTTTGCTGTTTTCACTGGTTATAATCATCCCGATCATACATGTGAGAATATGATGGCTGATAATAATCCTCATTCCCATAATTACGATCGTATACAGCCCTATTAACCGATGGAATATAACGTTCTAGTCGGTTCTCAATGTTTGTTTGTGATGGAGAAAAATTTTGAGGTATACGTTGAATTCAACAACCCTCAGGCATTCCCCAATATCTCCTATCCATCTCAGCGTATGCACGTACTCACGATTCCATGGTAGAACCCTAACTCTAAGTCTAATCCTATAATAAAAGAAAAGTCCTACAGCAATATGAAAAGTAAGAGAAGAAGTTAGAAGGGTGTTACCAAATAAGAAGTTCCTATATTAAGTTCCTGCAGAAGAAAACAAAACAAGTTAGTTTCTAAAACAGTTAGTCTAAGATTAGAAAATTTCTAAAAACCCTAATTCGAAAAATAGAAAGAATAAAGAAATTAGAAAGATATCACAAAATTTAGAAGTTTCTATCTCAGGATCCTACAAAACAGGAAAGTTAGGTTAATTCCTAAAAATTAGAAAAAAAAATCTAGACCTAAAGTTAGTATAATCCTAATCTTAATCTAATTCTAAAAATAATTAATTTTAGAAACGCAACCGTCAGTCCCCGACAACGGCGCCAAAAACTTGTTCACTCCCAAAGTGCAGGGTTGTGATGTAGTAATAAACTCGGTAAGACCGAGGTCGAATCCCAAGGGACTGAAACTTGTACGTTATCTAAAACTAACTGGAACTAGAACTAGAATGAGATGAATTCTAAATCAAATAGCAATTAAGGAATGATTGAGAAATAATTAATCTAAAGCTTAAGAAAATTCAGAGAAAGAAAAACTAGGGATTCAGCGGATCCACTTGTAAGGATCAGGGAGATCTTATGCCTGCTTTAAGAATTATGGAAATTAACTGAACTGTCATTGATCTAGTTTTCAAGAGATGAAAGGTATATGAATTAGAATGGATTCCATCACCAAACCATGCCAGGAGACTATGACAAACAATAGAATTAAACTAACTACCAACCAATCACATGTATGAAGGTTAGGAAGGTACCGTCATCCAACCATGCCCAGGAGACGATGGTGAACAACAGGGCTTCCTGGCGTCATAAACATCAAAAGAAAAATAACATACTCAAAGCCATTGCAGACCCATTGTAATTTCAGTCACAACAGACCATTAAAGACTAAAAACATGCCATTAATTAAACTATAATTAAAGTCAATTCAATTTAAATAAAAAGCACAAGTAACTCACTCGCATCACGCTACAAGCTTCACCTCTTAGCCCTAGCTAAGAGGTTTAGCCGCACATAGGCATGATGAAGCTAAAATCCCTTTAAAAAATATATATAAAGGAAAAGAAGAAAAAACAAAGAACAGTTGAAGCCCTCTGTCTCTCTCTTCCACTTCACGTCCTCCTCCAAGCCAGGTCCTAGTCGTGTATCTTTTTAAATAGCCTCTCTCTCCCTTTCCTTTTATATCTGCTGTAGTCGGTGGCCAGAGTCAGCAGGACCGACTCTCTTTACGCATTGGAAGTTGCCAAAAACGGACTGCGTAATCTCTGTTTTTACGCAGCAAACACACTCAACCATCTTGCATTTGATTTCTTTTTTTTTGGGATAGCTGAACATCTCAGATTCTGTTTGTCTTTAAAGTTATGGTCGTCCCCACCTTCTGCAGCCTGTGAACGGTCCAGATGGACCATCCAATCACGGTGGTGGGCCACGAAGGGCCAGACGTATGAACGCACGTCCCTGCGTAAACAGGGACTGCGTTCCTTACGCTGTGATGATGGTGGGCCCCCATTCGAGGTTGCCAGAGAAATTCAATTCGTCCATTGGCCTCTCCTCAAAATTTTGACCAAAGATGGAAGTTATGGTCTTCCATTAAAGCAGCCCAGCGAAACAATCCTGTTAAAACAGTAGCTGACGGTCATCTGTTGATTGCTGTAGCGAGCACGTTTACGTATATAATTACAAACGGTCAACTAGGGTTTGGCATGATCAAACTCATCTTCATGATAGACGGTCCTGATCATCAATTAGATCCGTGCTGGTGGGCCGCTAAGATCATTCGCAATCTCTGTTTCCGGAACAGAGCTCGCGGAGACACCGCACTGGTGATTGGTGGGACCCATATGTGACATTTTCTGCAAAATCCAGACCGTCCGTTGAATTTATCATGAAAAATCGGTTAGAAATGTACAGTTTTGGATCCCTACTGTGGTGTCTCACGGATGTTTGTTTAGCGCCATCCAACCTGCGTCGAAGACTACCTGTACATGTAATATTCGAGAAAGTCTAGTTGAAGATCAGGGCACGGTCAGTTTGATCCCCTGGATGCAATGAACGGTTTGGATCATCGAATAGGATGATGGTTGTGGGGCCCACATAGAAAAAATGAAACGGGTTGGGTCAGCAACGCTGACCGACCTGCTCGGTTTTGGTGCGCGGCGAGTACACCGTCGCTGTGCACTCATTGATGTAATTCAGGCCCCACCTTGATGCATATGCAACATCCGTTCCGTCCATCCATTTTTAAATATCCTTCAAACCATAGGGACCAATTTTAAAGCATATCAAAATATCAGGTATGCCTAGAATCATGATTCTGAGGGCTGATCTGTCCGTTAGGTCACTTCCAGGGGGATCCAACGGTTAAAATTCGATTTGTACAGTTAATTTATGATATTAAGACCATGTATGAAGTTTTAAGCTGAATGGATGGTTAAAACCATGTGATCTTGCATTTTGAACGTCCTACAGGCCACTTGAGCTTCAGTTTCTCAGATTTTTGACTTGTAAATCCGTCAATCTTGGTCCCCTGGGGTCCATCCCTTGCCTTGCTGCCTTCAGATCGTTAAATCTATGTTTTTAGCACCTTTTTCCGTCCATACTCGTAATTATACCTTGCAGCACAAACACGGTTAAAACAGGCCATTAAACAGTATCTTGTTCGTAAATCTAGGCAATAAATGAGGTCTAATATGCAATATTTGACCCTCAACATACTCCACTGGATGGTCACTTCAGATTGAGCGACAGACGGTGTCCTAACACGAAGGCAGAGGTGGAAGATATGTAGAAGATACCCTACGCGTCAGCTGTAGGAAGTTTGATGTATGCTATGGTGCGTACACGTCCAGACATAGCATATGCGGTTGGTATTGTCAGCCGGTATCTTACCAATCCTGGCAAAGAACATTGGGCAGCGGTGAAGTGGATACTTCGGTATCTAAGAGGCTCATCCAGGTTGAGCCTATGCTATGGTGACGGTAAACCTGTGATAGAGGGCTATACAGATGCAGATATGGCAGGCGACATAGACTCCAGAAAGTCTATATCGGGGTTCATGTTTACGTTTGCAGGGGGAGCAGTTTCTTGGCAAAGCAAGCTATAGAAGATCGTAACATTGTCGACGACAGAGGCCGAGTACATTGTAGTCACAGAGGCATGTAAAGAGATGCTTTGGATGAAGAGGTTCCTACAGGAACTTAGCCTGAAGCAGGAGGAGCACGTGGTCTATCACGATAGTCAGAGTGCTATACACTTGAGCAAGAATCCAAGTCAGCATTTCAAGTTGAAGCACATAGAGATTCGGTACCACTGGATTAAGGATACTTTGGAACAAAAGGTGTTACAGCTTGAGAAAATCCATATGGACGATAATGGGTCAGACATGATGACCAAGGCTTTGCTCAAGGGCAAGTTTGAGGTTTGTAGAAACCAAGCTGGCTTGAAGAAGGTGAATTCCTCCTGAGCGAAAAGGGAGAGATTTGATGGGGTTTTCCTCCTCAGATCAGAGGAGAGATGGAGCAACGGATGAAAAATTGGAGTAATTCACCACGTTGCTCGACCGGTCGTAGCACAGCCATGAACGGTCATGGGAGGCGCTCGACCAGTCGTAGGTTCGAGCCCTGGCACGATTCGAAGTTCAGCGAGTTGTGCTGTTTTTTTTCAGGGTCTAGGACTAGTCATATGTGAGCTACGAGTAGTTGTAGGTAGTCTACGACCAGTCGTGGGAGAGCTACAACTAGTCGTAGGTTACGCAGTTTGTTCCGCGATTTTGCGCGAAACTGCGGATTTGAGTCCTTTCGCAACAGGGATGCGGAAAAGAGTTTCCTAAAACTATAAAAAGGGTTCTCTGAGATTTTTTTAGGGCATGAGAAAAAAATAAGAGGGTTATCAAAGGTGAGAGAGAAAGAGAAAAGAGAGAGAGGAAGCTTGTGGAAGGGAGCCGTCGTCTCAGCGCTTCTACGTCCTCGTGATCGGTGAGATCTCTCTATTTCTTTTATTCTCTTATTGTTATCCACTCCTGCGTGAGTGACAAAGGTTGTAAACGTTTTACTTAATAGTGAATTGTTGATCTGGACGAGGTCCCATGGTTTTTACTTCTTTGAGGGTTTTCCACGTAAAAATCTCTTGTGTGGTGTGTGATTGTTGCTTTGATTTATTTCATTGCTATTATTATCCCATAATTCTGGTTTGTTCGGGAGGCTAGATCCTAAGGTTTTGTGCAAGGCCCCCCAACAATATGTTTGTCATAGTATGCACCAGACAAAACATTATGTAAGTAGTGAGAGTAATTAGTAAGTAAATGACAAATCCGGGGAGAAATCATTAGATTGTTGTGAAGTGGATCATTCGTTACTTGAAGGTTACTTCTAACACGACTATTTGCTATACTGGTCAAAATTTAAAGTTAGTTGGGTGTGTGGATATAAATTATTCAGCAAATTATGATAAAAGAAGATCTACTATATATATATATATATATATATATATATATATATATATATATATATATATATATATATATTTATGGCCGGCAGTGCGGTTAGTTGGATGTCGAGACTAAGTTCAGCGGTGACCTTATCTATTATAAAGGTAAAACACATATCAGTTATACAATCATGCAAGTAAGCTATTTAGTTGAAGAGGTTGATAGAAGAATTAAAATTTAAGCAAAAAGTAGTCGTTATTTATTATGATAGTCATAACGCGTTACACTTGGCTAAAAATACAGTATTTCATGCTCAAACTAAATATATTGATGTTTTATATCACTCTGTTTGCAATGTTGTGGAGGATGGTCAAATATCATTGTGGAAGATTCACACCAATAACAACATAACAAACATGCTGACAAAGCCTATTGTAATGTCGAAGTTTATTTGGTGCACGATTTGTTTTGGGCTTATTGTTACATAATTTTTGTTGACGTTTGAGAAGTTATATTTGGACTGTTTTTATGTTATTAAAGAAATTAGTCTTCAAGTGAAAGACTGTTAAGGTAGTGGATGTTCTTGTCCTTGCATGTACACCTTCCCCAATAGAAATCATCTAATATCCTTTTGTTTATGTGGTTCTTTTTCTCTCTATGTCCATACATTCGTACGCATACCCATGTATGGTGAAGCCTAGTTTGTATTGATTTTTCCATCGGCTCTCTCGTGTGGTTGTCCATATAAAGCGAGGGTCATAGTTAGATAGAGTTATTCCATTATTTTCATCTTTTAGAGTATTCCTTAGTATGTGATTGCTTGTACGGTTGGGAGAGAGGTAGCTCTTATTCTAGTAAAGAAGAAATATTTATGTTCCTATCTCGTGGGGTAGGTATATTGTCGAATTATGTAAATCTTTTCCCTTGATTCAATGATCCCCAGGTGTTCGGGAGGAGTGAATTTGTTTTGGTTTGACCCTTTTAGCTTTTGTTTGGCTCTTTAATTTTGTGTTTTAGCTTTGCATGTATCTATCATATGTACATATGTTTTTCCACAACAAGGAGCTCCGAGGGCCTATCATGATATATGGGTATCCATGCCGTCTGTCCATTTTGCCATAACATTTTAGGGTGCAATTGAAAAATGAATTAGATACAAGCTTAAGTGAACCACACCATAGGAAGCAACAATAATAACGACTCCCACGTTGAAACCTTCCTAGGACCCATTATAATTTTTAATTTCCATCCAACCTATAGCCTATTTGGAAGGCCATATGTGACCTGAAGGGTAGACACAAACATCAACTTGATCCAAAACTTTAGTAGCCTCGAAAAGTTTTCAATGGTAGGTGTTTAATCCCCATTGTGTGGTTCAATTCAGCCTTGGAATTGCCTCATTTTTGGGCTTGTACTTAAAATGATCAAGTAGGACTATCTATGCTCAAACTCTATGCAATGATTGAATGAGCATGATCCTCGAGTGGGCCCTTTCCATAGGCTATTGTGATTTGTTCTCAGCTGGCTGCAAGCAGTCTGTTGAAGTTGCCCAATAGTTGAAATTAGAGGCCCCAACGATCGGCCCATCTAACCATTGCATTTCTATACATCTTGAGTTTGGAGGTTTGAGACGATGGTTGCCCATTGTTTCTCTACGTGTCGCCCACTTAATGATTATATATGACATCTTATCATCACACCACGATGATTATATAGGTCCCACCGTTGAAAATAATTAACAACCACACAAAAACCTTTTATAAATCCTGTGGCCCCCAATGATGGTTGGATTGGCCTAAGCTTTGGGGTCCCTAACATTCTTTCATGATGAGCCTAATGCAATGAACAGATAAGATGCCATATGGGCACTTGATTTAGCTGGCGCGCAACACTTGTAAAATAAGCTTGGTCTGTGGGAAGATTAGAAATCAGGCTCCACTTTCTTTTACGTGCCCATCTTATGGGCGCTAAGATTCACACCCAAATCCAAGTAACATAAGTTGCATGGTCCATCGTGATCTTTGTTTTACGTATTTATTCTATTTATCTATTGTGCCAATTTATTTTAAAATATGTTTATAATTTCAAACAATTTCCAAACTTAAGTGAGTCACGCCATGATAAATGATAAAGATTAAATGATTACCATTGAAACCTTTGAAAGGCCACAAAAGTTTTGGATTTGGCTAATATTTATATTTTCCCTTTATCTATCATCAGAGTCCCTTTATAAAGGATTAAACGGTGAGCTCATTCCTCTGTTTTGTGTGGTGTGGACAAGTAAGGATTAAAATCTCCCTATTGTTTGGGCTAATGTTGTAAATGTGATCTAACAAGACAAATGGACAAAGGAGAATTGGATTGGCTGGTGTACCAGCCACCAGCAACCTAGCTGGTGGGTTAACGTCACCGAATTATGTGGGTCCCATCACGAGGTATGAGTTATATCCTAACCATCTGTCTACTTGATGAGCTAGTTATCAGGTTTGAATAGAAAACTAAAGCGGATATAAAAAAATCTAAATGGACCACACTGTAAAAAGCAGTGGAGGATTAAGTGGCTGGTCATTGAAACCCTCTTGGGGTCATAAATTTTTTGGACCAATATGATATTTGTTTTTTTTATTTGTTGTTTTGTTTTGTTTCGTTTTGTTTTGTTTTGTTTTTTTGTTTTTTTAAATCTTCATCTAAGGGGTTGTTTGGCATCGTGGACGGGAGGGGATTGGAGAGGGCTTTCAATCCTCTGATTGTTTGGCAGCATAGAGCAACCGAGGGTTTCAAATCTAAGAGGTTTCCAATCTCCTCTTTGAGGGGGTTTGCAATCCACGGCGAGAGCTTAATTACACTTAAAATCATTTCAATAGTTGCAGGTGTAACATGTGTGTCACTATACGCTATCATTTAATGGGGCACATGGCCCACCATTGATGATCAACACCTTCCAAACATTGTCAATGTAAATCAACACCATCCAAACATTGTCCAGCACTGTCCAAACATTGTCCATGTAAATCAACGATTAAAAATCGTTGGTTAGTCAATTAGACATGATCTTGTGCTTGTGGCCCATTCGAGACTTAAAATTTCGTCATTTTAGAGAAAACACATATTTCAGTGGGCTTATCACAACCATTGTATCAAAAATTACATATTTCGCTGATCAAATATACTAAAGTAAATTTAGTAACTAAATTCAATTTCTAACAAATATAGTACAGATAGGTACTTTTGGGTTGATTCACACACCAGAATGCCAAACACATTGGGGATTACAAATCTAGGGGTTTCTAATCGTGGGGTTCGGAATCCCGGGGGCTGCAAATCCACGCTGCCAACACAAGCCCTACGTCTACTTGACCAATGAATTAGTTTTTTTGTCCTCTCTGTGGGCCTATGATTGTTATAAGAGTGAGAATGATTGTCCTCACTTCTATTTGTAGTGTGGTCCACTTGAGCCTTTGAAATTACTCATTTTCGGATCAAGATTTAAAATGATTTCTCCAAATTGATGAACAGTGTAAATATAATAAATACATTATTGCGGGGCCACGCAACTTCGATCTCCTACCGTTCGCACATCCCGGGGCTCGAGGAGCGTTGGCGCTCGTCTTCGCACGACGTGTACCTACACAAGCTAGGTTGCTGGTGTGTGGTACACCAGCCAATCCGCTTCCGTACAGAGTGGATATAATACAAACACCATGTGGCCCCCACAGAGCTTTGGTTGGGGTGGGACCACCTGGTGAGAAACGTGCGAGCAGGCCATCTTAACAAAAGTCTAAGCCAGTATTAAGACAGCAAGCTCACTTTGATCTTATCGTCCTCACCTTCTCCATTGCTGTAAGTTTCCACTCTCCCCCCAAAAAACGAAGAAGGAGAAGAAGGAAAGAAAGAGGGAGAGAGAATAGATGATTTATGGAATACAAGCCGCACTGCCAAACCCCTCTTTTCTCCGATCAGAGAAATCCTCCGCCATCGATCTCTCTTCTTCCGAACGGACGACTCACAACTCATCTCGCCATCTCGTCTTCGTCGTCAATCCCAAGGGTTTTCTTCTAACCACATTCTCCTTTCTTTTCTTTTCATTAAAAAAATTCTTTTATTTTTCTGAAATTTGCGTATGTTTGTTACAGGCGCCAATGGCCGGACTGGCAAGGAATGGAAGAAGCTGCTACCGTATCTGAGGTCGCGTCTCGGTAGTGATTGCAATGTGAGTTTCTTTTTCTTTTTTCCTTTTTCCTTTTTCTTTTTTTTTTTTTTCATTCGCTTTAGGAGAAATCTTATCTGAGATCAGGGTACCAAGTCCATTATCGGATCTTAAATCTGTCGAGAATGTCTGTGATGACGACCGTTCATCGGGTCGTGGATGGACCGATCCTCAATGGGTTGGACGTTCTAGTTCTATCTTCGTTTGGTGACCATTTCATGGTCAATGATGGCTTTTCTGCCGTCTGATTGTTGTTCACCGATCAGACAGCGTTGTCTGATGAGTGGGATTTTTTTACTTTGGGATATCCATTTCTGAGGGTTGCATTAGGAATGGTCAGGATCATGGCTCGATATGCCGTGAATATAGCAGATAAACTCTCCTTGTTAGGAGCTAGACTATCGAATTATTTTTCCAGGACTCATCAAATGGTGGCAATGATCTACATTGTCAAAATCATAGCTCCACTGCAGATGGACCGTGGCCTAATAATCATATGGATCAGGTGATCCTAGTTCTTCAATTGGTGTTGTGGATCCAATGGGCAGTTAAGAAACTGTCCATTGTCCAACTTACATGCACAAAGTTGGACGGTTTGGATCAGCCAATCCATGTGATTTCTGGGCAATGCTCCATCCACAGTGGGACCCATGATCTGGACGATCTGGTTGGCATGTACTTCAACCTGTTTGGTAGATAAGTTGCTGCGGTTTAGTAAGTTATGTTGCTAGTAGCTTTTCTGGAGGTGTCAGCTTTACCTGAATGCATATGGAGAAGGAGTTTCAATAGTAACTGCAGCAATGGTCTTATCAGTTATCATTGGAAGGAGCATTATGAGGTAGATTCGTTGTGTCGTAGAGCGCCCGTTGCATAACATGATGGGGTTTTTTATAAAATAAGAAAATAAGAGAATTTCTATAAAATAAGAGAATTTCATTCTACCGTAAAGAAAATAAGGGAATTTCTATACATTAGAGAATTCCATTCAACTATCTTTTTCCATAGGTCTATGCCTTATTATAACCAGTCCTTGCAATCTGTAATAAAAACTATACAATCTAAAAATAAAATCCCTACCTAGCAAAGATATGAAAAATAGGAAAATACCTAAATAAAGTACTTAAATAAGAAGAATCTAAGAATGCTTCTTGCCTAACATAAAGATGTTAAAGGAAATTACCTAATATATAGATATTTAAAAGAAATGGAAAGTAAGGATATTTCCAAATGTAGAGATTTGCCTAAAAATGAAAAGTGGGCCCTTTTTTGTGCAAATGTTTGGAACGTGCATGTGTGGGATGTGGGGCGATTGCATCACCAATGGCCCCGCCCCGCCCACCAATTCAAAATTTGGGTCGAGACCAACACACACTTGGCCCGTTGACAGCCCTAAATGGGGAGTGTGCAAGTCCTTATCCATGATATGGGTGCATGTTGGGTTCTTTACGAATGAGATTTGGATGGGTCACTAGTGTAGTAGATATGCCAATATCATAGTAACAGGGACCAATAATTGTCAAAATCTCTAAGATATTGGTGTTTGGATTGGTGAGAAAAATATTTGAAAGATCTTTCTAAAAAAGAAATAAGATCATGTATAAGACTTTCTACAAACTGGTAGAAGTCTAATACCAAAGAAATCTGTGTCAGTGTCATTTGGTGTTGATGTGCATTGGCTGTCTTCTTTGTCTTATACAAGATTTTAAAGGAGCATGGGGCTCCATGAGAGGATAAATAGGATCATGACCCCAAAAGAAGATTTGGCCATTCTAAGTCATTTTCTAAAATCAGGTCCTTAATCAAATTGGCCATCCATTGGCTTTTATATGGTGGGATACTTGGAGACAAAATGTCTTTTGTCTCAAGAAGTTTGTTCTGAAATTGCCATTTCTTTCTTTCACCTAATGTTCAGTCTTAAAATCACAATGTTTCTAGAAAAAAAACTCCTTTGTTAGCTGCATTGTACTTAGTGCGCTTTGCCTTCCGATATAAAAGATGTGTGAATCCTCTGCTGAAGTGAACATGCATTTCATCTCAAGCAATCCTTGCAATTTCTCCATTTCTATGTGTGCTGTCTTCACCGTAACTTAGCTGCGCTGGTCCTTTGCATACTATTGTTTGGTTTTTGGCTTTTTGCCAATCCTTCGCTTTTGAGATGACTCTACATTGGCGAGATAAATGGACCCTCCTTGAAACCATAATGATAATTTTGTTTAAAAATCTTAACCATTTATTTTTATAAGCTGGCTTGCTGTCATTTGGTAATGTTTCTATTCTTAATGACTTCTTTGAACTGTGATCAGGTACACGAATCCTTGACTTCAGGTCCTTCTCATGCTATTAACATAACAAGGGAGGTACACATTTTCCTTGAAAGTATGATACATGAGCCTAGTTCATTTTTGTCATTTTTAGGGAATTTTGGCAGGAAAGTATGTTTTGAACTGGTTGTATATTGGTGGGTTATATAGGCCATAAGGGAGGGAGCTGATGCTGTGATAGCAGTTGGAGGTGATGGTACGCTTCATGAGGTGTGTATTTTCTTCCTTCAGCCATCAAGTAACGTCCTTAGTTTTCAATCTCCAGAGGAAAAAAATATGGAAAAAGGAAAAAGGAAAAAAGAAAAGTCCAGTTTCTTAGTTGCACAATCCTTTTAATCAGGTGCCATGAGTCCCTTTCCAGACTCGAGCTCCTGCTTCCACTCTGTATGTGTTTATAAAATGCTGTGGCTGTGCTAACATTTTACTGGCATTCTTTTGCTTCCACTCTGTACGTGTTTATAAAATGCTGTGGCTGTGCTAACATTTTACTGGCACTCTCTTGCTCCCATACCTCAGTCTGTTACTGCTTTGTTTCATGCTTCATGCAACTACAGGCTCCAATTTCATTTAAGCACTGCATTTTATTAGACAATTGTTCCCAGGGTATTAAAGCTTCAAGCATGGAAGCACTGTTTACCAAGACGAAGACTTCAATAACACCTCTATAGTGTATTACCATCTTTATCCCTTAAAAATATGCATGGGAACATGGGACCATTGAATTGAATTTTTTTAAAGTCTAGAGTTAGTTGTGATAAAATAGAGAAATATAGATTTCAACCATGTTTCAAAGCATCAAATAGGTTTCCAAAAAAGAAAGAAAGGATGAAATAAACAACAGCTACCCAGTTTTGATACCCAAACAAAGACTGATGATTGAAACATAAAGATGTGCCCAGTTAGAACAGAACCCAAAATTTCAGACACTTGCATCTTTTCCAAACAGGAATTTCTTTCTAAATCAGAAACCCCCCCACCAAAAAAAAAAAAAAGCGGAAAAAAGAAAAAAGAGAAAATGAAAAAGGAATCTTGGATATAAAATTTTGTTCGCATTGCTATCCTTTTTTTTTTTTTTTTTCAAGCTATAATTGAAACAATAAAGGAAATCAGGTTTAAATAATTTCAGAAATGATATTGTATCTGAGTGCAGGGCTAAGATCCATTTTCAATCTCATCTGATCTGAACTCGACGAAGTTCACTTATTGTTACCCTATTGACGAAAAACTCTCGCCCTCATGCAAATTCCCATCTAGTCCTTTATATTGTGAAATAACAATCATACCCTCCTACATCCCTTGGTATTTTGAAAGTGTTCAAGTTCCATTAATTGGAAAATTCTCCAGAACCTATAATTGAGCTGAAGTGACATTCTGGTCACCCATTTAATGCACATTCCTTGTTCACAAATAGAATAATGCTGCTTGTCATTCATCTTGCTAGAACCTTCATCTTTGATTAGGAAAGCCTTGAAGAAATCTTCTAGAACCTTCAAATTGTGCAATTATCATCCGAATCCCAGCCATATAACCTGTACACACAAACCTCCCATCTATTTAGACCATGGCAGCTGTTGTCGTTGTCATCATAATCATCATCAAAATTAGTCATGGTTTTGTTCCAACGCCTTGGAGTTTGCTTTCCAAATCCTGTTCCGACAATTTCTCCTGAGGTCTTATCCTCTCCAAGTGAAAAGCCTTTATATACTTCACACCACCTTGATCCAAATCTATTTAGGACTCCCTTTCATCATCTTTTTTTACCATTCTACCCCAATCAATGCTCTGCTCCTTACTGGATTCGTAGAAAGCTAAAATGCCTCAAGTACCCCATGGTCATTTACCATCCATATAGCTACACATCACTTATTTGCTTATCCGTCCTGCCATTTCCCGACCTCATCAGTGGGCTACCTACGTACTCACCCACTCGGCCTGCCAGTCCTGCTACTAATCAACCTCGTCAGTGGGATACCTATGTACTCACTGACCCATTGGTCTTGCCAATAACCGACATTGTAAGGAAGTCCTTTCCATCTGATCTTTTTCGTCACTCGTGAATCCAATTGGAAATGAAGGAGTCCTGCCATTACCTGACTTTGTCATGAATCCAATTTCCCAAGAATGCTCCTCAGGAGTGTATTTGTATCTTTTGGGCCCCACTAGAGAGAGATTGGTCGGTTGAAGTGGGGTACTTACGTACTCACCCACTCGGCCAGCCAGTCCTGCCGTTACCTGACTTTGTCAGTGGGGTACCTATGTACTCACCCACCCTACCCACCTGTGAAGGTCCCAAGTGCAAGGGCAAATAACAACGACCTATCACAAGGTCTTAATATCCAACTCTCATGATCCCACCACCTTTAGTAATAATCATAATGCATATACATGAGTCATTATGATGTAATGGTTGAAATGCATTCAATGTATGACAAGTCTTCATATAGTTCTAAAAGCAACATTTATTAAAGCCAATGTGCAATATATTTAGAGTCTATAACACTAGTTCACTCACAATTCACAAATCATGATTCAAAGATCTATGAATACTCACATCCGTATACTAGATCACTTGTATGAATCTACCATGCCGCGCTATACCTCTTTAACAAAAAGTTATATTGGAGTGTTACAAAAGGATTTTGTTAGAGTACTTGAATAAGACAACTTGTACACTAGATTGATGTACATCGCATATGTCAAATGTGCTATATGAGTATGCCTAACAATAGTCTACATGTGCATGCCATTAATGCACACTTCATCAGTCTAATATTTCCTTAAGAGCATACTGATGCAGGACAATTAACCACTTGCTCTAAAAGCTTGAATTAATAGAGCATGACGAATTAATCCTTTTATCTCATAGCCTAGGCTCCAAATCCATGGGTTAAGTCCTCGATTGAACCCTTCTCATGGGCCCCAAATCCATAAGTTCCGCCTCACACGAGCCACCCGCCTTACACGAGCCACCCGCCTTACACGAGCCCCAAATCCATGGGTTCCGCGGGCCGCCCACCTCGAGTATGTCCCTGCGTCCCACAGGCCACCCCATTTGAGCCTGGTGTGAAAATGCCCCCGTGTTAATCACCCACGGTGAGGAGTCTTGAACACGAGACCCCGCTCTGATACCAATTTAATGCGGGACAATTAACCACTTGCTTTAAAAGCTCGAACTGATGGAGCATGGCGAATTAATCCCTTTATCTCATAGCCCAAGCCCCAAATCCACGGGTTCCGCCTCACATGGGCCCCAAATTCATGGGTTCTGCGGGCCGCCCACCCCGAGTGTGCCCCTGCGTGACTGCGTCTCACAAGCCACCCTACTCGAGCCTGGTATGAAAATGCCCCCGCATTACATACTTAAATATGGGTTCTTATGCACACCATCTAGTGTACATTTTATGAGTCAAATATGCTTGTTTCCCTATATGTGTAAGAATCATTTCTAAGTATCGTTGACTAAGTTTAAGTGGATTAATTTAGCCATTGGTTAGCGCGTTTGAGTAAAACTAGCATAGGTTTTACAATCACAAGGTTAAGCTACTAATTTATGCGTCGTTCTCGTGATCAGATATCAAATCTTAATCGTTACCATAAGCATCACGCTTCTGGCTTGTTGATTTCATGTTGTGGGCCTCACATAACCAAAAGATGGACCTTGCTGCCCCCCTGTAGTGGGTCACGCATTTACACATCCATGGTGAGCCTAATAGTCTAATTAGTGGGCCCATGCTTATTGTGTCACAGTGGACCTTACTACCCAACAATGGGCCCTGAAAACCTCAAACAATCAACCTATTTAGGTCTAGTACACAAACGACATGGTAGGCTTCACTGTCCAAGACAACGTGCCCTACAAACCACACGGCGGGCCCGATTAAGACTAACACATGCACATGTCCATGGTGGGCTCCACAACCTTGTGGGCCTTACGGAACATACATACACAACACAACAGGCCCCATTATTTGAAACATTGGACCCACATGCATAGTGAGGCCCTAAAAGGGCCACAGAAGTTTTAGATCAAACTGATATTTGTATTTTCCCATCAAGCATGCCTATGTGACCTTATGAACAAATTGGATGACAAATAAACATCAACGCGGGTCACATTATCTGGTGGGACCCACGGAGTTTTGGGTCTAATCGACATGTGTTTTCTCTTCAGCTAGGTTCGAGTGACCTGGCTAGTAGGTTGGACAGTAATAAACATCATGGTGGTCCACTTCCTGGGACCACACAAGTTTTGGATCAAATTGGTATATTTGTGTTTTCCATCCATCTAGGTTTGGGTGACCATTTTAACACTTTAAATGGTAAAAAAACATCATGGTGGGCCTAAGGAAGGTTTCAATAGTGGGTGTTAATCACACTTGTTCCCTGTGGTGGGGTCTACTAGAGCTATGGATCATGCTGACATTTATGTTTTCCCTTTTTTCAGATCAGAGTGACCTTATCAGTAGGTTAGACATCCAGTGAACATCATGGTGGGCCCAAGGGAGATTTCAATTATGGGAGTTAATCACCATTGTTTCCTGTGGTGGGGTCCACTTGAACTTTGGATCATGCTGATTTTTATGTTTTCCTTTCTTCCAGTTTCGAGTGACCTTATTAGCAAGTTAGATTGTGAGTAAACATCATGGTAGGCCCATGGAAGGTTTCAATGGTGGGTGTCAATCATCATTGTTTTCCATGGTGTGCTCCACTTAAGCTTGAATCTGCCTCATCTGTGGGTTTTCCCTCACGTCCAGGTTTGCATGACCTTATGGACAAGTTAGATGGTAGTTAAACATCATGGTGGGCTATCAGAAGGTTCTAACAGTGGGCGCCAGTTATTGCACCACTTGAGCTTCGGATCTGCCTTATTTGTGGGTCTACACTCTTACATGATTAGGCAAAATGGATGGAGAACTGAAATACGTCGTAGTGGGCCCCCCAACATGGGCTGTTCGACCCAACAACGTGGGTCACACATGCCCTATCAACAGTGGATGGAGAGTTGGGATACACAATGTGTGTCTGTGCGTGCGATGCACGTGTGCGAGAGTACGTACTTGTGTGAGATAGTGCACTTGTACGAGCTTGTATAGGTAGGCGCACATAGGTTGGTGCATATGTGCGGAAAGTACACATGAATAATGAATCTCCAACACCAAGTATGTACATAAAAATCATGGTAGTGAATTGCATGGAGTGTAAACCAGATTTTGGAAGACATGCTATGAGCTTGTGTTATGGACTTCAAGGAAAGTTGGGACGATCATCAGTTGCTGATCGAGTTTTCTTACAACAACAAGTTGTCAGGCGAATATCGGCATAACACCCTACAAGGCACTGTATGTTCGACTGGGCAGATCCCCAAGCTATTGGGCAGAGGTTGGCGAGAGAAGCTTGACGGGGTTGGAGATTATTCAGGAGACGATTGAGAAAATTGTTGTCATCAGGGACCAAATTTGTGCCCCGCAAAGTCACCAAAAGAGTTACGCAAATCACCATCGGAGAGACTTCGAGTTTGCTGTAGGTGATCATGTATTTTTGAAGATATCGCTAATGAAAGGTGTGATACGGTTTGGGAAGAAAGGGAAGCTGGCCCTGTGTTTTATTGGGCCATTCGAGATCCTTAAGAGGGATGGTGTTGTAGGATACTGACTTGCTCTACCACCTTAGCTATCTAGCATTCATAACGTGTCTCATGTCTTGATGTTGAGGAAATATGAGTGGGACCCTTCGCATGTCATTGATTGGCAGGAGTTGGAGGTTAGAGAGGACACATCGGATCTTGAGCAACCTATCTGCATTCTATATCAGAAGGAGTAGGTCCTCTAGGTGAAGGTCATATTGCTTGTAAGGGACCAGTGGGGGCATCATAGCGATGATGAGGAAATTGGAGAGCATGATGCTAAGATTAGAGATAGATACCCTCATATGTTTGTTTGGTTGTTGTATTTGCACTTTAAATTTCGAGGACAAAATTTTCGTGAAGGTAGACTGTAATGCTTTGATTTTTTTTTATTTTTTATGTATATGTTTGGAGTTGGAGATTTACTATTTTATGTAGCCTCGCACAAATCCACTATCCCACACTCGTACCTACTCTCGCACATTTGCATCGCACGCACACATAACTAAAGACTTGGACTCGTTGATCCCCTCCCTTACCCATGACATCACCACCCCCTCTCCTCCCACACACCGCATCTCTCTCTCTCTCCCATACCCCCCATCTCTCCCCCCCCCCTCCAATAAGCCTCTCATACACCCCATCTCTCTCCCATACTCTCCTCATCCCTCCTCAATCATAACAACACTCCACCCTGTCTCTTTCTCCCTCTCCCTCTCACACTCCAAATTTCCGAGGAAAAGAAAGAAAAGAAAGAAAGAAAGAAAAGAGAGAAATAAAAGTAAGAGATAAAAAAGAGAAAGGGAAGCAAGGGTGTTGGGGTTGGTGTAGTTGGAGTGGGGAAGTCGAAGCTGATCAGGAGGAAATTGAACAATCGTCTTGCACACACTTGGGTGCATCTTATACCCTTGTCTTCTTGCAAAATTTGGGTTGTTAGATCTTTAGCTTTGTCCAATTCGTGGTCCTAAATTCAATCCTAAACCATTATGTACATTAGAACATCAAGATCCACATCATCCATCCCATGCCTGTAGTTGATAGGGCATGAGTGTGGCCCACGCTATTGGGCAAGGCAACCCATGCTTGGGTCTTGCTATGACGTATCCTTGGCCTCCATTCGTTTTGCCTAATCATGTTAGGCTGCGAGCCTACAAATGAGGCAAATCCGAAGCTTAAGTGGATTGCACTATAGGAACTGACAGTGATTGGCGCCCACTATTGGAACCTTCCGTGTGCCCACTGCGATGTTTGATTGCCATCTAACCTGTCCATAAGGTCATCCAGACGTGGACGTAGAAGAAAACCCACAAATGAGACAGATCCAAGCTTAAGTGGACCACACCATAGGAAACAATGGTGATTGATACCCATCGTTGAAACCTCTCGTGGGCCCACCATGATGTTTACTCGGCATCTAATCTGCTGATAAGGTCACTCAGACATGGAAGAAAGGAAAACATAAATATCATCATGATCCAAGGTTAAAGTGGACCCCACCATAAGAAACAACGGGGATTGATTCCTACTGTTGAAATCTCCCTTGGGCCCACCATGATGTTCACTAGCCATCTAACTTGTTGATAAGGTCACTCAAACCTAGAAAAAGGAAAAACATAAATGTCAGTGTGATCCACAATTCCAGTGGACCCCGCCACAAGGAACAATGGTGATTGACAACCACCGTTGAAACCTTCCTTAGGCCCCCATTGTCATATTTATTTACAATCTAACTTGTTGAAACTGTCACACAAACTTGGATGAATGGAAAACACACATATCAACTGGATCCTAAACTTCTGTGGTCCTAGGAAGTGGAGCCCACCTTGATGCTTATTTACCATCTACCTACTGGTTAATTAACTTAGATTTGGTACAAATACCTGTTTGATCCAGAACTTCTGTGGTCCCAAGCAGTGGGGCCCAACTTAATGTTTATTACCTACTGGTCAGGTCACTCAGACTTGCCTGAAGAGAAAACACAAATGTCAACTAGACCTAAAACTTGGTGGGATCCCGCCAGATCATGTTGCCCATCTTGATGTTTATTTGCCATCCAATATGTTCCTAGGGTCACATAAACCTGCGTGATGGGAAAACACAAATATTAGTTTGATTTGAAACTTTTGTGGCCCTTTAAGGGCCTCACTGTTCATGGTAGCACATGAGGCCCATTGTTGGGACAGTGGGGCTCACTGTGCGTGTTACAGCGTGTGGGCTCTTGTGTATGTGTCATGAGGCCCACAAGGTTGTGGAGCCCACCATGGATGTGTACATGTGTTGGTACTAATCGGGATATGTGGGGCCTGCTGTCTTGGATGTTGGAGCCCATCGTGTCGTTTGTGTGTATTGAACCTAAACGGGCTGGCTGTTAGAGGTTTTCGAGGCCTATTGTTGGTTAGTGGGGGTCCATCATTACGCTATGAGCGTGGACCCACTAATTAGACAATTGGGCCCACCATGAGTATGTGAATGTGTGGCCTACCACCCTGTACAACAGGTGCCACTTTGTGGTTATGCAATGCTCATCGCGTGAGGTTAACAAGTTAAAAGTGTGATGCTTATAGTAGTGATTAAGATTTGACCTTTAATCACAAAAACAACACGTAGATTTATGACTTGACCTTGTGATTGTAAAGCCCATACTAATTTTATTCAAACGAGCACTGATGACTGAATTAGTTTACTTGAACTTGGTCGACAATGCTTAGAGATGATGTTGCATATGTGGGGAAACAAGCCTATTTGACTAATGAGATGTACACTAGAGGGTGTGCATAAGAACCCATGTTCAATTATGCTTTTAAGGAAATATTAGATGGCTGAAATGTGCACTAATGACATGCACATGCATACTATTGTTCGGTTATACTCATGTAGCACATTTGACTTATGCGATGTACACCAGTATGGTGTGCAAGTAGCCTTGTTCAAGTACTTTAGTGAAATCCTCTTGTAACACTCTAATAGACCATTGTTAAAGAGGTCTAACGTGGCATGATGATTCATATAGGTGATCTAGTGTACAGATACGGATATTCATAAACTTTTGAATCATGATATTTGTCAATTGTGAGTGAACTCATGTTATAGCCTCTGAATATGTTCCACCTTTACGTGAATAAATATGGATTTGAGAATTGTATGAAGACTTGTCATACATTAAATGCATTTCAACCATTGCATCATGATGACTCATACATGTGCATTTTGGTTACTGTTAAGGATGTTGGACGCATGAGAGTTGGATATTGGGACATTGTGGTAACTGGTAAGTCGTGATTATTTGCACCTAGGGCCTTCATTGCCGGGCCGGGTGGGTGAGTACATAGGTACTACCCCACTGACGAGATAAGGTAGTGGCAGGTAGAGCCATACATAGGTACTACCCCACTGACGATACTGGGTAGTGGCAAGTAGAGCCATACACGAGCCAAGCTCGCTTAGCTTGGCTTGATCTAGCTCGGTTTGAATAAGCTTGAACGACGGCTCGAGGCGATCCAAGCTTCTCATGAATCAACTCGTTTGAAAACGAGTCGAGGTTGAGCAGAGTGGAGCTCGACTCAAAGCTCCGAAGAGTGAGTGTGTGTGTGTTATGAGGTCGACCTCGTGGGAACTTTCCATGAGGTCGAGTTGTGTGGGCCCCACCATGATGTATGTTGAACATCTATCCCATCAGTCAGATGCACCATTCCATGGTGGGCCTCAGGCTTACTAATCAAGTCAATCCATGACTTGGGTGGGCCCCACCACATACAAAAGTTGACAAGGGTTACCCTCCTATTAAAACATTCATGATCATTTGTTGGGCCCACCGAGATGTGGTTCACAAATCTAACCCATCCATTATGTGTGTCCCACTTGGATGAGGGGTCAGACCAAGTTTCAGACGCTTCCAAAATTTAGGTGAGCCCCACCAAGTGCTTTTATATGTTTTAGTGATGTCTTCACATGATTTTAGATGGTATGGCCCACCTGAGTTCCGTATACAGCTGATTTTTGGGATATCTCATAATTTAAAGGTGACCCATCAAATGCAAAATGTCGATCTTCGACACGCATCACGGTGGGGCCCATACAGCTTGACCTCATGGGAAGTTCCCATAAGCTCGACTGCATAAAACCATTTCCCTATGTGTGTGTGTGTGTGTGTGTGTGTGTGTGTGTGTGTGTAAAAACTAAAGCTCTACCCATCCATTGCTTTCCCTTTCTCCTTTACAAACCCCTACTTGCTTGAGCTCCTCTCTCTCTCTCTCTCTCTCTCTCTCTCTCTCTCTCCCCCCATTTGGCCACTCTTAGTCCCCGCCTCACCTGCCCAACTCTCTAGAGGGTCTGCCCAACTCAATGTCTCAGCCGCATGGCCGGCACCTACCTGACTCTCTCTCTCTCTCTCTCTCACTCTCCCATTATCTATTTCTCAGCTTGACTCGATCAAGTTGCTTAGCTTGACCTAACCGATTCTGAACTCACCTGTTCGAAGTTCGTCCTCTTTCTTTCTCTCAACTCAACAACAAGGTATATCTCTAATCTTTTGTTTTTTCTTTTTGAAAATAAGAAAACCCTAAATCTCAAAATTGAGATTTGGGGTTTTGATTTGCAAATTGGAAGGTTTTGGGGTTGGGTTGGGGCTGGTTTGGGTCAGGTGTGGGTCAAGTTGGAGCTGGTGTGGGTTGAGTTGGGGTTGGGTTGGGTTGAGCTAGGCAATTGAATTAGATTTGTAATTGGCCGAGTTGTATTTTGGATTAGATTTGCATGATTTTATTTATTGATAGTTACATTTGTGTAATTGGATTAGATTTGTATTTTGTTAGTTGAATTCTGATTGTGATATGTTTATTTCTGGAGTACTTATAAATAATTGTGGTTATTGGTTAATTACATTCACGTCGACTAATGTGTTTAAATGCGTATTTAGTAATCTACCTCGTTTAAGAAGCCATGTAAAACTACATTGCATTATCCAATGTCTATAACAATCTTGTGTGATTCAAAAATTGTGATTTCATAGCACATCTTTTTATAGTTATTGGTTTAATAATGTTTGTTCTATATGTATTCTTAAATTGTTCAAATTTGTGAACAGTTTGGTAGTATATATTATGTACTTAATGTTACTTGCACGATTTACATGCAGTTAGAAATTCGGTGCATTTCCCAACTTATTCTCTGAATATATGGTTCTATACTGATTGAATACCTTCTCTGTGAATAATACATAATGTTGATGGCACTAAATCAATATAGAATTTTGCATATATTTGGAGAATTATGGGGAGATGCTGCCGAATTTTCAGCTTGCATGTAAATTGTGTGAGTGTAGTACATTATATATTATTAAATGGGGTAAAAAGTGGAATTAAATTCATAGAGATATTAGGACTTTAAGAGATGCCCACATACAAATTAGAATGACACTATTCAAATTTATAAATTGGGATTGTGTAATTGTTTTCTATCTTTATAATTATAGATGACCAGTGATGAAGTTACAAGTACCCCCGGTGCCGGTGCATCAACCACGTCTCCTCTACATGTGGAGGCAAACGATGGATATAAAAACGTAAAAACTTCAGCTATGAGTAAAGGGAAGAAAAGGTCGGCAATTTGGAAAGAATTATACGAATAGACAAGTGGTGGTGGGACGAAGGTTTTATGTTTGAATTGCAAGACAGCTTTCAAAAAACATCAAGGGTCGGCAACTACTCATTATTCCAAACACCTTTCACAATGTCCCAAGCGACTAAGAATTGCGAGTAGAGGCCAACAAATGCTCTCGTTTTCCCCATCTGTAAGGGTCTCTCAAGCTAGCATCATGACTCATTAGTTTGAGAAAGAGGTGAAAAAGTTGATTGCAAGTTTAATTATAGTTGAAGAGAAATCATTTAGATTCATAAAGAGCAAAGTATTCAATGAATTATGCAAATACCTTAATCCTAAGGTTGATTAGATATCGCGTATCACGGTGCAAAGAGAGTGCATGAAGATGTATTTAAATGAAAACACAAAGATGAAAGACGTATTGAAATCAGTATCACGTATAAGTTTGACTTTAGATTTGTGGATGACGTCTAATCAAAGGAAGGGGTACATGTCATTGACCAATGACCACACATTACATTGATGTGGAATGGAAGCTATGCAAGTCGATATTAAACTTTTGCTATCTTCCTCCCCCTCATATTGGTTTGGCAATTTCAGACTGCATATATAATTGTGTAGGATGTGAATCAAGCACGCACGCTCCTAACAAAAATGCACCGGAAGAAATCCAAAGAGAAATCAACAAAAATTCAGCGTAGTTTTATCGATCGAGCAGATCAATTGAGCCGATCGATCGATCAACCGATCAGAACAAATACGATTTTTTCAGTTTTAGTCTTTAGACATTTTTGCGCCATTCTAATTGATCGATTGACGATCTAATCGACGGATGGCAAAAACTTACACGTTTTTCAGATTTTATTTCCTTATTTGTTTAGGTCTCTTTTAATTATGTCTTAGGGATTGTTTAGGGTTTAAGGATGAAAACTCATTTATTTTAGGAGCTATCAATAAAATTCTCAAATTTTATCTTATTTCTCTCGTGGATTTGAGAAATTTCTCTTATGGATTCAAGAGGGCCTTGTGGATTCAAGGTGTTATCGTTCAAGGAAGATGGTGATTGTCCTTATCATGCCCTTTGCTGCGTCAAATTGTCTTCTAGAATGGGGCATTGATGATAAAATTTTAGCAATAACATTAAACAATGCATCTGCAAATGATAGTGTCATTTTTTACTTATGAAACCAATTCAAGGTGACCAACAAGTTATTCTTCGATGGAAAAATATTCCAGGTTCGATGCTGTGCGGCTGTGCCTACATTCTAAATCTGATTGTACAAGAAGGGCTTAAATTAATTGACCACACAATAGAGAATATTAAATATATAAGGGGGTCACCTTCAAGACTTAGTGTTTGGAATGAGATACTCCATCATTTGAATGTTAAGTCCTAGAAAACGTTGAAGTTGGATGTATGCACACGCTGGAATTCAACATTTGAAATGTCGGATTCGGCTATGGATTTGAAACTTGCATCTCCCGAATATAAGCGCGCGTGATAGATCATATGTCTGGTGCCTTACAGAAGATGATTGGACACGAGCTGAACATGTTTACAGGTTTCTGAAGGGTTTTTATGAATGCACAAAGATTTTTTCTGGAAGTAAATACCCTACTGCAAATTTATTTCTTCCATCCCTTTTGAAGATTAAAGAAAATCTACATAGAAGTGTCGTCATAGGTCCAGATTTTATATAGACAATGGGTGAAGGTATGTAAGTCAAATTCGAAAAGTACTGGTTTGAATGCTATTTATTAATGGCCATGGTTGTTTTTCTTGATCCATGAGGTAAGATGGCGATGCTTAATTACATTTTCAAGAAGATTTATTCGACTGAAAAAGCAACAAGATAAACCACTAGTGATCATGAAGCAGTTGGAGAATTGGCCAAAAGATAAGTCATAGATGAAGCCAAACAACCTGAAAGTGGTTGTAGTTCAATGACAATTAGTAATGATGTGTTTGATGAATTCTTCTCACCCTATGAGGAAGAAAAATTAAATGAGGACAATACTGAGTCAGAATTAGACATATAACTCAACGAACCAATTGTGAAGGTCGCAAGCGCTTATTTTGAAGTGTTGGAATGGTAGAAGGCATGGGCTCGTAAAGCAAAATACCCTACACCATCAATGATGGCACGTGATATTTTATCAATTCCGATTACAACAGTTGCATTAAAATTTGAATTTAGTAAGGGAAGTAGGGTCGTCAGCAAGCATTGAAGCTCTCTTACACAAAAAACAATTGAAACACTCGTCTGTACACAAGATTGGTTGGAGCCGATTTGGGGCGGTAGTAGTTTTGAAGTTAGGATAATGCAGAGAACAACAACGAGGGTTTGGGAGAGACTGCACCTCCATTTGTTTTGAAGGAGGTTAATTTTTCATTTTGTTATTGGTACTGTTGAACAGTTTAACATTTAGTTTATTATTATTGGTGTTGGTTTTGAATCATGAATGGATATTATGGATTTACTGTTCTTTCAATTCCATGTGATGTGTTATTTATATCCTGTTTTTAGCCTTTCAGCTATTACATTAAATTCCTATGTTTTATAAATTGTGTAGTTCTGTTTATTGCTTTATTTTTCTTATAAAAATAATTCTCTTACAACAAAATGATGTGCAACAATGTCTTTAGATGATTCATCCACTAACATTTGGCATTACGATTCCTAGGTCTACTTCTTAGACTCTAAAAAATGAAGATTCAATGCAATTTGTGTGCGGCTAGATTTGTAAACAAAATAAATTGGCTTAGACTACACTTATCAAGTTGGGAGGAGACGTTAAATCGTGTCTTAGAGCATCACGGGAGATATAAGTTTTATTCCAAGCTCCTATAGACTCCAATAGGAAGCCTTCCACCCTCTCACCCACATCGAATACAACTAGGCACAAGATATACTATAAAAGACCTATTTTAATCGATGAAGAATTCGAAATAGAGAGAGTGAAGATAATTAGTAGGGAAGAGGGAGAGGAGAAAGAAGCTACATTGAGAGCTTTGGAAGAAGAGCAATTAAAAATTGCCTTGAAGTTAAGCAAGGAAAAGATAGATGCATCTAGATATCAACGATGTCTTCCTCGACAACTTAACGTCGAAGCAGGGCTGAGCACAAGAAGCAAGAAGCTATTGAGGTTTGTCTCTAGGCTCGCCTCATTATACAAAATCTTGGGTACTCCGTAGAAGTTTGAAAAAGCTAGTTGAATCTATACAAGAACATGATGGAAGAGTCTCCTCACCTTCTGATTCAGGAGAGGTTAACGGGCATCTTGGAGAAGATACCGGTTGGGGCATGAACAACGAAAATGATGGATCCGGTTATAGTTCAGATGGAGGAGATGAGTATTATGGACACAGCGACTGTGACTACGACTAAGAAATTATACCAGGAAGGTATTCATCCTACGGAGAATATTAAAATTATGAGAGATATATTAAGCTTGTTACTTGTAGACTATAAATACACTAGCTTAACTTACCTACTATAAATACATTAATTTACCTTTTCATTTTTCAAAATGCAAAAAAAAATAGAGAGACAAAACTCGGCTCGACTCGAACCAAGCTCGCTTGGTTTGAACAATCAAGCCGAACTGAGCTAGTGTTTTGAGCTCGAAGGTCGAGCGAAGTTGAGCCAACGTTTTGAGCTTGAAGGTTGAGCCGAGCTAAGCTCAAGCTGAGGTAGTCGCGGGAACAAGCCGAGCCGAGAAGTGCAAAGCTCGGCTTAACTTGGCTTGATGTACAACTCTAGTGGCAGGACCAGCGGTCCAATTGGGTGAGTACATAGGTACTCCATTGACGAGGTCGGGTAGTGGTAGGACCGACGTTTTGGGTGGGTGGGTGAGTATGTACGCCATTGACGAGGTCGAGAAGTGACTGAAGTGGCAGGCCGGGTGGGTGAGTACCTAGGTATTCCATTGACGAGGTCAGGTAGTTGCATAATACAGGGACATTTTCACACCAGGCTCAAGTGGGGTGGCCTGTGGGATGCAGGGGCACACTCGGGGTGGGTGGCCTGCAGAACCTATGGATTTGGGGCCCATGTGAGGCGGAACCCATGGATTTGAGGCCCATGTGAGGTGGAACCCATGGATTTGGGGCCCATGTGAGCTATGAGATAAATGGATTAATTCGTCATGCTCTATCAGTTCGAGCTTTTAGAGCAAGTGGTTAATTGTCCTGCATCAAATTCGTATCAGAGTAGGTCTCGTGTATGAGACTCCTCACCAGGGGTGATTAATATAAAACCATTTTTACACCGAGCTCAAGTGGGGTGGCCTGTGGGATGCAAGGGCACACTCAGGGTGGGTGGCCCGCAGAACCCATAGATTTAGGGCCCGTGTGAGGCGGGCGGTTCGTGTGAGGCGGAACCCATGGATTCGGAGCCTATGAGGAGGGTTCGGCCGATGACCTAACCCATGGCTTTGGGGCCTAGGCTATGAGATAAAGGGATTACTTCATCATGCTCTATCAGTTCGAGCTTTTAGAGCAAGTGGTTAATTGTCCTACATCATAGTAGGATCGACGGGCCAGGTAGGTGAGTACATGGGTACCCCACTGACGAGGTCGGGTAGCAGCAGGATCGACGGGCCGGGTGGGTGAGTACGTAGGTATCCCACTAACGAGGTCGGGTAGTGGCAAGACCGGTGAGCTAGGTGGTGAGTGCGTTTGGTGCATAGATATGCATTGACAAGGTCAGGTATTGGCAAGAGAGATAAGCCACTCGAGCAAGTATGGCCGGTTGCATTCTAATTGACAGTATTGGGAGGTGGTGAAGATGGCTCTCATACGCATTGCATTCACGGCCCCACCTCATTGATGATTAGTATCATTATATTTATATTCAGCTTCTTGTACATCTTGATTATTATGTTCATTCTGATTATATCATTCGTCGTGATTAGAGATGTATCCACTGGGCTTATAATGCTCACCCCAGTTGCTGTTTAACCTTTTAGGAAACCTTAGCCTGTCGAGGTAGTTGGGCGAGTAGCAGATTACATTTCCCTCTTTTGCTTAGTCTTTATTTGGGAATATAACAATGTAATTAAACTTGTGTATTTTGGATGATGTCATATCATATTTTGAATATTGTGGTATCTTGTTTTGGATGTTGTCATATCATTTTTAAGGGGAGATGCTACTGACCCAGTTGTACCCCCCAAAAAAAGAAACTCCCCAAGTCACACCTCAGGAGCGGAGACAAGGGCTCAGACATTGTTTTCAAGGTGTGACATTGCTAGCTGATATGAAATTGCAAACAAAATTTATGCTTTCTTTATTAACAGAGTGCTCTCTTCTAGGTAAAGTATCTTGCACCTTAGTCTTGATTTGTAAAGAGTTTGAGACTCGACCCTCAAAATCTTACTCTTGGCTAGCTCTCGGACTCCAAAAGAAGGCTAAAAATGGAAGAGAATAACAAGGAGAGATCCTAGGTGGAAGAAGAAAGAAAGCAAAACGATTAAGTTCACCGCGAAGGAGAACTACATCTATGACCTTGGTTGAGGGCTCCTAACGGCACTAATGTAGCTTTGTTTACTCTTCCTCCCTGACCCAAGTTAGCCTCTACATTCTTGTTCTGAAGGAATATACCCTTCAATGATGACAAAGGGATCCTAAGCAATTCTGGAGTTTCTAGAGGTATCACGAGATTCTTTATTCCTCTCACAATCCTTCTCATAATCTCATTTAAACCTTTTCATGCATTAGCTTAGAACTCTGGTGTTAAAATACCTGACCTCTTCTTGC
Source organism: Magnolia kwangsiensis (assembly GCA_037074715.1). Classification (NCBI taxonomy): domain Eukaryota; kingdom Viridiplantae; phylum Streptophyta; class Magnoliopsida; order Magnoliales; family Magnoliaceae; genus Magnolia; species Magnolia kwangsiensis. Next base: position 143,584,523 of record CM073576.1, on the reverse strand, counting down.
ACATCTTGTTAAACAATATGATGAACTTGCCATTAGATGTCAGGTCTGGGCTCTTAAAATTGTCTTTAAGATTAAAATCTTTGCTAGATTAGCACTGCTTGTTTCTTTCTTTCTTTATTTATTTTCCTCTTCTTTTTAATTTTTTTTTCTTTCTTTCATCATCTTCTTCTTCTTTTATCAATAATGAAAATGGTATAGCAAAGAAGAAGAAAAGAGGAACCTGTTATCATTAGGACAATGGATGAAAGAGGTGCTCATGCAAAGAAAAGGCCTAGTGATCCCGTACCTAAAGAATCCGGAAGGAATTAGCCTCCCTATACAACTGCTTAAAAGCAACTCGCTTATGACTAACCGTAGCTTGATTCCATAGATGTGTGTTTCCATGGCAATGGGTCCTGAGTTTTGATGAGCTCCCTTATTTTTCCAGAACTCAAGGATTTCTTAGACAAGTTGAGAGTTTGAGATTGTACTTCCCTTACATCCAAGAAGGTTATCAAACACCTTTTGTCCTAGGCTTTTGCTCAGTGTCTCTGGCTGTAGACTTATCGTATGGAGTTCCTTAATTTCATGGAATTCTTTCAATGATAGCTTCGGTTTCCAACAATAAAAATCAGTTGGTGCCATCCAAAGCTGTTTTTCTAGCTCCTAGTGGGATCAAGTAGAGTTTCTTTCATTGTCGCAGCTTAAGGCCTGTAGCTTACACACCATGGACCAGTAGAAACATTGCTTTTGAAATTAAAATTCTGTGTTATCTTGTTGAGATAACCAATGTTAGCCTGTTAAGGCTTGGAACTTTTGAGTTGGGTTATTGATACTCTGTATCCCTACTAACACCAAGACATATGAGTGGGGTATGAGGTTGCTGATTGGATACTTTGGCTCGCAATTGGCAGGTGGTAAATGGTTTTTTTTGGGCAGGAAAACCTGTCCTGGCTCATGACCAGGGGGCTACACATGCAACTGCACTTGGTGTAAGTGGCTACAGGTTCTGCTTGATAACCAAGCTACTTTCATTTTTTTTTTTTTTTTTGAAATATTTTCTCGAGCACAAAATCCAAAGGTACGTTTTATTGTGATGTCTACACTGCTTGATCTAGACTTCTCAGTGGACGCTTTGATTATGATAATGCCCTTTTTACAGCTCATTCCTCTTGGGACTGGATCTGATTTTGCCAGAACATTTGGATGGTGGGTTGTTGCAATTCTCATATAGCTTTGCTTGGTATGGGCTCTGAGAAATTGTCTGTTTTGCCTTGATTTATTGAATGATGGCATCCTGTTTGGTTTTGTTTTATCAGGAAAAATGATCCCCACGAAGCCATTGAACGCGTTGCTAGAGGTTCCTTCGCCTCACTGTTTTCTTAATAATTCATTTATGGCTGTACAATTTCCCGGAACTCATGTTTTTATTAACGGTACAACATTGGGTTGAATTTGGATGTACTGGCAAATTGAGTTTGTCAGTATTTCCAAGCAAACAAGTTAGGCTTGGTGTTTTGGGTAATGCGGAAACTGGCTGGACTTTCATGGGGCATCTATTTTCCTGCTTTTTCGCTCTTAATCAAAAGCGAGATACACAAGGAAAAGTCCCAAACATATCTAGCCTGGAAGTTGGCGTTTTACCTCGCGTCTCCCTTGTGAAATGGGGACTTACAAATGTAGCCTAATGGTTACTTTTTCTGCATTATACTAACCCATATAACATGGCGCTGTTAAGCAGGGATGAAAACCCGGATAGATATTGGCGCTATTAGTGGAGAGAGTGGAGAACCTCATTACTTCATAAATGTTGCTGATATTCACTTGTAAGGTCCTCTTCAGTAAGAGATTTTTCAAATTGACATCACCAAATACCAAATGCTGATTTGGAGCGTCTCACTATTGTGATCTGCGGAAATTTGCAGGAGTGCGAAGGCAGGTTTTTATGCTTCTAGGTACAAAAGATTTGGAAACTTATGTTATGTCATTGGTGCTTTGAGAGCCTTTATGTCACACAGAAACTGGGACCTTAGGATCAAGGTTGGTAATGTTTTTGTTTCCTGAAAATAACAGTTTGATCTCCACATGTCGACCTTTTTTTTTTTTTCTAGGAAGGAGGAGAAGAAGAGACTTGTCCTATACTAATAAGTATTATGTTAGTTTGTTAGTATTTATAATGGTCCCATTAATGTGCTATACTCTAGGTTAACGAGGGAGATTGGGAAATATTTCCTCAAGTAACAGCCCTTTGCATAGGAAATGCCAAATTCTTTGGGGGTGGCATGAAGATTACTCCAAGTGCTGACCCTTGCAATGGAAACTTTGAGGTAGATAAATTTTCCACTATTAAGCCTGTTCTACGTTTTCTCTCTTCCCCCCCTCTTCTTTCCTTTCCTTTTTCTTTTTGCATGCAGGCCAAACTGCCTGTCTGCATGCCGCCCAACCTGGCATGTGTGTAGGATGTCTGAGCATGCACTCAAGTGGGCCTCATTGTATATATGAGCTGGTTCATAATCACACTGATCAGTGGACTCTACATGTATGAGAATGATGGATGGTTTAAAAGATTGCCTGACTGTCCACAATCAAAGTACATGCATGCCCTACCTGAAGAATTGACGATTTACTTTTCAGCAAGATCAAGTGATCAAGTGATGTATGGCTTGGATGTCCCACATGTTTGCCAGGCTGGCAAATGTGACAGCGGGAGCAGGTATATGTGAGCTTAGCAGATCTCCTTTTTTGTGACAATGATACTGATTATGTAATGACAATGATACTGATTATGTAATGGCATAATGAAATGCTTTTGCTTTAGATTTCAATCTTGCATTATACTGCATGTTTCAGGTCGTGATTCTTCAGGACTTTAAGTGGTATGACTTCGTTCTTAAGCTGCACAAGCTGTACAAAGGTACACACCTTTCAGAAAAGAATGTATGTTCAAGAAGGTATTTTCTCTTGCTTTAGACGTTGTTCTATAGTATATTCTGTTTGTAATTATCATTTTCCTTGCTACATAGTGGATGGTGGAACAAGATTCATGTAGCCAACCCCAATTAATTGGGATAAGGCTAGATGATGATGATGATGATTTTCCTTGTTACATATGCAGTTCTAATCACCTTCTTCTTTTTCTATTGAGTAATAGCTAAGTTTCAGAAAAATAGTTAAAAGATATAGAGAAAAGACACAATTTGACATCCTTTGATATAGAGGGATGGCATAAGGTTAGTCCAAAAGTAATGAACATCGTCAATCCTTACCTCCAATAATTCCTACTATGGCAGGTATTAAAAAACAGTTATGTAACGGCCGTTGTGGAAAAATGGCCTGTAACGGCCCGTTACGGGGCCAAAAAGGTTTTTGTTTTCAAAAATAAAAGGAAAAAAGTCTTTAACAGCTGTTACGGCCCACATCCTAATAGTAATGGCCGTAGCCATTATGGCCACCATTACCATTATTGAATACCTTTATGGGCCCTTAAAAGTGGCAACTACTATTTTACTATGATGTATATTATCCCCAGCTTTTAGCCTCTCCTCCAGAACCTGCTCTTGCCAAGTATCCAATGCCTAGTAATGAGACCATTTCTCATACATATGGTACTGATATTTGGTATAAAATAGATATGAAATAAATAGTAAATGTAAATGGATAAATAAATAAATAGTGGCTTCCATCGTTTTTATTGCTACTTCTCTAATGGTCCTCTCTATGCATTGGAGCCCCTTCCCTCATTTAATCAACATTATTGATAACTTGTACAGTTCACACTCTTTGGCTCTACCCACAAATTATTTATTTTGATTCTACATCTACGCGTTGCAAGGTGTGTAGGTCGGAGAGAGGATGTTATGTGATAATTTTCTGAGGATTGCAAGGTTATACACGGAGATGAATATCCCCTTTGTTCAGGCCAATCCCACCCCCCCCTCCCCGAAGAAATGACTTTTGCATGGCTGGTGGGTTGGAGCTGACAGTTGAGAACCTTCAGAAGAGCTCACAGTTAGGCCTGTACCAAATGGAGGTTGGCCTTGCTGGCTCTGCTGTGGGCTATCTGGTTGGAAAGAAACAATCATTGCTTCCAAAACCAGAGTTCTACAACACTTAACGGTTCTCAATCAGGTCTTGATGTATATTTTAGAGTGGGTGACCCGAGCTCCTTTTTTTGGGTTTCCTTTCTAGGGGGTTTGGCTTGTATATTTGTCCTTTTTTTTCTTTTTTTGGGGGGGGGCTATTTGGCCCTAATAAATTTGCTTCATCTTTCAACCAAAAAAGAAAAAATATCCCCAATAAACATAGAATATCCAGAGGTAGCTCTCCTGTTTGTTACTAAAGGTTACAATCTCAAGCTCCCTCTTACTCTAATCTCTCTATAAGACTACACTTTCAAGTTTCAAGACTTAAAAGTTTCTCTGTTGCATTTACTTTTCATTTTCCATTCAAGATCAAGATTCAAGAATACCACCAAGTTCGAACTTCGAATTTGAAGTTGAAAGTTTAAGTGTTCAACCATCCAAGTTCAAGATTCAAGAATACCATCAAGATCATTTCATTTCTTCTTCCTTTTTCTTTTATAGTTTTATTTCTCATTCATTCATTCAATTCATTTAGTAATATTCATTTATTCTTGTTCTTTTTCTTTAGTTGTCATTCATTCTTTCAAAGTTGAAAGTTCAAGTGTTCAACCATCCAAGTTCAAGATTCAAGAATACCATCAAGATCATTTCATTTCTTCTTTCTATTTCTTTTATAGTTTTATTTCTCATTCATTCATTCAATTCATTTAATAATATTCATTTATTCTTGTTCTTTTTCTTTTAGTTGTCATTCATTCATTCATTGGTTCATTGGTTCTCTCTCTCTCTCTCTCTCTCTCTCTCATTCTTAGACTTAGATTCTTATTCTTGGACTTATTGTATTAGTAGTCTATGTTAGTATGTTTATTTTTATATTTTGTAAGTTGTGCTTCTTCTTTTTTTCTTTTTTCTTTCTTTCTTTCTTTTTTTTTTTTTTTTTTTTTTCCCTTTTTTTTTTTTGTAAATTGTATTTGTACATTAAGTTGTAAGTTGTAACTTATAATTTGCAAGTTGTTTCTAGTTATCCATTTATCAATATAAATTTTATGTTTGAAATTTTTAGTAATTAATTCTCTTTTAATGTAGCTTGTTGATTGTTTTATTAAAATTTATGTAAATATAATATGTAATTAAATATATTACTATATAATATGTAATTAAATATATTACTTAATGAAACAGTCAAACTATAATGAAATAAGTAAAATAAGTTATCCAATCACTTGTACTAACTAGTCAAGTTTTCTCCATTTTTTTACAAAAATTTTCAAAATTTTCCTTTTTTTTTTTTTTTTTTTTTTGCCCCCTTTATTTTTTCATTTTTCAAAAAAGAAAAAGAAAAAGTGTGATCACATATGCGATTTGACAACATTACTTAGAATTGATTCACGCCATTGAATTCATGTATCTGATTTCACACTTATACTCTATGGGATGCTGTTGCTGTTACAGTGTACGTTCGATCGAGGTGGAAGAAGTTGTGAGCAGTGGTAGCATTTTTGTTCAGTCAGACGGCGAGCATTTAGGGTTTCTTCCTAGAAGGTTTTGTATTTTACCAGGTGCAATTGAGATGCTGAACTAATTTCGGTGATGATGCTGTTTGCCTATACATGCTCTTCCATTGTTTTAAATGTGTAAAGACTAATAGCAGGTACAGGATTTGTTCACCCTTCAAATTATTCCAATAATATCTCTTTAGATGAGATTGCAGTTTTGTTTTTAATTTCTGGGAAAAAAAAGGATGAAAAATATGAGAGGTTGAGATTAAAAGAAAAGGGGTGACCAAGCATCCTGTGATTGGGCACATAGTAGATGCCTGGCCCTTCAGCCCACCAAGTGCTATTCATTCTGTTCATCTATGTTGTCCCATTGAGTATGTGATACATGGAAAATAATCTCCCTCATCAGAGATCTCAGTCTACTAAGTGGAGTTAGGAAAACATTTACTGGTTCGCATTGGTACAGATGGTGAAGATGTCTAAACAGTGGGACTAGCTACCGCATGGTGGAACCTTTTAGATAAATGGCCTGGATCATCATGTATGGCATAACAAGGTCCAGCCTCTCCATATTCACCATCTTGAAATACCTATTTGTTTCACCATGTTGTTGAAGAAGGCTTGCTGACCTTGACTCTCCACTTGGTGAATTTGCTGATTTGATCTGGCCTCTTGGTAGAATGACCCAACCAATTGGATAAGCAGATCTTGTCTCTTCACTAGAATGACCCACTTCTTGGATGGGCCACCACAGAAAACCTGAAGATAGGTGACTAGCGTGCAGTGTCCGCTAAGTATACATGTTCATTGTAAGTTGTATGGAAAAGAAGCAGAAGAGAGTAGGCTTAATTCAGACAATCCACTCAATCTAGGTTTTGAGCAGTGGCCCATCCAAGAGGTCGCTGTTCTAATACAACGGTTGGATCAATGAGCACATTCACTGAGGAGGTTCAGCGAAGGCTAACATCCTCCACCAGCATGGAGAAGATTAACAGAACCCTCTGAAATAGTCACAACAGATTAATCTAACCAGCGTGTGCAAATGTGTGTAGCCATTTTGTACTTCGAAGGTTGTATTTATACTGAGTTCCTTAATGGCTTATGAATCCTAAGTAGCAGAACACTCAAAACATCTTTATAGAAGTTCTTTCATCCTACAAGTTATCTTGACTAATTGGGGTCTGTTGCCTGCACATGAAGCTGGTGTTGTATGATACTATTCCTGAAGATAGATCTGCCAACAACCCATTTGATAGGTGAAGAAACACCATCTTAAAGATAGTGACATTGTAATATACCTTCTTCTTTTATTTTTATTTTGATTTATTTTTATTTTTTTACACACGCGCACACACCCTACACACCCACGGTAGTGGAATTTCATCACCTTTGGGTACTCCAACCCTTGACCGGGAGTTGAAACTCCTGAGAGTCTACCTCCCGAGCAAGAGTCTACCTCCCGAGCAAGAGTTAGGACCCATTGTAATATACCTTCTTATTGTATTTGTAACTTACCTTCTTCCGAGAGTTTCAATACGAGGTCCGTGGTGAAATTCCCTACGGTGTGTGTGGGGTGCGTAAAAAAATAAAAAAAAACAAAAAAAAAAAACAAAAAAAAACCATACCTACCTCTATGATAATTTGCTAATATAGCTATAAGCTTGATAAAATTCTGTTATAACATGAACACTAGAGAGGATTGAGCTTGTTAGGATATAGAGTAGAATTGTATATGGATAAACATCTAATTACTAAATAGGATAATCTATAAGATAGAGTAGATTAGAAGTAGATTATAAGATAATCTATAAGATTGAGTAGATTTGCAGTAGATTATCTAGGTTTGCATGGCGGTAGACGGTGCATTTCAACATTAAGATCTCTGAGATTGAAAGCAAGAACTAAGCTTCGTTTTACATTTGGTTTTTTGTTGAATCTCTGAGTTTGAAAACAAGAAGTCAACTCTATTTTACGTTTTGTTTTCAAGCACTCGGTCTCTGGCTCAAGTTGTGCAGTTCTTGGTACTATCTTGATTCGTCACACGCGATAGATGTCAAGCTCAGTGAGACAGATATTAATATATAATTTTGGATAATCAGGGCATTTTTCTAATGAATTGGGTAGGGAGATTTCTTGGGCACAGTTGTTAGGGTCTGGATTAACTAAGTTCATAGTGTGACTTATTCGAAATTAGCGAAAACGGTGATTCGGTCATGATCACTCTAGATCTTTAGTTCTTAAGCTAAATGAGTGATCAAGTTATTTGGTTTATTAATCAAGATGATCCGACCTATAGTTGTCTTGGCTTTAAGTATGTCTTTATTTTATTATGGTTGTTTCGATTGGTTTGTGATAAGTTGGTTAGATTTGAGCCCTATGTGAACAAATCATGAGACTAAACTCGATGTTTAAGTGATCGATTAGATTTGTCGGCTTTCTAAGGTTGATTAATCTTATTCGTGCAGTCCTTTATCAGTATCACTCACTACAGTATAATGCTCCAACTTTTTAGGACCCGAGTATATGACTCGTTTTTCAAAACTCGAGTGTTAACCTTAAAGGATGGTCAAATTCGAGTATATTCTTTTTTTCAACTATTAGAGTAAGCAGATGAGTGTAGAATGGGCAAATTAACATAAAGAAAAATTTCATTTATATTTGAAATATACAAGAGTTGCCCATAATGACTTATACAAACCAAAGTCTCCATTCTTACAATTAAAAAATGAAATAATATTACATGTGAAATAAAGTAAATTACAACAAATTTGGGATATGAAATCCTCTAGCAACCTTTAACAATTACAATCATGCATTACTGTCAAATGTAACTTGCTCCTCGTCAATATAAACATGAATTTCACCTGGGCCACCTGTGTTACGTATACTGTTATATATTTGATGGATGAGTGACCAACTCAGCGTGAATTCCCCTCAAGATTACACACCACCGCATTAGGTAAGAAATAGTATAACATATCTAGACAACCAAAATAGAGTAAATTCAGCCTTACTAAATGCATGGATGTGTGAATGCAATCATTGTCCCAGGTAAAATATTCAGACAGACATTAGGGTTGTCACCCATGCAATCATCGACCTGATAAAATATTCAGACGGGCATTGGACTCGTCACCCATGAATATGACTGGTCATCAGCGCAACACTCAATGTAATCGCATGAGCATAATGATCCAAGCCATCATCATAAATCAAATGACTGGTCATTAGCGCAACACTCAATATAATTGCATAGGCATAATGATCCGAGCCATCGTAATATGCCATATATGCATGATTAGTCAATCCGTTATTAGTCCAATTATAATCAACCAATTTAAATAAGCTCACGGTCACTACGGGGAGCGCATGACCCAGCGTAGGCCGATGGCTAGGGCATAGTGTCCCATGAGCACTATCCCCGGCGCATGAGGCTACCACCTTAGGATGCGTATTGAAAACCTGTAACGCCTTAAAAATCGGGGGTCAAGCAAAAGCTCAGTTCCCGAGTTCTAACGCAACACTTATGCAACATAGATAATGATGATTGAATGTTGTTCTTATTAGTGCATTAAACATGAATGAGATTATACCAAAACAACATATCATACTCCAGAGACAGTTAAATTACTCAAGCGGAAGGTTGTGATAGACATATAAAGCGTATAAACTGTTGTAAGTTTTCAAAATGTGAACATGTTATATATACATGTATACTCAAAAAATGAACAAAATAAATATACATGAGTGTTCTAAAAGTACAAAATAACAAGTGCAATGGTGTCTAATCAGCATCCCCATAACCCCGTCAATCAGAACATGGTCTACATAGACTCGCTTGATAGTTGCATATAGGAGAAACCTTCCATATCATTATAAAAGTCTGGCTCCGCTTTGTAAACATTACCATCATTTGAAACTAAAATAGAGTCTGGTTGGTGTTTAAAACACCGTCCTGTAATGTAGGAGTGAGTGATCAACTCAGTGGAACAATAAAACAAAGGTTAACATGTTATCAATTCAGTCAAGCAGTAATAATAACGCAATACAATAATCAGGTCCTAACTACTCTTGTTAATGTAAGAATGATATGAAATAATGATGCATGCCCTCGCCTGCGCTCCCTTAGTGACTTCATCTCATGATCACGGCATGCAACCCTTCCTCAGTACTTGACCTACTATGCCAAAGGTACACGTAATGCGGTGCATGTATATGATTAGCCTGGTTCTTACTTAGGTTTATTCATACAATAGGATTGGGAAACTAAGGTACACCCTTTATATCATTTACCCAACATTGATCCATCTGGGGTCGTCAATCCTAGTTAATCACATACGATAGACAAGTTCAGGTCACTACCATCAACGCCCTATCAACTGACAGTATATTTTCGAAGGCTCGTCATCAACACGATTGGGGACCACAGCCAGGTTGCGCCGGGGTAGGCTTGTTTCATACTCGAGATCACTCCACTAACGTCCTACCAACTGGCAGTCTATTTTCGAAGGCTCGTCACTGACCTGACTGGGGACCACAGCCAGGCTGCGCTAGTGTAGGTCGAGTTTATACTCTACTTACTACGGAAAGGCTCATCGTCTCAACGCAATCTCAGAGTATGCTCGAGGGCACTACAAAGGGCTCGTCACCTGATCAGTGTAGGCCGACAGTTCGAATACAGTGTCCCATACCACCGTATTCGGCTCACGAGTTTGGGTTGCTCACTGGTCACTATAGGGAGGCTCGTCACCCCAGCGTAGGCCGACAACTCGACCACGGTGTCCCATACCACTATGTCTAGCTCATGAGTCTTAGCGGATCGAGGTACCAAGGTTGAATGAATTTTTACTGGTGAGTTCGGTACTTTAGATTCAAGCAGTAGCGACCATATATGGTAAACACACAATAGCACAATCGGTTTAGTGGACAAGTTCGACTGGTACAAGCGTACGCTGAATTAATCGACAATCATCGTACGATTCAGATTCACTGAACATAACAAAGGTGGTGAGACTAGCTCAGCTACTCAAACGAAAATTGTTACCGATTGTCTGGACTACGTCATAGTTCTAATCACAGTTAAATACAATAAGCATTCATATGCATTAGTCAAGATAGCATGTAGCAACCAATTCATATATAAATCTCATTTAAGCATTAAACACATAGAGTACATGTTAATATACATAGACATTTCATCCATATATCACGTGGCAACGAGGTAGATTACATGAAGGAAACTGTACTTATAAATAAGGTAATCAAGAATCCTATCTCAATACCCTCATTAAACACATTTCATCAAGCATTTTCTCATTCAAGTATTTTATCAAACACTTAGAATACACATATTAACATACATATAATAAAATAGTTATAACATGTATTATGACAAATTCTTTCACATAGGAGTTACCACACGCATAACAATCGTGTATTTACAATCAATAATCATGGCAAGTACAAATCTATATTCCATATTCATTCAAACATTTCAACAAATACATGAGATGCATTATAAATCAACATAGCCTATATATATGTAACATACGGAAAACCTCGAATCTAAGCATATGTGATAGCAATCAAGTCAGTTATAAATCATTACTGACATTGAAGGTCTTGAAAACCATAACCTAAACATCTATAGTCCGCACCTTTCGCCGATAGACCCGTTCCGAGCTCAGTTTGAACACTACGTTTTTGTTTACGGCACAACTGTAATCTATAAGATGAAATAAGTTAGCTATTTCACCATTTACTCTATTTGAATCCCTAAGACAGATTAGAGTTAGGATTTCTTACCCAAGAATGAAATCAGAAACGCCGAAATAACGATACAGAAGCGGTAGTTAAGCATATGGAATGGTAGGGAAGAATCACATGAACTCTCTCCTGCTTTCACTTTCACTTTCTCTCTCTTTACTCTCTTCTCTCTCCTAGGGTTGAAAATTCGTATGGAATGATAGAGAGAGGGTTTAAGGCCCTTATATAGGCCCAGAACTGATGGGAATGGCCCCAGGGCTATGATATACTTAGGGTGCAGTCAGAAGGGGTCTGTTTCGGTCCAACGGAGCTGTTCTGGAGGCCCCTTGCATGCGGTCGGACTTAAGCTCTCTGACCATGGATCTAGGTCAGGCTAAGTTTTTGGTCCAATCGGGTTTGCAGATCAGCCGTGGCGGACCCATTTCAATTCAACGGTCACCGGTACTCGATCAGGGTCACAAGTATTCTGACATGTGTTGGAAAGTTTCCCTGATCCGAGGGTGTAATTGGGTCAGATCTGACGGTCTGAAACCTTAGATTCGGCCTGCAAGCGAACCGACTCAATTTACTTAAGTTTCAGTTCATTTCCTAAAGATATTCGTGTTTTTCACACACTTCGCTCCTGGCTCAAGTTGTGCGTTTCGGGATACTCTCTGGACTTGATTTCCAAGGTGGTTATCAAGTCCAGCAAGGCGGTCGTAACCATATAGTTTCAGGATAATCGGACTTTCGACATGCGGTCTAGGTCTGATACGGAGTTTCATGATGCTCCCAAGAGCAAATGAATTTTAAGATGGATCCTAAGTTTTTAGGTAATGTAGCGTTAATGGTTCTACCCAGTTTGGGTCTTATAAATCCTATTTAAAGTGATTAAGACTAATTTCACAGGAAATCTAGTTTAACACTAGTTAATTCTCGCTTAATTCCTAAAGGATTTGGTCCTTTGTGATTTCTACCTGAGGTGGTACTCAGGTCCTTATATGGAATTTTCTGGGTCGTTACAAAACTCGCCGACTAGTGGCCAATCATATTACAGTATATGGGGCTTACCATTGTATGGTTACACAGTATAAAACATCTAACCCATATAGAAAAAATACTAGAACAAAGCCACATAGGGTGATATCAAAGTAGGCCACATAGGGCGAGTATCAAACCATGCGATAAAAGATCATTCTTGAAAACTGTTGAACAACAACAACCCTGGATGGTAGGCCCACATCAATGTTTAAATTAAGTCGCCATTCAATAACCATCAAGTCGAAGGCCCATTACAATCACAACCAGTCGGGTTACATCCTAAGTATGAGTGTACATTTTTAGGTGAAGGTTTTCCACAGATGTACCAGTTTAAGTTTCATAAGCAATCTACAAATAATCCACAAGCATGAATAAATATGCAGGATAAACATTAAGCAGGTAATATAACAATTTGATTCCAACAATTAACACATGTAACTATGAAATGGATATATCAATTATAAATTAAAATAAAAACTATAACTTAGACTAATGGAAAAATGAAAAGCTCAAGGGAAAGAATCATCACCTTATACTTTGAATCGCCTTCTAGTGTTGCTAAGTGCTTGTGCCCTTAGAATTGTATCCTACTACAAATCATGAACTTGTACAATTAAGCCCCAGTTCTAATCATTACCTAGGGTTTAAGATCATAGCCTAGGGTCATCTTTTAGGATTTTAGTGTAGAATTAGAGTTTTATCCTAGAGTCTAGCCCCGTACTTGGATTTTAGGATTTATATCATAACTTATTATTATTAATGTTATTATCATCATTATTATTATTGTACAATGGGCCAAATAATATTCATAGTAGGAGTATCAATCCATCAATATTAGTAACGATGGTTCATAAGTTTATATTTAAACGTACCGATATTATCTAATATACTCATAATGACTAATAATCTCTTAGATAATACAAGTCATAATGATAGGATATTTCCTAATGATAATACAATAAGGACTAATAGTAGTAATTATATTAACAAGTATTTGACTAAGCCTATAAGGAGAACGATAAATATTTTTTAATGATAATAATAATAATAATAATAATAATAGCTATCCGTAGTGGATAGGTATTATGATCTACCATTGTTATGAATTTCTACAATTAGATTCATATTGTAACATACCATTTATGTCTTAAGTATAGGCCTAGGGTTTAAGTTACTCGGGTCTAGAATTTTATCTTAGAGTCTAGGTCTAGGCTAGATTATAGGATTTAATATGCCTATTGATTATTCGATTAACCACAATTCTACTAATATTAATATTCACAAAGATCACCATTGATACTAGCGATATATGATTATTATTAGCTAAGATGACGCTAATAACCATTGTGAAGAAAATATGTAGTATGCTCTTAACATCAATGCTAATCTTTAATAATGACAACGTGAAACACTAATATTTAACAATTGTAATTTACTTGTAGTAGCTAACATTAGTATAGGTAATTTACTAATAGTTAATCATGCTTAATATTAGAATCTTATAAATGTTAATAGTGATAACATTGATCATAACTATAATCGAAAATTTTCAATATGGAGGGAGAAGGTGGGCTCACCTTAGTCGACTCGGTTCGAGTCGAGTTGGCTCGGCTCAGCTTGACTAGCAACCATCCCCCCCTTTCTCTCTCTTTCTCTCTCTCTTTCTTCTTCTCCTTTCCTTCTTCTCTCTTCCCTGCTGGGATGTCCAGCAATGACTTTGGACAGACTCATCCCAACTCGACTCGACTGGACTCGGTTCTAGCTGAGTTAACTCAGCAGCAACTCTCTCTCCTTCGTATATCATTTTGTCTCTCTCTCTCTCTCTCTCTCTCTCTCTCTCTCTCTCTCTCTTTCTTTGCTGATTTCTTCTTTTTCTCCCTCTATCTCTTTCTTTTCTCTCATTCTCCCTCTTCTTTTTCGCCTGCTACAATCCGACAGCAGCAATAGGCCTTGCCCGACTCAACCTAAACTCGGCCCGGTTTGAGTTGGTGCGGTGCAATAGCCGTACCTCCTCATTTCCTTCTTCTTTCTTGTCTCTTCTTACATCAAACCTATCCAACAAGTCTGCTGGACTAGGACTCAACTCGTCTCACATCTCAGGGTGTTGGACCCACTCGACCCGATTCGAGTTGAGCTAGAGCCGCACATAGCAGCTGCCCCTACCTCCCTCATACTCTCTCTTTCTTCTTCTTCTCACTATCTTCCTCTTCTTTTCTACTATTTCAGAGGCCTGATAGAGCCCATGGTTCGACCTGATTTCGCCCCAAATCGGGATGACTCGGTGCGGCTTCAACGAGGAATAAGGGCTGGGCAGCAATGGTGGATCCCAACCCATTGCTTCTTTCTCCATTCCGACAGCATGGGAGAGTTCCTAAGGGTGAAATGGAGCTCGGAAAGTGGATGTAATGGAGCTCTAACAACGCTTTCTTAGTAGGTTCGAAGGTTGGAGGGAAACAACCAATTTTTGGTTGTGGCTGCGAAAATGGAGGGTGAGCTACTGTTACTCGATCCTCACTCCTTTTATGCTCGCCCTAATCCTTCCTGAACCATCGGATCAATAACAAGTGGTTAGGATCTCCTCTGTCTGAAACCGCCTCCAAAACAGTGGGTGAAATGGAGACGGGTCATGGTTTTGAAGCCCTAAACCGCTGTTAGAATGAGTGGTTGAGATAGGCCCGAATTGAGGGCTAAGATGAGAGGTTTTCTCCAAACACGGATTGCCCTCGTGGCAGGGCAGAATGGAATTTCCATTTTTGGAAAGCATGTGCTTGTAGGTCTCACTTACAGAAAGGATTGTGTGTACGCACACGCATTGGACGACACGAAATTTTCTTAATTTTGGTCAGAGCTATGCTTTAAATCTAATGGATGGTCCAGATCAAGGATATGGGCTGTAACGGTGGGCCACAGATCAAAGGAAACGGGCATTGTCCATCTGCTGATGAAACCGAAGGGAGAGAGAATCTCTCTCTGTTTAGGGAAGCCGCGAGTCAGCGCCCATTTGACTGCTTGGGCGGTCTGGTGCGCGTCCTGTACGCCGGCTGAGGTGCACACACACCTCATTATGGGGTCTATTGTGATGTTTTCTAGAGATCCACTCCGTCCATGGTGTTCTATGGCTCAGCTAAGCGATCTTGACCGAAGGTGTGGCAGATCCAATGCTCAGGTGGGCCAAACTAATGGAACTAGGTTCCTTTAGTGCCGATTGCATTGATCCGATGATCGAATTGGTCCCAACCTGACCATCAATGGTCAGAACGTCCTACTGGATCGTTTTCATCTTCAAGACTTGTTAATATTCATATAATAATATTGATTTTATTTTATTTCATTTTATTTTATTATGTGTGTGTGTGTGTGTATATACACACACACACACATTTTTTTGGCATGTTGCAGTCCCACTCCTAGGTTATTAGGAATGTCCATCTCATGATTTCACGTGATTAGATATTTAATTATTATTACTTATACATGGTTATTTATTTATCTTTTTATCATACCTAGCTATGTGTAAGATGTGGGACTACCCGTTATGTATCACTTGGCTACATATCCTAATGTTAGGGCTTCTTTGCATTAAAGTAGGGCCACGCCACATGAATCTCTAGTTATCAAATGATAGTTTAGGGAGCATTCAAACAATCTAGCAATTGGATTGACGAACATTAAATTTTCAATAACCATTGGGATCTTAAAGAACATTTTGGTGTGATCTGGGAGGGTTGGATACGAACTAGGATAACCTGATTGCATTTAAGAATGATGGGGCATACAATGGTAGCCCTGATGGTCACTTTTTGACTAGAATGCACATGAACTTTTGGTTAAGCTAGATTCGTACTTGCACTAAGTAGGGTTACCCAGTAGCAGTCGAGTACCAGAAGTATGGGGTGTTACATATAGGCTCACTTCGAGTATCATACGTCAATAAGTGATGGCGTAGGCTAGTTATATATATAAAAATTTTTAAGAATTTTTGGCAATCCAAAATAGTGAAAATTCAGGATGTTACAATAGACCTGCCAACAACCCATTTGATAGGTGAAGAAACACTATCTTAAAGATAGTGACATTGTAACATACCTTCTTAGTGTATTTGTAACTTACCTTCTTCTATGGGGTCCTTATCCTTGCCTAGGTGGTAGACTCCCAAGAGTTTCAACAGGAGGTCTGTGGTTTGAGTACCCATAGGTGGTGAAATCCCACTATGGCGTGTGTGAGTGGGTGTGCAAAATAAAATATAAATACTTACCTTCCTCTATGATCATTTGCCAATATAGCTCTAAGCTTGATAAAATTATATTATTGCATGAAGACTAGAGAGGATTTGAGCCTGTTAGGATATAGAGTAGAATTGTATATGGATAAACATCTAATTATTAAATAAGATAATCTATAAGATAGAGTAGATTAGAAGTAGATTATAAGATAATCTATATGATTGAGTAGATTTGCAGTAGATTATCTGAGCCTGGTTGGCGGTAGACAGTGCATTTCAACATTGAGATATCTGAGATTGAAAACAAGAACTCAGCTCTGTTTTACGTTTGTTTTATTTATTTATTGATATCTCTGAGATTGAAAACAAGAACTCAGCTCTGTTTTACATTTGTTTTATTTATTTATTGATATCTCTGAGTTTGAAAACAAGAACACAACTCTATTTTACATTTGTTTTTTGAACAAGAACTTGGCTATTTTATTTCTTCCTTGGAGTGATGCAAGCCTTCAAAGGATTCTTCATAACAACAGTGAACTACCACTACTTCTCGGCCAAATCAACTTCTTCTCCTCCCACAGCTGTCCATTCAAACTCCCTCACCAGATTAGCCACAAAATACTCCACATGAAGCATTGCAAGCCCTAGCCCAGGACATATCCTCCGGCCTGCCCTGAACGACATCATCTTGATCTCCCTATTCCCTGTTATGTCCACCACTCCCTCTCCCTCTCCCAAGAACCTCTCCGACCGGAACTCCACTGGCTCCTCCCACATATTCCCATCCCACCCCATCTCCGCCACCATGAAATTCACAGTAGCATTCTTTGGTATTGTGTACCCCTCAAATAATACCTCCTTCGATACTGCATGCGGTAGCACGAAGTGAGCTGGTGGGTGTCGCCGTAGTCCTTCCATGATCACTGCCTTCAGATATGACATCTGCTGCAAATCCTCTTCTTCGATGTCTTCTCATCCATCCCCAACAACCAGCTCGATCTCTTCCACCAGCTTGGCCTGCACATCCTGATGCTTCACCAGGTTCGCCATGATCCACTGCAGCAATGTGGACGTTGTGTCCGTCCCTGCACTAAGGAACTCAGAGCAAAGGGTCACCATCTCGCCTTCGGTAAGCTTTCTCCCTCCCTCTTCGAGGAGTTCAAGTTCAATGAGGGAATCAACATAAGAAAAGGGAAGGTGACGCAGGGAAGGACGTGAGGTCGAGCACCGTCTTCCTCGAGATGATAAATATTCCGAATCCATGGAACTTCTCTGGACTCCTCACAGAGACTCCTCGAATCCACGAGGAAAGAAAGCAGAAAATAGAAAAGAATTTATAATCATTCAAAATTGATTAATGAATGACTAAAAATGAGTTTACCCCCCTTTAAATAAGGGAACCAAGCAATAGGAAAGAAATCAGACTCAAACTACAACTAAAACTCCTAGAATTCGCAACTTACTATAAGTAGTAAACTTATTATTTATAGACGGTTGTGATGTCTACTAGTGCGCAAGGTTTTCGGCCAAAAATAGTATCCTATTTGGCTTCACCAAATTGTTCTCCTAATTATCCTAAGCACTTTTCATGTTGGACACAACTCCTAAAGCCCAACGGATAAAGAGTTAAATTCAAACTAAAACTTACTATTTATAGTAAAAATAAAAATAAAACGGGGAAACGACCGTCGATCAGGGGTTTCTCACAAATATGGGCTGCATAACCTGGCGTAGCGGGGTTGGTTGGCTAAATTAGCTCGTTCTACCCCAAATTCATATATTTTACGTTGGATAACTCATTCCGGATTGCGAGATACGTCCGATCTAAGGTCTGATGGTCCGGATCACTTCTGTCGCCGACCGTGCCTTTTCTGATCCATCTTGGCTATGAAATTGTCCGCGACCCGCTCTACATCTGTCCCCTCCACTTGAAAAGAACTCGTCCTCGAGTTCTCCTCCTGCGCTGGTTCATGGTACTCGGTTAGGTCCGCAACGTTGAAAGTTCGTGAGATTGCCATGTCATCTGGAAGATCAACAACATAAGCGTTGTCATTGATCTTTCGGATGATCGGTACCGGTCCAATCTTCTTATTTTTCAACTGTTGTATGTCCTGGTTGAAAATCTTTCTTTTCGCAGATGGACCATTACCTGGTCGCCCACCTCGAACACCTTTTGTCGCCGATGCTTGTTCGCTTGTTCCTTGTACCTTTTGTTTGAGGCATGTAGCTTGGTTTGCACCTCCGCATGAATACCCATGATCCTGTCTGTCATATGTTCTGCTGCAATGCTCATGCCTGGGAGCTTGGGCAGAAGGACCAAGTCTAGTGTGTGGCGAGGTACTCGTCCGTAAATATCCTGGAACGGAGATTTCCTTGTCGAGCGGTTCACCATGTTGTTGAATGCAAACTCCGCTTGAGACAAGGCCAAATTCCACTACTTCGGTTTTTCTCCTGAAATACATCGAAGAAGATTTTTCAAAGTGCGATTCACAACCTCAGTTTGACCGTCAGTCTGTGGGTGGTAGGCGCTGCTGAATTGAAGTCGTGTATCGAATCGAGTCCATAAAGTCCACTAAAAGTGGCTTATAAACTTCGTGTCACAGTCAGAAATAATAGTCTTGGGAACCTCGTGTAGCTGCACAATTTCTCTGAAGAATAGATTTACCATGTGTGTTGCATCGAGAGTCTTTTTGCATGGAATAAAGTGTGTCATCTT
Source organism: Magnolia kwangsiensis (assembly GCA_037074715.1). Lineage (NCBI taxonomy): Eukaryota > Viridiplantae > Streptophyta > Magnoliopsida > Magnoliales > Magnoliaceae > Magnolia > Magnolia kwangsiensis. The sequence goes on along the minus strand of CM073576.1, from coordinate 143,565,239 downwards.
GGAGAAACGATGTACTACCAAGAACACCGAATCTATTTCGCATTGTGTTCGTGAGAGACCAAGCACGAAGTCCATAAATAAATTCTCCCAAGGGCCATCAGGCATGGGCAACGGGGTATAGAGGCCCGTATTATGAGATTTTTCCTTGAAGGTCTGACAAATATAATAATGCCGGACTGCCCTTCCCACATCACGTTCCAATTGCGGACAGTAATATCATTCTTCCACAAGAGCTCGCGTCTTATTTCGCCCAAGGTATCCACTAAGGCCACCACCATGTAGCTCTTGGATTATCTGTTCTCTTAGTGAACTGTTGGGGATACACAATCGATTTTTCTTGAAAAGGAACCCATCTTGTATATGTAAGTCGCTGGAGTGACCTTCTTGGCATTTAACCCATGCGTCTTTGAAGTCGTCATCGTCGGCATATATGTCTTTGAGGCACTCAAACCCGACAACTTTATTACTCATAGTTACTAACAAATTTACACGGCGACTCAGCGCATCGGCTACTTTGTTCTGTTGTCCTGACTTATGTTTTAGCATGAACGTGAATTCCTACAAAAATGAGATCCATCTAGCATGTACACGATTAATGTTAGCTTGACTATTAATGAATTTGAGAGCTTGATGGTCCATGTAAAGTATGAATTCCCTTTGAATCAAATAATGTCGCCAATGTCGCAGTGCCTAGACTACCGCGTATAACTCGATCTCGTATGTAGACCACTTCTTGCGTGCATCACTAAGTTTCTCACTATAGAAGGCTACTGACATACCTTCTTGAGACAAAAATCTCTCAATTCTGACATATGAGGCATCACATTCGACTTCAAACAGTTTATCGAAGTTAGAAAGTACAAGAACTGAGGTTGTGGATAATCTACGCTTGATTTCGACAAAGCTCCTGCCGGCTTTGTTAGTCCACTGAAACTGTTCTTTCTTCATGCAATCTGTGATTGGTGACATAATAGCATTGAAATTTCTCACGAATCGATGATAGAATGTCGCCAGTCCATGAAAACTTCGCACTTCGTGAATATTTGTGAGAACCGGCCATTCTCTGATTGCCTTCACCTTTTCCTTATCCACTCGAATGTTCGTAGATGTTACGACAAAATTCAGAAATAATAGGCTATTGGTTATGAAGCTGCACTTTTTAAAATTGAGATACAGTTTATTTTCAGTAAGCACCTGAAGGACCCTTTTGAGGTGTTCCATATGGATAGTTTCGTCTTGACTATATATCAAAATATCATCAAAATAAACCACAACGAATTGTCCAATGAAAGGTTTCAGAACTTGGTTCATCAATCTCATGAACGTGCTAGGCGCATTCGAAAGACCGAAGGGCATGACCATCCATTTGGACAATCCTTCCTTGGTCTTAAAGGTTGTTTTCCACTCATCACCTGGCCGTATTCTAATCTGATGGTAGCCGCTCTTTAGATCCAATTTAGAGAATATTTTGGCACCCTCTAGCATGTTTAGCATATCGTCTAACCGCGGTATAGGAAACCTGTATTTATGGTGATTTTGTTGATGGCTCGGCTGTCGACACACATGCGCCAACTCCCATATTTCTTTGGAGTTAGTAGAGCCGGTGCAATACATAGACTCATGTTTTCTCGAATAAGACCCTTACAGATTAACTCTTCCACTTGCTCTTGAAGAATCTCGCACTCATTCGGATTCATTCGATAATGAGGCCGATTGGGTAGACTGGACCCGAGGATAAAGTCGATATGGTGTTGGATATTCCGCATGGGAGGTAACCCATCGGGAAGGTCATCGGGCTAGATTTCTTTGAATTCATGTAGTAAGGGCCTTAATCTTTCAGGGATGATGGTAGGCTTAAGTTCTTCCCCTTTTATAATTAATGCATAAGCCTGTCCTGTTTCTTTAAATTCTTCCACGAAGTCCCATATGGTTAAGAGAAAATGACCCTCCACTTTAGAAGTTTCAGGTGGCCCCTCTGGATCCATAGGAGCCAATATGGTCTTCCGGTCATCCTTGATGAAGATATATATGTTATCTCACCCTTTATGAGTGGCGTCACGGTTAGATTGTCAAGGTCGATCGAGTAGTATGTGACACGCTTTCATGTCAACCACATCGCATACTACTTCATCCTTATAATATTTACCAATTGAAAAGGATATGGTGCACCGTTCAGTTACCTTTGTTTCGCTGACCTTCTTGATCCAACCGATTGTATATGGAGAGGGATGACACTCTATTTTCAATTGTAATTTCTCCACCATGACCTTGGAGACAATCTTTTAGCTGCTGCCACTATCAATAATCACGTCACAAACCTTTCGATTCACCGTACACCTAGTGCGGAAGATGTTATGCCTCTATGGATGCACCTCTTTTCTTGGCGCATATAATAGCCGCCTCACGACGAGTGACTCGTCGTGATCTTTCTGAACCCAACTTAATTCATCTGCCTCGTCGTGGTATGCTCTTGTTCTTCAACATCTGAATCTTCATCGACGTTATCAGCATTACCATCATTGATGGTGAGGTTCGCCACTTTTCACTGAGGACAAGTATTTGATAGGTGGCCTGGTTGGCCACAACGATAACGGTTGTTGGGCCGGGGTCGAGCATAGGGGTTCAAAATTCTACTTGGACCAACAATAGTCGATACGCCCCTTTGGGATCATCCACTTCCCTGATCTCGGCTCTCAGACGTAGGAGGTTGAGTGCGTGCTCCTACGGGTTTCTTCCCCTTAAACTGGGGAGCTCCCTGGGGTGGACCCGCTGCAGTGATCCTTGCGGTAGAATAGGGCCGTGTGGTAGAACATTCATCGTCCAGACGGACTGCATCTGGACCCGATCCTGGATCGCCATATGCAGTCCACCGTTGAATCGGGCAACTTGGTGAGATTCAGTCTCGACTAAATCGTTACATGCCGCCAGGTGGTAACATTCTTCTGCGTATTCTCTCACCGACCGATTACCTTGTCGACAATTTTGGTATTGTTGGAATAATACCTGATCGTAATCGCTAGGGAGGAATCGGGCACGTAATTGCTGCTTCATCCGCTGCCATGTGCGGATTGATATTTTTATCTGTCTGGTTCGTGCGAGTTGCAGTTGCTCCCACCAAGCTGAAGCTCCTCCCTTTAACTTGTAGGCCACAAGCTTGACCTTATTTGCTTCAGGGATGTCCATATAGTCAAAAAATCTCTCAACTTCAGAAAGTCAATCGAGAAAATCCTCAATGTGTAGTTGGCCATTGAAGTTAGAAATATCAACCCGCATCTTGAATCCTCGATCTGTCCGATCTACTCAATCACTGCCTTGTATGGGGTGTTGAAAGATTATGTCATCGATTTTCTCTTCACTGTAGCCGCCTTCCTCAGGAATAACCCGTGGATGCACTGCCGGTACTATCCTGCGATCAGGGCAATTGTGAGTTTCACCAATTCACGGTGAAAGATTACCATCAGGAACACGGAGTTGCCCTAGGGTTTTCGCCAAAAGATTCGCTATGTGGTCCATAAAAGCCTACAGCCCTTGCATGGCTTGCTGATTCTCTTGCATGGCTTGCAATTCTCTTGCATAGTTGCTTCAAAAACTACTGCCGTTAAAGGTAAATTCCTTGGGGCACCGCGCATGAGATTGTTGCCCAACCCGTCGTTAGAAGCCATCAATTCGAAGAGAAACTTCGCTCTGATACCAAACTGATGCAGGGAAGGACGTGAGGTCGAGCACTGTCTTCCTCGAGATGATAAATATTCTGAATCCACGGAACTTCTCTGGACTCCTCACAGAGACTTCTCGAATCCACGAGGAAAGAAAGCAGAAAATAGAAAAGAATTTCTAATAATTCGAAATTGATTAATGAATGACTAAAAACGAGTTTACACCCCTTTAAATAAGGGAACCAAGTAATAGGAAAGAAATCAGACTCAAACTACAACTAAAACTCCTAGAATTCGCAACTTACTATAAATAGTAAACTTACTATTTATAGACGGTCGTGATGTCTACTAGTGTGCAAGGTTTTTGGCCAAAAATAGTAAGTGTCCTATTTGGCTTCACCAAACCGTTCTCCTAATTATCCTAAGCACTTTTCATGTTGGACACAACTCCTAAAGCCCAATGGATGAAGAGTTATACTCAAACTAAAACTTACTATTTATAGTAAAAACAAAAATAAAATGGGGAAACGACCGTCGATCAGGGGGTTTCTTGCAAATCCGGGCTGCGCAACCCGGCATAGCGGGGTTGGTTGGCTAAAGTAGCTCGTTCTACCCCAAATTCATATATTTTACGTCGGATAACTCATTTCAGATTGCGAGATACGTCCGATCTAAGGTCTGATGGTCTGGATCACTTCTGTCGCCGACCGTGCCTTTTCTGATCCATCTTGGCTATGAAATTGTCCGTGACCCGCTCTACATCAGAAGGCTTCCCTCTTCATGAGGCTTGTTTCGATTTTTCCGCCCTCTTATGAGAGGGATGAAAAGCTCTTCCTGTCTTCTGCGTATTACCAACGCATCATTCCACTGCTTTCGGAAGATAATCTTCCCCAGCATCGGCAAGAAAGTGGAGATGGAATGGGCAGTAGCACTCATCAGCAAGCGCTGCTGCAGTGCTTTGATCTCTTTCACATCACTTTCATGGAGCTTTTAGCCGAAACACATAAGCAAGAGCAAGTTAAACATGCTGTACCGAAAGCTCTCCAAGACATGGACGGACTTGCCCGACTCTGCCTGGCATCTAAGCCGTTCAATCAACAAGTTGAGGACCCGCTTGCGGCCTGGAACGTAGGATTTAACACGTGAGGGGTTGAGGATTTCAGATATGAGGTTCCGTCGTAGTCGACGCCAGAGCGGGCCGTAGGCGGATGAGCTGATGCTGTGTTGGTTGCTGGTAATGATGCGACGGACTTCGACCGCCGGAGGTCGATCGGAGAAAGTGGATCCTTTCTGGATGAGAGCTTGATGGGCTAAGGAGTGTGATCTTATGAAGATAAGGGTCTGCTGGCCCACATGGAGGGTGACGATAGGGCCGTACTTGGCGTGTACATGAGTGAGGATGGGCTCGGGGAGATTTTCTCAGCCATAGGATGTTGCCCAATATGGGAATTGTGGGTGGGCCAGGTGGGAGTTTTTTTCTGTTCTTGATGTTGGTGTTTGGGAGGTTGAAAAGGAATCCAACAGCTAGAAGGAGGGAAATGGAGAGGAAGATGAGGGACCAAAGCTCCATGGAGAAGGTGAGGAAGCACTCTACTGTTATTGCCATCTTGGTGTTATAAATTGCTTTGGGTCTGTCCGTATTATATACGTAAAATGAAGAACCTTGAAGGAGTTTGGAGCGTTGATTTTGAACAAGTGGGGCGATTGACAATCGAGGAAGTGGGTCTGGTGGGACCTGCCCCTGATGTAGGATTTACCAACAGTCTTACATATTAGATGGTTTTCATCCTTCTTTTGGGGCCGGTGGATAATGATGACGTTTGATTGAGAAGTACACACGATGGGTTGATGCTAGTTTCCAATCTGTTGGATCTTTTGGGGCATGGTATATCCATCTTAGGGCACGTCCGATCAACGGTATGGATCATCGATAAGTGGGGCCCACTTATCGGTACTGAGCTGAAGGTCTGATTGGGGAAGATGATTGGATCCTGCGAAATTATACATGAATCCTCAGGAGTGACCTATCGTCGGAAGAGGAATTAAATTTGATAGGATCCTCGGCCTCAGGATATGCTCATCATACACAAGTTTGAGTTTGTACAAGTGGGCCTAAAGATTTAGTGACCTACACCATTGGTCGCAGGTACTCCTGTAGATGGACCGTTCTCCCAACAAGCTACACATAGGACAAAAATTTCCCCCCTTCAATTTGTGGCCAGCAAATAGTTAGTTAAAAAAGGGAATTCGACAGTTTTTGATGGCAAGGTTCTTCTGGTCTTGGAATTTTTTTTTGGGTATACTCCATCTGCTCTGATGCCCAAAGGATAAACGGTCTAGATCACTGAAACGTGGGTCCCACTTATCTGTAATGAGAGCCCGAGTATATATGGTTCATACCACCACTGGTCGTGGATAATAGCATTTTCAAATGATGCCCTTTTGTGCTTTTGATCGGGCGTACACGTGAAGGAGGCCTTTTTAATTTTCACCTCTCATTGAAATGGAGAGGAGACGTCTCGTAGTCGGCGGACAGTTAGGGCCCGTTTGGCCGGTCGGATTGGATGATAGGGAAGGGATTGGAAGTTGAATCCCGGGTATCGAAACAGAGTCGGTAATCGAATCCTAATCCGATCGATCTCGAGACAATCCATTGGCAACCCCATCATTACCTTTAAGTTCCATCCCATCCACCTTAATCCGTACAAAATTGCCGTGAATGTGTTTGGCTCGTGGGAATGGGAGGGATGGAAAGGTTTAATGCATGGATTGCCCGAGCGTGCCAAATGCTCTGGATATCAAAATTTAGGGATATAGCACTCCCATGGATATGAAGATAATCCACTAACAACACTCTTGTTACTTAGAAATTCATGCCATCCACCGTACTACCATTCACTCCCTTCCAATCCACCCGGCCAAACGGGCCCTTAATGTTTGGGCGGTGGAATTAGGTGGGATGGGACATCCCGTCCAACTCCACTCCAGGGAAGAATGGAAAAGCTTAGAATTACATTAAACGGACTTGCATTGGTTCCGTGGCAAGTTTACTTAATGTTTGGAAAGTTGTGTAGGTCTCAACATGATGTGTGGGCTATATCCACACCGTCTACCCATTTATCAAGATTATTTTAGAGCATGGGCCAAAAAATTAGGTAAATCTAAAGCTCAAGTGGACCCCACTATAGAAAGCAACAGGGATTGAATACTTATCGTTGAAAACTCTTTTGGGGCTACATAATTTTTTATCTACCTCATTTTTAAGCCCATGCCATAAAATGAGCTGACAAAATAAATGAACGATTTAGATATAACATATATGTGTTATTCTCAATAATTTCAAATGATGATGGTGTTATGTTCGATAACAGTTAGTTCCGTGAGATGTGCAGCAATCTCGGGATCCGAAACGTTTACGCTTCGCCTCATCATCCTCAGACGAACGGACAGGTCGAGGCTGTTAACAAGATTATAAAGCAGCATCTCTGAACGAAGCTCGACGGAGCAAAATGAGCATGGGCCGAAGAACTCCCAAATATATTGTGGGCATATCGAACTACAACTCGGACTGCTACAGGAGAAACTCCATTCTCCCTTTGTTATGGCTCGGAAGCAGTTGCTCCAGTTGAGATCGGTATAAGTACGGCCCGAGTCAATGCATTCAGCGAACAGGAGAATAACGAACTCCTGTCGCTCGGGCTCGAATTGCTGGAAGAGAAAAGAGAAGAAGCTCGGCTGCGGGCGATGGCCCGATAGAGGCAAGTATCTCGGTTCTACAACACCCGAGTCAAAATCAGACGATTCCATACAGGGGATATGGTCTTCCAAAAAACGTTCTCAAATACAAAGAAAGTTGGTGCGGGCACACTGGGACCTAATTAGGAAGGACCTTATGTCGTCTTGAGTACAATCCGCCCTGGAACATATCGGCTGAAAAACCTAAATGGACAACTGTTGCCTCACCCTTGGAATGCCGAACATCTCAAGATTTATTACCCTTAAGGCAGACCTAAAGATGCTAAAAGAATGGAAAAGAAATGTAAACGAAATCGATTCAATAAAACTGAGAATTTTTATTCATCGTTTCTAAGTGTTTTGCATCGGGTTATGTCAGACTCTACTAAGACTATATTAGTGAAGTACAAAATCACTCCCGACAGAGTAAGTGATCTCCCTCAGATACAGATGCTCTCAAGTAAGCTCCGGGTATAAGCTAAAGGAACTGGTGATGGTACCAGAAGACGCTCGGCCTGGGCCGACATAGTGCTGGCATGAGTGCCCAAAATATTCGCCTCCCTCGGTCGGGGTACTCACCAAGCAGTCCCAGATTGGACTACTCCCTAAGCAGTCCCAGAGGAACCGGCCTCATCGACAGCAGCAGCCGTAGCAGGAGCTTCTTCGTCGGTAGCGACGTCAGTACCAGTAGCCTCGGCCTCTGGACCATCAGCCTCAAATGCGGAGAGGTCAAGGTCGGGGAAGTGGGCCCTCATCTCCAGGATGCAGGCCCTATAACCACCTTGATAAGGGCGGTCCCTCTCTTCTTCGAACTCTGAAGATTCAAGAAAGGTTTCCACAGCCCAGTCCTGAGCCTCTTTAACTCGGCTGGCCTCCTCCCGAGCTTGTTGGACAAGCGTCGCGACGTCAGCTTTGGCCCGAATCAGATTGTTCTCGTAAGCACCGTGGACATGACGAAGATGCCGATTCTCTTGCTCGACCCCTTCCAGAAGTGATGCCAAATGGGTGCTCTCAGCCTTAGCGCCCTCGAGCTCAGCCTCAACGCCCTCGAGAGCGGACCTCGCATCCTCGGCTGCCTTCCTGGCAATTGACAGGTCGCCAGTCATCTTGCCGATGCGACTTTCGACGATCTCTTTGTGACCCTCTGCCTCGGCCGCAACTCTCTTCGCTGTCTCTGTCTCAGCCGCAAGCTTCTAAGCAGCGGACAACTCCGATCAAGCCTTAACAATGCAGGGGTCAACTGCGAACAAGAAGTAGTAAGTTGTAACAAGAGCCCTGATCAGCAGTTACAGGAAAGTAAGAAGAAAGAATGTTACCTCAAATAGTAGCCTCGCCGTATGACCGAGAGTCTGTAGAGTCGGGGTGTTGTAAAAGCTAGCGACGTCCTTCTCGCTCCCGTGAGCGATCGCCCAAGGGATCATCCCCGAGATGACTTTGTGGAAAGGTGACAACTCCTGTTGAGTCATCTCCCCTCTTGAGGATTCTCCACTTGATCCCTCTCTCAGCCTCGGAACCTCCTCTGCAACAGGTCCTGACTCAGGAGCCGACTGAGACGCGGGAACCGACTGAGACACAGGAAGAACTGCCTTTGCCTCTTCCGCCCTCTCATCAAGGTCGGAGAGCACAACTACTTGTGGGGCGGCCGGGACAGAAGCAGAGGAAACGGTTGGCTCCTTTGCCTTTGCAGCAGTCTTCGGTTGCTTCGAAGGCCGAGACCCCAATGAAAGAGCCGACCTCGAAAGAGCCTTCACCTTGGAGATCGGCCTAAGAGAAGGACAAGTCTCGGCCATACTAGCAGAGGCCGACTTTAGATATGGTCGAGCCTCGGGGAGATCTGAAAAGAAAGATAAAAGTGAGTCAGACAATGCGCCGAGAGAATGCGACAACACAGTAAGAATTACCTGACATGAACGAGTCTAAACTAGCAAGATGCCGATGCTCCGGTTGCAATAGCAACTTCGAAGACCGATCTTCTGCACTTAGCTTTTTCAGATTTTTGATCCGAGCTTCCCTCTTTCCTTCTGGATATCTGCAAAACACCAAAAGGTTAGGTTCGACACGTTACATTAAGAAGAAACAGAAAGTTGTAAGCCGAGTCACCTGATTTGCAAAACGAACGGGAGACTTGGGACTCGTAGGGCCACGGATCGGCTGTCTCCCACTGCCCGCACGCCCAAAACCATCTCTCCTTCAAATGTTTGTTGGAAGTTGGTGGGTCGGTAATGAGAGAACCACCCTTGCCTCGCCACGCGCTTAGAAAATAAAAGCCGAGAAAATTTGGGTTTGGTCTTTTTTGATATAGGTAGAGGAATTCATCGACTGTCAGCAGGGGCTGCTCAAGCTCAGCCCACAGTACAACACACCCAAATAAATTCCTCCACCCGTTTGGAACAATCTGACCAGGGGAAAGTTTGACACGAGACAGAAAATCCTTAGCAATGGGTTAGAGAGGTAAACGCAAACCGCATTGCATCGTGACCTGAAAAATTACGACCATCCCAGCAGGGGGGTGATCGGGTAAATCCTCCGGAAGAGGGAGCCGAAGTATAACCGAGTCTGGAACGTGGTACCCGGCTCCGATTCTGTTTAGATCAGAGTCAGTTAAGATTGAGGCGACAGGACCACTTAGGTCATCCTCTGCCCCCTCTCCCTCGGAAGCTGACTCAGAAGCATGCGCCGACCGATTTACAAGGGACGACACAGCAACCCCCTCAGCTATGATTATTTCCTCTTCTTCCTCTTCCTCCTCCAGTGGATCCATCCCGATATTGGGTCTCCCTGGACGGGTTACCAAAAATGATCCACCACTGGAAGGACCGACTAAGGCAGGACGCTTAGCTGGTGAGTCATCGGCCCTCCTGACGAGCCGGAAAGTGGCATTCGCACCAACGACGATCTCTGTCAGTAAAGAGGGTGGCTCCGCAATATTTTAAAAACGTCGCGAATCACCCTCCTCACCGGAAGTTCCCTGCCGGGGGCTCTGAGAGCCATGTGTGGCCAATAATATCAATAGAAAGGGAGGGAAAAAACTCACCGGAGAAGGCAGCGACGGATGTAAAAGAAGGTGACGGAGAAGAAAACGACAGCGGAGGAAAGAAGGAAGAAGAAGAAGAAAAAATTGAAAGAAAATAAAGCAGCGGGAGAGCGAGAGGCGAAAATAAAATTCGCGCGCTCCTCCCGCCCGGTCATTTTATAACCATGCCACATGGCAGAAGCATTTAATGAAGAGGGGAAACGACGCTTGCCTCGACTCCCCTACTCGACACATGGCACACGCCGACTGACGACGGTAACGCCTTCGCCATGCGTCCACGCCCATAAGTAAACAAAATGACCTGACGGCTGGCCATTCGTGTGACCTCGAAAAATGCACCGTCATACGTTAAGGACGACTTAAAAAGTATTAAATGTCTCATTATGACCTCAGACTCTGATGCGAACCGGCCTAAAAACTCATTACTCATTGGTATCGAGGATGACACAAGGAGTAAGGGGGGCTCACTGCTGGGGAAAAATATATCAAGTCCGGAGACTCGGATATGGAGTAGGTCGGCTCTGCCGACACTGCCAGAGGAGTCCGAGACAATGGTCGGAGCCGAGGGAATAATGAATAAGGCTAAGAGGCATAAGTATAAAACGACTTAAGTTACTTGGTCGAGGAGTTAACAGCGTCTGCATAAGCCTATAAAAGGTCGAGTAAGTTATAAGCCACCCAACCGAGAGGATGAAATCGACCTAACGAGTTGGTTCCCTCGGCCACGGAGTAAGGAATTATGACGGGTAAACATCGAGACTATTCCGTCTGTAAGGAGGCAGAAAACTTATTCTCCTGAGCCAACCGAGACTCTTCCAGAGTCGGTAACGGCCGAGTCGAGACAAGAAAAGGTGGTGTGAATGTAAATACTGTTCCAAAAATACAGGAATACGGGTGTCCGATCCCGAGATCCTCGGGATCGGGCGAAATCAATCAAGAGGATCAAATCTCCGAATATGAGGGAGAAGAATCCTCGTACGATAAGGTTCATCCGGACCTATAAATAACCATCTCCTTCACAATGAAAGGTACGCAATAGAAAATCCTAAAAACCGTTTGCCTTAGTATCACATACTGACTTAAGCATCGGAGGTTCCCTGGCTCATGCCAGGGTCCCCTTTTGTCTTCTTCCTGTGTAGGTACTTGAAGGTCTAAAGAGGGTGAACCAGACTTTTGCATCAACAATGGGTATATCCATTCAATATACCACCGTATTATCAACAAAGCATGATATTAATTCCATCCTATAGCAACAGAGGACAATCCCTGCCATAGGTAATAATTATGTTTTTTTTTGAATCCCATCCCACCGAATCCCTTCTAATCCCACCGCCCAAATTGACCCGAAGGGCCTGTTTGATTTATGAAGTAAATGGAAATTACCTAAGAAATAAGCAATAATTACTTACCAGCAAATTGCCCCTCATTTCCTATGCGCTGATGTCGACGGCATAGCCTTTTAGTGTTAAAATCGAGGATGGTTGTGAAAGGAATATAGGGCCCACTGTGATATACATGGTGTATCAACACCGTTCATCCTGTACATTTAAGCCATGAACTCAAAAATGAGGCAGATCCAAAGCTCCAGTGGACCACACCACAGGAAACACTGGAAATTTAATGTTTGCCATATAAAAATTTTGTAGCGCTTAGATGTTTTGGGTGAAGCTGATATTTGTGTTTATCCCTTATCAATTTTGGACTTAAGCCCTAAAATCTTCTAATAAAATAGATGGACGTGGTGGATATGTCATATATATCACAGTAGGATCCACAAATGCAAGTCAACTTTTTCAGACCAATTTTCGAGACAAAATTACATTTGAAAATCCAAACAAGGGAAAAGGTAATAATGAACTTTTGCAAGGGTATTTCCCAATTCCCTTGAAATCAAACAGGCCCTATTTTACTATAATATTTTGAAGCATGAGACAAAAAATAAAATAAATCCAATGCTCAAGTGGCCCACGCCAAAAGAAACAGTGCCCTACAAAGTTTTTAACGGCCGGTATTCAATTTATACTTTCATATGACGTGGTCCACTTGAGTTTTTGGATATGCCTCATTTTCTTACTCATGGTATAAATTCAACAGGAATAATAGGTGAATAGTGTGGATAAGCAAAATGCATCACAGGACTACAAATATTTTACAATGTTCTTGATTTTTGTGTCAAAAAGTAAGTAGTCAAATCAAGTACGATATAATGCACAGGGAAATAATTATTATTGTTTTACACGGTATTTACCATCTCACCCGAAATCAAACACGCCCTAAGTGAATTCTTAATCCACTAGATACGGCCTTGCTTATGGACGATCCTAACCGTTCAAGAGGTATTTCTAACGATGGATATGCTACTTAGAGCATGAGTTACCACAAAAGATCCTGTAGGTCATATCTATGAACAGATAGGATTTTAAAATGGTCAATGGTTACGTTCAAGTCATTGTTTGTAACGGTTAGGATCACCTTACAGAAAAATCAATGCCCAATCCATGGTGGGCCCTAATTCCTGAAAGTTTCCTTGCCAGATAGGACATGGCTCAGCTGGTAGACTACTTGCCATATGTGAAACAATAGTTACATCTTTTAGTTATTGTAATATCGGACTTCATTAAAGTATCTTCATCTATTATTAGACAAAGTAAAAGAAGAACTTTAATACTCTAATAAAACGTGACAGATGATACACATGCGCTTAGCTAATAACAAAGAATTGCTTACATAAATGAAACTGTAAATTATATGAGTCAAAGGTTATTTGTAACATGAATAACAAATTACACTTGATCATTGAACGGCCAGGATGATACACATTTATTAGACGGTTAAAATAAAGAAGCTTCCCATGGTCTTTTTTCATTAAACGAGTGTACCATTATACGTAGAGCTGTACACTAACAGAATTCGCCCGGTTAGCTCACTTGACTCAACTCGAAAAAGCTTGATTCAACTCGGTCTGAAATTGAGTTCAAGCCGAGTTGAGCTGATTTTTTGAGTTTGAAAAAAATTTCGAGCCGAGTTTGAGCTTGCTTGAGCACGACTTGACTCGGATCGAACCCCAACTCAAATCGAACTTAGATCGAACGAGTTTGGTGCCTCGATTATTTTGATATTTATGTTGCTCACTAAGTGTTGGATACAATGACTCAATGAAGTGTCGGCTGGTACCGAGAAAGGTATGGATAAGAAACAAATACTACCCTTGTATCTATTTTGGTGTTGCCAACTGAGTGTTCGATGAAATACCTGTAAATTGTTGTTGTTATTTTACATACCGTGAGAAATTGAAGGTGCACTACATGTGTTCGAGAAAATACCGCACAGGCTCGATTTCGGCTCAAATTCGGCTCTAATTGGCTTGAGTTGCTGACTGAACCAAGCCGAGCCGCCAGTCAAGCTCAGGGGCAGAGCCCAGCCGAGTTTGAGCTGGGGTCAGCTAGTGGCCAAGCCAAGTCGAGCTGTGCCAAGCTCGACTCTATACAACTCTACCCACTAATCAAAGGTTAGTATCCTTTCAAGCAATCTGATGTTTGGACTGTGACTTAAACAACCGTAGGTTCCTTAATTTAGTGAGTTTAATTTAAATTAATGTATCTCATGCATTCAATTTTTAAGTATATGCATATCAAGCATCATGCCAGAGTATTAAATTACTCCTCATGAAGCCACCCTGATTTTGTGTTAGGTGATTTTTATAATCTCAACATCAAGGTGGGGATCTCATGATTCACGTGTTGGATGGTATATTCAAAATGCAGTAGGCTCACCAAAGAAAACAATAGACAGCCTGTAGACACCCCACCTAAAACAAGGATACGACATTTTTTGAGCTTCAACTTGACTTCAATCAATTATCTCCTGCGAACTGAGAAATCATTGAAAACTTAAACGGATCACGGTGGAAGCATACTCGGCACGCGCTGGAAATAACCAATGGACTAAATTGGCTGACACCAAATCAAGTAGCGTTTCGGTCACGGCCGAGCATCTAAACTCTAAAACCCCTGAAACTCTCTGTATGGCGCAACCGACAGACAAAAATGGAAAAAACAAATACTCTCTACTCACGAATCACTCTTTGTATCATTCAGTCTTTCCGGGTAGCATTATGTTGAGGTTAAAAGGTCATATCTTCGAAATCAAGGAAAAATATGGTCGTCCCAATATATGAAATGGTCATGGTATTATTTGAGGTAAATCCTGACCGATTAGGATGATTTATTATTCATTGGAAATGTGGTCAAATGATCTTCTTAATAAACTTAAGTTTCTTCCAATCCGAGTCACACTTAAGTTTCTTCCAATCCGAGTCATGATGAGCCCATTTATTAAAATCATGCATTGTCGATTAACCAAAATTGAAAAAAATTTTGTTGGTGCTTTAAATTAGTCAAACGGGATCTGATCGAGATGATTTCAGTTACAATGAAAATCTTATTAGACGACGTTTCCAATAATCCTAATATCATCAAAGCCAGACCATTAGTCAAATTGTAAACAACCGATTTCATATATTGGACGGATATATTTTTGGCACATCAAACGAGGTCTGATTGAAGTAATTCTAGTCTTATTAGAAAGCTTACCTAATTACCTTTCCAACAAAATAAAAATTACCCAAAACAAACAAGTAACGAAGAAGATGTAAGCATTTTAACATTTGCCATAAAAAAGAAAAAGTAATAATGACTTTTTATATATATACGTAATCTATAGATTTATTAATATAAATAAAAGGAAAAGTAATCATTATACTTTAACTTATATATATATATATATATATATATATATATATATATATATATATATATATATATATTAATCATTACCTTATATATATTATATATATTATATAATATAAAATCTTAATACATGCAACTTAACGTGCAAGGCCCACCAGTCGGGGCGGGTGCCCACAATTCAGTGTGGGCGCCCACAGCAGGACCTTGTACAGTGGTCATCCGCAACATGGGCCGCTGCCTATATAAGCCATCTAGGGACAGACGAGAGAGGATCGACAGAAAGGAAAATTCAAAGGAAAGAGAAAAGCTAGGGAATAGAGTTTAAACAGATAGAGAGAAACAGAGAGGGAAGAGATTTTAAACAGACAGAGAAATAGAGAGGGAGAGAATAGAAGGAGAGAGAGAGAGAAATACAGAGAGTGTTTGAGGGTTGGAGTTTGCCTGGAGGTGCTACCCAAAGTACCTTAAATATTTCCAATGTGCTGACATGCTGCCCAACACAGGAGGCAAAAATGGACATTAAAGGAGTCAAAAAATCTTAGAATTTGTCCATTTCTATTTAATTTGCATTCTAGTCTACACATTTCTATTACATTTATTACTTTTACATTTTATTCTGCATCATTCTCCATCTCCCATTTTTTACTTTATTTGCTTGCTCAGGACCTTAAATCCTATGAAGTAAGGCCAATTAGCATTTATTTCCATTAATTGTTTTTACTTTATTTTCCTACCCAGGGACACTTGGCTCTGTGACGTAAGGCTAGATAACTCATTTTTTGCTTATCTATGCCTACCCAGCCTACTTGGGTTATGTGAAGCATGACCAAATATAAAATGATAAAATTTCATTAAATTCCAAAAAATTATAAATTTTGTGAAGTAGAGATCGTACATTGTGTGGGCGGAAAAGGGTACTTAAACTTTTCCTTTTCCGTCACCAAGACCCCTACTCGGAATCTACGTCTACAGACCAACCGTGGGAGTCACTTGAGTTGAAAAATCGTGAGATTGCCTAACTCCTAAGCGATTCTACGGTTCCTAGCCGGCTATAGGTTTTATGCTTCATTTGTCTAATGGCGACTCTAAATCAAATACATTTTTACACCTGAGTCAATAGCACACATCGCCCACAATAGCAAAAATCAATACGAAAGCCAACAAAGCAATGGCACCACCATGCTCATGCGCACGTGCGGGAGGAGGCGTTCACAGAATGACGACTCCACTGGGGATTGTGCTAGTTACCAGCCTAGGCCCAACTTGAAACACATGATTTTTTCAATTTATGCAGATTTTATAAATTCGACACATTTACTTTCCTGCACTCCAGTGAATACTGGTCTTATTTACTCTCCGTATCATGCTTTCTAACATTCCAGTAAATACTGGTATCCTACTAACGCACTAATTCTCTAAATGTCCAGTCTATACTGGTTCATTTACTCTCCTGCTTGCATCCTGCATTTCAGTCTGTACTAGTCTCTTTTACCTTCTCGCAAGCATACTATAATCCAGTTCTCACTGGTCCATTTACTTTTCTGTTAATCCAATGTGCATTGGTCCTCCTGTATTTTCCTGACATTTATGTTTGCCTTTTATAAAAAAGAAAAGAAAATACCAAAAAAATGGAGGTGATTGGAAGGTATACCCATTGGTAGGAAGTAACGGGCCATTCTATAACCATTGTGCCTGAAAATTGATTACGGGTTCGTCGTCCTGCATAATCATTGCGTACCTACCAAAATATCATCCGAACTCGTGCACAAGCAGCCATGTCAACTCAAGGAGACAATCCTCTAACTCCTCCAGAATCGCCAAGACCGCAAGTCTCTCAACCGGCCACATCCAGTCCCTCGACAATCGAGCTCGCCTGCAGCTTAAACAGGTTAGAGAATATTGTGAATAGCATTCACGCAGAAATGACACCACTCATTCATAACATGCATCCACCAAGCATCCATGTAGGTCTATCAGACCCAACTGTTAATCAATTTTAACCCATTCCTCTTTAGCAGAAATCGGGTTCACTTTCAAAACCCACCAGAAACAGTAACTTAAACTCCAACACATCCTCCCCTTGATGGGAGTTAACCAGCACATTCTAGTCAATCACAATCTAGTCAATTCCAATAACCTTCTCCCGGTGGGAATTTATTTCAATTTCCACCCAGTCAACCACATCAAATACCTATTATTCATGGATATCCACCCATCCAAACTCACCCTCTCGGCGGGACAGCATCCCAATTCCCACACCACACCATGCACTCAATCCCTCTGACCGAGGAACATAGGAACATGGAAGAAGTCAACCATTATGAAGAAGAGGCTAATCGAATGCCAGAAGGAGCATGACCTCCTTTGTCCCAACCAAATGAATTTGATCGACTTCGGGAACACTTCAAGAACCAGCTAAGGGCAATGCGAAATAAACTTCAAAAACAACATAGGGTGGAACTCGCATTTACAAAATTCAGGGATCTTTGCCCATTCCCCGATGCTAGGGTACCTGTAAACTTCGAGGTACCCAAGTTTCAACGATACGATGGCACGGGATGCCCAACTGCACATTTAAAGGCATTTTGTGGTGAACTTGATGCCATGGCTAAAGATGATGGAGCATTGATCCGTCTGTTCCAAAAATCCCTAAGGGGTGATGCATTAGATTGGTACACGTCTCTAGATTATCACAAGATTAGAACATGGGAACAATTGTCCCAAGCTTTTGTAAATCATTTCACATACAATCTAAATGCAGCACCCCGAAGGTCAGATTTGGTAGCCCTTAGGCAAAGGAGTGACAAAACACTGTCTGCATACGTGGGGCGATGGAGAGCCATGGCCGTACAAATGAAAACACCAATCGATGAAGAAGAACAGATCTCTATGATTGTCCATTCGGCTAATCCAAATATATCGGGATATTTGATTTCATACCCGTATGCCAATTTTACTCAACTAATCCGTGTGGGGGAATAAGTGGAGGCTGGAATAAGAACTAGCACAATTGCACCATGGCCCCACCAGTCTACCTCGGTACAAAAAGCAAAACTTGAAGAAAAGACATGCAAATGTGGAGTAAGAAATAGATATATGGCTCCTCCTCATCCAGCGAAAACTAACAATGTTGTTGCCTCCGCACAAGGAATGCCAAAAAATCCTCCACAAGAACAACAATACCACCCTCAACAGTAACAATCTAGGTGAAATCCGCAATACACAAACCAGAACAGGCAAACGGGTGCGGCACAGGTGTCTAGGAAATTTACACCATTGGCCTAATCATACACGGACATTCTCGCCACACTCATCCAAAGGCAGCTCTTGGCACCTCTCCAACCTCGACCACTGCCAAACCTGTTGCCCCCAAATTACAAAGAAAATGAGTATTGTGCATTCCATCAAGGGCGGGGTCATACTACAGAACGTTGTTTCTCCTTGAAACATGCAGTTCAAAATTTGATTGATTAGAATCAGATCACGGTCACGCCCCCTGAAATAGCTGCTGCTAACAGTAATAACATACTCCAAAATCCTCTGCCGTAGCACCAAGAATTCCCTAACACTTCTAGCACTCCCACCGTCAATGCCATCCAAGGAGAATATCCTCCCCATGTTTTCCAAGCATTAGCGACCAAAAGATATGACATGGAGATTCCTTCATTTATTTTGCAAGGGGTATTACCATCTCCTCTGTTGGTCCTTCAAGGGAAGGCCCATGAACCTCGTCACAGTCCTCCTCATCACGTAGAACAAATGTGGGATCAACCATTGGTCCTACAAAGAAGAGCCCCTACGTCAACACAAACGAACAACTCCCACCAGTCAGGAGTCCACCAGCAAGTAGTCCTTATGGGGAAGGCTTCGTCGCCCATGCCCGGTCATGTACCATACCATCTACCCATTGATGCACAAGAATGACATCCTCTCCCGTTCAGCATGCCACACGAACTCGCAAGATCCGGACAGACAATCCAGGAAGGCCCTCCTTCACAACCATTAGTACTCCTAGGGGCACCGTTAGCTTCGCCATTGAAACACACATATGTTATCGCTAACCCTCTATCTTCTCTAGAATCTTCACCTCTTATGGCTTTTCAAGAAAAGATGGAACTAGTCTCAGATAACAAGGCAGTCCCCTGACATTACCTAGAATGCTCTGAGGTGGGAAACATGCATCCTAATGAGAGATGTTTTCGAAAAGAAGAACTCAGAGGAGATCCCAAGGGACCTTTTGCCGGAACGACACACAAGGCTGACACCACATACGATGTAGCGGCCCAGCTTAAAACCATCCTGGCCCAAATATCTGTTTAGGAACTCCTCTGTACATCGCAGGCACACTGGGGGATTTTTGTTAAAACTCTGAACGATGCGCATATTTCCCGAGAAGTTGCACCTGAAATGGTAGCGTACATGATAGGGCAACTCCTTGCACCCTGAGCCATAACTTTTTCAGATGATGAGTTGCCACCAGAAGGCCACGACCATGCCAGGTCATTAAATATAGCTGTTTGTCATAAGGACAAAAGCATCCCACTGGTATTGATTGATGATTGTTCAAGTTTGAATGTTTGTCCACTTCGGACTGCCTTATATTTGGGAATAAATCCATCTATGTTCAGGCCAAGCAATATGAATGTGAGAGCATTCTATAATTCTCGAAGACAAGCATAAGGATAAATTGATCTTGAACTACAAATTGGCCCTGATACGTCCACCATTTTCTTTCAGGTTTTGGACGTCCCTTCATCATTTAATCTTCTCCTTGGTCGGCCCTAGCTTCACGAAGTTGGGGCCGTACCATTAACACTTCACCAGAGGATCAAGTACATCCATGGGAATAAAGTGTTATGTATTTTAGCAGATCCTGAACCACTTTTTCCCTTTAAAACAAATCTTCAGGGGGAGCCTAACATCCCAGTTATTGACGCATGAAAATTGGACAAAGACAAACCATATTATAGCTTCCAATTTAAAGCTGTGGATCACGTCCCATCAATATATCCTCTAAAATCAAACTGTATTTTCACTCCAGTAGAGCGTCAAATCCTGAACTACCACCTTGAACACCAAGATACCGCCAAGGTAATTGAGGTTCAAGAAAGAGTAGGAAGGGTAGGACTGAGATATGAGTCTCCTTCACCAGAAAAACCAGAGAAGGCAAATGCCGAGAGGAGGTGGAAGGGCCAAGAGATGAGTCATCCTTCCCATTTCACACCAATCCAATTCGTTAGCGCTGGAGTCATCCATCCAAGTCTAAATCTGGATTCTGATCCACCAGGTCATGATAATAGTCTCACTCTCACTGGGTTGCCCAAGCAATAACTAGGCAAGGGGTAGGAGCTACCGTCTCTCTATTGGACCACAACGATGATCCCACCAGAGCTATAATAACCTGAAGAGCTCCACAACACAGGGAATGAAGGAAGGTCCGGTGAATCTGATACCAAGTTAGAACCCAGCCCTCGCTATATCATGATGATTGGGCATAATAGAGAAAATCAGCCCACAACATCCCAAAACCCTGCCTCTCGAGGGGAGAGAGCGCAGGGCACCACCTGGTTCACCACCCCCATAATGCTTGAATCGACTCGTCAGTCTTCTCAGAGTGCCAGTCTAAAAAAAAATCCTTGTAAATAGACATTTGCACCCCGGGCAAGACCATGATAGATACTGGTTTGAAACTCTAACTTTCTCGGTGTGCGATAAAATTAAAACATTAAAAAATCTGAAAAACCCGCAAAAACCAAAAAAAATAGAAAATCTTCAAAAACACAAAAAAATAGAAAATCCTCAAAAAACCAAAAACCATAGAAAACCCTCAAAAAAAAAAAATAATAGAAAATCCACAAAACCTAAAAAGAGAAGAAAATTTACAAAAACCAAAAGCATCAAAAAAATTTCAAAATACCGAAAAATCAGAAAAGTTTTCAAAAGCCACAACCAATAAAGTGTCAGCCTCATCTGAAGAGCTGCATGAAACCGAAGTTAACATCTATAACTTTGACATAGAGCTAGACTTCGAACTCATGGGTTTATTAGAGGTCAAGGACAAGGGAAATGAAGATCCGACTCCCGAGCTTGAGGATCTCCTCAATAAGCTCAATTCAAAAGCCAATGTTGCACCTAACAATTTGGAGGTGGTTAATCTTGGAACCCCCGAGAATCCTCGAGAAGTACACATTGGGAAATCTTTATCTATGAGCGACAGGAAGATGATGATCGAGTTTTTGAAATCGAGGCTGTCAAACTTTGCCTTTTTCTATGAAAATATACCTGGACTCGATGAAGATCTAGTGGTACATCGTCTACCCATGAAGCCCGAAATCAAGCTGGTCAAGCAGAAGTTAAGGAGAATGCGACCAGAGTGGATCCTAAAAATATGGGTAGAAGTAATCAAACAATACAACGCTAGTTTCCTGGTCGTATCCAACTCTCTGGAATGGCTAACCAACATCGTTCTTGTTCTTAAGAAAGACGGCAAGGTTCGAATGTGCATCGACTTCCGTGACCTCAATAAAGCCAGTACGAAAGATGACTTCCCACTGCCCCACATCGACACTCTGGTCAACAATACGACAGGTTACAAAATCTTCTCTTTCATGAACGGTTTCTCTGGCTACAACCAAATCAAAATGGTCGTAGAAGACCATGAAAAAGCTTCATTCATTATGCCGTGGGGAACGTTTTTCTACCAAGTCACGCCATTCGGGTTGAAAAATGCCGGAGCTACGTACCAACGAGCCATGACGGCACTATTCCATGACATGATGAACAAAGAGCTGGAAGTCTATGTGGATGATCTGATCATCAAGTCTCAAAGCATTGAAGGATATTTCAAAGACCTCAAAAAACTCTTTGATCAATTGAAAAAATTCAAGCTCCGTCTGAATCTGCAAAAGTGTCTTCAGGGTAACCAATGGCAAGTTGCTTTGTTTCATCATCAACAAAAATGGCGTCTGAGTCGACGAATCAAAGACAAAAGTAATTCTAAAGGTGCCACCTCCAAAAGTGAGAAAGAAATTTGGGGTTTCTTGGGCAGAATCTAGTATATCAGTCATTTCATTGCCCAACTTACACCCATATGCGAGCCCATATTCAAGCTACTCCTCAAGAACACGCCAAAAGAATGGAACGAAGATTGTCAAGAAGCCTTTGAAAAAATTAAGAAATATTTGCCAGATCAACCAGTGCTAGTCCCATCGATGCTCGAATGGCCCCTACTGCTCTATATCTTAGTTTCCACAGATGCCATCGGGTGCATCCTTAGCCAACACGATGACACAGGAAGAAAGGAGCGAGCAATCCACTATCTTAGTCGTCGATTCACTGATTATGAGTCCCAATACTCGTTAATCGAAAATACATGCCTCGCCCTCGTATGGGCCACCTAACGCCTTCGTCAATACATGATCGCTTATCCAATCCTCCTGCTTGCACGAATGGATCCACTGAAGTACCTGTTCGAGAAATCGGCCCTAACTAGAAGGATCACAAAATGACAATTGTTACTTTCCGAGTTTGACATCACCTATGTCACTCAAAAAGTAATCAAGGGGCAAGTTTTGGCTGACCATCTCACAGCACACTCTTTGCCTAACTATCAGCCACTGAATACTTTCTTCCCTGATGAGGATATCCTATTCCTTGAGGGAGAAGAAGGACCAGAGGCAGATGAATGGACCTTATATTTTGACGGTGCAGCTAACGGTAAAGGAAGCGTCCGGATGACATCCCCATCCCTATTTCGAGAAGGCTATCCTTCGAGTGCATGAACAACATAGCTAAGTATGAGGCATGTATAACAGGCTTAAAGGAAGTAATCATTTTGGGGGTGAAAAAGCTAAGGGTCTTCGGTGACTCTCAACTCATCATCAATCAAATGAACGGTGACTAGAAGACGAAGGGTGAGAAGCTGATTCCGTACCACATTTATCTCGAGAATCTCATTGACGAATTTCGTAAAGTCACTTTTACATACATGCCACGTGCCAAGAATTAATTTGCTGATGCCTTAGCCACATTAGCATATATGTTAAACATTCTTAAGGGAGCAGCACAATGGGAACTTACAGTCGAACTACAAGAAGATCCAACATTCTACCTGTAGATCGAACAAGTCGAAACACCACCTGACAAGCACCCTTGGTACACCAATATCAAGAAATACCTAGAAGATCGAATATACTCAGAAAGCGCTACACCAACAAACCGTCGTACGATCCAACGATTAGCTACATGGTTTACTATTAACGGTGGCATCTTATACAAATGATCCTTTAATCAGGTCTTATTGCGATGTGTGGACGAGGCGAAAGTTACAAAAATCATATCTAAGGTCCACGATAGAATCTGTGGCCCACACATGCACGAACATATGATGGCCAAGAAAATCCTACGATTAGGATACTACTGACTAACTATGAAGACCGACTGTTGCCAACACGTCAGGACATGCTTTAAATGCCAAGAACATGCAAATCGGATCAATGCGCCTGCTTCTGAGTTATATAACCTGACCACACCCTGGGCATTTTCAATGTGGGGCATCGATATTATCGGAAAAATCAGTCCCAAAGCTTCCAATGGCAATGAATATATCCTCGTAGCAATCGATTATTTCACCAAGTGGGTGGAAGCGGTATCTTTTACCACCATCAATGCTTCTCACGTGCTATGGTTCCTAAAAAACAACATCATCGGTTGATATGGAATCCCACACGCCATAATCACAGATAATGAGACGCCTTTTGTGAACTGAAAGTTGAACAACTTCCTCGAGCAATTTAAAATAAAAAGGCATCGATCTAGCCCCTATTGGCTGTAAATGAATGGAAGGGTAGAAGCAGCCAACAAAACACTCGTTCGTATCCTCGAAAAAATGGTAAAAACATATCACGACTGGTCAGAAATGCTCCCATACGCGCTTTGGGCTTATTGAACATCCATACGCGCCGCAACGGGTGCCACTCCATACGAACTCACATATGGAATAGAGGCAGTTCTACCAGTTGAAGTCGAAATTCTCTCATTACGCATTCTGTTAGAAAGTGAAGTGGAAGATGGAGAATGGTTATAAGATCGCTACGATCAACCACATCTGACAGACAAAAAGTGTGTGCGAGCTTTATGTCATTCCCAAGCCTATTAAAGAAGGATTGCACGAGCTTACAACAAGCGGGTCTGTACCAGAACATTCAAAATAAGAGATGTAGTAATGAAGAAGATCCTACCTCCTCATCTACCTGACCCAAGGGGAAAATTCAAACCCATCTGGGAAGGGCCATTCATTGTACGTGAAGTTCTCCCTGGAGGTGCACTCCGCCTCACCAACATGGAGGGACAGGATCTAGCCGAGCCCATCAACAATGATCACGTCAAAATACACTACGGATAACAAGTAAGCTAAGGAAATGTTTCCTAAGATTGAATCTTACAACTCCCTACCCGATTACCCTTAGCAACAAAGTATGAGACAAAAAAAAGACATAGGTACATATGACGATTCAAATTATCCAAAATCCAAAAAAAAAAGAGTAAAAAAGAAGAAAAGAAAACACAAAAAAAAAGAGGAATGAAGAACCAAATAGAAAATCTAGGGTACACATCCATCAGCCTTATCCCACTGTTTTCAAGAAAATTTTCAATCTTGGAAAGCATTCTTAAGCCTCTCGTTACCCTAGAAATCATTATCGGTCAACATTGAGAAAGTTTTCAGACAAAAAAAAAAAAAAGAAGAAGAAGAAAAAGAAGAAGAAGAAGAGGTGTGTCTAAGTAAAATGGACGAGGTGAAAACCTGCAAGGGCGCTATGCGCAAAAAGGTATAGTTGCCAAGGGGCCGGCAAGAGCAAATACTCGGGACGTGGTGAAAACCTGAAAGGGCGCCACGGGCGAAAATGACGGGTTAAGCCAAACGTAACGAAAACTCGTAAGAGCGTTATGGGTAAAAACGACAAGAAAAGACAAAAAAAAAAAGAAAAAAAAAATAAGAACAACAAAATACTTCAGTCACGGCGTCAAATTCGTATCCGAAGTCAAAGACGTGAAGACCGCGATATTTCAAGAATTATCGAGCATAGCCTAGGCCAAGAGACATTGGTTCTCAATGCATACTCTCGAAGATAATTTCAAAAATCTTCAAAAATCAATTCGGAAGTCATATAGGATGAACAATGGAGAAGTCAAATGTATGATCCCTACCAACCAAAATATAAACCATGCTCATAAGACAGGTCTGGCCACAAAAAAAAAAGGGAGAGAGAATTTCCATTTTATTCATTTTCTTTATTTACATGCATCGAATTAAAAAAAAAAAAGAAAAAAAGAAGAAGAAGAAGAAGAAAAAACTTTTATAGGTTGCAACATGAAGTTATGATTGCCTTTTCAAAACACCAGGCCCGACAACAACCTCTACTGGCTACTCAGGTTAGTTTCGCTCCCTTAGCACCAAACTCTTCGATCATTCTAGTAAGCTCTCTATCTTTCTTTACAGGAATCGAGGCTCCCTCAACAACACACTAACATGAGCAACACACTTGGAGTTGGACACTTAGCGGAGAACGTGGTTCAATCAGAGCCGACTTCGATAAGGACCATCGAAATCCCCAATGGAAGTGATCGGTCAGACCTTTTTTTTTTTAAAAAAAAGAGAGAGGCTAAAATAAAAACCGCCTGACGACGCCTCCCTGCGAGATCAAGCGGATCTTTTCAAAATAAATGGTTTGAAAAAAAAATCTTTCAAAAAAAAACACGACGCACATGGTATCTAAGGCATTGGAAGTCCTTTATACTTTCCAATGGGTACCAACTTAACAGCAATAATTGATTTTAGTTTTATCCGAACCTTCAGTTTTCTCTTATAAAATCAAAGTGAAACATGAGATGGTCGGACTGAATTTTCAATGTCACTTCGATCGTCACGGAATGCAAATTGAATATATCTAAGTTAGTGGAACCATACTTTAAGTCGCGGGAAAAACTATTACAACCATAGTGTCAGACTCGAAAAATTGAATGACGAAGAAATAACTCAAGGTGACTCTAGTCCGGGACACTTGTCAGCCTAGTATATTGTAATGTGAGATATCTGTAAAGTCACAAAAAGCACAGACAACCACCCATTACAATAACTAATCTTATAGCTAGTCCTAGGGGATTACACGACATCGAGAATTACTCTTCAAAATCAAACATGCTAGGCGGATCCTCGTAAGGCTGCGAAAAGCACAGGGGCACTAACTAGTCAAAAATTCATATTTACAAACATTTATTGATGCAAACCATCAATCACGACATGAAAAGATTGTGATTTGATGCCCCGTAAAGCTGCAAAATGCATGAGGAAAAATCACAACGTTTTCCTCAACCCTTATGAGACACCTGAATTACTCTTTAACTAGACAAGTCTTTCGATAATGACACTTTGGTAGAAATAGACTCTACCACGTCTACATACGGAAGGTGGGTTGTCCACTTGCTTTGACATTTGGTTGTCCAAAACCTCTGCCAAAGAGGGGCATCTGTAGACACCCCACCTAAAATGAGGATACGACATTCTTTAAGCTTCGACTTGACTTCAATCAATTGTCTCCTACGGACTGAGAAATCATTGAAAACTCAAACGGATCACGGTGGAAGCATACTCGGCGTGCGCCGGAAATAACTGATGGACTAGATTGGCTGACACCAAATCCAATAGCGATTCGGTCACGGTCAAGTGCCCAAACTCCAAAACCCTTAAAACTCTCTTTATGATGCAATCGACAGGTAAAAATGGATAAAACAAATACTCTCTACCCACGAATCCTCTTTGTATCATTCAGTCTTTCTGGGTAGCGTTGTGTCGAGGTTAAAAGGTCATATCTTTGAAATCAAGGAAAAATACAGTCATCCCAATATATGAAATGGTCATGGTATTATTTGAGGCAAATCCTAGCCGATTAGGATGATTTATGATTCATTGGAAAGGTGGTCAAATGATCTTCCTAACAAACTTAAGTTTCTTCCAATCCGACTCATGATGAGGAAGATCTAGCCTGTTTATTAAAACGATGCATTGTCAATTGACCAAAATTGAAAAAAACTTTGGTGGCACTTTAAACTAGTCAAAAGGAATCTGATCGAGATGATTTTAGTTACAATAAAAAGCTTATTAGACGACATTTCCAATCATCCTAATATCATCAAAGGTAGATCATTAGTCAAATTGCAAACAACCGATTTCATATATTGGACGGACGTATTTTTGGCGCATCAAACGAGGTACGATTGAAGTGATCTTATTCCCGTTAAAAAGCTTACCTGATTGCCTTTCTAACAAGATAAAGATTACCCAAAATGAACAAGTAACGAAGAAGATGTAAGCATTTTAACATTTGTAATTAAAAAACAAGAGGTAATAATGACTTTATATATATATATATATATATATATATATATATATATATATATAAGGAAAAGTAATCATAATACTTTAACTTTTATATTTAAATATATTTAATATATATATATAAAATCTTAATACATGCAACGTAACGTGCGAGGCCCACAAATCAGGGTGGGCACCCACAATTCAGTGTGGGTGCCCACAGCAGGACCCTGTACAATGGTCATCCGCAACATGGGCTGCTACCTATATAAGGTATCCAGGGACAGATGAGAGAGGATCGACAAAAAGGAAAAATCAAAGGAAAGAGAAGCTAAGCAAGAGAGTTTAAGCAGACAAAGAAAAAGATAGGAAGAGAGAGAAAACAGAGTGTCATGCCCCAAACTTGGAAACCGGGCTCACAAAATTTTCGATCGCCGAATCCGGTGCCGACAGCCTCCGTAGAACCCCATTCTCAGCTCCTAGCGCCCATTCGCCAGATTCCGATCCTGAGATGCTACGAGGAGGATTTTCAACGTCAGTTTGATTCGTAATAAGCATAACCAAAGGCATAACCCACAAACAACAACTAAGAATTCCATTACATTTCTACTATGATAAAAAACTTTACAAGTACAATGAGCATAAAGGGAAGTACAATGATGATAATTCAAAATCTTCAAAAAAATCTGCAACACGCTCCTGCCTCAGCGCTGCTGCGCCCCAACGTCACCTGCACGCAACGGTCGTGCATAAGCTTATATAAAGCTTAGAGGGTGGTGAAAGTGTGTGCGTAAGGTAGTAATATGAACATGTAATGTCAGAGTAATGCGGAATATGCAGATGGATCTATAATATCATGAGCTGTACCAAGGCTATGCAGTGCAAGACATGAATGGTATCGGTCATCCCAAGGTCATGTGATGTGCAATGCAACTTAAGTATACAGATCCTCATCTATGTCCACACATCAATACAGCTCAAATATGGGATATCACCGGGGTCTAGTACACTCTAAACCAGATTGCCACCACATCGCGCGCAATAAGGTAAGTGGAAGAGACCTCACTATCAGTTTGCCAATATCAGGCGCGACTCGTCGATAGCGGACCCATTCCTCGAGCTGGTCAAACTCAGCCTAACATTGCCCCCTACTCTTGGGCGAGTAAGGCCGCACCTACTTCCAACCGACCACGACACAGTGGAGAGTGCAACCGTCTCCAAATCGGCACTCAACGCTCATCTACCCACTCGGTATAGACGTTGGAACAACCTCTTGGTATCATAAGGGTTTAAGAACTTTCACCCAGGGATATCTATAGCACCCCATGTAGAACAAGATTTTCGGTATCCAGTCCTGCCAACCACGATGCATCTGTGGAGGCTATGGCCCTGATGTCGCTAGGGCGTACAATAACCATGTCACACAAATGCGAAATGCATGAATCACGCTATCCAGTCATGCAACAAATTCTGCGCATATCGTGCGCTCATGTAGGGCAACACCGCTTAACCGGGAGCCCATAAACAACCTGCCCGAAGGTATATGCTATGATCAGTCAATTCTCATGTCAAGCATACATATGATGCGTATGATCATGAGTCATGAAGCTATATTAAACATGTTATAATGAGATGAACTATCCTTACAATGCAGATGGGCCTAGGCTGCCTATACACAATAAGTACGAGCCTAATAATGGGCCCTAAGGAGAGTCGTAATGTGGACATCCAACCAGCATTACACTCGAAATGTGGACGTCAAACCAACATTTCTTCCAAGGCACGATCATCGTAAACATCATCACATACACCGAGTTGGGTTTACACATTGCAATGGACCTTAGGTTCATCCTATTGGGCTTTACATATATATCAGATGGGCCATATCATATGGGCCTTTTATTCATCAAATGGGCCACATAAATGGGCCGCACCAATGGGCCTTATGTGCATTGCAATGGGTCAAAACCCGTGGGCCTTAGATTGCATCAAATGGGCCCAATCTCAAGAGCCTTATACATATCAAATGGGCCTAATCCTGTGGGCCTTATATGAACCAAATGGGCCTAAACCCATAGGCCTTATATAAACCAAATGGGCCTAAACCCATAGGCCTTATATATAAATCAAATGGGTTTAGTCCGATGGGCCTTAAAATATATCAAATGGGCCTAGTCTCATGGCCTTGGAACATATCAAGTGGGCCTCAACAATGGGCCACAAATACATCAAATGAGCATACACACATGGGCCCATAAATAACAAAGTGGGCCTTAGTGGGTGGGCCACAAATACACTAAGAAGGGCCTCTACAATGGCCTTAAGATGATCTCAAAATGATTGGACGGTTTAGATGAAACTCACGCATCATGGTAGGCTCCCATGTGAGCCCGCTATAACATTTATTTTCCATCCAGTCCTGGGCCCACTAAAATGTTTATTAACCACCCAACCTGTTAGTAAGGCCACGTGAGCAAGGGCTCCATTGTAATGTTTACTTTACATCCAACCTGTTGATAAGGCCATGTGGTAAGGGGCCCACCAAAATGTTTATTTTACATCCCACCTGCTGATATGGCCATGTGGTAAGGGGGGGCCACCAAAATGTTTATTTTCCATTCAAACCTTTTGATAAGGTCATATAGACCCAGGGCCCACCAAAATATATATTTTCTACCCAACATGGGCCCATTGTAATGTTTAATGCCATCCAAACCTGTTCATAACGTCACGTGGGCCAGGGCCCACAGTGATGGACGGCGTGGACACAATACATACACTAGGTGGGGGCCACCGTCCACTGCCGTGGACGGGCGGCGTGAGTGAAATACTTGCCTCACAATGGGTGTCACCACCCACTGTTGTGGACGGTGTGGTAAGCCACACATACCATAGTGGGTCCCATGTAGGGCCCACCAAAGTGTTTATTTGCAATCCAACCCGTCCATTATGTGTGCCCCACAAAAATAGGGGTCCAAAACAAGTTCCAGCAATCATTTTTTTTTCAAATTTTAAAGAAAAATACTAATATTCTTAATGCCACGGCCCGCCAGATAATTCGATCGATCTTATTTTTCGGCTCAACGCCTAAAATGATCCCGAGAATATAATGGATGGCTTGGATTAAATATATACATCAAGGTGGGGCCTACACAAGGGGACCACCCCAAAAGCTTCTTTCTTTCCCTATTTTTTTTTCTTTTCTTTCTTACAGGGACGTCTAGCGTCCCAGACGCTGGACCGGTTTGGCCTTAAAAAAAATTACATCATGGTGGGCCCTGTTGAAGTGGGCCACCACAGATGAATGTTGTGGGTACAGCATGTAAGGTGGGCCCCACTTGAGGAACACTTGGACCAAATAAATACCTCAAGGTGGGGTCCATTCAAGTGGGCCACACAACCTTATTACATAAAATAACATAAAATAAAATAAAAAGAAATAAAAAGAGAGAGAGAGAGAGAGAGAGAGAGAGAGAGAGAGAGAGAGAGAGGGTTGGACACGCTTGATAGAGGGACCCCGATACTATGGGCCCTCCCTTGCAATGAATCATACAATCAAGTGGGTCCTTTAACACATGGGACCATCAAAATTTAGAATCAACGGTGGGGATTCTTTCCTCACCAATATGGACGGTCCAGATGACCTTTTCTAAGAAATAAACATCATGATGGGGTCCATGGAGAATGGCCCCATCGACCCCATCATGGAATGATCATGATGATCCAGTGGGCCATCGGCCACATCTTAGGGTCCCAAGTGAGATCCAAACCATTGATCGGTTGGCCTCACTTGGTCCATCTTAAAAACATGAAAACCTATTATGATCAAGCACCCACCGTCCGATCTTCTTGCTCCTATGGGCTCCTTAGCTCCTTAGCTTGGATTTCAATGGAGGAGATGGGGAATGGAAGGTTAGGATGGGGAGATCATGGGGTAGGGAAGGTGGGCCACACTTAGAATTTTTGGAAAGCTTGGAGAAATTTCATACGTATGGAGCTTGCTTGGAGAATGAGATGGGAAAATGAGAAAGAGAGAGAGTTGTATAGAGAGATGGAATGATGGGTGATGGAGTGATGGATGTGGTGATGGGTGTGTAAGAGCCACTTTTTTGACTTTTGTGGCCTTTTGTGTAAGAGAGGTATGACATTGGAAGACTTTTATGGTTGCTTGGGAAAAGGGGTGAAAGTGACATGTACTTGACATGTACTTGACATGTGATGGATTGATGGGATTGATGTGATTGATGTGACACATCGTAGAGATTCTCTTGGGTTTCACAACGCGCGGCGTTTTCCTCGCACCGAACGTTGGCCCACATCTCTTGACTAGGGTATTGCCTCGGCGCGTGAGTCGCGTCATCAGAACCACAGCGATGGCGAGGTCGCTATGGTACAGAACTCGGGTCGAGTCGAAACAGGTTGACGTCATATGAATCAGGATCGCGCGTTAATATCGGTTAAGGGTCGAAGGTTGCCGGAATTCGACCGGTAAGACCGCGGAAGTCTATGGAACGGTACTGTCTAAGATACGGGTCTTACACAGAGAGTCGAAAGAGAGAGAAATACAGAGAGTGTTTGAGGGTTGGAGTTTGCCTGGAGGTGCTATTCAAAGTATCTTAAATATTTCCAATGTGTCGACATACTGCCCAACACAGGAGGTAAAAATGGTCATCAAAGGAGTCAAAAAAGCTTAGAATCTGTCCATTTCTATTTAATTTGCTTTCTACTTCAAATATTTCTATTGCATTAATCACTTTCACATTTTATTCTGCATCATTCTCTATCTTCCATTTTTTACTTTATTTGTCTGCCTAGGACCTTAAATCTTGTGAAGTAAGGCTAGTTAGCTTTTATTTTTGTTAACTGTTTTTGCTTTATTTGCCTACCCAGGGCCACTTGGCTCTTTGACGTAAGGCTAGATAACTCTTTTTTTTGCTTATCTCCGCCTGCCCAGCCCATCTGGGTTATATAAAGTATGCATGATCAAGTATAAAATGCCGAAATTCCATTAAATCTTCAAAAATTGTAAATCTTGTGAAGTGGAGACTGCACATTGTGCAAGCGAAAAAGGGTACTTAAACCCTTCCTTTTTCGTCACCGATGCCCTTACTTTGAATCTACGGCTACAGACCAACCGCGAGAGTCACTTGAGTTGAAAAATCATGAGATTGCCTAACTCTTAAGCGATTCTATAGTTCCTAACTGACCGTAGATTCTATGCTTGATTTGGCTAATAGTGACTCCAAATCAAATGTATTTTTACACCTGAGTCAATAACATGCATCGTCCACAATAGCAAAAATCAATACGAAAGCCAACAAAGCAATGACATCGCCACGCTCGTGCGCACGCGCAGGGGCAAGTGTTTACACAGCCATAAAAAATCCTCTAAATTTAGCATGATGGTTGGGTAATCCTGAATTTTTTTGGGCATCCAAAATTTCATGGTGGGTGATCAGCTGGCAATCAGGTGGGCCCAACGTGTAGCACTAGGGAAAATAAGCTTATTCTATGACCAACATGACATAAGATCCAACCTGCTCATAAGATCTTATAGAAATGAATGAAGAGAAAATAAAAATAAAAGCTTGATCCAAAACTTCTGTGGCCCCCAAGAAATTTTCAACAGTATACATTTAATTCAACTGTTTGATGTGATGTGGTCCATTTGAACATTAGACATGCTTCATTTTTGGGCACAAGCCTAAAAATTATCTATTAAAATGGATGGACAGAGGGGATAGAATACATGAATCATGGTGGAACTCACGGAGTTTTCTCGGTAGTCAGGTACGCTAAGCATAACAGTTACTCACTACACAATCTCATTCCGCTGTATTTTAACAAACTTTTACGTGGAAATGGACAAGAGGGTCCAACTCAGATTATGACCGTTGTTTACTTATACCCTGTATATAGGTTTTTATTGGTTGTTTTTTTAACACGCACACACACCCCACGCACCCACGCTGGTGGAATTTCACCACTAATAGGGTACTCGAACCCTTGGCCGGGAGTTGAAACTCCTGGGAGTCTACCACCCGGGCAAGAGTAAGATATGCATGCACTCAGAAATTCTATGCATACTGTAAAAGTAATTCAAATTAAATGGTTCAAATCATGACCCTAATTTAGATGGCTCTTGAACAGGAAATTACACTTTTCTTTGATTTACTATATAAGTAGTTGATTAGTGGACATTTAACGGGCATTGGAGAGGAAAAATAATCAATGGTCCATGCTAAACTAACAAATTCCCATTGATCAGCTGTAAGGATCGTTAAAAATTCAAACAGTAACTTTTGGATGCTGATCTATATAAGAACAAAACAATTTGAACCGTTTAAGTTGAGTTGATATATGATAGGTGTACGATTTCTAAGTGCCAGCGTTTCAACAATAGCTATCTGAGAGTATTAAACAATGGCTTTTATGAAAACCCGTCTGCTTTAATGATATTATTGAATACATGCCTGTTTTTAAAATACTTATAGGTAGAGTCTATCTTTTTAAAAAACGATAATGAAAAAACTATCTATTTACCTTTGGCAGACATTGGGAAATGGAAAAGCTACAGTAAGGCCTTCAAAATCCATTTTGCCCCTTACGCCTTTCATTTGTATGACTGTACCCCCATCAACGGGGCGAGAGTGCAAAGGAGTTCATGGGACTCACCTATATAGATGCAAGTGATCGGTACCGTCTATCTGTTTCATAACCCCATTTTAGGCCTTGGCCCAAATAATGACGCAAATCTGATCGTAGGTATGGCCTATGAACGTTTCAACGGTGGTAGTCATCCGGAGTTGGTTTGCTTGCTGCGGTCTACGTGTTGTTGGGATGTCTCAGTTTTTTGTGTAATGGCCTAAATATGAGCTGCCAAACCGGACGGTCGAGTTAGATCACACACATATATAATGGTGGGGCCCACCCAAGGTTTCAAAGGCGAGGGGCTAATTGAAGTTCGTTTGATCACTACAGGCTACCTGTGGCTCTAATCTCATTGATATTTTGTGTGATGGCTTAATCTGACCTACCAAAGCCAATGGTCAGGTTAGATCACAAACATACATAATGGTGGGGCCCACATAAGGTTTCAAAGGCGAGGGCTCAAGAAGAGTTTGTTTGATTACTGTGGGCCACCCGTGGCTTTAATCTCGCTGATTTTTTGTGTGATGGCCTAATATTCTATTTCAAAGTCGATGGTCGGGTTAGATCACACACATACATAATGGTGCCCACCCAAGGTTTCAAAGTTGAGGGGCCAACTAAAGTTTGTTTGATTGCAGTGGGCCATGTGTGGCTCTAATCTCATTAATTTTTTATATGATGACCAAATGTAACCTACCAAAGCTGATGGACGAGTTAGATCACACACATACATAGTAGATCACAAATATGCATAAAACACTTTCTATTGAAAATGAGAATAGAGACATTTAATAATAGCTTATGTTTGTGAATATAGAAATCACTAAAATTTCTTACAACCTATATTACATCTGATTACATTATGTGTAACAATAGAAAAAAAAAATTGGACAGTCATTCCACTTGTACATCATGATTATTGGATTGCCTTTGTTTGTGCGAGAACTGCTCGTGCATCATGATCATCAGATTGTCTTTTCCTACCAGAGAAATTAATAGAAAATACAATATATTAGAGCGAACTCTACTAGTAACATATACTTCCAATCAAACCTAAATGAGCAGGCTACACATCCAAACCTAGATGAACAATCTTAATTGAACAAATTTGAATGAGCATCATATATATAACTACATTTACTGAAACCTGAAATTAAGAGCAACACAATTAAATCAAATTTGAATGAACATACACCATTCAATAAAATCTAAAATGAACAACCAAACAATTGAATCAAACCTGAATGAACATACATATTCAAACCTAAATGATCATCCTACAAAACTAAATGAATATTTTACACATCCAAACCTCAATAACAACCCTGAATGTGTAGCCTATAAATCCAATTAAACTTATACATGGTGTATAGCTCTAATCAAACTTGAATGATGGTTGATTCATACACATCCAATCAAACCATCAAATGAACAACCTACACATCCAATCAAACCTGAATGTACAACCTAAAAATCAACGATCTACACAACCAATCAATCCCGTAAGAACATTTTACAAATACATACTTGAACTAACAATCTACATAACCAATCAATCCTAAAAGAATAGCCTACAAAGATCCAAACCAGAATGAACATCCTATGCACCCAATCAATTCTGAAAGATTAGCCTACAAATTCTAACTTGATTGGATAGATTCCACATCCAATGGAACCTGTATGAACAACCTACTCATTCACTCATTTAATCAGACCTGAATTAACTTCCTACACATCCAATTAAATCATCTAATGAACAACCTACATTTTCAATGAAATCTGAATGAATAACGTGCACATGAAAATTTGAATTGACATCCTTGACTGATCAGTCAAACCATTCAATCAAACTTAAATTAGTGAGTAAATATATCAAATCTGACTTTGAATGAATAGGCAGTTGGTTCTTCAGGCACATTATGATCATCAAATTACTTTGGCCTATCATAGAAATCAAACATAAAACCCAACTTATCAAATTGTACTCCTACTAAAAAGGCAATATAACAGAATTCAATGAAACCTGAATGACCAGGGTACACATCTATTTGTTCTTTTTTTTTTTTTTTTTGTTGGGGGGGGGGGGGGGGGGGGTGGTTGGCCTTAAAATACTTGCTTCATCTTTCAAAAAATTGGTGGTTGGCCTTAAAATACTTGCTTCATCTTTCAAAAAATTAAAATAAAAATCCCCAATAAACATACAATATCCGGAGGTATCTCTGCTGTTTGTTACTAAAGGTTACAATTTCTAGCTCTCTTTTACTTCTTCCCTCTTACTCTAATCTCTGTGTAAGACTACTCTTTCAAGTTTCAAGAGTTAAAGTTTATCTGTTGCATGTACTTTTCATTTTCCATCCAAGATCAAGATTCAAGAATGCCAACAAGTTCGAACTTCGAATTTGAAGTTGAAAGTTTAAATGTTCAACCATCCAAGCTCAAGATTCAAGTATACCATTAAGGTCATTTCATTTCTTTTATAGTTCGATTTCTCATTCATTCATTATTCAATTCATTTAGTAATATTCATTTATTCTTGTTCTTTTTCTTTTAGTTGTCATTCATTCATTCACTGGTTCATTCTCATATCTCTCTCTCTCTCTCTCTCTCCCCCCCCCCCCCCCCCCCCCCCCTACATTCTCTCTTTTTCTCACTCACTCATTCTTAGACTTAGAATCTTTTTCTTGGACTTATTGTATTAGTAGTCTATGTTAGTATGTTTATTTTTATATTTTGTAAGTTGTGCTTCTTCTTCTTCTTCCTTTTTTTTTTTTTAAATGTAAATTGTATTTGTACATTAAATTGTAAGTTGTAACTTATAATTTGTAAGTTGTTTCAAGTTAACCATTTATCAATAAAAAATTTATTTTTGAAATTTTTAATAATTAATTCTCTTTTAATGTAGCTTATTGATGTTTTATCAAAATTTATGTAAATATAATATGTAATTAAATATGTTACT
The DNA here is from genome assembly GCA_037074715.1 of Magnolia kwangsiensis. Classification (NCBI taxonomy): domain Eukaryota; kingdom Viridiplantae; phylum Streptophyta; class Magnoliopsida; order Magnoliales; family Magnoliaceae; genus Magnolia; species Magnolia kwangsiensis. Next base: position 143,528,083 of record CM073576.1, on the reverse strand, counting down.
TAATGAAATAGTCAAACTATAATGAAATAAGTAAAATAAGTTATCCAATCACTTGTACTAACTAGTCAAGTTTTCTCTATTTTTTTAAGAAAAATTTTCAGAAAATTCCTCATATTTTTCTTCGTTTTTTCATTTTTCAAAAAAGAAAAAGAAAAAGTGTGATTGCATATGCAATTTGACAACATTGCTTAGACTTGATTCACGCCATTGAATTCATATATCTGATTTCACACTTATACTCTATGGGATGTCGTTGCTGTTACAATGTATGTTCGATCGAGACGGCGAGCTTTTGGGGTTTCTTCCTAGAAGGTTTTGATGGAGTTTTCCTCCTCAGTTCAGAGGAGAGATTGGACAACATGGTGTAAATTGGATGTGTTTTACCGTATTGCTCGACTGGTCGAAGGTGGTGCTCGACCAGTCGAGCGGGGTTCTACTCAAAGTCCAGCGACCAATTGAATTAATTCCTCTGTGCTGCTCGACCGGTCGAGGACTTATGCAGATTCATGTCGGGATTTTGTGCAAATTGCATAAATTTGAGGCAGTTTTCACAGAGGTGCGGATGGGAGTTGCTTAAACTATAAATAGGGGTCCCTAGGGCTTTTCTAGGGTATTGAGAAGGCTTTCTAAAGCTATTATTTTAAGAAATTTTTACGGCCAAGGTGAGAGAGAGAGAGAGAGAGAGAGAGAGAGAGAGAGAGAGAGAGGAAGCTAGTGGAAGGGAGATTCTGCTCGTAGAGGTGATCTACTTCGCAGTCGACGTCTCAGCACTTCTACGTCCTCGTGATCGATGAGATCTCTCTGTTTTCTTTATTTTCTTATTGTTTATCCACTCTTGCATGAATGAAGAAGGTTTGATCTAAGCGGTGTGTGCTTGTGATCGGTTGTAACGTTCTACATCATAGTGGATTATTGATCTGGACGAGGTCCCATGGTTTTTACCTCTTTGAGGGTTTTTCACGTAAAAATCTCTTGTGTCATGTGGTTTATTCTTTTATTTATTTCATTGCTTTATTATCCCATAATTCTGATATTTTTGGGAGGCTAGATCTTAAGGTTTTGTGTAACAGCCCCTAATAAAGTGGTATTAAAACATTCAGGTTGGTTAAACGGGGTGGGATCAGTTCTGAATTATGGAATGTGACTCATCAAGGATAATTAATCTCAGTGGTTCTAACTGGACCATATGGAAGGATAAGATGGAGGACTTACTTTATTATAAGAACTTGTATTCTCCGATTCAAGGCATATCAGCAAAGTTAAAGGATATATCAGATGATGATTAGAAGAAGTTGGACCGAAAGACAGTAGAGTTTATTAGACAATGATTGGATGATTTCATATTTCACCATGTGTCTATGGAGACCTTAGCTGCTAGCCTATGGCTGAAATTGTAAGGGCTATACGAGAGAAAGATAGTCGATAATAAGATTTTTTTTTTATAAGATAACTTGTAAATCTCAAGTTCAAAGGTGGTGGTTCTGTGGTTGAGCAAATGAATGAAGTCAGCAATATATTGAACCAGTTCTCCGCTATGAAGATAGTCTTAAATAATGAATTACAGGCTTTGCTATTGCTTAGCTTATTGCCTAATAGTTGGGAGACATTGGTGGTGTCTCTTAGCAATTCTCCGTCAGACGAAAAGGTGTCCATATAACAGGTAACTAGTTATCTCTTCAATGAGGAGACAAGGAGGAAGTCTCAAGGGTATACTTAGTAAGAGACCCTTATGAAACAAGAACGGGGGAGAGAAAAGAATAAAAAAAAGTGGGAAGGCCCGAGATAAATCAAGAGGTAAGTCGAGTACCAAGAAGGATATTAAATGCTGAAATTATGGTAAGAAGTGTCACTATAAGCATGAATGTCGTAAGAATAAAAATGACAAGAAAAGAACAAGAAAGGAGAAGGAAGATAAATCAGACTCCACTGCAGTCGCTTTAGATGGCGACATTATAGTTATTCTTTCAGCAGATCATGATGTTTATCTCACGGCTACAAGTCAGGACACCGACTGGGTGATAAACTCGGGAGCCTCATTTCATGCGACTCCATGCAGGGACTTCTTCACAAGGTACAAGTCAGGTGACTTTGGGACCGTGAAGATGAAAAATTCTGACATATCGAAGATCGTAGGGGTTGGTGATATTTGTGTGAAAATCGATGTGGGCTGCACATTGGTTCTTAGGGATGTGAGGTATATCCCAGACATTTGCCTCAATTTGATGTCGATGAGAAGTTTAGATGATGATGGCTATGAAAGATGATTTGTTGGTGGCGCTGGAAGCTTATCAAGGTTTCATTGATCACGGCCAGAGAAAAGAAGTGTTGCACCCTTTACAAGGCAAGTGTCAATACGTGTAAGGGTGGGTTGAACACAGTGGAAGATTCAGCTATTGACATGTGGCACAGGCATCTAGGCCACATGAGTGAAAAAAGACTTCAGCTACTAGCAAAGAAGTGGCTCCTTCCAGACGTGACAGGTATACCTCTCAAAACCTATATTGATTATTTATCAGAAACATAACATAGAGTTTCATATGTTAAATCTGCTTCTCATGTTAATAAAGTGCATGTATTAGATTTGGTTTATTCTGATGTTTGTAGTCATATGAGGACAAAAATCTTGGGTGTGACATTGTATTTTATCACTTTTATAGATGATACATTTAAGAGGGTTTGGGTTTATGCTTTAAAATCCAAGGACAAGGTCTTTGGTGTGTTTAAATTGTTTCATGCTATATGATAGAGAGAGAGAGAGAGACAGGTAGATCATTGAAGTGCATCCAAACTGACAATGGTGGTGAATACATCGGTGACTTTCATAAGTATTGTAAGTCCCTGAGTATACGGCATGAACAGACGGTTCCCAAGACCCCCAGCATAATGATGTAACTGAGTGAATGAATCGCACCATTGCAGAGAGAATCAGATGCATATTATCCCATGTGAAGTTGCCCAAGATGTTCTGGGGAGAAGCAATGCACACGACAGTGTATTTGATAAACAGGTCTCCATCAGGCCCGTTGAATGGAGAAGTACCTGAGAAGGTGTGAACTGTACAAGATCCATCGTACAGTATCTCAGAGTGTTTGGATGAAGGGCATCTGTTCACGTACCAAAGGACGAAAGGTTCAAGCTTGATATGAAGATCAAGAAATGTGTATTCTTGGGATACGGTGATGAAAAGTTTGGCTATAGATTATGGGATCCAACTGAGAAAAAGCTCGTTAGGAGCAAAGATGTGATTTTCTTTGAAGACCAATGTATTGAAGACATTTGTAAGGCAGAAAAGATGCAGCCTAGTTCAAGAGAGCTAGATGATATGGATCCGGTTATTCCTCCCATGGTACTTGATGACGGGGGAGTACAGTAAGGTGCAGAGGACGAGAGAATTCCTATAGAAGATAGACCGGGAGAGCAGCTCCCACTTGATCCACCTGTTGAGCCATAGGTGAGGAGGTCATCTAGGGACAGACGACTGTTCAAGAGGTACTCACCGTATGAATACATGTGCTCATTGATGAGGGAGAGCCAAAAGATTATTTTGAGGCCCTAGCCGATGAGCATAAGGGGGGTGGTTGAAAGCTATGCAAGAGGAGATAGAATCCTTGCATAAGAACCACACTTATGATATGGTGAAATTGTCTAAGGGCAAGAAAGCTTTGAGCAACAAGTGGGTGTTCAGAAAGAAAGTTGAGTAAAAGAATTCACAGATGAGGTTCGAGGCCAGACTTGTGGTGAAAAGTTTTGGTCCGAGAAAATGTGTAGACTTCGAGGAGATATTCTCGCCAGTGATTAAGATGACATCCATACGGGTGTTGCTTGGGTTGGCAGCTGGCATGGATTTGGAGATATAGCAGTTAGATGTTAAAACTGTCTTTCTCCATGGTGACATAGAAGAAGAGATCTACATGCACCAACCAAATGGGTTTGAAGTCAAGGGTAAAGAACATATGATGTGTAGGTTGAAGAAGATCTTGTATGGGCTGATACAAGCTCCACGACAATGGTACAAGAAATTCGACACGTTTATGTTAAAGCATAGATATTATAGAACGGAGTCGAACCACTGTGTATTCACGCCCAAGTTCTCAAATGGTGATTTCTTAGTTCTACTGTTATACGTTGATGACATGCTCATCATTAGAAAAAATATCAAGAAGATCAACATGCTAAAACAAAAGTTGGGTAAGTCGTTCGTAATGAAAGGCTTATGCCCAGCTAAGCAGATCCTAGGAATAGAGATAACCCGTGGCAGGAGCAGCAGGAAGCTTTGGCTGTCATAAAAACGCTATATTGAGAAAGTCCTAGAGCAGTTTAATATGAATGTAGTAAAGCCGGTCAGTACTCCACTAGATGGTTACTTTAGATTAAGCGACAGATAGTGTCCTAAGACGAAGGCAGAGGTGGATGAGATGCAGAAGATACCCTACGCATCAGTAGTAGGAAGTTTGATGTATGCTATGGTGTGTATGTATCCAGACATAGCATATGCGGTTGGTGTTGTCAGCCAGTATCTTGTCAATCCTGGCAAAGAGTATTGGGCAGCTGTGAAATGGATACTGCAGTATCTAAGAGGCTCATCCAGGTTGAGCCTATGCTATAGTGACGAAAAATCTGTGTTAGAGGGCTACACAGATGCAGATATGGCAGGTGACACAGACTCCAGGAAGTCTACATCAGGGTTCATGTTCACGTTTGCAGGGGGAGTGGTCTCTTGACAGAGCAAGCAACAGAAGGTCGTAGCATTATCGACGACAGAGGCCGAGTATATTGCAATCACAGAGGCATGTAAAGAGATATTTTAGATGAAGAGGTTCTTACAGGAACTTACCCTGAAGCAAGAGCAACACATGGTCTATTGCAATAGTTAAAGTGTTATACACTTGAGCAAGAATCCAAGTTAACACTCCAAGTCGAAGTATATAGAGATTTGGTATCACTAGATCAGGGATACTTTGGAACAGAAGGTGTTATAGCTTGAGAAGGTCCACACGGATGATAATGGATCAAACATGATGACCAAGGCTCTGCTCAAGGACAAGTTTGAGGTTTGTAAAAACCTGGCTAGCTTAAAGAAGACGAATTCCTCATGAGTCGAAAAGAAAGAGATTTGATGGGATTTTTCTCCTCAGCTCAGATGAGAGATTGGGCAGCATGGTGTAAATTGGATATGTTTTATCGTCGTGTTCGACTGGTCAAGTGGGCTGCTTGACTGGTCGAGGGTGGTGCTCAACAAGTCGAGCGGGGCTCGATTCAAAGTCTAGTAACCAATTGAATTAATTCCTCCATGCTGCTCGACCAGTCAAAGAGTTTGCTCGACCAGTCAAGGTTACACAGATTCATGTCCGGATTTTATGCAGACTGGATAAATTTGAGGCAGTTTTCACAGAAGTGCAAAAGGGAGTTGCCTAAACTATAAATAGGGGTCCCTAAGGCTTTTTTAGGGTATTGAGAAGGCTTTCTAAAGCTATTGTGCTAAGGGTTTTTGACGGCCAAGGTGAGAGAGAGAGAGAGAGAGAGAGAGAGAGAGAAAAGAGAGAGAGGAAGCTAGTGGAAGGGAGATTCTGCTCATAGAGGTGATCTACTTTGCAGTCGACGTCTCAGCGCTTCTACATCCTCGTGATCGGTGAGATCTCTCCATTTTCTTTATTCTCTTATTGTTTATCCACTCCTTTGTGAGTGAAGAAGGTTTAATCCAAGTGGTTTGTGCTTGTGATCGGTTTTAACATTTTACTTCATAGTGGATTGTTGATCTCGACGAGGTCCCGTGGTTTTTACCTCTTTGAGGGTTTTCCACGTAAAAATCTCTTATGTCGTGTGGTTTATGCTTTGATTTATTTCATTGCTTTATTATCCCATAATTCTAGTATTTTTGGGAGGCTAGATCGTAAGGTTTTGTGTAACGGCCCCCAACAGGTTTTGTATTTTACCTGGTGTAATTGAGATGCTGAACTAATTTAAGTGATGATGTTGTTTGCCTATACAAGCTCTTCCATTGTTTTCAATGTGTAAAGACTAATAGCAGGTACAGGATTTATACACCCTTCAAAGTATTCCAATAATATCTCTTTAGATGAGATTGCAGTTTTGTTTTTTATTCCTGGGAAAAAAAAAGATGAAAAATATGAGAGGTTGGGATTAAAAGAAAAGGGGTGACCAGGCATCCTATGATTGGGCACATAGTAGATGCCTGGCCCTTCATCCCACCAAGTGTTATTCATTCTGTTCATGTATGTTGTCCCATTGAGTATGTGATACATGGAAAATAATCTCTCTCATTAGAGATCTTAGTCTACTAAGTCAAGTTAGAAAAAAATTTACTGATTCGCATTGGTACAGACGGTGAAGATGTCTGATCAATGGGACTAGCTACAGCATGGCAGAATCTTTTAGATAAATGGCCCGGATCATCATGTATGGCATAACAAGGGCAGGCCTCTCCACATTCACCATCTTGAAATATCTATTTGTTTCACCATGTTGTTGAAGAATGCTTGCTGACCTTAACTCTCCACTCGGTGAATTTGCGGATTTGATCTGGTCTCTTAGTAGAATGACCTCACCACTTGGACGAGCAGATCTTGTCTCTTCACTAGAATGACCCACTTCTTGGATGGGCCCCCACAGAAAACTTTAAGATAGGTGACTGGCGTGCAGTGTCCACTAAGTATATATGTTCATTGTAAGTTCTATGGAAAAGAAGCAGAAGAATAGGCTTAGTTCAGACCATCCGATCAATCCAGTTTTTGAGCGGTGGCCCATTGAAGAGGTTGTTGTTCTAATACAACGGTTGGATCAATGAGCACATTCACTGAGGAGGTTCAGCAAAGGCTAACATCCTCCACTAGCATGAAGAAGATTAACATAACCCTCTAAAATAATCACAACAGTTTAGGGCCTATTTGATTTCTGTTTCGTTGCAGTAAATACATGCAAATATATTTAATCAAGATTTACCCTTTTCGCCTGCAAAACTGTTGACAGAAATAGTACCGTGTTGATCTTGTTTGGTTGCCTCCCATGAACACCATAGATATGGTAAAGATTAGAGCCTGCTGTTTGTTTTCACCTTGCAAATGACCACCAGGAGCACGGGGGATTTTATCGCACGCGCTACTGGAGTAATCTCACCAACTGTTGTTGGGCCACCATGATGTCAGTGTTGCGAGATACATGGAAATGATGGACGCGGTACTCCTGCGACAGCCTTTCAAAGGAAGTTCCAGCACTGGATACCCAGGTGGGACCCAATGTGATGATTTTGATAAATCCTCTCCGTCCATTATTATTGTGAGTTAATTTTATGCATGAGGAAAAAAATGAACCGTACCTAATACTCAAGTGGGTCAAAAATGTTAGAATTAAATTTCGACAGATGAAATATTTGTGAGTCATAGAAGTTTTGAATCTTTCTAATATTGGTTTTTCCAGTTCATCCCAGTACGAGTGACGCTATTAACGGTATGGATGGAATATAAACATCACTGTAGAACCCAGGGACGTTTCAACTAGAGGTGGGCATCAAGCCGAGTCGAGTCGAGGTGGGCCAAGCTTGGCTCGGCTTGTCCATACTATACTTAAGTTCGAGCTCGGCCTCGAGCTCAACATTGAAGCTTGGCTTGTTTGCCAAAGCTATCGAGTCGAGTTTGAGTCGAGCTACTGGTTCGAGTCGAGTCGAGTTTACCTCGAGTTAAGCTCGTGCTTGTTGGGTGAGAAAGTAATGGATTCTGTTCTTGATCCTTCTCCATTGATGAAAAATTCAAAAATCTTACGAGAATCGAAGTAAAACCCGATGAAAAAACCAAACAAAGCTTCGAACCGGATGAGGAAACTTGTAAGAACCGATCTCTTCTTGATCTTCTTCCACCAGAAGAAATCCAAGTACTAAAAAAGAAACAAAGCAGAACAGAGACTAGAAATCCAAGTAAAGAGCTCTAGCCAAGCATATCATTGGATTTCCTTGAAGCTCTAACAAATCTGAGAAGAACCCATCTCGGATTTCTTAGATTTCTCGCCTAAGAAGTAGATCTCAAGAGATTGAAATTATACTATTGTGGAGCTGAAATGAAAACTGGTGGTGGTGGTTCGGGTGGACGTGCGGTTGGCAGCGGGTAGAGAAAGAGAAGAAATGGAAAGGGAAAAGGGGTGCATGCGATCGAGTAAAGACTCTAGGGTTTTTTTTTTTTTTTTTTTAAAGTTAAAACTTAAAACTTATATTAATAATATATATATATATATATATTATAATATATATAATGTTTAATATTTAATATATTTATTAATCGAGTCGAGTCGAGCTTCGAGTCGAGTCGAGCTTTGAGTTGAGTCGAGTTCGAGTTTGAGTCGAGTTGAAATGCCCCCTAGTCGAACTCGGCTTGAATTCAACTCGAGCTCAAATAATTAGCTTGACTTGGCCCGAATCAACCATTCAAGCCGAGTCAATCCGAGCTGACTTGAGCCAAGTCGAGCGAGTTTTTTGAGCTAGCTCGACTTGTGAACAACCCTAGTTTCAACGATATGAATTTCTTGAACCACCACAACCATCTAGTATGGCCCACTTGAGTCGTGGATCCTCCTCATTTTTTTCTTAACGCTTAAAATGAGTTGCCAAAGCCGATAAACAAGGTGGATTCCATACAAACATCACGGTGGGCCATGTCGGTCTGGATTCCCAGCGCATGAAAAACCTGCGAAAGGCTTTAGCCGGCAATTGGTTTAAGTAGGAAATCCACGTTGAGTGAAGAGTGATTCCCACCGTTGAAAATATCCTATTGCCCATTAGAATCTTTGTTTGAAATCCGATTCTTGTTGAAAAGAAAAGAAAAGAAAAAACACATGATACAGAGAGGGGATCATAAATATCAGTACCGTTCTAAACTGGTATGGCCTTTAAAAAATTTTAATGGTGGCATCACTGTCCCCACGATTTTATGTGCAGGGGTCCATTAGAGCTTTGGATTTGACTCATTCGTTGGTTACTTCCCTAAAATGATCTCTCCATATGGATGGAAGGTGTGGATACAATACCATCCAAAACGAATGACGGAAACGGTTTATGTGATCTCCGATATGGCCCACCATATATGTGTTTAGCACAATCCACGCTGTCCATATTTTCTGTAATAAGAATTAAGGCGTGCAATCGAAAAATGAAGCTTCCTACTGTACAAAGTGGGTCACAACACAAATGAGCCGGTAAAATGGATGGATGGTGTGGATCTCCTGTGGTGATCACGGTGGACCCCACGCAGTGCTTAAGAATACCCCACACGGTCGTGACGGCATGCACCAAATGGTGGGATATGGGATTTACTTCCAAATCCAGGATCGGTTTCACATCAGTTCACGCCAGCGCTTTCGAGGAAATCTTGCAGGAAATCCTTTCAAAAATCAAACTACGGTTGTCTCTCTGACAGAGGTAATTATGACAACTTCGAATGTGCATTCAAAAATCAAATACTGTGTGCAAATGTGTGTAGCCATTTTGTACTTCAAAGGTTGCATTTATACTGAGTTCTTTGATGGCTTATGAACCCTAAGTAGTAGAACACTCGAAACATCTTTATAGGAGTTCTTTCATCCTACAAGTTATCTTGACTAATTGGGGTTTGTGGCCTGCACATGAATCTGGTCTTGTATGATACTATTCTTGAATATAGACCTGCCAACAACCCATTTGATAGGTGAACAAACATCATCTTAAAGACAGTGACATTGTAACACACCATCTTATTGTATTTGTAACTTACCTTCTTCTATGGGGTCCTTATGCTTGCCTAGGTGGTAGACTCCCAAGAGTCTCAACACGAGGTCTGGGGTTCGAGTACCCATAGGTTGTGAAATCCCACTACGGTGTGTGTAAAAAAATAAAAAATAAATAAAAATTAAAATTAAAAAAAGTTAAAAAATAAAAATAAAAAAATACATACCTTCCTCTATGATCATTTGCCAATATAGCTATAAGTTTGATAAAATTCTGTTATAGCATGAACACTAGAGAGGATTTGAGCCTGTTAGCGGTAGATGGTGCATTTCAACATTGAGATCTCTGAGATTGAAAGCAAGAACTCAGCTCTGTTTTACATTTGGTCTTTTGTTGAATCTCTGAATTTGAAAACAAGAAGTCAGCTCTGTTTTACGTTTTTTTTTTTAATAAATTGAGATCTATAGTTTTGAAAATAAGAACTCAGCTCTGTTTTATGTTTTTTTATTGAGATCTCTGAGTTTGAAAACAAGAACAAAGCCCTGTTTTACATTTGTTTTTTGAACAAGAACTTGGCTATTTTATTTCTTCCTTGGAGTGATGCAAGCCTTCAAAGGATTCTTCATAACGACAGTGAACTGCCGCTTCTCAGCCAAATCAACTTCTTCTCCTACCACAGCCATCCATTCAAATTCCCTCACCAGACTAGCCACAAAATACTCCACATGAAGCATTGCAAGCCCTAGCCCAGGACATATCCTCCGGCCTGCCCCGAACGGCATCATCTTGATCTCCCTACTCCCTATTATGTCCACCACTCCCTCTCCCTCTCCCTCTCCCAAGAACCTCTCCGGCCGGAACTCCATTGGCTCCTCCCACACATTCCCATCCCACCCCTTCTCCGCCACCATGAAATTCACAGTCGCATTCTTCGATATTGTGTACCCCTCCAATAATACCTCCTCCGACACTGCATGTGGCAGCACGAAGTGGGCCAGTGGGTGCCGCCGCAGTCCTTCCATGATCACTGCATTCAGATATGACATCCGCTGCAAATCCTCTTCTTCGATGTCTTCTCATCCATCCCTAACAACCCGATCGATCTCTTCCACCAGTTTGGCCTGCAAATCCTGATGCTTCACCAGGTTCGCCATGATCCACTGCAGTGATGTGGACGTCATGTCCGTCCTTGCATTAAGGAACTCCGAGCAAAGGGTCACCATCTCGCCTTTAGTAAGCTTTCTCCCTCCCTCTTCTGGGAGTTCGAGTTCAATGAGGGAATCGACGTAAGAAAAGGGAAGGCTTCCCTCTTCATGTGGCTTGTTTCGATCTTTTTGCCCTCTTATGAGAGGGATGAAAAGCTCTTCCTGTCTTCTGCGTATCGCCAAGACATCTTTCCACTGCTTTCGAAAGATAATCTTTCCTAGCATTGGCAAGAAAGTGAAGACAGAATGGGAAGAAGCGCTCAACAGCAAGCGCTGCTGCACAGCTTTGATCTCTTTCAAATCGCTTTCATGGAGCTTTTGGCCGAAACACATAAGTAAGAGCAAGCTAAACATGCTGTACTGAAAGCTCTCCAAGACATGGACGGGCTTGCCCGACTCAGCCTGGCATCTAAGTTGTTCGATCAACAAGCTGAGGACCCACTTGCGGCCTGGAGCGTAGGATTTAACACGTGAGGGGTTGAGGATTTCAGACATGAGATTTTGTCGTAGGAGACACCAGAGCGGGCCGTAGGCAGATGAGCTGATGTTGTGTTGGTTGCAGGTCATGATGCGACGGACTTCGACCGCCGGAGGTCGATCGGAGAAAGTGGATCCTTTCTGGATGAGAGCTTGATGGGCTAAGGAGTGTGATCTTATGAAGATAAGGGTCTGCTGGCCCACTTGGAGGGTGACGATGGGGCCGTACTTGGCGTGGACATGATGATGGGCTGCAGATCAAGAGGAGAGTTTCTCAGCCATAGGATGTTGCCCAATATGGGGATTGTGTGTGGGCCAAGTGGGAGTTTTTTTCTGTTCTTGATGATGGTATTTGGGAGGTTGAACAGGAATCCAACAACTAGGAGGAGGGAGATGGAGAGGAAGATGAAGGACCAAAGCTCCATGGAGATGGTGAGGAAACACTCTTCTGTTATTGCTATCTTAGTGTTTAATATTGATTTGGGTCTATCTGTAATATATACTTAAAATGAAGAACCTTGAAGGAGTTTGGAGCCTTGATTTTGAACAAGTGGGGCCATGGATTGACAATCGAGGAAGTGGGTTTAGTGGGACCTGCCCCGGATGGAGGATTTACCAAAAGTTTTATTCATTAGATGGTCTTCATCCTTCGTTTGGGGCAGGTGGATACTGACGACATTTGATTGAAAAAGTACACATGATGGGTTGATGCTAGCCTCCAATCCGTGGGATCTTTGGGGAAATTGTATATCCATCTTGGGGCACGTCGGATCAACGGTATGGATCATCGATAAGTGGGGCCCTCTTGTCGGTACTGAGCTAAAGGTTTGATTAAAGAAGATGATTGGATCCTGCGGAATTATAAATGAATCCTTAGGAGTGACCTAGGGTCCTTGTCCTCCGAGGACGCGGATTGCGTACTACCCCCGCCCGTCCCTAGCTTCGAACAGGCAACTCTGTGGGCGGGCCCACCATCATGTATCTTTAAATTCAAACCGCCTATCCCTTTTCTCGTATTATTTTAAGGCATCCAAACAAAAATGAGACAAATCCAACAATCAAATGGACCACACCACTGATGACTCCTGCATTTAATGCAGATTTCATTTAATGCTATGTGCATTTTAATGCAACCAAGCTTATTATTTGGTGTGGTTCGCTTGATCGCTGGATTTGTCTCATTTTTATTTTTATGCTTAAAATAATCTAATAAAAGGAATAGACGGTTTGGATTTGCAGATACATTATGGTGGACCCATCCACAAAACTGCCCTTTCGAAGCTAGGGACGGGCAGGGGTAGTACGCAATCCGCCTCTGTCCTCCGAAGAGGAAGAAAATTTGATTGGATCCTCGGCCTCAGGATATTATCAATATTATGGGAAGATTCGAGCCCATGTGAAATCCAAGAGTAAACGCCAAGCTAATTCGACTAAGTTTATGAATGTCAGAGGTGATGTCCATCGGCCCCTTACCTACAGGGATCGACATCATCAGCCCCTTACCTACAGGGAAGTGTTCACTCCCCAAGTGCAGGGTTGTGATGTAGTAATAACTCGGTAAGACCGAGGTCGAATCCTAAGGGACTGAAACTTGTACGTTATCTAAAACTAATCAGAACTAGAACTAGATTAAGATGAATTCTAAATCAAGTAACAATTGTGGAATAATTATGAATTAATTAATCTAAACTTAAGAGAAATCAGAGAAGGAAACTAGGGATTCAGAGGATCCACTTGTAGAGATCAGGGAGATCTTATGCCTGTTTTATGGAAATTAACTGAACTGCCATTGATTTAGTTTTCACAGAGATGAAAGGTATATGAATTAGAATGGATTCATTACCAAACCATGCCCAAGAGACTATGGCAAACAACAGAATTAAACTAATTACCAACCAATCAACATGTTATAAAGGTCAGGAAGGGTACCATCATCCAACCATGCCCAGGACACTATGGTGAACAATAGGGCTTCCTGACGTCATAAACATAAAGGGAAAGGGAAATATTCAAAGCCATTGCAGACCCACTGTAATTTTAGTCACAACAGACCATTAAAGACTTAAAAACATTCCCATAATAATCAACGTCAATTCATAAATAAATAAATAAAAAACATAAATTAAAAACCTCCCATCTCACTACAAGCTTCACCTCCTAGCCCTAGCTAGGAGGTTTAGCCACACATGAGTGGGATGACACTCAGATCTCAGAGTAAAAATAAATAAAATAAATAAACTAGAACCTTAAAGAAAAGGAAAAACTCTTCCTCTCTCTCTCTCTGTTCCTCTGTCCACCCAAGCCAAGAGACTTTTTCTAACTCAGCCCCAGCCGTGAATGCCTGGAATCTCTTCTCTTCTCGTTTTCCTACCTTTTATAGCAATAGGAAGGTCGGCTGCTATTTACGCAGCCAGTGCATAGCCATTACATATGGCAGATTGTCGGTGAACCCTTGATTGAGGACAGACAGGAAATCCACTCCATTCAGTGGGTGCACATCAGATTTTTGGTCGGGAATGGAGTGATTTGGCTCGGATTTGGTGTGGCCCACAGGATCTTTCTTCCACCGTCCAGCTTGCATTCAGCAGCTAAGATCTCACGATACCTTGCATGGAGTCAAACTGACACCTAGGCGAGGGTAAGACGGCATGTGAGAATCGAATGGATGGTTCCAATTGAACTCCTGCAGTACAATGGTGGCCCACTAGCTTCGCCCGCAGGCTCTGTTGCGAAACAGAGCCTCCGTCGAAGCGCTGTGATGATCGGTGGGGTCCACTTAGCTTTCCTTTTGAAAATCCACACCGTCCATTGGCTTCAGCGCGAAAAACCGTCCGGGAAGGCAAAGTCCAGTTTGATTTCAATATGACCCACAAAACTTCACGTTACACCGTTCATCCTGCGTTTTGGATGAGAACTCCACACAATCACTTCCATGATGGAGAAGGGACACCTAGGTGTGGATGTTGGTTGCCCCACGAGACAAATGAACGGTCTAGATCATGTATTTGAGTGCATAATGGGCCCCACTGTGAGAGACCGGCGGATGCACCAGCGTCCGCTGTTGTTGGTGTGAATAGTCGGGTAAGCCAACTTTGAACTTAATTCTCGGTCCGGTGCGGCTCGCGTGCAGACTTGCTGTGTACACGCACGTTGCACGTGGGGTCCACTGTGATGTTTTTTTGAGAAATCTGCTCCTCTCATCTCCTTTCTCATGACATTTAAACGGTTGGGACCAAAACTAGAGCATATCCGGATACTAGGCGGGCCCCAAATCAAGATTTCATAGGCTAATCTGTCATTTTAGGTACTTCAACAGGGATCCGGGAGCTGAAATCTGACATGTACTGTTCATTTATGGTCCCCAGGCCATGTATGAAGTTTCGAGCTGAACGGATGATGGAAACCCTAGGATCTTGCATTCTGGATGTCCTTTAGGCCACTTGAGATTCAGTTCCTCGATTTTTGTGGATCCCAGGAGTTGATCTTGGTCCTCATGGGTGTATCCCTTGCTTCTGGTGTCATCAGAGCGTTAAATCCATGCTTTAAACTCCCTTTTTCAATCTAGACTCGTAAAATCACCTTGTAACACAAATACGATAAAACGGGCAATTAAACAGTATCATGCTTGTAAATCCAGGAAATAAATGGGTCTGATATGCAATATTTGACCCTCAACACAACCCCTAACCAGCATTTTGCTAGTCCCGAGCAAAATATGCAAAAAATAAGTGGAGAATTAGAAGATGATTCTATGAACTTGAATGATTCTTTTGAAAAACAATTCAGATATTAGAATTTTAAGATTCATGAATGTTGGGAATTATTTTCTCCTAGACTCAGGCACCCATTAAACTTCATAATCAAGTTTAAGGTATTAATCCATCAATTAGAACAATTCTAAACATTGAGTTCCATGGGCGTATAATGTAATCTCGACTTATCAACATTAAGATTGAATTTGTTATTTCAGGATCTCATTGGTAACCAGCAAGAGAATTCATGATAACCAAACTTGCCTCATAAATTCCATCTTTTGATCTTTTCAACTTTTTATTTTTCCATTAATAGTCATGCCAAGAAGAGGAATCAAATCCCTACCAATAGGGAGCAAACCTATAATGAAGATCGTACTCCTAGACCTTTTTCACATATCATTCATGGGGAATTAAATCTATACCTATAGGGAGTAAACCTATGATGAAGATTATTCGCCCGACCTTTTCAAATTTTATTCCCTGATGGAAAGATATTTCAGGCTGGTTCCTTTCATGCTCAGTGATTACCAAGTTAATCCTTTAATATCAGACTGAAACCTTAATGTGAAAGTGAGATTTAAGATGTGAAATCATGACTCAATCAATGTTTATAACTTCTAATCATGGATTAATAACTTGATCTTAACTACAAATTTTAACAGATACTGAATTCAAGAGTCATACATTACCAACATTACAAATCTTATACTTTTAGATCAAAGATAGATGTCAAAATCACTTCGAATTCATAAGAATTTTCAGAAAAAAAAATTTAAAATTGTTACAATTTTTATTTTATTTTTTTTCAAGACCAAGAAAACACTGATTAGGTAACCTAATCCCCCACCCCCAACCTAAAATCTACATTGTCCTCAATGTAAGAAATATAACATGCAATACACATGGGACAACAAAAGTGAATGAGAAGTGATGGGAAGATAGTACCTGGATAATGAATCGAGAGAGATTTTTCAAGAGATCGCTGAGATAGAGCAGGTTAGTACGAGAGAATAACAAAAAATAAAATCCTACCTATACTACTTTCGCAGGTGCTCTCGATTGCATTTAGCCTATGCAACAAGCCTTTAAACCCCTAGGTTACCCCTAGTGGACGAGTTGTAGTCTCGTGAGGGTTTGCAGTAATGTTACCCACAAACATTGAATCATCTACTAAAGAATGAAAAGGAATAAAAAGCTGGGTTGACTCCCAGGAGCGCTAAATTTACCGTCTTCAGCCAGACAAATAAAATAACTATCTTAGACCTATGAAAGCGATAAACCTACCTATACCTCCATCAGACTAGGAGATCAGTCCTGGTAAACAGGAGCAATCAGAGGCACGGACATGTCCTCTAAATCAAATGTCTCGACAAATGGCTTTAATCGATGTCCATTGATTTTAAACTCCTTGCCATTTTCGGGATCTTTTATCTCGACAGCCCCATGAGGATAAGCAGTGACAACAATGTAAGGGCCGGTCTAACGAGATCGAAGCTTACCCGAAAAGAGATGTAGTCGAGAATGGTACAAAAGGACTTTCTGACCTGGCGTGAATGATTTTTGAAGAATATGTTGATCATGAAACGCCTTCATCTTGTCCTTGTAAATTCTCGAGTTCTCGTACGCATCATTCCGGATTTCTTCAAGTTCATTCAACTGAAGTTTGCGTAACGAGCCAGCGTTGTCCAAATTAAAATTTAGTTTTTTGATCGCCCAGTATGCTTTATGTTCCAATTTCACAGGCAAATGACAAGCCTTTCCATAGACAAGTATAAAGGGAGATGTTCCAATAGGAGTTTTAAAAGTAGTATGGTACGCCCATAAGGCATCGGTCAATCGGATTGACCAGTCCTTACGATCAGGGTTAACCATTTTTTTAAGGATATGTTTGATCTCTCTATTGAAAATTTCAGCTTGTCCACTTGTCTGTGGATGGTATGGGGTGCTCACCTTATGAGAGATACCGTATTTCTTCATTAAACTCTCAAATGGTCTATTATAAAATTGTGAGCCCCCGTCCCTAATGATGGCTCTAGGCGTTCCGAACCGCGACAGGATATTTTTCTTTCAAAATTTAATGACCGTGCGATGGTCATTTTTGCGGCACGGAATTGCTTCGACCCATTTAGTGATATAGTCTATGGCGAGCAAAATATACAGATTTCCAAATGATTGGGGGAATGGTCCCATGAAATCAATGCCCAGCAATCAAATGCTTCAATGATAAGGATGGGATTCAGAGGCATCATATTTCGACGGGACAATGCTCCCAATTTTTGACAACGCTCACAAGCTTTGCAAAACTCATGAGTGTCCCTGAACATAGTGGGCCAGTAAAAGCCATACTGTAGAATCTTGGTCGTGGTCTTTTTAGCAGAAAAGTGACCACCACAGGCCTGTGAGTGACAGAAGGAGATGACACTCTGATGCTCATCGTCTGACACACATCTCCTTAAGATTTGGTCTGGGCAATATTTAAACAAATATGGATCATCTCAAAAAAAGTTACGCACCTTGGTAAAGAATTTCTTCTTATCTTGTGACGTCCAGTGTGTCGGTATGGCACTTGTAGCAAGATAATTAGCAATATCAGCGAACCAGGGTGAATGAGAGACTCTAAACAGTTGTTCATCAGGGAACATGTCATTGATATGGGTCGCCTCAAGGGAATCAGAGGTATTAAAGTGAGAAAGGTGATCAACCACTACGTTCTCTACTCCCTTTTTGTCTTTAATTTCCAAATCGAATTCTTGGAGTAGAAGGATCCATCGTATCAGGCGGGGCTTAGAATCATTCTTAGAAAGAAGATACTTAAGTGTCGCGTGATCTGTGTAGATGATGATCTTAGATCGGATCAGGTAGGATCTAAATTTGTCCAAAGCGAACACTACGACTAAGAGTTCCTTTTCCGTAGTCGAGTAGTTCACTTGGGCAGGATTTAGAGTCCTACTTGCATAGTGAATAACGTAAGGCTGCTTATCTTTTCTCTAGCCTAGAATCGCTCCAAGAGCATAATCAGAGTTGTCGCACATAAGTTCAAAAGGAAGACTCCAGTCGGGTGGCTACATAATAGGTGCAGTGGTTAACATGCCTTTAAGCTTAGTGAAAGCTTCTTGGCACTGCTCAGTCCACTCGTATGGTGTGTTCTTTTGAAGAAGATTACATAAAGGACGAGAAAGGAGACTAAAGTCTTTTATGAATCGTCTGTAAAATCCTGTGTGTCCTAAGAAGGATCGCACATTTCTGATGTTCTTGGGTGGAGATAGGTTAGAGATAAGATCGATTTTTGCCTTATCCACCTCGATTCCTTTGGATGAGATGATATGCCCAAGGATAATTCCCTTTTGAACCATAAAATGGCACTTCTCCCAATTAAGTACCAAATTTTTTTCTTCACATCTTTTCAGCACACATTTAAGACTTGCTAAGCACTCGCTGAAAGATGAACCGAAAATAGAGAAATCGTCCATGAAGACCTCTAGATATTTTTCCACCATGTCAGAAAAGATACTCATCATGCATCGCTGAAAGGTGGCAGGGGCATTACATAACCCGAATGGCATCCTTCTGTAAGCAAAGGTGCCATAGGGACATGTAAATGTGGTCTTTTTCTGATCTTCGGGGGCGATTTCAATCTGATTATAACCTGAATACCCGTCAAGGAAACAATAATAGGAATGACCAGCTAGCCTTTCCAGGATTTGATCAATGAAGGGCAAAGGAAAGTGGTCTTTCCTTGTGACGGTATTCAGCTTTCTGTAGTCAATGCACATTCTCCAGCCAGTAGTAACTCTGGTTGGCACGAGTTCATAATTGGCATTGGCTATGATGGTGATCCCGGACTTCTTAGGAACCACCTGAGTTCGACTCACCCATTGACTATCGGATATGGGGTATATGATCCCCACTTCCAATAGTTTGAGAACCTCGGCCTTAACCACTTCCTTCATGTTTGGATTTAGTATACATTGTGATTGCCGAATAGCCTTTGCATTATCCTCAAGATATATGCGGTGAGTACAAATCGATGGGTTAATTCTCTTGAGGTCAGCTATCGTCCATCCAAGAGCTCCCTTATGCTCAATGAGAGTAGATATGAGCATACTCTCCTGTTCTTTTTTCAGGTGGGCAGAGATCACCACCGGGTATATCTCATCTTGACCTAAAAAGACATTTTAAATCAGAGGGCAAAGGTTTTAGGTCAAGCTTTGGTGGCTTGAGGTTAGACAGTAGAGGCACTACATCAATTTGGGGTAATTCTTCAATTTGTGACCTCCACGGGTTAACTTCAAGTACCGGTGTAGTATCAAGCATGGCACACGTCTCCCTAATTATATCATCATCAAGATCATGGGAGTGGGCCAGGCACGTCTCTAGAGGATCAGAGGATAGGGTGAGAGGTGTTCTATCTTCCACAAAAGAATCAATCATGTTAACATCGTGGAAATCGTCATCATCCTCTGAGTTGCTGCCGTTATTGAAAAAGATATTCAAATTCAATGTCAAATTTTCAAAAGACATAGTCATAACATCATTCCTGCAATTGATAATTGCATTTGAAGTGGACAGGAATGGGCGACCAAGGATGACGGGAATCTGAGTGCTCGTGTCATTGATGGGTTCGGTGTCCAAGATGATAAAATCAACAGGGTAGTAGAATCTATCAACCTGGACCAACACATCCTCGATGATTCCTCTTGATACACGAACAGAATGATCAGCAAGTTGTAGTGTGGTTCGGGTGGGTTTTAATTCACCCAAACCTAACTGTTGGTATACCGAATAGGGAATCAGATTGACGCTTGCTCCTAAGTCAAGAAGTGCGCGATCAATTCGATAGTTTTCGATTACACATGATATGGTTAGACAACCGGGATCTTTGAATTTTTGCGGCACGTTTTGTTTCAGGATGACACTCACTTTCTCAGTTAAGGAAATTTTCTTTTGAACACTTTTTCGTCGTTTGGTCGTGCATAAATCTTTTAGAAATTTAGCATATAAAGGTACCTGTTTTACAACATCAAGTAGAGGAATATTGACTTTCACTTGTTTCAACACCTCTAGGATATCCTGAGAGTTAGAGAGACATTTTGGTTCAACCAACCATTGGAAAAACGGAGCAACTGGCTTTTATAGAGGTTCTGGTTCAAATTTTTGTGGGGTGCCACTAGATCCATCATTGTTGTCCTCTTCTGGTTCTTGAGGCTTTTCGGGCCTAACCAGAAGGGTTTTATCAATAACCTTCCCACTCCTAAGAGTGGTGATGGATTTAGCGTGCCCCATTTGATTTGAAGAGCTGGGATTACCTGTCTCGTATTGTGGTTTAGGATTGGGGATTGGTTGTGCAGGAAGCATCCCCTTTTCTATAGCCATCATACGTGAATCTATCTTTTGTATGAAATCCCGCATTATCTGCGTCAGCTCTTGCACAGAATTTTGAGCCGGTTCTTCTTAAGGTCTCCCCTGATTTGGATTTTGATTGAAGAAACCTTGAGAGGTAGCAGTTTGTCCGTTCCTCCAACTAAAATTCGGATGAGTTTTCTAACCAGGATTGTATGTATTAGAGGGTGGTCCATTGAAAGGTCTTTGATAGTTATTTACGGCATTAGATTGTTCTTTCAATACTTCTCGAAAGGCAGGTATTGAAGGACAATTTTCAGTAGTATGAATGTTGCAATCACAGATGTCGCAAACACTTTCATTAACCTTTTTCTTCTTTCCTTCCATGGCCTCAAATTTTCTGGTGAGATTAGCCACCTAAGCGTTAAGATCATCATCCTCTTTCAGGAGATATATTCCTCCTTTTTCCCTTGAAAGAGTTGGCCTAGACGTAGCATTCGTCCTTGGGTAGTAGTCCCATGATTGTATTTTTTCAGCGAGACTATCGAGGTAATCCCATACCTCGTCGACATTTTTATTGATGAAATCTCCGTTACACATTGTCTTGACCATTTGGCGCATGGAAGATGTTAGTCCATCATATAAAAAATTCGTAATGCGCCATATTTCAAAGCCATGTTGTGGGCATGCATTAACCAGATCCTTGAACCTTTCCCAACATTGGAAGAATGTTTCATCTTCCTTTTGGGCAAAGTTCATGATTGCTCTCCTGAGGATAATTGTCTTATAATGTGGAAAAAATTTCTTTATAAATTCCCTCTGCATATCATTCCATGTGCCAATGGATCTAGGACGCAGTGAATGTAACCACGTCTTGGCTTTTTCTTTCAAGGAAAATGGAAAGAGTTTCAGCCTAATAGTATCCTCAGATACATTAGGAAAGTATAAGGTGCCTATGATTTCATCGAACTCTTTCAGATGCAAGTATGGTTCTTCAGACTCAAGCCCATGGAACTTGGGAAGGAGTTGGATGACCCCTGACTTGATGTCCATATGTCCTATATTCGCAGGAAAAATCATGCATGAGGGCGTACTCACCCCCGCCGGTTATAAATAATCTCGTAAAGTACGAGGCGGGGGTGCGTGGTGCACCTCATTCTCATCATGTACTTCCTCAACCCTAGGTTGGGGTAGTGCTTGAGGTTGATTTTCAGCCATAACGTCCTCTAACTCAGGAGAATTCAAGTGGTGTCTAGTCCTGCGATGGACAGTCAACCCCTCAACTAATCCTCCTTCAGTCACGAGACGTCGAGTGTTGTCGCGTGCCCACTGGGGCATAAAACACACTCAGCCCTCAAATTCTAACTTAAACCTAAGATAAAGGAAGAAGTAGAAATCTAGAAAATAAAAGGAAAAGATGAAAAGAAGTTACCAAATTTGAAGTCCTAGTTTAAGAACCTGCAGAATAAACAAAACAAGTTAGGTTCTAAGAATAGAAAGTTCTAATTAAAAGGAAACTAATTTCTAAAGAAAAGAAGAAATTCTAAAGAAAGAGAAATTAGAAAGAGCTTACTAAATTAGAAGTTTCCTACAAAACAGAAAAAAAATTAGGTTAGTTCTAAAAATCAGATAGAATAAAGAATAGCAAGTTTCTAACGTTAAGAAAAATTTCTAACAAGAAAAATAACTACTTCTAAACCTAGAATTAAAAATTCTAAAGAAAATCTAATCCTAAACTAATCCTAAAACTAATTAATTTCAGAAAAACGTAGCTGATAGTCCCTGGCAACGGCGCTAAAAACTTGTTCACTCCCCAAGTGCAGGGTTGTGATGTAGTAATAACTCGGTAAGACCGAGGTCGAATCCCAAGGGACTGAAACTTGCACGTTATCTAAAACTAATCAGAACTAGAACTAGATTAAGATGAATTCTAAATCAAGTAACAATTGTGGAATAATTATGAATTAATTAATCTAAACTTAAGAGAAATCAGAGAAGGAAACTAGGGATTCAGAGGATCCACTTGTAGAGATCAGGGAGATCTTATGCCTGTTTTATGGAAATTAACTGAACTGCCATTGATTTAGTTTTCACAGAGATGAAAGGTATATGAATTAGAATGGATTCATCACCAAACCATGCCCAAGAGACAATGGCAAACAACAAAATTAAACTAATTACCAACCAATTAACATTTTATGAAGGTCAGGAAGGGTACTGTCATCCAACCATGCCCAGGAGACTATGGTGAACAATAGGGCTTCCTGACGTCATAAACATAAAGGGAAAGGGAAATATTCAAAGCCATTGCAGACCCACTGTAATTTTAGTCACAACAGACCATTAAAGACTTAAAAACATTCCCATAATAATCAACGTCAATTCATAAATAAATTAATATATATATATATATATATTAAAAACCTCCCATCTCACTACAAGCTTCACCTCCTAGCCCTAGCTAGGAGGTTTAGCCACACATGAGTGGGCTGACACTCAGATCTCAGAGAAAAAATAAATAAAATAAATAAACTAGAACCTTAAAGAAAAGGAAAAACTCTTCCTCTCTCTCTCTCTCTGTTCCTCTGTCCACCCAAGCCAAGAGACTTTTTCTAACTCAGCCCCAGCCGTGAATGCCTGGAATCTCTTCTCTTCTCATTTTCCTACCTTTTATAGCAATAGGAAGGTCGACTGCTATTTACGCAGCCAGTGCGTAGCCATTACGTATGGCAGATTGTCGGTGAACCCTTGATTGAGGACAGACAGGAAATCCACTCCATTCAGTGGGTGCACGTCAGATTTTTGATCGGGAATGGAGTGATTTGGCTCGGATTTGGTGTGGCCCACAGGATCTTTCTTCCACCGTCCAGCTTGCATTCAGCGGCTAAGATCTCACGATACCTTGCATGGAGTCAAACTGACACCTAGGCGAGGGTAAGACGACATGTGAGAATCGAATGGATGGTTCCGATCGAACTCTTGCAGTACAATGGTGGCCCACTAGCTTCGCCCGCAGGCTCTGTTGCGAAACAGAGCCTCCGTCGAAGCGCTGTGATGATCGGTGGGGTCCACTTAGCTTTCTTTTTGAAAATCCACACCGTCCATTGGCTTCAAGACGAAAAACCGTCCGGGAAGGCAAAGTCCAGTTTGATTTCAATGTGACCCACAAAACTTCGCGTTACACCGTTCATCCTGCATTTTGGATGAGAACTCCACACAATTGCTTGCATGGTGGAGAAGGGACACCTAGGTGTGGATGTTGGTTGCCCCACGGGACGAATGAACGGTCTAGATCATGTATTTAAGTGCGTAATGGGCCCCACTATGAGAGACCGGCGGACGCACCAGCGTCCGCTGTTGCTGGTGTGAATAGTCGGGTAAGCCGACTTTGAACTTAATTCCCGGTCCGGTGCGGCTCTCGTGCGGACGTGCTGTGTACACGCACGTTGCACGTGGGGTCCACTGTGATATTTTTTTGAGAAATTCGCTCCGCTCATCTCCTTTCTCATAACATTTAAACGGTTGGGACCAAAACTGGAGCATATCTGGATACCAGGCAGGCCCCAAATCAAGATTTCATAGGCTAATCTGTCATTTTAAGTACTTCAACAGGGATCCGGGAGCTGAAATCTGACATGTACGGTTCATTTATGGTCCCCAGGCCATGTATGAAGTTTCGAGCTAAACGGATGATGGAAACCCTAGGATCTTGCATTCTAGATGTCCTTTAGGCCACTTGAGCTTCAGTTCCTCGATTTTTGTGGATCTCAGGCGTTGATCTTGGTCCCCAGGGGTGTATCCCTTGCTTCTGGTGTCATCAGAGCGTTAAATCCATACTTTAAACTTCCTTTTTCAATCTAGACTCGTAAAATCACCTTGTAACACAAATACAACAAAACGAGCAATTAAACAGTATCATGCTTGTAAATCCAAGAAATAAATGGGGTCTGATATGCAATATTTGACCCTCAACAAGAAGGGACAAGTCAAGTTCACCGTTGTTGCAGTCGACTACTTCACCAAGTGGGCCGAGGCCAAGCCCGTCGCAAAGATCACCAAACAGAAAGTAATCGATTTTGTTTAGAAAAATATCATTTGTCGATTTGGAATCCCACGAACAATCGTATCCGACAATGGTCGACAGTTCGACAATGACAAGTTCTGTAGTATGTGTCAAGGACTTGGCATCATGAATGCATATTCATCGCCTCAACATCCATAGTCCAACGGGCAAGTGGAAGCAGTTAACAATATCATCAAGCATCATCTTAAGATTAAATTGAAAAAGGCAAAAGGCAACCGGGCCGAGGAGCTTCCATTCGTCCTTTAGGCTTATAGGACTACAGCCCACTCCTCAACCAGGGAAACTCCGTTTTCGCTCTTATACAGCTCGGAAGCATTAGTGCCGGTGAAAATCGGCCTCCCTACTGCACGAGTAAAGAATTACCAAGAAAATCAGAACTCTGAGCAGATTGCTGCTAATCTGGATCTACTCGAGGAAGTTTGAGACATCTCAAGGTTCCGAGCAGCAGCTCGACATCAACAAATGGCGTGCTTCTATAACTCAAAAGTCAAGGTCAGGGCGATTACGCCCTGGGGACCTAGTCCTTCATCGGGTCTTTCGGAATACAACTAAGCTGAGAGCAGGGGCGCTCGGGCCTAACTGGGAAGGGCCATATCATAGGGTCAGGTCTACCAAACCGGGCTCCTACCACTTAGAAGACCTCGAGGGTCACCAGCTTCCTCATCCTTGGAATGTCGAGCACTTAAAAATCTACTATCCATGACGAACTGGCCTTTTAAGGCCCCCAATAAAGTGTACGCCTCCGAACGACCCGCCTTTAAGGCTTTCAATAAAAGTCCTGATTCTACTTCTACATGAACGAATGTCTACTAAGTTGCCTCATTGATACAGGGGCGAACTAGACGGTCCGATCTCTTAAAGAAGGGGTTGGAGCATAATCCTATGAAAATTCGATACGGCATTCCCCCTAAACTTGGGAAAAAGCCTAACGATGACCCGACCTCCTGACGGAATAATCGGTTCGTCATAGGACTATAATTAATGGAATGGGAGATTCTCACCAATCGTATGATGAGACAGCCCCCTCCAGGGGTTCGGATTCAACTATGACTTGAGCCCAGGAGGCCTGAAAAACCTACTAAAAGGTAATGGATGAATCTAGCCCTAAAAGGGGTTGGCTCGGCCATTCCATATAATAAGTCAACGCGCTTACAAATCAGCTGGGCAATCAACAATCAGCGTCAATCATCTAAAAGTTAATGCAAGTCATTCAGGAATCCCTTTCCAAAGGGACAAAAATTATATATCATTCGCTCAAAAAATTATATATCCATTTAAAGAAAAAAAAAATATCTATGTAGGCGGAAGAGCATGGGAGTCGGGGGCTTGGTCAGAGCGGGCTTCCTTAGCAGGCTCTTCTCCAGCATCGTCAGACAGAAAGGGATCAAGGTTAAGGTATGAATACAGACCTTGAACCGCTTCGATACAAGCGTCAAAACTGCAATTATAAAACCTTGAGGCTTCAGCATCCCTCTCCTTAGAAGCCTTAAAGGCGTCGATTGCAGCAGTCACGACCCCTGCCATGGAGGCCTCATTTTCAGCCCGCTGAGCCTCCATCGCTTGAGAGACTACTCTGCTTCGTTCTTCTGCCGCCTCGGCTCTAAACCGCTCCAGTACTTCGCCCAACCAAGTATTCTCCTTAGCCAGCGAATCCGCATGGGCCCTGGCTCAAGTCAGCTCGGCCACAGCCGCGCCACACTGTCCCTGCAGGTCACTCATGGCCTTCTGCATCTGGAGCTTCCAACTTTTCTCATCCTCGAGTTACCAGCGCAACTCACCTTGCTCTAGTCGGTAAAGAATAGAATCGCCTCATCCCGCAGTACTCCTACTTCAGTCCTAAGTGCCTCCACTTCAGCGTCTATTTTTCGACGCTCGCGCACTCTTTTCCAAGCTAGGAGAAGCCTCAAAACGGCCTAAATAAGAATAAAAATAAAGATGAGGAGACGCATCTAAAAAAACAGAGGGGGAAATGAGTAAGGATTACCTTATAACAAATCGCTACTAAATCATTCAAAAACGTGTCGTCCGATTTGGAAAGCAGACTGACGATCTCCTCTTCTGGAGCGTGCTTGGCTGCCTAGGGAGCCAAGCAGGACATATAGAAGCCCGGCTCATACTGTGCCCCAATTGACCCCACATGGGCCGAGCCGCCCTCCTCTGCAGCCCCAACTCTGCTGCCGGCTGACGCCTGAGCCTCGGGTTCATGAGTGTTCCCTGCCTCAGGAGGCGATATCATGGTGTCAACCATCTGAACGGCCTCCTTCCATTTGGAGGACGAAGGGACGGTTATGCAGGGGGCTACGGGGCGGACCTCTACACCAAGGGGGCAGCGGTGGGAACAAGGGTTGGAGTCGCGGCTGCAAGGGAAGTAGTTATGGTGGTGGCAGGGGAAGGAGTAATGGTTGCTGCTGAGGCCGAAAACAGTGCTCGGGAGGATTTCAGTAACTGGCGCAACAGCGGCAACTGTGACGGCAGGAAGTAGAGCTTTACCTGAGGCCCCAACAACCTCCCCTTGGGGTGGGACCTGCTTCTTCTGAACAGTCTTTGTTCGGGGTTTAGCCCTCAAAATCTCCTCTGTTGTCGGGACAGCCTTCCTCTTCCTAGTGCCCGACGCCTCGGTCATGCCTGCGCAAGAAATAACAGATCAGCAACCGAACAAATAAGGTTAGACCCACTAAAAGAAGATTACTTACTAAAGGATGTGGGGAGTGGTTGAGACTTGCAAAGCCCGGACCAGAGAAGATTGGTCGCGGTGATCAGGTCCATCCAGGAACGAAGCTCCCCTGCTCTCACCCTGGCCTTGGCTATACGGTTCTTTTGGGGTAGGTCGAGGAGCAGTAAACCCCTCTGGAAGTCTGTAAAAAAGAAGGAGAGAATTTTATCCCGATTAAAGTAAATATAAATGGGGATTGAAAAACATAAAAATTAATTAAAGTCCAACCTAGTTTTGCAAAGTGTGTAGGAATCCGAACCAACAGGGACCCAAGCTCCGCCGCTGGCGCCTCTCACTCACCTACCGCCCAGAACCATTTATTCTTTCAATCATTGTTGGAGGATGGAAGGTTCATCACCAGCCTCGACCCTTTGCTACCTCGGGTCGTAAAATAGTACCATGGTTCTTGGCTATCGTGCTTAACCACGTACAAGCTCATTAGCTCCTCCAGGATCAGCTTCGAATTTCCAACTTCTCTTCAGATGATGAATGCGGAGATTAACACCCTTCAAGCGTTGGGTGTAAATTGTCCCGAAGCAAGTTCGAGATAAGCTGCAACCGTTTGGATGAAAGGTTGGAGAGGGAGTCGAAGCCCACACTACAGCGAACAGAGAAAGATCGCGACTTCCCCCTCGGCAGGGGCACCATCGGTGTCAAGGGGTGCAGAGGCCCTTATCTGGACGGAGTTCAGAATCTGAAATTCTGAACGGATCCATTCCGTCTGAGACTCTGACAAAATGGAGCCTCCTGGGATCACCTCCGAGACACCCTCGCTTGCGGGCATCTCAGTGGCCTCGGCAATGGTAACTTGGAGGGTTCGGGCAGCCTTCTTTTTGTTAGGTCATTGAGTCTGAGACCCTACCCCCTTCTGCTTCCGAGGTGGTGAGAATAAGGGTACGACCTCGAAGGGGCCTTCGGAGGCCCCTCTCCCGTCATCAGAACTCCTCGGCTCGGAGTCCTCATCATACTCCTGCACAATCTCAAGATCGGATGACATTGTGAAATGAAGGGAAAAGATCGACGAAGTAGACTCACTGGACGGCTACCTGAAATCGTCTTCTCTCTGAAAAATGTGATCAATCGGAATCGCCCACCGAAAACTGCAAGTTGGCCGGAATCACCTTCACCGAAAATCGCCTTCTCCGATGTATACAAAGAGATTCGGAAAGCAAGTGAAGGAAGCAGTTCCGAAAGTGATATATGTAAGCCACGGAAGATCCTTGCATTAATGGAAAGCAATAAAGATTAATGGAAAGCAATAAAGATCATAGTCAAAACATCGCGAGCCGACTCCCAAGCACACATGTCTCTCTCTTGTTGGGCAAATTACTGCCGGATCGTACGGCACTGACATCGAATAGTGCACTCTGAGATATGAAAGGACGCTGGAGCAGGGGAAGCCGGCACAATGACGTTTCCTCAGGCTTACGTGGCAATGTTTCATAAGCTGGCGATTATTCAGAATCGTAACCATCGCCATGCGTCAGCTGAAGAGCAATCTGCAGGCAAAATTCCTAGATGTAACGCTTCGATTTCGCAAACCATTATTACTCCAGCATGGGTGGGAGGTTCTCTACATACTCTCCGAGTCCACTAGTGAACTCGAAGAGTAGGAGGCTTCTGTTATGGGAAGATTCGAGCCCATATGAAATCCAAGAGTAAACACCAAACTAATTCGACTAAGTTCATGAATGTCCGAGGCGATGTCCATCCGGTTTGGTGTGAAGATCCCTAGAGGAGATGAGTGATACAGAAACACTTTCACTTCAGGGATGCGGGTTGGGACAATTTCTACACTCCGATCAGAAGGAATACATCCACCACTATGAATCCGACTTAATGAGATTACAGGGCCTGGAGACGGAGGCCTTCGGAGTCCATGCAAGAAGTTAGGTTCACCACTTCGGGACGAATCCCTAAGGATCCATAAGATCCGCTCGGACCGACAAACTGTGCTCCTATTTAACCAAATGATAGCGAAAGTAGGTCGGTGATTGAGACCACTGAATGAGCCGAGTCGATGTATGAAGGCGGGTGCCCTGTCTGCCAAATAAAGAAATTGCCATAGCCAAACGTGGCCGATAACTTTGCTCGCAGATATGCACTATCCGCATGATACGCTACACAATCCATGAATTGTGTACAATATCTCCACGACCTAAAAATGGTAGATCGTGCCAAGATTAACGAACCCAGGCCGTCCGACAGTCATCTATAAAGGCATGAAGAGCTCACCACTATAGGTACGCAATCACTGGCACTCTCCTCTACTCCATACTTAGACCCGGATTCTCTTGACCTGACTTAGGCATCGGAGGATCCCCCGGCTTAGCCAGTGTTACCTTTGCTTGTTCTCTTTGTGCAGGTTCAAGATGTGGAATATCATCGTGTGGGAGTTGTGAGGGGAGGGCCTTGAACCTCAACAATCAACATTCACAAGTTTCGGGTTTGTACGAGTGGGCCCAATTATTTAGTGATCTAGACCATTGGTCGCAGGTATTACTTTAGATGGACCGTTCCCCCAACAAGCTACATAGGACTTTTTTTTTCCTCTCAATTCGTGGCCTCCAAATAGCAGTTAAAAAAGAGAATTAGACAGTTGTTGATGACTAGGATCTTCCAATCTCAGAGATGTTTTTGGGAATGCTCCATCCGCTCTGATGTGCAAAGGATAAACGGTCTATATCACTGAATAATGGGCCCCGCTTATCCATAATGAGAACCTGAGTATATATGGTTAGTACCACCACTGGTCGAGGATAGGAGTATTTACAGATGATACCTTTTGTGCTTTTAATCGGGCACACGTGAAAGGTAGAGGTGGGCATCGAGCCTAGTCGAGTCGAGGTGGGCCAAGCTCGGCTCAACTTGTCCATGGTGTACTTGAGTTCGAGCTCAAGCTCGAGCTTGAGCTCGGCCTCGAGCTCAACATTGAATCTTGGCTTGTTTGCCAAAACTGTCGAGTCGAGTTCGAGTCAAGCTAGTGGTTCGAGTCGAGTCGAGTTTACCTCAAGTCGAGCTCAAGCTTGTTCATATCATCATATGTTAAGTTATTAAAATTTTGGAACCCGCATTCCACTTGTTAGTCCGTTAGACGAGTTGTCCCCCTCCTCCATGTCCTCCATTGTTCCTTTACGTGTAGCCCACCTGACTAATAGACCAAGCTGGAATTTGGGATCTAAACCTAACTAATATCAGGGTAAACATCCAATGAACAGTTGGATGGCCACTCCCTAATCGTGGTGGCCCCACAACTCAAAACTATGGTAATTGCCAAATGCCCGAACATATTATAATCATATTCCCCAACAGATCATGTGTGCAAAAGGTGTAAATATTTCAGATAAGGCAATTGCAACATGCAACATGTTGGCACTATGGAGGGACTTCTAGCAAATGATTCTGAATGGTTACTTTACAGACCGTCTATCTAAAATCGTGCATAGAAATATCACCGGATACTTTAAGGGGGGAAAAAAAGAACTGATATATACAAAACTTCATATTTGGAGATTGACCATAAATGAGTTTTGCAACCATGGTGGGTAGTGAAAATACATTGCATCAGCTTTCATACCTGCGAGATAGGTAATGGTGGTCTGGTGGAGGGATGGTCGTGCGAGTAGCGTTAGGGCGATGGATCGTTGGTCAGACATCGGGCAGCGGCTAGGTAGAGGGAAGAGAAGAAAGGGGAAAGAGAGGCTAGGGTTGGGGTAGGACGACGGACAATGTTAGGGTATTTTGTTTTTTTAAAAAAAAAAAAACTAATATATATATATATATATATATATATATATATATATATATATATATATATATATATATATATATAAAATTTATTAATATAATTATTAAACGAGCCGAGTTGAGCTCGAGTTCGAGCTTCGAGTCGAGTCAAGTTTGAGTCGAGTCGAGTTGAAATGGACCCTAGTCGAACTCGGCTTGAACTCAACTCGAGCTTCTGAAAATTAGCTTGACTTGGCCTGAATCGTCCATTCAAGCCGAGTCAATCCGAGCTGATTTGAGCCGAGTCGAGCGAGTTTTTCGAGCGGACTTGACTCGTAAACAACCCTAGAGGGACCTTTTTTTCTCTCATTAAAATTGAGAGGAGACATCTCGTAGTCTGCGGATGATCCTAACCATTCAAGAGGTATTTCTAATGATGGATAGGCTCCCTAGAGCATGCTTTACCACAAAAGACGATCCTGTTGGTTAGATCTATGAACATATACGATCTTAAAATGGTCAATGGTTACGTTCAGGCGATTGTTTGTAACGGTTACTGAAAACCCAGTGCCAGTGGGTCCTAATTCCTAAAATTTCCCCAAGATAGAACATTGCCCAGCTGGTGGACTACCGTTTCACTTCATTCCTCCACTGACTACTAATTGCCGCATTTGAAACAATAGTTACATCTTTTAATTATTAAAATATCCAAACTTCATTAAAGTATATTCATCTATTATTTGACAAAGTAAAAGAACCTAAAGACTCTAGTAAAACATGACAGATGATGCACATGCGCTTAGCTAATAACAAAGAATTGCTTACATAAATGAAACCAAAAAAAAAGTATATGGTCCTAAGTTATATGTAACAGGAAAAACAAATTACACTTGATTATTTAACGGCCAAGATGATAAACATTTATTAGACAATTAAAATAAAAAAGCTTCCCATGGTCCTATTTCATTAAACGAGTGCCCCACCAATCAAAGGATAGTATCTTTTCAAACAATATGATGTTTGGACAGTGACTTAAACAACCGTAGGTTCCTTAATTTAGTGAATTTAATTAAATTAATGTATGCCATCATTCAATTTTTAAGTATATGTATATTAAGCATCACGCCAGAGTATCAAGTTACTCCCGATGAAGCCACCTTGATTTTGTGTTAGGTGATTTTTACAAGTGTGGCCTACCTTTTCCACCAGTCACAAATCACTGTGTGGCGTGATGGGTTGTATGTTAAGCTAACCTGCAGCTGGATGTACGTAGGTGTAATGATTTTGGTGTCCTGTAAGTCCCTCGAGCGAGAAATGTACGTAGGTGTTATGTTTATGTCATCCAATAGGGTATCCCCACCGTGAAATTTGGAATTTCAAAAAATCAGGATAATCCAACCATCAGGTGAGCCACCGTTGAATTTGGAGATTTCTCTTAATCTATTGTATACGTCTGGTTTTTCATAATCTCATCATTAAGGTGGGGATCGTGTGACTCACGTGTTGGATGGCGTATTAAAACTGCAGTAGGCCCACCAAAGAAAACAATAGACAGCCATATTGAAAAAATAATTTTTTTTTTAAAAAAAGCCTATAAATTGGGCATGATGGTTGGGTTGGCCTGACTTTTTTTGGGCATCCAAATTTCATGGTGGGTGATCTGCTGACAATCAGGTGGGCCCCACGTGCAGCACTAAGGAAAATAAGCTTATTCTATTTAAAGATGTTTAACAAAACAATGATCAATGGCTGAAATTCTTCACATCGTATTGAGGAGATAACTTCTGATTATATATAAAATAATTACACTTGTGTGGTTCTGTATAATAGGAAAGAATCAAATACAAATATTCAAAAATATTTGTACAATTTCTACGGCTATACAAGGTGGCAATCCAAAATGAAATATGATAAATATCATGGAGAATCATACGATTCTCCCTTATCACTATGGCCAACATGACATAAGATCCAACGGCTACAGTCTCACGTTAATAAAATTAACGAAAAAAATAAATAAATCCTTGGGTTGTATTTTGGCAAACTTCTCTGTGGAAATGGACAAGAGAGACCAACTCAGCTTATGTCCGTCGTTTACTACAGGATGATAGGAAAACTTTTATACTCTGTATATAGTTGATACGCATGCACTTAGAAATTCTATGCATACTGTACAATTAATTCAAATTAAACCGTTCAAATTATATTACTCCTAATTTAGATGGCCCGTGAACAGAAAATTACACTTCTTTGATTTACTAAGTGATTGATTAGTGGACATTAATGGCCATTCGAGAGGAAAAATAATCAATGGTCTATGTTATGTTGTATTTGTTTTAAAATAATATTAAAAATTTGAATTTTCAAATTTCGGTGTTTTCCCTCCACATTTAAATTTTGGTGTTTTTGAGGTGTTGGTTTTGTCCCACATCGGATTTGACAAGAGAAATTCTCTTGTTTATATGATAGACTTTTTGCCTAGGGCTTGAGCCCCTTTCAGGGGGCATGTGAATTTGGTCCTGTGGGGGGGGCTATGCCAATAGCTCTAATCTATGCCATTAACCACACACGCGCGCGCGCGCGCCGAGCCGAGCCGTGCCGTGCCGAGACGAGCCGAGTCCGAGTCCGCGTCCGCGTGCGCGACGCGACGGGACGGGACGGGCTGGGCTGGGCGCGGGTGCGGGTGCGGTGTAAGTGTACTCGCGTGGGTGTGTGTGTATGGGTACTCGCAGGACTGTATGTGCGAGAGTGTACTCGCACTTGCGTCTTTTCGTTTTTAAACCAGAGAGATGCTTCCCTTCCGGTTGGTCGTCCCTGTTAGGTTTAAACCCAACGGACCTAACCTTTTGTAAAGGGTGCTTATGCACCATTTCGAAGTCTATATAAAGACTTCCGATTCCAGTTTCAACATAAGAATACGAAAAATTCTCTGCCTTATAAAACTCTCTCTGATACGGTTTTGTTACTGAGTTCATTGCTGAGTCAACTCAGCACTTTCGGATTAAACTGCAAGTGGTTCGAGCCCGTGTACAGTGAGTGCACCGCTGGGACCGGGTCATAGTCGTTGTATCCTGGAGGTCGATTGCTCTGGAAACCTGTTGCACTTGGGACGCTGTCCAAGGGGAGCAAATTCGATTTCAAGCCGAGTGACTCAGTCACGCCTCGACTCAATTCAATAAGTTTTTCTTTCTCTAAATTTATTTTCCTTTTTTGGTTCTCGATTTTTATAGTCTATTTAATTCAACATTTTATCTAACAATCTTGAAATCGAAATTTTGTGTTGAATTACATAGACTATGACTACAGTAACAGTAAATGCTTCTACTGAGTTAGCCAAAATCGAACCGTTCGCTGGACAATCCTTTAAACGGTGGAAACAGAAATTGATGTTCGCTCTTACCACCCTGAAAGTTTCATACATTTTATCTGAATCATTTACTATAGATCCAGCAAATCAAAATGAAGTAACAGATGAAAATAATTGCAAAAATTATATTCTAAACTCTTTATCCAACGAATTATATGATGTGTATGCTTCTTACGCCTCTGCTAAAGATATATGGATTGCTTTAGAAAAGAAATACATATTAGAAGATGCAGGCGCTAAGAAACATGCAATTGCTAATTTCCTTCACTATGAAATGACAGACGATAAATCTGTCACAAATCAGATTCACGACTTTCAAAGTCTAATTCACGAACTATCGACAGAAGGAATTAAGTTGGATGAGGTGTTTCTGTCAGGAGCGTTAATAGAAAAGTTACCGCCCTCCTGGAAAGAATATAAAAATAGAATGAAACATAAGAAGAACGGTGTTTCTTTGGAAACCACTATCGTACACATACGAATAGAGGAGGCCAATAGAATCAGGGACC
This sequence comes from Magnolia kwangsiensis, assembly GCA_037074715.1. Taxonomy (NCBI): domain Eukaryota; kingdom Viridiplantae; phylum Streptophyta; class Magnoliopsida; order Magnoliales; family Magnoliaceae; genus Magnolia; species Magnolia kwangsiensis. Next base: position 143,493,201 of record CM073576.1, on the reverse strand, counting down.
AAAAAGGAAATAAAAATGAGATAGATTCAAAAGCGAATCTTGTGGAATCAAGTCGGACAAATAATAAGAAAAAGGGCAACTGTCATAACTGTGGCAAACCTGGACATTATGCAAATGAATGCAGGCTCAAAAAGAAGAATGCAAACAATCAATTCAAGAAAAAGGGAAACTGCTACAACTGTGGAAAGCCTGGGCATCATGTTAAAACCTGCAGGCTTAAGAAAAATAAAGATAAGCCGCAAGCTAATCTTACAGAAACAGGCAATGAGTCTGACATAGTAGTGGCTGTAGTGTCAGAAGTCTTCCTTGTAAACAACTTGGAGTGGGTGCTAGATACTGGTGCAACTAGACACGTGTGCAAGGATCGTAGCATGTTTACCTCCTACCAAGTATCAGGAGATGATGAACAGGTGTTCATGGGAAATGCTAGAACGTCTCCAGTTGTAGGGAAAGGGAAAGTACTTCTGAAACTCACTTCTGGAAAGACTCTAATGTTAAATGATGTCCTCCATGTGCCTGACATTAGAAGAAACTTGGTCTCTGGTTCGCTCCTCAATAAGGCTGGTGTCAAATTAGTATTTGATTCAGATAAGCTTGTAATGACTAAAAATGGAACCTTTGTTGGTAAGGGGTACTGTAGCGATGGTTTATTCATTGTAAATGTATCCAATGATAATAAGAAAACATCTAGTTCTGTTTATATCGTTGAACCTTTTTATCTATGGCATAATAGATTAGGTCATGTGAATGTGGCATCTTTAAAGAAAATGAAAAGATTAGGTTTATTACCTAATATATCTAATGAAGAGTTTGAAAAATGTGAAACATGTGTAGAATCAAAATTTATTAGAAAACCCTTTAAACAAATAGAAAGATCATCTGTTCTATTAGAGTTGATACATAGTGATTTAGGTGATTTTAGAAATCACATGTCTAGAGGAGGAAAAAGATATTATATAACTTTTGTAGATGACTACTCTAGGTTCACTAGAGTATATCTATTAAGGAACAAAGATGAAGCTTTAGATGCTTTTTCTAAATACAAAATTGAAGTTGAAAATCAATTAAATATAAAAATTAAAAGACTTAGAACAGATAGAGGAGGTGAATATGAATCTTCTCAATTTAGAGAATTATGTGAAAAGAATGGAATAATTCACGAAACTACAGCTCCTTATACACCAGAACAAAATGGAATAGCAGAACGTAAGAACAGAACTCTAAAAGAAATGATGAATGCCATGTTAAATAGTTCAGGCTTACCCTCAAATATGTGGGGAGAAGCAATTCTGTCTGCTTGTTATATCCTAAACAGGATTCCATCTAAATCTTCTGAACAAACACCATATGAACTTTGGAAGAATCATATTCCTAGTTATAAATATATTAAAGTGTGGGGGTGTCTTGCTAAAGTAGGATTGCCTGAAACTAAGAAAAGAAAATTAGGTCCTAAAACGACCGATTGTGTATTTATAGGGTATGCACAAAACAGTGCGGCCTATAGGTTTCTAGTTTTAAAAAATAAGGATAATATTCTAGATCCCAATACAATTATAGAAGCTAGGGATGCAGAGTTCTTTGAGACCGTATTCCCTATGAAATCTAAATCTATAGGAATAGAAAAAGTTAATGAATCAGATATTGCGTCTACTAGTAAAAATGCTTACGAGAAAGTAGTAGAAGAGATACAACCAAGAAAAAGTATTAGAGTTAGAAAAGAAACTAACCTAGGAGATGGTTTTTTCACATTCTTAGTAGAATATGATCCTACAACTTATATAGAAGCTATTAACTCTCCAGATGCAACCTTTTGGAAGGAAGCAATAAATGATGAGTTAGAATCTATTATATCAAATAATACTTGGGAACTTGTAGACCTACCACCTGGTAACAAACCAATAGGCTGCAAATGGGTGTTTAGAAAGAAACTAAAACCAGATGGAACTATCGATAAGTTTAAGGCTAGGTTGGTAGCGAAAGGCTTTAAACAAAAGGAAGGAATAGATTATTTTGATACATATTCCCCTGTAACTAGGATTACAACTATTAGAGTCTTAATAGCGATAGCCTCCATATATAAACTAGTGGTACACCAGATGGATGTTAAGACTGCTTTCCTAAATGGAGACTTAGAAGAAGAAATATATATGGAGCAACCTGAGGGTTATAAGATATTAGGTAAAGAAAATAAAGTATGTAGACTAATTAAATCACTATATGGTTTAAAACAGGCTCCTAAACAATGGCATGAAAAATTTGATGGTGTTTTAAAATCAAATGGTTATCATATAAATGATGTAGATAGATGTGTATATAGTAAAATTTCTGGAAATGATTATGTTATCATATGTCTTTATGTTGATGACATGCTTATTTTTTGGAACTAATATTAAATTAGTTAATGCAACTAAGAAATTCTTGTCATCTAAGTTTGACATGAAAGACTTAGGAGAGGCAAGTATAATATTGGGTATTGAAGTAACCAGGAAAAATGGTGTTATTATATTATCACAATCTCATTATATTGAGAAGATATTGAGAAAGTTTAACCATTTTGACTGTTTACCTGTCAGTACTCCTTATGATTATAGTGTGACTCTCATGAAGAATACAGAAAATAGTGTGTCTCAATTAGAATATTCCAGAATAATTGGTAGTCTCATGTATCTAACAAACTGCACTAGACCTGACATAGCTTTTGCAGTAGGAAGGCTAAGTAGATATACACATAACCCTGGAAAAGAACATTGGAATGCATTGTCTAGAATTTTGCGATACCTAAAAGGTAATATGACATATGGTTTACATTATAATGGTTATCCTACTGTATTAGAAGGATATAGTGATGCTAACTGGATCAGTGATTCAGATTAGACAAAATCTACTAGTGGATATGTCTTCACTTTGGGTGGAGGAGCAGTCTCTTGGAAGTCCACCAAGCAGACATGTATTGCTCGGTCGACTATGGAATCCGAGTTTATTGCTTTAGAAAAGGCTGGATCAGAAGCTGAATGGCTTAGAAATCTCTTAGCTGATATACCATTGTGGCCAAAGCCTGTATCGGCCGTATCTATTCATTGTGACTGTCAAGCAGCTATAGCGAAAGCAAAAAGTAAAATATATAATGGAAAAAGCAGGCATATTAGACTCAGACACAATATAGTGAAACATATGTTACGTGATGGAGTCATATCTATTGACTTTGTGAGGTCAGAAAAGAATCTAGCAGATCCTCTGACTAAAGGACTATCTAAAAAGTTAGTCAATGATACATCGAAGGGAATGGGGCTGAGCCTAATATATGAGCTGCCAGTGTCGGTAACCCAACCTATACAAGTGGAGATCCCATGAGATAGGTTCAATGGGTAAACAACAAGACACGAGGTAGACGATTGCACTGAGTTATATGAGCCCCTTCTATGGTGTACAGTGCGAGCAGCAACGCAGAAGGATGAGTTTTTAGAACTCTTAATGGATCCATAGCCATATATTTGGTGGTGTATACAGTTGCTGCATACACTTGATGGAATTCACCTATATGGGTGTGGAGGTGGAGGCCGCTTCCTATGAGAATCTAGGCGAATTCTCTAGAGCACTCATGAAATCCAGGTAATGGTGTATGGCCGAAACGCACCGAACCACAGAATCACTTGCAGAGGAAGAGTTGTGTGAGTGGCATGTACTTGCGATCTACATTAAAAGGATTCAGGTTCAAGACTATGGTGTCACCTGATTCCTGTAGACCTG